>JAMJFZ010001390.1:420000-1020000 GCA_026225945.1 Cricetomys ansorgei
GTCTCCAGAAAGGAGGCGGCCACTGAAAGCAGCTAAGCAAAGTCCAAGGCTGGCAGCCAGGTTGATAGAAGAGAATGTAAGAACAAGAATTGGTTACCACTTCCAGTTTAAAAAAAAAACAAAACCCAACCCAGTGCCTTGAGCATGCTAAGATAGCACTCTACCACTGAGCTAAATCCCAGCTGCCACCAAATGTTTTAAAGATGCAAACCATGACAGTTGAAATCCTACAGAAGGAAACAACACCTGTTTTTATCTATTTCTTAGACAGGATCTCATATGCAGTGGAGACTAGTCTTGAACTCTTGGTCATCCTCCTGCTTCAACACACAAACATTGTGCAAGGTAGGGAGAAAAATCAAAAATTTTCACCATTATCTGGTGCCTACTGAGATAAGATTTTCTGCTGAGAAACTGCTCAGAGAATTAATATACATGTCAGTCCCTAAGTATTGTTTAGGGAATAAAGACAAAAGACAAAATGTTCCCAGCACAGAAAACACACACACACACACACACACACACACACACACACACACACACACACACACTGGATGTAGTAGCACATGTCTGTAATCCCAACATTAGAGAGATAAAAGCAGAGTTCAAAGTCATGGTTATGCAGTAAGTTTGAGATCAGCCTGGACAACACGAGACCCTAAATCAACACAAAACAGCAGACCACTGCACAAACTATGTCACGCTGCACAAGCACATGCATAAACACACACAAAGAAATAAGCCGCAAGCTGTATGTGTCAGTGTGCAGTTCATTCTTCTTGGAGCTCTAGCTTAGCAGTGGGAAGAAACAGCACCATTATTAAGAAACATAGGTGTAGGAATTGTGGGCATGACAGCAGGCTAGATGAGACTTGGTCAAAGCGCTGCTTTCCCTGTACTACAAAGGAACACAGAACAGCGATGAAACAACAAACAAACAAACAAAAAACACAGCCCAAGATTCTAAAAAAAGGTATCAGGGTCCCTTCATGGCTTCTGAAGCACTGCTCAACTCCTACTTGGAGCCTGGAGAACTTTGCTACCAATTGCTGTTAAATGGGTTGTTCATTGTTTCCAGTGGGGTTTCTTTTAGCCAATGACAGAGGATGACCTTGAACTTCTGGTCCTATGGGATGAAAGGGGTGCCCCAGCATGCCCAGTCTATGGAGTGCTGGGGGCAAGCACTCGACCAGCTGAGCCCCAGCCCCAGCTGCTGCTGTGTTGCAAGCTGCTGTCTTTTTCCTGGATGTGAGTCTGCAAACATGAGTCTGCCAAGTGCCATGGGAGGTCAGGGGCCCTGGAGGCCCTGTAGTCTGAAGCTAACACATAACACATCCAACTGAACCACAAAAAAAGGACAAAATGAAGGGCAAATTGGGCAAAGGAATTAGGTCAAAGTGATAAATCACTGCAAAGCTTCTATGTGTAAAATGAGGGCTGGGCTTTTTCTGCTTGCTGTCTTTCTTCTTTCTTTCTTTCTTTCTTTCTTTCTTTCTTTCTTTCTTTCTTTCTCTCTCTTCTTTTCTTGCTTTCTCTCTTTTCATTCTTCCATGTTCCTTCTAACTTATTTTTCCAGAAAAATGTGTCATGTTAGTATTAAAATATTAAAGTGAAATGAAAATGAAATAATTAAACAAAGGATAAGGTTCCACTATCTCAGCTGCAGGTGTTCTAGTTCAGGTACCCAGGATGGTGTATTAGTCAAGGTTCTCTAAAGGAACAGAACAATATACCTATATATTCTGTGTTTTCTATAAGATTTACCTGAGGACTTACAAAAGACATAGCTTAACAGTGTGTACACAAGTAGTATTAACTTATTACATTGTCTTCTGTATATAGCATAGATTCAGCTTTCTTTTTAAAGATGGTACTAAACAGCACTATTCTCTAAGCCAAACAACTGCCATCCTCAGATCAGCTGTGGATTCTTATAAAAGATCATGACAGTTGACCTTGTTGATTGTAAATGTTCCTTTGTAGGAGTGGCTAAGGAGTGTCCAGCCTTTCTTCCCACATAGTTGAATGTGTTCTGCTCTAATCACATACAGCCTCGTGGTTTTGTGGGAGGAGCTAGAGTATACAGGTTGGGAAAGACTAGGGAGAGGGGACCACCTATGCAGCTCCTGCATACTGGGTGAAATTTTTCCATTGTGGCTGCTTTTGAGAACACATGCTCCTGAAAGTAACCCTTCCCTGCTGTAAGTTAGCTCAAAAAACCTATTGGTTCCTCAGCATAAACTCTGACAAAATCAAACTTTGGTTTGTCATTGGTACTTTGAAGAGGGGACAGACATTGCTTAGTTCTCCCCCTCCCCAGAGAGAAAACTTTCATAACAGATGAAAAGGAAAACTAGAAATTTTATGCAAGTTAAGAAGGTCTGAGTAAGTTATTTAAGGTATGCAAAAATTGAGACTTTAAGGGATGATGCATTTTGCATATGATATTCAAGTTTATATGGTCAAAGTTTAATATATTGGTGTCTTTAATATATTGGTGTCAAGCCTCTGCTTAAATCAATCTTCCCTTGGCAACAATTAAAAAAACTGTCTTAAAGAACAAAAATGTATGTCTAATTTAAGTTTATTTAGAAGTATTTTGGTTTTTTGTTTGTTTGTTTGTTTTAGACAGGGTCTCATTATGTATTCTTGACTGAGCTAGAAAGTAGACCAGATTGGCCTTGAATTTATCCAGACCCACTTGCTTCTGCCTCCAGAGTGCCAGGATTAAAGGCATGTGCCTGAAGTATTTTGTTTTTGAGAAAGCTTTATCTAAATATTATACAATAGTTAAAAGTACACTAGTCTGTTCAACTGACTTTTTGATGTCTATTTGAGGGTCTCTATTAATGTGGTCATAGGAATTAAAGGAGAATATTTCCCCCTTGCTTCCCAAGGTCAACTAGGTTCCTGGGGGCTGTGGGGATATCTTGAAGTGCTCTGTAACCAGGGGGAGTCACCTGTTCTCTTATTCAGGGAGGCTATGGAGACTACATCCAGTGAATCCTAATCTGTATCCAGTCTACAAAGAAGAGGGTAAACACAGAGGAAAATTTTCCTCAGTTCTTCTAACCGAAGCCACAATAAAGCAAAAGCCCAAGTGACCCTGAGAACTAGATTCTCAGTGGCCTTGACAGTACAAAGAGAGAAAGAAAAAAGACTATTTTGGTCACCTGTGTGGTCTTAAAAATCGGCCACCAAAATATAACCAAAATCTAAAATAATTCATGTGTTTTATCAGTCCAAAGGATCACACTCCCCAAATATTAAGCCAAAATCGGTGAAAGATATATAATCTATATGAGACAACTATTTCTCACTAATAATTCTTCTTGATTATAAAAGAAAATGATGTAGCCCAGCAAGGTGGCTCAGCAGGTGAAAATACTTGTTTCCAAGTCTGATGATCCAGGTTTAATTCCTGGGACCCACAAAAGTTGTCCTCTGACCTCCGCATGTGTGGTATGGCACATGTACCGACAGACATATACATTCATGCAAACACACATACACACACACACAATAACTAAATAACTAACTAAACCAATAAAATGTTAAAGAAAAGAAGGAAGGAAGAAAGGAAAGAAAAGAGAGGAAGAAAGAGAAAATAATTCCCCAATATAAGACTTCAGCCTTAGCTCACTGTAGCATATACCTATAACCAAGAGAGACAGGTCCACTACTGTGTTAACCTAAACATTAAATGATGGCTAAATATCTCTTCTCTCCCTACCTAAGAGCTTTATGAAAGGGGCATCACATAGATTTTAGACACTCCAACAGCTATCAAAGGGCCTGAAAACAGGTTTATCACTCCGGAGAACAGCCTTAGTGACTAAAGGAGAAGGAGTCCAATGAACTAATGGAGGCTCTCATGATCCTGTCAAGAGATTCCAATTGGCTTTGGTTTGTATATTTTAAGATATGTTCTGGAGTCTTCTGGTTCCCTGCCTAAGACTTGTAATGCTGATAGCATTACCTTTACTTCCCCCTCACATCTCTTTCCAGGCATCAGGCAAAGACTACTTTTCTTACCCCACCTAGGTATTATACAAATGATTTAGGGTTACCTCTGTGTCAGGGGTGGGGGTAGGGAGTGAGGGAGCAGAATGTTAAGTAGAAATGAAGACCTGTTAAGAGAAAATTCCTCCTGGTCAAGAGACTACGATCTCTGACTTAGGTGCAGACATAATATTCCAATGAGGCCAGGTCAATCTTCTGGTTAAGGAACTACCTCTGGGAAGGCAGGATCCCATTAAAACGTGTCGGTGAATAAATGGAATAACTCATTCCTTGTAGTAGAGGCTTAACTCCAAGGCTTACTGAGTCAGCTGCTAACAGGCACTCCTCTCCTTCCCTAAAGTAGTTTCTTCCTCCAAGATTATGATAGAAAAATAAACCCAACTCCTTCTTAATGAATTTGAAGAAAAATGATTTTAAAATAAGGATTTATAAGAAACATTAAATATTAGTATTTTCTATCAAACACAGTAAAATTTGTGTCTATAACAAGGAATTCAACTCTTTTATCTTTCCCCATCTTATAAAACTTTTTTATTTTTATTTTTTTTGAGAAAAGGTTTTTCTCTGTTGTAACTCTTGCTGGCCTGGAACCCACAGAGATCTGCTTCTGCCTCCCAAGCGCTGGAATTAAACGTGTGCGCCACCACTGCCTGGCTTAAGACTTTTATACACATATTTTTAATCTTCCCACAGAGTAAATGTTGGAAATGCTGGTTTTGATATTAGCAAAGGAATCAGCAGCAGCAACAACTGGGCAAATTAACTCTGCTGCAAGAGGGAAGGCCAGGAGCGCTGGCACAGATCTAGACTGCTACTGCACACAATCAGGGTGGGTCTTTCCCACTTGTCAATTAATCAAAGTAATTGGGGACACGACTTCAGGTGCAGCTCCCTATTCAGGTGATTATAATTTGTGGCAAGTTGACTTTGAACCAACCATAATAGAGAGGCCTGAGGATGGGAGAGGAATCCAGGTCTCAGAAGGAACACCTGTGAGGAGGGAGCCTGTGGCTCCCAGCCCTGTGATTGGAGCAGGTAGGGAGAGAAAAGCACCTGGAAGCCAGAATTCTGATCTCCTGCTAAGCTCCAGGAAGGTCAGTTTTACTTCCTGTGCAGCAGGGAGTTAGGGAAAAGGGTTTTCCCACACTTTCCCTGAGAGCTTCTCAAAAGCTCTACACTGTACTTTCCCCTTCACAAAGTACTGGGCATCTATCTCTCCTCTCTCCAATACAAGCCATTGTAGATGAAGTGACGGTATTGAACATCTCCAGAAAAAATAAATAAATAAAATAAAGCTTGCAAGGTGCCTGGAGCTCCTCTCTGAAATCTGAATTTTCTAATCTCCATTCCATTGTCTAGTGTTCAGCAAAGGCAAGGATACTAGGACTTGGGGTTCCTCAAGGCGGAGGCAAGGTTGGCTGAGATCCCTAGAGCTCCTAGACAGACCACAGAGACAACAGTGGGAGAAGGCTGTGTCCTGCTCCCACGTTGACCCTGCCCTATAAAGGAAGGACCACAGGGAGTGGAGACCTCAGGCCCTCAGATATCACATAAAACCAGGGGGTGGTGATCCCAGCAACCAGGAAGCAGAAGGCAGACAGATCTGTGGGAGTTTGAGGCCAGCCTCGTATACATGGAGCATTCCAGGCCAGCCAGAGCTACATAGTGAGAGTTTGTCTCAAAAAGGAGGAGAAGGAGGAGAGGAAGGGAGGGAGGGAGGAAGGAAGGAAGAAATCATAGGAAGTCACTCATATGCCAGGGCAGGTGAGGCATGAGAGCCACCACCTTTATCTTCAGTTCCAGGTGAGGCTGTCTCCTTCCTGCTGAGGTAAAACTCTCCCTTCCTAAGCGTCAGCCAGGTGCTGGGGCAATAACGGATTGTTTTGTTTTTCCTATTGGCATTATGTTCTTTGCACCCAGTTCAGGGTCACGTAAGGATGGACATGTTCACATATAAAGCACATTGATCATTTTTCCAGCCACCATCTCTCTCCTCCCTACTCCAGTTAGTCCCCTGTGTCACCAAAGGACTCCAGGTCAATAAACCTCAGAGACACCTGCGCATCGATGTTTACTGCTGCACTCCTAGCTAAGCTGTGGAACCAACCTAGGTGCCCCTCAACAGGAAAAGATAAGAAAAACAGGGTGTATATACACAACCAAATTTTTAGCCATAAAGAATGAAGTTATGCTGTTCACAAGAAAATGGATGCAATTGAAGGTAGTAAATGCAGTTACACTTTGCAAAGCACCTGCTGTGAGCAGGGGAAACAGTGGAGACCAGAGAATCAGTGGCTCCTGAGGGAGTTGACCTGCCTTAAGGGAAGTACATGCTCATCAGCCAGCAGGCTCTACACAGGTTGCGAAAGTGAAGGGTTACACCTAGGGTCCAGGAGGAGTTGACACGTGTTGGGAGAGGAGCTCTTGCAAGGCCAGGGCTGGGATGGAAGGGAGGTTGTGGCTGGAGAGGGTGCGGGGTTTAGGAAGGTTCTGAGGGTGGCTGCCCCACTGTGTGAACCTCATTGCTGAGCGTACTTTTTCTACATTGTAAGAATGAGAGGGAGCTGGAGGGATTACTCCTTGTTTAAGAGCACTGGCTGCTGTTCCAGAGGACCGGGGTTTGATCCCAGCACCCAACCACCTGACAAAACACCCACATACATTAAATAAATAAATAAATAAATAAATAAATACATAAATACATAACATACATAAATACATAAATACATAAATACATAAATACATAAATACATAAATAATACATAAATATATAAAATGGAAAACCATTGACCTGTTTTAAGCACAAGTTGGGTGGGAAGGCTTAGGGGGAGGGGTGCAGTCTGGGCCCTGGGGTGACATATAACTCTGCCTTCAGCCCTTTCACTTTGCCTCAGTCCACTGGAACCTTGGGGCTAAACGGGAGGTTCAGCAGAACTACAATGTTCTGTGTAGAAAATCCAAGACTACCGGAGGATGAGAGCAGTGCCCCCCACTATCTTGTGCACTAATAGTACTGTCTGACCCTTAGTCCACTCTGTAGACCTTGCTCTGTTAGCGAGGGTGGGGGTAGGGGAAGGAGAGTAAAGGGAGGGGAGGAGATGAGAGTGCAAGGTAGAGGGGAAGGACAACAAAGAGGAGTGGGCGTACTGCTTGGGAGGGAGCCTGAAGAGAAGGGGAGGGAAGGAGGAGATGCACAGTAGCTGTCTACAGAGTCTGCCTGCCTGCCTGCTTTACTGAGTTACTGAGCAGTGCCCACTGCCTGCCTCTATTTTTATACCAGTGCCTGCTCATATCTTACGTTAAATAAGCCTTCCAGTTGGTGGAGGGGAATCTGATGACAGAGGACAAGATCTGAAGGAGTCCTTTGAAAGTCTACACAGGAATTGCAGAGCCATAGCCCTCTGTTACAAGGAGTTCCTTGTCTTTTCAATAGTCAATGCTTTAGCCCTCTGCCCTGCAGGGCCAAGGAGCAGCAAGCCCTTGGCAGCATTACAGGCTCAGGGTACAGAGTATAGAATCTACAAGAACAGCAGCAGGCTGCTTCCGGAAGGGCTTAGAGTGCAGTGGGCACAGGCACCCATGTGGTAGGACTCTTAGGTGCACAATGGATGAACAGAAGCAGACAGGAGAACCGCAGACAGAGGCTCCAGGGCTGCCATTTTAGAAAGGATAGTAAGTTGGATACAATCGGTCCACAACTTTAAACCTCCACTCTCTCATCTGTAAAGGGGATACTGAGCCAAGCTTTCTAAACCTTCTCAGACGAGAGACCCAAGTGAGGTAGGAGCAACAAGCATCTTCCTGCCATGCTTTGGTGGGGTGGACAATCAAAGTGAATATGTGTCCCACACCCCCAGGATAGATACTGGCTGGCAGTTTGTGGACCTAACAGAGATGAATAAAAAGAAAACAAAAACAAAAACTGAAAAATCCCTTATTCAGATAAAGGCCCAGACAGGGCCTTTGTGCACCCTGAAGCTCACTACAAGTGCCCTGCCTGGCACTGTTCCCCCCTTCTGGAGATTTCTGGCAGCAGCTGACCTCAACACTTCCTGACCCTCTGCAGGAAGCAGAGGACACTGACAAGCCTGCCTGGGTTTGTTGCTTACCTTGGGTAAGTGAGCATAGCCTAAAATGCAAGCTTGGGACTGAGAGCAGCTTTGATAGGCACTTCTCAGCGGTTCAGATGGCCAGGACTTGGGTCCCACATTCCCCTAGAGGCACCATTTTCTGACCTGGGTCTTGTTAATATCAGCAGCAGAGACCAATCAGGGTAAACAGAGACCAAGCTTCCCTTCATAGCTTACAACAGGGCCAGCTTGGGGGTGCATCTCTGCTTAGTGTGGGTTGTCTCTCTGGAAGCTGCCTGCTGGGGAGAAGAGTTGCAAGGGATTCTGCTTAGTGGATACAAAGAGCAAGGCCGAGGGGACCATGATCACGGATACCATTGTATCAGGAGATTGTGTCTGCCTGCAGCTTCCCTGAGTCAGGAGATCTTGAGGAGAGCACAGGGATGGTGGAGCCCCAGGTGGTTCCTTCCCTGTGTGAGATGTGGGGTCCAGCTTAGACCTCAGACAGGGTCTTCTGAGTATGTGACTCCCTTTGTTCCCCATGTGCCATGGTTGGGCTCTAACTGGAGAAGAGCATAGATGAGTGTCGGGGCAGTGAGGCCCTGCGGCCTCAGCTCTTCTGGGTGGCTGGGCAGGGCTACTGTGACAGCTGGGTGCATGCCGGCCATTCCTGCCAGCAGGCTCATGCTCTCAATATAGGCCCTGATGGCCCTGGGTAGCCGTGCTGCCTGAGGGCAGAGCCAGAGGACAGGCCAGGGCAGGCATCAACTTTCTTCCTGTCCTTGCATGGCTAGGGCCTGTGGACTGCCTTCTGATTTGTGTGTATTATTAGGTTGCAGGAACTCCACAGCTTGGAGAGCCCAGAGACATGGGGGTAGGGTAGGGTGGGGTGTTCCTTCTGGGCAGGGCCGTTTCTCTGAACTTGAACTTGCCCAAGGTTCTCAGTTCCTGCCAGGAAGCCAGGCCCAGCACCTCCAGACAGAGAGAGTCTCTGACTTTTTCTTGATGTTTCCGGATTCCCACTTGGCTCTGCCTTATTTAGCTGCTTATTTCTAACTCCTGATATCTCTGTTCTGTAAATTAACCAGGGCCTGCTTTCTTTCCCCACATGGTTATGCATGAATGAATGTGTTTACTAGGGTAATTAGTGTAACTCAACAAAAGGGGCTTTTGGAAATGGGAGGTAATGCTCCTAGAGAAGCAACGAGGCTGGTGCAAGGCAGGACCCACTTTGCTCCATGCCAAGGGGCTGTCAGCTGAGTTTGTGCTGGGAGAAATGTATGCTGTATTCCACTTTACTATTTGGAAGAATGGGGAGGGGTAATATAAAGTGACAGGCATTTTCCCAAATGCACCTGTTCTCCTGTAGTTCACTCATTACACCCAGCAAGAGGAGACCACTGCAGTCCAGGCCTCCAGAGCCAGCTCCATGACAGGTACCTCCAAGCAGGCACTGAGTGAGAATCTGCAGTCCTTAATGCCTCCAAGGGATGTCTGGTTGGGTTTGTGGTCCTTGGCTCATCTGGAATAGTGTAGGAAGCAGTTCGGCAGCTGTTGCAAAGCAGGGGGGAGTTTGGTGTTGTCTGTTCTTTGGTCTGTCAATCCCAAGGAGCCTGGCAGGGATTTGTAGCCTCTTGTGAGGCCAGGGTGCCCTTCACAGTGATCTGCCCTGGAGCCTGCAGCTGTTAGGAAGCCACTGTGGTATCGTCTCTACTGTGATATGGTGCTGCCCGTCCTCCAGAGCTGGGCCTGTGTGCCTTACATACCCTTGGCTCATCTGCACTGTATGCAGGAAGCCTCCAAGGTAGCTTCCATCTGGCCTGAAATTCTGTCCACAGTGATCATCCCGCACTCCCACCATCTGCTCCCTAAAGCTGTCTTCCCTTGCTGGTCTTGGCAGAAGCAAAAACACCAGGAGGTGCCTTTTGTAGCTGTGGTTGTTCCCATATACTTGTTGGTGGGGAGATTTCAGCCTCAGGCCATGGGCACAAACTGCAAGAGAATCACTATGGAGACCATTTCACCATCCATGGATGGAAAGGACAGGAGATAGTCATAATAAAAAGGCCTGGGTAGAGGAGGAAGTACAGGCAAAGGACACTTTATGCAAGTCTGGATCCTATACTGTTGCGATGCTCCAGTTCTTCCCACCTCCAGAGATATATGCTACTCACATCAAAGACTCCCACTCTAGGGACCCCATACAGGATACTATGTAGTCATTGTGCTTGCTGATTCACCTCTGAGCTATGGCAGTATCCTAATCTTTCCCTGTTTTTCAATAATTTTGACAACACTGAAGTCCTTGGTCAAATATTTTCATTTTGATTTGGTTTGATTTGTTTTTGAGACAGAGTCTCATGTTGCCCAGGCTGGCTTCCAACTCAATATGTAGCTGAGGCTATCCATGAACTCGTGTTCCTCCTACCAACGACTCCCAGGACTGGGAATACAGGCACAAGCTACTATGCTTAGATCCTGGTCAGATATTTTGCAGAATGATTTTCATCCTTGACATTGTCTTCAATCTGGAGCTTCTAGAACAAACGTGGAAGTGACAAAGCGACTTCTCATTGAGTAACACGTGCCTCCCTGGGAAGTCACCCTCACCACATCGTGCATAGCATCTTGTCTGCTGAGTCTCTCCTGCTAAATTACTTTTTAACCTGTAATATCCTCAGGAGCTTAGGCTTTTGGAGAATAGGCTCCACTTGCTGGAGGGGGAAGCAGTCACCTCTGTGTAGTAGCATACTGCTGTGGAGGCTTATCGAGGATGACACAGGAGACGTATTCATATGTGCAAACTCTGCCAGACCTCTTCAGAGGGAATCACCATCATGGACAATGCCATACGTAACAGTGGAACCCCAAGCGTCTGAGCTGAGGTGTTTTTTATTGATTCAGAACTTCTCAGGTGCAGATCATAAGCAATCAAACATCCCTCATAGTAATCCAACAGCTGCAGACAATACAAAACGCCAAGACCTAGATAGGCCCTCACCTAACAATGCACAAAAGCATTTCAAACATAACTAAAAATAAACTTTCACAACACCACGATTATTCAAAACCTTGGACCAGGGGCTGCACTCTCACCTTCTCACTTAATTATCCAATCATAGTTTACGTCACGTGGACTTACACATATTTATTGTTGTTAGAAAATGTCCCCTTTCTGGCCTGATCCCCTTCTTGGCATGGACCAAATCTACAAAGCAATGGGGACTGCAAGGAAGTGAGTGTGTTTCCTAAGGGTTGGTGTAACAGACATATGTCACCTTCAGGTAGTTAGCATGTAGATTACTTCTGTGCTCCCACCGCTTGCCTGTTAAGGTCAAGTATGGGCTTCTTGCCCTTTGAGAGAAAACAGACTCACTCTTCTTTCTCTGGAGTCCTTGTGAGTTTCCCTCTGCAGGAAGAACTTCTCTGCCTCAGCATTTGGAGTATCTTCGTTCCCTGTGTATCACATGACTACAGCATCTTGTAGATAGATGGATTCTAGGCAGCCTGAGAATTTGCTTTCCCACGTGGGCTTTTCTTTTCTGAATAACTGTCTCCAGGGAAGCAGCTTCTCCTGGGCTACAGTCCAGCTCTCGTGTACACGTGTCTGTGAGCGTGTACACTCCATGTGTTCTCAACCTCTCCAGAAATAGACAGCTAAACCTTCAGCAGGATTAAGGAAGCCACTCCACCCCCTAACACACGCACAAAGAAAACTCACACACAATCAAAAAACAAACCCATAGCCTTGGCATTTTTTGTTCACTATGGTTTGTTCAAGTCTTTGACACAGATCCTCTGCCCTCCAGAGATGGAAGCCCTGGAGTCTGCAGGCATGGCCAAGAGTAGGTGACTTTTAGGCTGAACTCTGCAGGCCAGACTGAGCTTCCCAGAGCATGGATGGTACCTTTGGAGTGGACTAGGAAGTCTTGAACATGTTGTCACAGATGGCTGAGCAGAAATCATCATTCTCTTTACAAACAACAGTGCTTTGTGTTTCCTTTCTTTCCCTTTTCTTTCATCTGGACACAGGGTCTTATGTATCCCAAGCTGACCTTGAACTCACTATATAGGCCAAAGATGACCTTGGACTTCTTTGTTTTTGAGAGAGGGTCTTTTTATGCAGCAGACCTGGAACTTGCTATGTAGGCCAGTTAGCCTCCAACTCACTGAGCTCCTCCCCTTCTGCATCTTGTATGCCCAGCTTTTGACCTTGGAACTTGGATGCTCTTGCCTCCATTCCTGAGTATTGTGGTTACAGGCATGTGTTACCACACCCCATCTTATTCAGTGCTGGGAATCCATGCATGCTAAGCACTCTACCAACTAGGTTCAGGGATAGTCATTTATTTTCTGAGAGCTTGATAGGAGATCAGTGCTAGACCCCTTCCTAGTGTTTTGAAACCAGACCACCCAGGCTGGACCCAGGCTCTGCTGATTGGCCAGACCTAAATCTCATGGTTTCTCTAAACTCAGTTTTTGCTTTGTAAGAGGAAACTGCAGGATTACTAAGGACCACGGGACAGGATGCTCAATAGGTGCTGGGATATACATGAGCCCTCTTGGTTGCCTCGAGGGAAGGTTTGCATCTTATTTGGCTATTACCCCAAGTTCAAGTCAGTATCTTGCTATAATAACCTCTATCTGACCTCCACACACCTACTGATTGGTGGTCAACTGATTATCCATAAAAAGGCAATTTGGGGAAAAGAACAGTGTTTTCAACAAATGGGCTTAGGGTAGCTGGATCTCTATACGCAAAAGAATAAATTTGGACTCTACCATGGAACCCAGGACCTTGTGCTTGCCAAGCAAGCTTTCAGCTACTGAGCTGTACCCCCAGCTCTTACTTATTTAATTACCAGGCTGTCCTCAAACTTACTCTGTAGCCCAGGCGAGTTTTGTTTGCTTTTTAATACAAAAATCGATGGGTATAGTGGTTTGCCTGTGTGTATACATGTATACCACACCCATGTAGTACCCTTGAAGGCCAGAGGCATTCTTGAGGTCCTGAATTCCATCTTCATAGGGAGGGATGGGGGGAGCATGTCATGGTCCCACCATGAAGATTTGACCCAGGGGAGCCCTGAGGCCCACAGAGAACCTTCCATATCATGGCCAAAGCTTCAGGCTGCTCCACTGCTGAGTCCTAATGAAGAGTGCAGTGGGTTGTAAATTTGAGGGGACATTTTGACCAGAGAACAGAGGCAAGAGTGTTTCATCTTGGAGAGGCTCCTACACTAGTATTACCTCATGCACTCAGTCCACACCTCCTCCCAAGTCAGGTTCACAGAGGTCCAGGAGGATAGTTTCCTGTGGTGAGTTTCACCCCAGGGCTGGAGGCCCCAGAGCTCCCCCATAGCTATAGCAGTAACCCCCAGAGCCCAAGGACCTCATTCTATATGGGTCTGTATGGCTGCTCCCTTGAGTCACAGACTCTAAGAAGACATTGCCAACTCCCAGGCCACTGTGACCCTGAGTGGAAAACATCATGTAACTATGCTTTTTTCCTCTTCCTCCTCCATTTCCCCTCCCCCTCCTCCTCCTTTCCCAATTGGTGTATTTTGCTCAGAGAGAATTGATAGAGAGAAAGTTGTGCCTTTTACTAGATGGTGCATTGACTAACTGTTCATCCATTGGGTTTTTCTGGACCAGGTCTCGACTGGGAAATGATGCCTGTACAAATTCCTGTAGAAGCAACCTCCTGCCCATGTGATTCTCCAAATAGGACTAATGTGTCCCTGGCATTTCCCCAAATATAGATGAATTCTCAGCTGTGGAAACACAAGTGACTTCTGGGACCAGAAAAGATAGGGACAGAAGCCAGATGGACTGCCAACTGCTGGATGCAGAAAAATAGAAGAGTCAAAAAGATAAGGGGTTTGTAGGCATATAAAGGGCAAGAACCCAAATTTTTTGACATTTTAATATTTAGAAATTTGAACTCCTCCTCCTATTACTATTATTATTGTTGTTGTTGTTGTTGTTTTAAACAGGGTCTCTCTATTATGTAGCTCTGGCTGACCTGGACTCATTATGTAGACCAGGCTGGCCTTGAAATCACAGAGACCCACCTGCCTCTGCCTCCCAAATGCTGGGATTTAAAGCCAAGCCCTCTTCTTTATTTCTTGACCCAAGGTATTTTTAAGTAGTCCTGGAAGGCCTTTTACCTACTATATAGTCCCAGACTGGCTTCAAAGTTGAGGCAATTCTCCTGCCTCAGCCTTCTGGGTGCTGAAACTACAAGTTCACCTGCATGACCCCATTGAAAATATATGTCCCTTAATTTCTTTGAGTTAGATAAATATAGGGTTTTTATTGTTGTTGATAAAGAAGTACATTGAGAAAAAAAATAAAGGTAAAATATTCAGAAATCTGATTTTGATGTGTTTTGTTTTTGTTTTTGTTGTGAAAGTCTATTTTTAGTTGTGTTTAAAATAATTGGTTTTGTGCACTGTTGGAAAAAGGAATGCATAGGCCTTGGCATTTTGTATTGTCTGCAGGTGTTGGATTTCTGTAGGGGATGCTTGATTGCTTATGATCTGCACCTGAGGAATTCTGAAGCAATGAAACACCTAAGCTCAGATGCTCGGATTCTACTGTTGAGTAGCCATGATGGTGGTTCCCTCTGATGAGGTCTGGCAGAGATTCCACATATGAAAATGCCTCCTTGTCTTCTTTGCTGAGCCACACAGGGACATACAACTACAAATGGCACCCCATGTTGGTCACCACTTGTAGTTGTTAACTACAATCTTTTACCCTCAATTTAGGGAAAGAGAAAGGAAGGATAGAAATACATTTTCACTGCTTTTGCAGACCACCTAGATATAGAATGAGAGAAAGGTAGAAATCTTGACAGCCTTTTTTAGGCTGTCCTAAGCTTCAAAAGGACTAGCCTCAGCTCACTGTCTGTAAACTCATTCTCTCCAATCTTTGTTCTTTTAAGTAAGAATCAATACACTAAGGGCAGACAAACCAACCAACGAACCACCAACCTATACCCACCTCAGCTCTCAGGACTTCAGACATTTTATATCCTAAGCAAAAGTTCCCATAAGCCCAAGTGGTACAGAATCCCAAGAACAAGCTACATGTGCCAGAACAACTGCACCTAACCAAATTATAGCATTCCAGATCCAACTCGTAAATATCTACCACACCTGGGATGGGAACATAAACATAGACCAAATGCTATTTTGCATTTTTAAAGAAACCAAAATAACAAAGACCTCTTCCAAGTGTTCTGCTACATGTTTTTGTTTTTGTTTTTCCGAGACAGGCTTTCTCTGTTGTAACTCTAGCTGTCCTGGAACTCACTCAGTATACCAGGCTAGCCTTGAACTCACAGTAATCCACTTGCTTCTGCCTCCCAAGTGCTAGGATTAAAGGCGTGCACCACCATGACCTGGCCTTAATTTAATTTTTGATAGAGCTTCTCACAAAGTAACCCAGGCTTGTCTAACTATCCTGAGTGCTGGGATCACAGGCCAGCACTACTATGATTAGTATTTACTGTGTTTATAACCAGATTTTTTTTTATTTCCAGTGCAAATAAATGCAAGTATTAAAAATGGTGGAGTTTAAGACCTCTCCTTGCCTTGCAAACAACATCCTCTTTTCTACATGCTGTCCTCCTTAAGCATATATCTATTTCCAATTTTATTTTTTTATAAGAACACAGGACATAATAAGCTAGGTCTTTCCCTAATGGCTTAATATTATTACATTTAAGATCTTCCTTCCAAATAAATTTTTTGAAATCTGGGGTTAGGACTCTAGGCTCTTGAGGAACACAGCACAGCTTCTAACTCCCTCCTTGCTCTCCTTTCTGATCAGCAGGGCTTCAGAGGCAGCTGGCTTGATGGAGGCTGTTATGGTTTCAATATGAAATGCATTCCCCTGACAGGTTCAAGGGTTGAGCACTGGCTCCCCAGCTTGTGGTGCTGTTTTAGCAGCTGTGGAGCCTTTAGGAGGTGGGGCTTACTGGAGGAAGTGGCAAGCCTTGGGGTTTCTGTCCTGTCTCTGCTTCTTGATCTGCTCAGATGTAAGCTAGCACCCCCTTGCTGCACAACCATGAACAACTTCTTCTACATGCCTTCCTGCACTTGACCCACAAGCCAAAACAAAGCGCTCCTCCTTTCTGTGACTTCTTGCTAGATATTTGGTCACAGCAATGAAAAAAAAATAGTGCAGGGTGGGGATTCACAGCGGTCTCACACACAGGTATACTCAGAATCTGTGTGGAACATTCCTCATGGGCCAGGAATCCAAATCCAACAGAGTCTGTGTTAGAAGAGATGAGTGGATGTGAGCAATTGCTTGTTCAGTGGATCAGGAAAGGCAGAGTTGCAGAAGAGGGACAGAAATGAGGGTCAGCCCGGACAGGAGAGGCCCACCTTCCACCTGAAAAATTTTCCTCTTCATTCAGAAGGGAAGGGAGACCAAGGAGTCCTGTCAGACCTTGTCAGACCACATTTATGTTTGTAAATGTTTCATGGATGTCTGTGCACGTGTGGACGACTGTGCCTGTTCATGTGTATACACAGTCCTATTGATCTGGGACTTAATGAGATTTAACACCTTCATCAGTCTCTGTTGTTAAAATTCCTTCTCTAGGGGAAACATAAAGAATGCTTACCCCTCATCCTAAGGTCCCAATGACAAGTCAAGGCAGGATTTCACAAAGATCACTTTGGGGAAGCAATGAATTTATTGGGCTTATTTACAGAGCATAGATAAAGGGTTACATACAAAGGTGTGGGTGTTCATCCCCCAAAAGGCTGCACTGGGAAAATCTTTACATAATAGGGATGAAGGCTTCTGATAGCCACATAGATGGGGCCCCCTTCTCCCCATAGATGGGGCCCATCTTCTCTGGCCTTTATACTCTAACCCTTCCCACTGGGCCACATTGGAATTAAAGTAAAGTTACATGGAACAAATGGGTGGTATGGAGTGGCAGGATATATAGGTGAGGGTCCTAAAACTCTCCCTAATCCTCCATGAGGGGACATAAGCAGTCAACAAGTCCAGCTGGAATAATTCTTTTGCAAGTAGGCACAGCGGATATCACACAATGTTTTCAGAAAGGCAGGTGCTTGCACATAAAAGTGTCAGCTTTAGAAATTGCCTCTGGTGTGGGTTTTAAGACCCTGGCTTAATAGTTGAAGCCATGGCTTTGCTGTGCTGGGGCCCAGCATCCACTGTAGAGAGAGTCATGTAGAGAATAATGCTACGCCCAAATGTTCTCCTGCTTCAAGATCAGCAGATGTCATAACTCATATGTCTTAAGAGGCATTCACGGAAGAAGGGTGGGGGACCAGAGTTAAGGGCTGGTGAGATGGATCAGCACGTAAGGTGTTTGCCACCATCCTTGACAACCTGAGACTGATTCCTGGAATCCATGAGACGAAAGGAGAGAACTGACTTCCACAACTTGTTCTCTGACATCTACATACATGTGACAGATGTGGGACAGGTGCATGTCCACACTCACATGTATACATTCACACAGTAATAATACATAAATTTACCTCAGCATCATGGCCTCTTACTTTCAATGTGCAATCTCTTCATTGTGTCCTTATATCTCTATGAATTTTCTGATCTGAACAAAAGACCCTGTGCTTTTAGGAGAGATGCTGATTCTGATGAGTCAAAGGGCTTGAAATGAGACTGTCATAGGGAATAAAAATGGATAACAATGATGCAGATGATTCATCTCATGGATGTTCGACTCATCCCTGTAGTGTGTGTGCAGGAAGATTATTTTTTGAGAGTCAGAGAGAACAGTTTGCATCTTTATATAACAACAAAAATAGCATTTGCTCTGTCTAGTTTGGGGCTTCCAGAAGCAAAATCTTAAGCATTTCCTGTGATCTTGGCTCTCTAGCAGGAACAATCTATCCCCAACCTACAGGGCTGGTGTTTGATGGGTGACACAAAAATCTGGATGGTAATTATGGGAGGAGCCATAGTCTTCTTCCAGGAAAGGTAAATGTAGGCCCAGTGTCATGTTGCATGCCTGTAATCCCAACCATGGGAGTCTAAGTCAGGAGAATCGTAAGTACCAGGGCAGATAGGGCTACATAGCAAAACCCTATCTCAAAACAAACAAACAAACAAAACCAAGGGGCTGAGTTCATCAAAGTTTGTCTGAGGAGGAAGGAGACCGACTGCAGAGCAGGATAAGGCTTGAGTATAGCTTCGGGCTGGAAGCCAGCTCTGGTCTCTGTCCCATGCTCACGCAGGTGTCTTCACAAGGGTTCTGAGGCTTGTGGCAGGGACTGTCATGGCTAGTGGGTGTGTGATTCCCTTTTATGGTATATGTGACAATGTGAGAGAAATGTAAAGGTGACTGGTGTATACAGAGGTGATTTCCTGGGCTCTGACTAGATAACAGACCCGCCAGGGCCCTGGGTTGGGTGAAGACACAGAAAAAAGGTCTTCATGAAGACCCTGCCATGAGAGATGACCATGGTGCAATTGCTGTGGGAGCAGAGGACGTGGTGTGTGAGCCAGCGCTACACAGATTGCTGGCCTGTGTGGCCCACACTGCCTCTAGCAGAACACTCTGGAATTCTGACTGTGATGTTGGGTGTCTAAGCCAATAGCCAGAGAGCAGTTGCAGGCACTTTTTCAGAATCCACTGTCCTAATTGGGTATGGTGGTGCAAGCCTAGAATTCCAGCACTCAGGATAAAGAGGCAGGAGGATCAAGAGTTGAGGCTAACCCAAACTATAAGAGACCTTGTCTCAAAAACAAAACAAAACCAACCAGCCAAACAAAGGAGCCCTGAATACATGTTCTCCCTCTTAAGAGTGAGTGTTCTCTTTGGGCTAGGCTGTCCTCTGAGGGCCAAGACTGGATTGTTAGCATACTTGCTACCCCTCCCTCAGGCCTGAGGTACTACCTAGCACCGCCCACCTCCACATAACTCCTCAGGCAAGGTTTACCTCACTTTCTCTGAGGCCTCCAATAGGCGGGAAGGAGATAGATAGGCTCAGTCTTTCTGACCTTCCTCACACACTGTAGGCCCAGCTGTGCCTGTCTATCAGAACCTCAGATGAGTAGTCCATACTAGCTCCTAACTGCTAATCTTCCCATTCTCTTCTCAAATTTCTACACCCTGTAATTTGTGCAGGGAGCAGGCATCTAGTCAGTGGCACAAAGCTGTAACGAGAGGGAGATAGCAATAAAGGGATGCCAGGGTAGTGTGTCCGTTGCATTAAAGTTAGTGCCTGAAGCCATTCCGGCTGGGCTCACCCCCACTATCATGCAGTGAAGCAGAGGTCAGCATCTGAAATAGGAGGCGTGCATGTGCCTTAGACCCTGGCACATGACAGGAAAGGTCTGAGCACATCTTCCCTAAATCAGGCTCGATGCCACCTGGGATCCATTCTGCTGGTCAACCATGGACTACTTCCAGTCCTCTCTCAGAAGCAGGGCCTTGACCTTCACAATGACCTGAGTAGGTACAACTTCTCAGCTAGGTGTCTTGAGGGGACTGAGTTGCTAGAGGCCTACTGTGGAAGCCATGGGACATTACTCTGCTGCTCAGTAAACTGGGTCATTAAGCTATTTGGAAACTAAGCCTTGAGGCCCTCTCCCACCCCCAACTTCCAACCACTGCCAGTTCCCCAGCCTCTAAGGTTCTGGCCTTGTGCTGTTTGGTTCTTGCAGTCATAAACCCATCCTAAATCCTAAAGGAAATTAACCTGAAAATCCTAGATTCTATAATGAGCTGGACTTGATGCTTTTGAAAACATAAAAATGTTATTTTTCCTCATCTCAGCAGTGTCCTTTACTCCCAGGAACACCTTGAACCTGGAGGGCTATTTATAGCCCTGACACACTGCACAAGCTTTGAGCTCCTGCACAAGGCTGGATGTCTGGGCATGTGGACCTGGCTGTGGTATCATTTACCTTCTAATCCACGATGGCTGCTACCCAGGAGATGCCTTAGAGAAGGCTTAGTGCCTAAGGACCCCAGCTGGTGGGTTTGGAAAAGTCTAGTCCTGTCACATGTGTGGGGCATGGGGAAGTTTGAATCCCTGTGTCAGTTTGTACCACCAAGGAAGTTTCATTACTTCATAATGGACAGCACATTCAGGGGTAAGACAGGGGACCTGGGGTGGGGCCTTCTGAGCATGTTCCATGGTGCTGGGTATAATTTGAAAAATTTTAGGGGAAGAAATCTATCTATCATCCACCTATCTCTATATCTATCTATCTATCTATCTATCTATCTATCTATCTATCTATCATTTTGAGGCATGTCTCACTGTATAGCTCTGGATGATCTAAAACTCACAGAGATCCTGCCTGTGCATGCCCAGTGCATGCCCATGCTTGGATTAAAACTGCATGCTACCACACTGAGCTCAGGCAGGTTGGGGGGTGATTTTTAAGGCACCATGAAGAATTGTACAAGTACCAGAGAGAAGCTGTGTTTGGTGGCTCAAACCTCTAATCTCTGAATCACAGAGGCAGGAAAAGGAGAACTGCTGCAAGTTTAAGTTCAGCTGATCTATATATCAGATTTTAGCCTATCAGGAGCTACATAGTGAGCAAGGTCCTGTCTCTGAATGAATGAATATGTAAGTAAATAAATACCAGAATGATAAGACTCATGCAAAAAAACCTTTATTTATTTTTCAAGACAGGGTTTCTCTGTTGTAACTCTGGCTGTCCTAGGACTCACTCTATAGACCAGGCTGGACTCAAACTCACAAAGATCCACCTGCCTTTGCCTCCTGATTTCTGGGATTAAGGGCATGCACCACCACTGCCCATCACCAGCAAGTTCACACTTCTTAATCCTTCCCGAACAGTTCCATTAACTGTGGACCAAGCTTTCAAACATATGAACCTATGGGAGCTATTCTCATTCAGACCACCACACTGTGCTCATTCCCACAGAATACATCAAGTTAATGACATGCAGTGGCTGTAGTGTAATGTAATGTAATGTCTGTAAGACAATGCTTAACTATTACCTCAGAGGAACATGGCAGAGAGCATTAAAGAAGTACGTAAATTAACCAGGTGTGGTGGCACACGCCTTTAATCCCATCACTTGGGAGACAGAAGCAGGTGGATTTCTGTGAGTTTGAGGTCAGCCTGATCTACAGAGAGAGTTCCATGATAGCCAGAGTTACAACAGAGAAACCCTGTCTTGAAAAAACAAAAACAATACAAAACAAAACAAAATAAACAAAGTCTGTAAATTTGATGATATGGCTTGGCTAAGCAGTAAAGATGCTTACTGACAAAGCTCATGAAATGAATTGAACCCCAGAGGCCCATGTAAAGGTGGGAGAGGAGGGCTGAGAACTGAATCCACAACATTGTCCTCTGATTTTTACACATGCATGCTCCCCGAAAAATGATAACAATAAAAGTTTAAAAAGAAATTCATAAGTCACTCCATATAAAACCCATGTATAACATAATGTAGGTTGTGTGCTAGCAAAATTTGTCAGTCAAAGATCAGTTGATTGAACAATTACATTTAAAATATGTAATTGTAGAAAATGGTGCAATGTGTTCTTGCTCCTCAATGCTTGGAAGTAGAAAATTTTCAAATTTGTAGGCTTGTTGGGAAGTTTCTAGACAAACCCATCTCCTGAACTCAAAAACCTGCAACTGTGGGCTCAGGCCAATAAACAAAATGTTGATCAAGGGTCATTGGGATGGCTCAGTAGGTGCAGATGCTTGCTGCCAAGCCTGGCAACCTAAATTCTATGCCAAGTACCCTATGGTAGAGAAGAAGAACCATCTCTGACCCCTTGTTGTGGTCTGTGTGTACACATACACATTACATACATACATACCTACATACTTGTAAAATAAAATATCAGTCAAGGTAATTTCCAGGTTTGCATTAAGGTTCTTTATTTAGTTAGACAGGATCTTATGTAGCCAAAGCTAGGCTTGAATGTCCTTGAACTTCAGATCCTCCTGCCTCTACATTTTGAGCGCTAGCATTGATGGCTGTGCCATCATGCCGGGTTTATGTGGTGTTGGTGGTGAAATAAAACTAGATTGTGTATGTTAGGCAAATACTCTACCAACTGAGCCACATTCTCAATCCTGCACTGAGATTTATTGATGAAAGGATATCTTGGCAATTCATGTGAAAGAGCATTAGAATCGAACAGACCACAGTGTGTCAAAGTTGATTAAAGTTGTCCCCAGGCCTGTCTTGTTTCCCAGGGACACCGAGTAGACCACCATTGGACATAGTAGAAGAAAGTTAGTTTCCTCTCTACTCTTGCTGAGCCACCTGTATTTTAAAATACAGAAACAGTGCCCATCCCAAGGACACTGAGGGCCAGAAGAACAGGGAGGGGTCCAGAAGCATCCCACACTAAGCATGCTAAACTTCGATGTTTAATGCCCATGTATGCTTTTAGGTTGTTTTAATTTAAGAAACAACAAATGCGCTGGGGCATGGTATCACATCCCTTTAATCTTAGCACTCTAGAGGCAGAGAGGGACAAATCTCTGTGAGTTCCAAGGAATCCCAGTCTAGTCCCAAACCAGCAAGGGTTACATAGTAAGACCTTGTCTCGAACAACAACAAACAGAACAAAGCAAACAAACAAACAAAATCCCTGACAACAATTGCACAGTATATCAGGAAATATCCTGACACCCTGTGTGAAGTGGTTCCTGCCATGGAGAGGGTAAGGCTGAGTTTAGGACTTGCTTGGCTCTAAATCCATACTCTCTTTGCCAGTGAGAGGGACTTCATTTAATGGTCCTGTAGCCCACCTCTAATGTTAAAAAAAAAAAAAAAGATTTGCTAATGGATAGGTCTGTCTCCAAACAGAAGACAGAAAGGCTTCAAGGTCCTAAGGAAAGCAGGGTCTTTCATGCTGCTCCAGAGCAGCAAAGGCACAATGGGCTCCCCAGGTAACAGTTGGTAACTAAGTAACTGCTATTCCACCTCTACAGAGAGACCACTGGTCGGGTACCAAGCACTCTGCAATGATGCAGTCTGTTTAGGTCAGCTCAGCCTCCCAGAGAGATCTTCATAGCCCAGCCTTCTTACTCTGTCAGGAAGCTTTCTCTTCTGAGGCAAATGCTGCTTTCCCTCCTCTCTCCACCTCTGAACCTCTATTATGGATGTGTGCTTCCATTTTCAGAAGACAAATGAGTTGTACAGACAGAGAAAGATCTAATGGCTCTCCTACAAAGTTTCCAAAGCAGATCCAGGGCAGCAGCACACAGAAATGGTCATAAAAGAATGTTTATTAGCCTAGTATTGTGAGTGACTCATGCTTGTAACACAGAACTTGGGAGGCAGTGGCAGAGGCAAGATTGCCGTAAGTTTTAGGCCAGACTGGCCTACATGGTGAGATCTTGTCTCATGAAGAAGTGGGGAAGGAGGAAGCGTAGGTACTAAGGAGATGTCTCAGACATTAAGAGACAATATTGCTTTTGCAAAAGACTGGAGTTTGGTTCTTAGCACCTACATCAAGCTGATCACAGCTGCTTATAACTCCAGGGACTCCAACACCCTCTTCTGGACTCTTCTGGGCTCCCTCAACTGCACTCATACACATATGTGTATACACACACACACACACACACACACACACACACACACACACACACTTAAAAATAAAATGTAAAAACATTTAAAAAATATGTTTCACAGGAGTGTTGAAGCAAGATATTGTTTATTGATCCAGGATCAACAGATAACCCCCAGGCTGTATTCCTGTTATGATAAAGTTCAGCAATTCTAAAGGGTTGGCAATTATTCCATAAGAGAATTTGTACAGACCTCCTGTTGTTCAAGTTAAAATCCTCATCTAAAATCTAGAACATTTTCTTTTAGATATGTTTGTCAAGGTAAAGTTTCATTTGAATATACGTGTGTGTGTGTGTGTGTGTGGTGTGTGTGTGTATAGTCACACACAGACACACATATAAAGAAGAGAGGGGAGGAGAGGAAGGAGAGGGGAGAGAGAATCAGTTTTAAGAAGCCTAGACTGGCCTCAAACTGGATTTGTGAGGATGACCTTGAATTTCCTAATCTTTCTGGCTCTACTTTCCAAGGGCTAGTATTACAGAAGTGTGCCACCATGCCTGGATCTGTGTGGTGCTGGGGGTAGAACCAAGGGCTTCATGCATGCCAGGCAAGCACTCTATCAGCCCCAAGGCAGACTTTTTTTTTCTGATTTCTTTTTCCTTTCCTTTCCTTTCCTTTCCTTTCCTTTCCTTTCCTTTCCTTTCCTTTCCTTTCCTTTCCTTTCCTTTCCTTTCCTTTCCTTTCCTTTCCTTTCCTTTCCTTTCCTTTCCTTTCTCGCTCTCTTCCTGCCTTCCTTCCTTCTTCCCTCTCTCCCTCTTTCTTTTCTTTCTCTCTCTCTTTTTTTCTTTCTTTCTCTTTCTTTCTTTCTTTCTTTCTTTCTTTCTTTCTTTATTTCTTTCTTTCTTTCTTTATTTCTTACTTTCTCTCTTTCTCCCTTTCTTCCTTTCTTCCTTTCTTTCTTGACAGCTACACAGTTTTCTGTGTAGCTCTGGCTCCTGGAACGCTGTAAACCAGGCTGGCCTCAGACTCAGAGATCTATCTGCCTCTGCCTACCTAGTGCTGGGATTAAAGGCATGCAGAGAAAGAGAGAGAGAGAGAGAGAGAGAGAGAGAGAGAGAGAGAGAGAGAGAGAGAGAGGGAGGGAGGGAGAAAATATAAGCAAATTCACACAAAAATAAAATAAAAACAGTTGTGATTGATTTTGGGGGTGGAAGGAGAGGACATTGATCTTGAATGTCCCAGTAATCAAAGCAAACAGACAGAAAAAGAGTTTGGTTTTCTGAGAGGTAGAAAGGAAGTCAGTTTACTAATCAAGGATGCAGATAAATGCCTTCTAAGGTCTTCACAAAGGGGACGGTGGACCAAGAATGGTGGTGGTTGTGGACTCAATTTGGGGAGCTCAGGCTCCAAATCAAGTACAATTCAGCAAATCAGCTCAATGAGGGCCTGGAACATTCTCCCCAAAGCATCAGCTTTCCAGTGGATTGGTCGAGGTTCAAGGAAAGCTAGAATTTGGAAAACCCACAGCAGCAGAGTAGTGAGTATTCACTTGCAATCCTTGAAAATTCTCCAGATCCCAGTAGATGTGGAGGCACCATTTTGTGGGTGGGGCAGAGAAACTTGGGTGTAGATATACTGAGCTATGGACAGTAAGTGGGCAGTGGGGCGCTCATCCTCTCACGGATAGTCTCATGGAAGATGAGAACTCAGATCTGCACGGTGACAAGTGGATGAAGTAACTTCCTCAGACATACAAGGAAGCGATCAGTTTCTTCTAATGGAGTGTCACAGGGTGTGGGGACCACAGTACTCCAGGGTGGGTCTCATGTCCAGGAGTAGTTGTCAACAAAAAAATAAACACAATGGTTTTGCTTTGTTTTTTTTTTTTTTTTTTTTTTTTGTCTTATTAGCCTTTTGCTTGTTTCTTCTGATTTGGATTGTTTTGTTTTTCAGGGGGGTTTGTTTCTTGTTTCTTTTTTTTTTTTGTTTCTTTTTTGGAGAGAGGGAGGTGAAGAGAGGACATGGTCAAAACATGTATGAAAACAAATTTTAGTTAAAAATAATAGCTGGACAGTGGTAGTGCACTCCCAGCACTGGGAGGCAGAGGCAGATGGATCTCTATAAGTTTGAGGCCAGCCTGGTCTACAGCATGAGTTCCAGGACAGCCAGAGTTACAACAGAGAAAACCTGTTTCAAAAGCCACAAAAAATGATAATAAAGAAAAAATTTTAAAAAGAAATGCAAGGAAGCAGGAATCCCAAGCTAAGCATCATCACCAGTATCATCAGCATCAACACCAGTACCAGCACTGTCAGCTGATTTAATAGCAGCAGTGGCAGCAGCGGCAGCAGCACCAGTATTGATCTACATTATGGAAGAAGGCAGTGAAACTTGATCTGGGCACATTTTCAAAGCAGGTGTTTCCAATTCAGCCAAATGAGGCTGCACATAGAATTTTGCGTTCTGACAAATTGCCATGGTAATCACACTGTTCTTTTTCATTTGACAGCTTATTATCTAGTAGTCAAAGTAATTGGGGAATTTTTTTGTTTTCTTTGTTACTTGGTTCTAAGAGTCGGAATATCAGGGAAAGGGTTGAAGGGAGGCAGAGGCACCATGCTTCAAGGCGTGGGAGAGAAAGGCAAAGCGAGGTTGGTAGAGATAGAAATAGAGAGGGAAGAGAGGGAGGGACTGAGGGGAGAGAGGGCAGACACAAAGAAGGAAGGAAGGAGGCAGAGTAGAAGAGAATAAAGGGAGAAAGTGGAAGGTGGAGTCATGGCTGATGCTAACAGGAAACAATTGAAGGATGTCGAAAGGTAGAGGTTTAGTGTCTCTGAGGCATCAGTTCCAACTGAGAGGCTTCTCAAATGAGAAGAAGCTGGGCTAGAATCAGGGCCTGTGGTTGGCAGGTTTCACATAGAACATCTGTGCCTTTCCTCATGAGTGAAGGTTGTAGGCAATTTTTCCTTTGAGTCTCAGAAGCTCCTACAGGGCCGGCTGCATTTCAGTGTAGAGACAGTACATACTGTCCTCTGATCTGTGGCTGTCACATGTCCAGGTCTAGGTTAACTACCGGAGAGGGGAGGTTCCAAGTCTGACTCAAGCTACATGCTTCAATTTCAAAGTACATCCTTGATTTTCCCTGAAGAAATAAGGGTATGGCCATGAGGACAACCCAGGGCAACAGATACTGCTCTGAACTTCACTTTCCATACGATGCTCCCAGTGTGTCTGTTGCAGATGCTCAAGAAAAGGGCCAGTAAAGCATTGCTGAGTTGTCACTGAGGACTTAAAGAAATCTTATTTTTTAGGTTCATTTATTATTTTGTGTGTATGAATGTTTTGTCTGCATGTATATATGTGTATAACGTGCATGCTGGTGTTTGAGGAGGTCAAGAAAGGGCGTTGGATCCTCTGGGACTGGAGTAACAGACAGTTGTGAGCTGCTGGGTGCTGGGAATCTAACCACAGTTCCTCTGCAAGAACAACAAGAAAGTGTTCTTAACTGCTGTGCTACCTCTCCAGCCCCCAAGAGCTTGTTTTAAGGATCTTTGTTCTCATTCAGCTGCCTGGGTCAATCTGAGAGTTCTGCCAACTCCTTTCTGTACTGGGGATTGGAGACACTGAGAGGGCAATGACTCAGTTGTGGGCTACCTAGTAACAAACCCTTCCTTTGGATCTGCAGGACCAAGAATGCTTGATGCTTGTGGACTTGGCTCATCAGTCACAACTAAGATGATGATAGAAGATTGGGAGTAATTGATGATGGAACATTGTATTGTTGATAGGATTGCCCTGCAAGTGTGTGAAGGAAGTACATTTACACAGAATGGAGAGCAAAGCCCTTGACAGGGAAGCAGAGCCACCCAAAGCCAGATGAAACAGTCCCAATGACATCGACTGAAACCCTAGATTGAGATCTGTCTGAACCAGAAAGCATTTGTTTGGAAATGAGATGCCAAAAAGGCTCATGTGCTGAAGGCTTGGGCCGCCATGTTGCAGTGTTCAGTGGTGGGGTTCTGGGACATAAGTGCATCCTATGCACCCTGGGTTTGTCCGCAGACGGATTCGTACATAGCTTGATGAGTTATTGGGAGGTCCTTAGGGAGACGTCATGTGGATAGAGGAGGCTGGTCACTGGAAGTATTACCTCAAAGAGAGTATTATGTTCTTTCTTGCTTCCTCTACTAGTGGTCTACTAGGAGGTGAGGAGCTTTGCTCTACCATGCATCCCCACGATGACGGTCTGCCTTATCACACAAGCATGTATACCACCCCACCTGATGGTCTGCCTCATCACACACCCATGTATACCACCCCACCTGATGGTCTGCCTCATCACACACCCATGTATACCACCCCACCTGATGGTCTGCCTCATCACACACCCATGTATACCACCCCCACCTGATGATCTGCCTCATCACACACCCATGTATACCACCCCACCTGATGGTCTGCCTCATCACACACCCATGTATACCACCCCCCACCTGATGGTCTGCCTCATCACACACCCATGTATACCACCCCACCTGATGGTCTGCCTCATTACACACCCAGAAACAACAGAATCAAGAATTCATAAACTGAAACTTCTGAACCTGAGCCAAAAAAAAAAAAAAAATCCTTTTTGGGTTGATTTCTCAAAAAACAATTTTTTGTGTGTGTGTGTGTTGACAGAGGTGGCTCACTGGTTAAAAGGACTGGCTGCTTTTCTAGAGGCCCCAGGGTCTATTTCTAGTACCTATATGGTGGCTCAAAATCTTTTGTTGCCAATGTCCAACTGTGGCCTCTGCAGGCACCAGACATCATGTGTTACAAAGATTTACATACAGGCAATACAATGCACATTAAACTTTTTTATATTAAAAATTAATTCATTTTTTTCTGAGACAGTGTCTCTCTACATAGCCCTGGCTGTCCTGGAACTCACTATGTAGATCAAGTTGGCCTCAAATTCACAGAGATCCACCTGCCTCTGCCTCCCAAGGAATCAAAGGTGTGTATCACCACAGCCAACATTAATTTTTTTAATTTAAAAAAATTGAATGAGGACTGAGGATGCAGCTTAGATGGTAAAGTGCTTTCCTAGCATACATGAGGCCATAGGATCAATTCTTAGCAAAACATAAACCAGATGTGGTGTGCATGGCTATACTCCTAGCACTTAGGAGACAGGAGGATTGCCCATCAGTCTGAGGCCAACCTTGTCTCTACAGTGAGTTCCTAGCTAGCCCAGGAGCTGTTTCAAAAAAATCAAACCAAACCCAAAATCCAATGAAAAGTATACTTTTTTTGTTAGTACTTCGAGATAGGGTCTTACAAAGTAGGCCAGGCTAGATTCATATTTATGGGCTTCTGCTTCCCAAGACTACTTAGAATAATACATCCAAGGATGAAAAATAGACACAAGTAAGATTATAAATGGTTATTATGATTTTTGTTTATATACAATTTTGTACTAAATCTTGAAATCTTCTTGAGAGCCCATGCATATTTACTGTATACTGTAAATCTTAGCCTTTGGTTCTGCCAACAGGGTAAAGTCCTTTTCAGTGTGTCAGTCTGAAGCAGAGTGGCACTTTTTCTCCCTTGAATCTTCACATGGGAACTTATTTGGACATTAGAATGTGGAAGAACATGCGTCTGATTTTTAGAGGCTAGTCTAGTCCACTAGACATGGCTAATGCAACCAAATTTCTCTGCACCAGCCTAGCCCCCTCCATAGAATGCTAGACTGTGGGGACTGCCTAGCTCACCTTTATGCTGCTATCAAAAGAAGTCATATTGATTGCTTCAAACCACTTTGTTATTATTTCATTTTCTTTTTTTCTTATTTTCTTTTTCAGTGATGGAGCTCAAGGGCTTGCACGTGGTAGGCAAGTGCTCCACCTTGACACTGCATCCCTAGTTCTTCTCTCTTTTTCTTTTCTGACAGGACCTCAGAATGTAACCCAGGCTGGCTTGGAGCTATCTTTGTGCCTCTGCTGCCCCCGGCTCTCTACAGAGCTGGATTATAGGCAGGTACCACATGGTACCACATGTGACCCAATCCACTAAATTTTGCCATCAGGAAGCAAAAGCTGAGACACTCTAACCCTAACCCTGATTTCTCAAGTCATGGCACATCACCATTTCTTCCACACTGTTCAATATTTATTTACCTAGTTTTTGAGAAAAGGTTTTATGCAGCCTCTGAGACCTCCCAAGTGCTAGGATTACAGGTGTACCACCATGCCTAGTGATTATTTATAAGCTTCTTTTGGTTGCTAACACCATAGATCAAGCCAACCAGCTTTAAAAAAAAAAAAGTGGTGGTGGTGGTGGTGCAATGAGAAGGCTCCTGAGGCTGTTGAGGGTAGGGAAAGGAGTCTGGCCTCTGTAGGAATCTCAGCATTAGGTTCCTTCATTCCTGTTTCCTCCCAGAAAACGGCTCTAGTCAATCTCACAATACTAATAATTAGTTCCAGTTCGCAGTACAGCCTGCTTAGGCTGTTCTTTGAATGACCCTGCAGGCTTAGTTAAGAAAGGGTCCAAAAGGACTAGACACATGAGCATAGTTCATGTGAACTGCAGAAATACCAGAATAACCTGGTAAGTCATCCTAGCTTGGACCTGTTTTATGTTTTGTTTTGTTTTTGTTTTCACTACGTAATCTATCTAGAATGCCTCTTATTTCAAACCTTCCTGCAGCTACTGTATCAAGGCTCCTTTTAATAAAATGAATCTGTAGAGCAGAATTGCAACAGTAACAACCCTGTAACACTATGCATTTGACAGAGCCCAAGCCAAACACTCGCATCAGGTCCTTGAGTAGGCGCTGAGGTTTTGGTATATATAACTTTTTTCTTTCTTTCTTTCTTTCTTTCTTTCTTTCTTTCTTTCTTTCTTTCTTTCTTTCTTTCTTTCTTTCTTTCTTTCTTTCTTTCTTTCTTTCTTTCTTTCTTTCTTTCTTTCTTTTCTTTCCTTCCTTCCTTCCTTTCCTTCCTTCCTTCTTTCTTCCTTTCTTTCTTTCTCTCTTTTTTAACAAAAGTTGGTGTGCAAGGTAAGAAAGGGCTAGCGCAGGAGGATAAGGAGTTCAAGACCAGCTTGAACTCCGGATATGTGCTAAACTAGCCTTGGCTACATGAGATTTGTCTCAAAAAGGGAGCTGGGGGAATGTATTAAAATAAGAAAAAAGGTCTTAAGGCCTGAGTACTCCCAGCGTTGTGAACAGGAGGAAGCAGAACACATGATGCCTTTGGCCCTGGCCAAGGTGCTGGTCGCATACAGGTTTAGGCTGTACCTACAGCTGAAGGCAGTTCCCGAGGGCGCCGGTAGCGAGTGGGCGAGCTAGCTGGGGGTTCACAGCAGCGCCCCAGGCGCGGGCGCAGGAGCGGGCGGGGGCCCGGCGGGCGCGCGGGGAGGTGCAGGCTTCAGGCTGGGGCGGCGCCTTCGCCTCCGGCTGCCGTAGGACCACGGGGACGCCGCTACATCGGCGACATCTTGGTGGAGGACGCGCAGGGGGAAATGCTAGTCACGCTGTAGCTGCTGCGCCACGATCTCTGCTGACCTCTGGAGCACGCAGGGTCGAACCGCAGGAGGTAAGGACGCTGCTCCGCGAGTCCCCACTCCCCGCCCAGGAGGGTGCCTGGGGACTCAGATCCCGGGCCTCGCCACCCTGAGTCCAGTAGTCTCTATCTTTACCCGGTGGAGGCGACCCTAGGTCGCTTGGAGTGGAGTACCACTCCACCTAGCCCAGGTCGCGTCGCCCGGAGTCCCGATTGGAAACCCGCCCCCGCTGCTACCTGAACCACAGGGCCCTCCCGGCCCGGGACTCCGCCCCGCTCCGGGACTCCGCCCCGCTCCGGGACTCCGACCCCGCCGGGACTCCGCCCCTCTCCCAGAATCGCCCCGTCATAGATCCGCCCCTTCTCCGCCCCTCCTAGCCCCAGCCTCCGCCCTCTAGTCCGGGCGGGGCTCCTGGTTTGAACTGCGCGGCGGGCAGTGCTTTTGAGTCCGGTCGGGCCCGTAGGCGGCGGCGCGGAGCGGGCTGTCGGCGGCGCGCGGCACCATGTCTCCGGGCCATGGAGTCAAGAGCGAATACATGAAGTGCTATCGGGAGCCGCGCTGGGACGAGTACGCGCAGTGCTACCGCGAGCTGCTGCGCTACCGCCTGGGCCGCCGGCTGCTGGAGCAGGCCCACGCTCCCTGGCTCTGGGACTCCTGGGGCCCGGACAGCCCCTCGGACAGCTCGGCCTCACCCAGCCCAGCGCCCAGGGGCGCGTTTGGGGAGACCTCGGCGTCCTCCATGCGGGAGGAGGAGCAGCTGGTGGGGGAGCGCAGAGCGGAGCTGCGGGGCACGGAGGTCCAGGACACGGAGGAGCAAGACACGGTTCTACCAGGTACGGGCGCGGCGGGTCGCTTTGGCGACCCAGCTGCGCGTTTCTCCCTTCTCTGGGCAGGTGCTTCCTGTTTTGTTTCGGTTTGATTGAGGTTGACAGAATCCGCTTGCTGGGCTAAGCAGGGAAGGTGCCCGCCGCGTCTCCGCTCCCCCCTCCCCTCAGGATTTCTCCAATTTTGTGACTCTTGGCGGAACCCTTTATGACCTCTAAGTGCCCCCCACCTCTACCCCGTCAGGGGTCCTTGGTTGCTGGCAGTGGCCCTCTCAGTGAGCCCTCGATCCACCAGGTGGCGAAACTAGTTGTTTTTGAGCATTCCTCTTGGCTAGAGGAGCTTTTCATTCCAAAAATGACCCACGAAGGTAAGGATCTCTGAGCTGTCATAATCGGGTCATGGTTGTCTGTGTGAACTCCTTGGCCTGGCTGCGCTGTTTCTGAAGATTGATGTGCATGTGTTTGTGGAAGAACTCTCTTTGTATACCCGCACACCCTGGTTAGGCTCTGAACCACCTTTCCGGCTGGTGCAGAGTGGGACTGTCAGCAGAGAAGCCTAGAGGGTGCCTAGGCTCAGGGAGATTCTTCAGCATAACTAGAGATCACTGTGGTTGGCAGTCATCTCGAAATCTTATGAGAGTCTGGTGATATAAAATTATTACCCAGTCACTGGTCTAGGAATATGTATTTTCTCACCCGACCTTCAAATAGTCATAACATGGGCGTCTGTTTTTAATCTGAGTTTCGTAAACAAAGATATGGGAGCTCATGATCTGTGGTTAGTCTGAAAGGATCCGACTGCTTTGCTCTTGGTTACCTTGTTTGCCTAGTCTCAGTTCCTGCATGGCCGGGCTACTTGTGATGACCACTCCCGATGTGGCTAGAAATTAGAATGACAGACAGTGAGGGCCTAGGAGCATGGCTCCCAGTTATTTTGGTGCAAACTGAGCCCTTGCTAAGTACCAGGTGTATTTTATCAGGATGAATAACAGGCTTTTCTTTTTCTCACTGTGGTTTGATGAAGTTACCTATTTGTGTGCTATATGAAAACTGTTAACTGCAATTTGGTGTGCTTGGTACCTGTGTTTGCCTGTGAGTTCATGATTATTTGGGTTTCCATGGAAATACTGAACCCTTCCCATAGACTCTCAAGATCCCTGCTAAAATTTTTCGTGTGTAGGCATTAGGGAAAATAGATGTGTCCTGCTTTCGAGAATCTCCATCACCAGCTCTTTTGCATGACTACTGTGGACCATTGTCAATAGAGAAACGTTCCTAGTGGATGCTTTGTATACTAGTATATACTTTGTATACTGGTGAGCCACTGATTTGCATTGCTCTAAAATACTTTAGCCTTACTTTTACTGTAAGGCATTTTTTTTTTCTCCCAAGACAGTCTCTAGAGTATAGCCCTGGCTGTCCTGGAACTCACTCTGTAGACCAGGCTGGCCCTGAACTCAGAGATCTACATGCTTCTGCCTCCCAAGTGCTGGGCTACCCAAAGGCACAAGCTACCACTGCCCCACTGTGAGGCATTTTTACATGAAGAGTCTTGTAGCTCCATGAAGCTTATTAAAAAATCATGGTGCTCTCCAGCAGCTGCCTACTTGTTAGGTACCTTGCTTCCAGCTCCTCTGCTTTTTCCCTTTTTTCTTTTTGTGGCACTAAAGATTGAATTCAGGACATTGGGCATGCTGGGCAAATGTTCTACCACAGAACTACATCCCCAGCTCTCTTTGTATCTTTTGTTTTGAGACAGGGTCTCTAAGCCACACTTGCCTTGAACTTCCTCTGTAGTTCAGGCTGACCTTAAATTTGTGATTCTTCTGTTTCTGTTTCCCAAATGAGTAGCTAATATTATAGGCCTGCATTACTAAGCCCAGACACATTGTATTTGTATTCTTATTTTGGGACCAGATCTTACTGTGTTGCCCAGGTTGGCTTTAGATTCCTGGGCCCAAGCCATCTTGCTACTCCAGTTTCCTCGGTAGCTCAGTCCACAGGTGAGCACCATCACACTTGGTTAGTATTTAGTTCTGTATACCTTTATTGACACTAATTGATATTTCTCTCCAGTTTTTACCTTAGCTCTTAACTATTTCTACTCTCTCCTAATATACTTATGTTCATTTCCACACATTCTTCATAGTCATCATACTCTGTGTATATTGGGCCTGTGGAAATGGATGGGTGCTCAAAGCTGACCCACTTTGTTTCTCTGGGTCCTTTTTCTTTCTCACAATGGTTCACCATCACATTCACCTTAACTCATCCCTTGGGGCCACTGACCTACTTCTGTCTGGCCTGCCTGCCACCCTTGAGGCAGGCTTGGCCTGAAGCTTGTTGTCTTAAGAGGGTCCTTGGCATTGCATCTGGCATGTCCAGCTTCTCTCTCACAGGTGGAAGTCACTGTCATGTTTTGACTTACCCCCTCCTTGGTAGAGGTCATCTATCAGCTTAAGAAAGAATGAGTGAAAAGTTGAATTTCTGAGACTTTTTTTGGGGAAAAAAAACTCAAAAATTTTGATTTTTATTGTCTTTAAAACATCTGGAGGCATTGTTACAATGCTTTGACTTCTGATTCTTGATCCATACCCTTAGCCAGGGGCTACTAGGATCTTTTGTTTGCCTTACTCTCAGGAATTGATGTAGGTCACCTGCAAGTCTCTACAGCCAAACTCTTTTTAAAATTTCTCTTTCTTTATTTTTTATTTTATGTGTATGAGTGTTTTGCCTGTATGTATGTCTGTGCATTAGGTGCATGGAGTTCCCTCAGAGACCAGAAGAGAGTGTATATCACCTAGAACTGGAGGTTGTGAGACTCCCTGTGGATGCTTGGAATAGAACCTGGGTCTTCAGGAGGAGCAGATAGTGTTCTTCACCGTGAGCCATCTTGGCAGCCTCCAAACCCTCTTTTTAATTCTGGGAGTCTTCTTGAACTATTATTATATTTTAAATTTCATTTCATTTCTCCATTTTTTGGGGGGGCTGGGCTTTGTTTTATGGTGCTGGAAATGGAACTCAAGACTTTGTGTATACTAGGAAAGTACTGTGCAGCTAAGCCTCCAGTCTATTTTTTCTTTTACAAATTAAAAAAAAATTGGTAAATAAAAATTATACAAATTTATAGTTTGCCTTGTGATGTTTCCATAGGTGTATACAGTGTGTAATGCTGAAATCAAGTTAAGCATGTGTGTCTCCTCAAGTATTTGACACCTCAGTTGGTAGAGTTCTTGTTTACATGCCTGAAGCCCTGGGTTCAATCCCCAGCACAAACAGATATGGTGGTGCATACTTGTAATTGCAGCATTTAGGTTGAGGCTGGAGGTTCAGATGAGTTCCAAGTCAGCCTAGAACACATGAGATCTGTTTCAAAGGGGGAAAAGTATCTAGTTTATTGTTTCTTTATGTAATTTTTTTGAGACAGTTTCCCTATGTAGCCCAGTTTCCCTATGTGGCCTAAACTCTGAATCCTTCAAGGGCTGAACTCCCCTAAGGGCACTATACCCTGCTTGCAATAGTATTAGGTTCTGGACTTGGGCACACTGTATCTTTTTTTGTAAAAGATATTAGAGGGCTTTGTTTCTCTTTGTGTGTTTCTTTAGCAGAGTATATCTTCTCCCCTTCTTTGTTTCTTTTTTTGCTTGTAATTCTGTATTGCTTTCTGGAGGCTTCCCCCCTCCCAAATGAATGAGATACATTGGCTTCTTTTTCTTACTGAGAAATGGCTGTGGAAAGTTCTTTGTAAGTTCTGTGTGCCATGTTCGAGGTGGGAGTTCTTGGATAGTAGGAATTCTGTGCTCTGGTAGCCATCCTGACTTAAAAAATGGTGAAGACTGACTCCAGATTTATTTTTGTGGTCCTGGGGCTCCAGCACAGGACTTGTCCATGTTGGGCAGGTGCATCACACTAGTCCACAGCGGTTAAAATGTTAGCTGCCAACCTGTTAGACTGTCTCTAGTTCCTTACCTTGTCTCACAGTCACATTTCAACTCCATTTTACTTTCGGTAAGGTTTACATGTGCCTTACTTTAAGCAACCTGTTTAGAATCTGGAAAGTAATTCTCCGTTTCCTGCTCAGCCTACTCCTCACTCTTTCCACCTCTTATCTCAGCAGTTTTGAGTAGGCGGTGGGAGCATTCAGAAGATTCTTTCTCTTCCAGATGTTCTCAAGTGTGGCGCTGTGCCTCTCTCTTTTTAGTCATCCCTTGTATTGGGCTTTTTGGATGTGGAAGCCTCTTGCAGTTTGGGATTTCCTAATACCATTTAAGATCATTTCTTCTGCTTCAAGTTTCCTGTCTTTTTCTTTTTTTCCTCCTCTTATTGAACCCCTCTCCCCACCCTCTTTTCTTTCTGTCATTGAGACATGGTCTCACACTGTAGCCCAAACTGATTTCAATCTATAGAAATTTTCCTGCCTCAAACTTCTTTTTTTTTTCTTTTTAAAAATACTTTTATTAATAATTTGAGTTTCATATAATGTATCTTGGTCATACCCTCTTCCCATTCCTCCCTGTTCCACCCTCTGGACCCTGTGCCCTCAAAACAAAACAAAACAAAAAATACCTCCCCCCAAAACAAACAAACAAACAAACAAACGCCCAGCTATTGTGGCAGGATCATGGATCAAGGGCATCACTACGATTCCTGGAGGCAGCAGGCTGCTTTGATAATGGACATTCACCTGGCTCATACTAGCCTGAGACAAAGCATGAGGAAATTTAACCCGAAGTTGGGCTTCACTGCCCAAGCCTCAGACTTCTAAATACTAGGATTATAGTTCTGTCCCACCATGCCCAAATAATTTTTCTTCTTTATTGGTGGTAAGCCTTTGGATCAAACTTCTAACATTTTTATTTTATTGCTGGGCCTGGTGCCACAAGCCTTTAATCCCAGCACTCAGAAGGCAGAAGCAAGTGGATCTCTGAGTTCAAGGTCAGTCTGGTCTACATACTAGGACAGCCAGAGCTACATAGTGAAACCCTGTCTCAAAAAATTATTTAATTTTATGTATATGACTGTTTTGCCTGCATGGATGGTCCCCAGGGAATTCAGAAGAGCTCATTAGTTCTCCTGGGACTGGACAGTTGTAAGTATCATGTGGCTTCTGGAAATGGAACCTGGGTCCTGTGGAAGAGCAGCCAGTGCTCTTAATCACCAAGCCATCTATGCAGCTTCACGTATTGATCTTGAAGTCTCCAACTTTCTGCTTTAACCTGGTTAGCTGGTATTACAAGTGTAAAATACTGCATCCATTTCTGTGTCTTTTTTGTTAAAATATCTGCTAAAGGCTGGTGAATTGGCTCAGGAGACAAAGGTACTTGCTTAAAGTCTGAAGATTTGAATTTGAGCTCTGGGTCCACATGGTAGAAAGAAACAGCCAACTTATGCAAGTTGTTCTCTAACCTCCACACATGTACAGACACACGTAAAAATGTAATGGGGGCAGGTCCTGAGGTGTCTGCTCCTGATCTGTTTGCTCTTATTTAATGGCAAGGCCTGAAAGTTGTCTGAGGAACTCAGATGTGGAGTCTTGCAGTTGCTTATTGGCTGTATAAGAGAACATAAGAGAAAGACACAGGTGTTTCTCAGGGGGTTTTAAAGCATACTCTCTGGGAGTCTCCTGTGGGGCCTTCCCAGATGGTGCCTCCAGTCTTGCCCCAGAGGAACCAGCCAGTCTACCACATGTTTGGAACCCAGGAGGAAAGTTATAGAGGGTGGTTCTCTGTGCGCTGAGGCCTCCTGTACTGTTTTTAGGGATGTATCACCTTGGATTCTGTTGTGTCGAAGTCCTAGGTCCAGAGTCCCACTGCTTCTCCATCTTTAAACAGTACTCCGGCATTCAGGGAAGAGAGGATTAGGCACTTTAAGTAGACTAAAAGAAAGAGGCATTTTTAAAAAAAATAGCTGAGTAATACTCCATTGTGCAAATGTACCATAATTTCTTTATCTATTCTTCAGTCAAGGGACATCTAGGTGGTTTCCAACTTCTAGCTGCTATGAACATAGCTGAGTAAGTGTCCTGGTAGGATGGAGACCAGGGGTCAAGGACACCAGGACAATAAGCGCCACCTTGTCAACTGACTAGCGCTCTTAGAGGCCCACAGAGACTGATGCCATACACATGGAACCTGTAGGATCCCCTAAACACATCTCATGTATTGGTGTCCTTGAAAAACTCCTACAGGCTGGAGTGGGGTGTCTCTGACTATTTTACCTGCTCTTAAGACCCTTTTTCTCCTGCTTGTCTGTCTGGCCAACCCTTGATGTAGGGATTGGTGCCTGGCCTTGTTCCATCTCACTATGCCATGCCTTCATTGTGCTGTAACCATGGGCGGACAGTTCTTTTCTGGAGAGAAGGGGGGTTGTTTGTGGGTGGTGATGGGGGTGTAGGTCTGGGGGGGTTGGAGGGAGGGAGGAGGGAGGCTGGGATGTATTCTATAAGTTGTATAAGAGAAGAACACTTTTTTAAAAAATTAAAAAAAAAAAAGGCTGTGCATGGTGGGACATACCTTTAATCCACTGAGGAGGAGGTGGCAGGTGGATCTCTGTAAGTTAAAGGCTAGCCTGGTTTACATTGTTAGTTCCTGGACAGTCAGAGCTAAAAAAGAAAGAAGTACAAGATGGTTATCCATTGCTGCAAAATAGTCACCTGAACTGAGCCCCAAACGACAGCACTCCTGAAGCACTGTAGGCTCTGTGGGCTGGATATAGGCCCCTCCCCAAGACTGGCACAACTCGTCTGATAGATACCATCCTTGACTCTGCTGAGAGAGCAGCTGGGCTGTTGCTAAAGCAATACTTGTAAGGCTTCCTCCGATGCTGGGTCCTCCTCACAGTGTGGAGGTAGTCTTTGCGACAGCAATGGAGATTGATGGGTGGCCCTGCCTGCCTTTCCAGTTTCTCTGTGAATCAGACAGTATTTTCCTGTCACAACTTGCTTTCCTTAGAAGTTACAGAAGTCTGGTCAAGTCTGCAGTTGAGGGTGTCCAACCCAGTTTTCAGTGCTTTACAGAAAGTTGTTGGTAGGGCAGGCTGGCGTTGGAACTTTGGAAACGATGTTAACTGTCCTGGCCTTGTGAGGACCTTGTGCCCCATGGACTCTTCTGGGCTCAGCATTTGTCCTGGGCCTCCCTCCAGGCAGTGGGCCTAATCTGGATGCCTTGGAATTTACTACGTGGTCAGGCTGGCTTCAAACTCACAGAGATCCTCCTGTCTCTGCCTCCAAGTACTGGGATTAATGCCACCATGCACTGGTTTTGTTTTTAAGAGAGGATCTTGCTAGATAGCCCAAACTGATCTTGAACTAGAGGTCCCCCACCAACATCCCTGGGATTTACAGGCACCTGCTATCTCATAATCCAGGTTGGCCTCAGATTTAGTATATAGCGGAGGAGATCTTGAACTCAGTTGTTCTGCTTCCATATCCCAAGTGTGGTTACAATAGAAACTCTAACTTGTGGTAAAATATAGAACATGGGGTTGGAGAGATGGCTCAGTGGTTAAGAGCACTGACTGTTCTTTCAGAGGATCCTGGTTCAATTCTCAGCACCCAAATGGCAGCTCGCAACAGTCTGTAACTCCAGTTCCAGGGAATCTGACACTCACACAGACAAAACATGCAGGCAAAAAAAACCAATGTACATTAAAAAAAAAGTTTATATAGAACATAAAGTTTATCATTTAAACCTTCTTGAAATGCACAGTTCTGACACCCTGGCCTGGAACTCACAAAGATCCTCCTGCCTCTGCCTCCCAAGTGCTAGGATTAAAGTTGTGCATCACCACCGCCTGGCTTCATGTGTTTTATAGCCATATATTTTGGTCAACCCCCCCCCCCGCCCCGTGTGTGTGTGTGTGTGTGTGTGTGTGTGTGTGTGTGTGTGTGTGTGTAGACCAGAGGAGGATGTCAAGTGTCTTGCTTTACTACTCTTTCTCTCTATCATATTCCCTTGAGACAGGATCTCCCACTGGACTTGGAGCTAGGCTGGTGGCCAGTGAGCTATGTTGATTCTTTTGTCCATTCCCCTCCCTGGAGGTAGCTAAGCCATTGGCTACCAGCTCAGCTCTGGAGAGTGGGATTGGAAACAGACTTCCTGGGGAGGTGGTGTCAGTGAGCCACTTCATTTATTGAAGCAAGGGGAATCACATGTATAGGGTAGAGAGGGAAAGGCCATTGGTTAAGGCAGTGGTACTGGGGCAGCTCCATTTGCCTGGGGGGGTGGCTCACAATCAGACCTAGGTGATTGTATTGTTATTGGATGGGGCCAATAACATTATGATAATAAACATTAACAATAATTAATAAACATTAACAAGGCCACATACCTTGGAGAGGCAGGATCTTTATCAGTGGCATGCTGTGAAAGTGGGCAGCATTGGAACTAGCTGGGATTTGTCAGAGTAAGAGAGGGGAACAGCCAAATGCCTTCCGCTCTCAGGGTGAGCATTCTGGGGTTCAAAGCACACTTTAACCCTTTCTTAGCTCTAGGACAGCCCCACAGTGGGGATCCTTTTCCACCCCCAGCTCCCTCACCCCCGCAGTGCTGGAATTATAGGTGTATAGTGTTACACCTGACTTTTTACATGTGTGCTGGGATCTGAATTCGGGTCTTTGGGCTTACACAGCCAATATTCTTACACACTGAACCATTTTTTCAGCTCCTAGGTGTGTTTTTTATTTTTCAAAAATAGAAATGTTGTTTTGAGGCTAGGCTTCACTCTATAAACATCATTTGTTCCAATAGGATTTTAAAAGCATATACTTACATCTGATTCTCATGTACCAAGCTGGCCTAGAAGTCAATGTATAGACTAGGCTGATCTCAAATTTATAGTAATTCTGTCTCAGCCTGCAGGGTGCTGAAGCTATGATGTTAGCTACCACATTGGGCTGAAAAATGAAAGAGATTTGGAAGTTAGTTTTTGCTATATACAGCTTCATTTCCTTAATAGTTGAGGGAATATGTTTTGTATAATTTCAGTTTATGGAAGTCCAGTTCTGTAAACGTGTGAAGATTCCTTTTAATGGCTCTGAATATGAAAAGCTTGTATGAGTTCCACATTGGCTTGATAAAAATGCACCAATCTCCAGTTGCCTAGTGTTTGTTCTCTCTACCCAATTGGGTCATTTGTTGTTCTGCCTTTTTTCCTTTGAAATGGACTCTCAGACCAGCTCTGTGGTAGTAGATGCATCTTCTATAGCATCCACTGTGGTGTTACTGAATAGTTGACCTCTGACATGCCTAACAGAGGAGCACGATAATCTTATTTGGTTTACTTTTAATTTACTAGAATTTATTTTTAATAGCCATGTGTGGCTAAAAACTATTGTGTTGGGCAGCTCCATTCTGAAGACTGCATTTATTTTCATTTGAATGCTCTCTCAGCTAATGAGAGAAGCATTGCAATCTTCCCTGAGTCTTGTGGGGAATACTGCTTTTGTTTGCCTGAAAATATCCCTGTTTTGAACATCACTCTTTCAAATAGGATCTTAAAGGCATATACTTATATCTAATTGCCATGTACCAGACACTATTTCGAGAGTTTTGTAAATACTGAAATTACAGAGATACGTTCTAGCTCTTTTCTTCTGTTCTGTCCATCTTTTGTCTCCTGCTAGAAAAAATTTTCAAGTTTATCTTTTTTTTCTTAAGCACAGAGTGTAAGCACCATTATTTCACAGTCTGAGGATGATGACGTAAGTATCTTAAGTCTATTGCTCCAGGTAGTTGTCTCAGCATCACGTCATCTTTCTTTGGGTGCTGGGCTATTTTCTATGACACTCTGGTAACTGTGTGGGAAAATTATTTGTAGGAGTCATTTGGACTCTGGGTCCCAGAAATTGTTATGGGTCCTGCCTAGGTTCTGTGGGCAGTGAGTTTTGTACTTCTCTGAACTGTTTTGGGTCACTGTAGTAGGGAAGGTTGATCCAGTAGCTCAGTGGCGCAGTCTCCACTGCTCTGCTGCTTGCCCTGACCCCTGACCCTCATGTCCCCTCCTGCATTCACCAGAGGCTCACTGAGAAGCTGCAGGGATTCAGTCCAACGCACTGACTTCTCTGTGGAATGTACATTTCCTTAGGTTTTTTCTGGTTTCTTTTAATTTTCTAGACCTCCTTCCTTTGACCTATCCATGGGTACTTTCTCTGCTGGATCATTAAATTAGTGCCCCAAGGGTCCAATGGTACCCTTTTGGCTTCCTGCTCTACATTTCCTGGAAAGTCCTGTGTGCTTAGATCCTGGTCCCTAGCTCTGCCTTCTCGCTCAAGGTACCTGTAGATGTCTACTAGCAGCTTGCCTGCTTATTTCATCCTGCATAGTTCCTTCCTTCATGCCTGGGATACCTTGGGCCTATGGATAGGAGGACCATCTGGTTAGAACATCTGTGGAGACCAGTCAGGATCTCTTGTCCCACCCCCACTCCCCGCCACCTCCCCAGTGCCAGGTGCCAGTGTATCTGTTTACCTGGTCTGTTTTCAGCTTTTCCTGGCAGGCATTTGGCCCATTCTCTTATCCAACCCATCCTAAAATATAGACAGGGCCATATCACTTCTAAGCTCAAAATCCTTCCATAATTCACCATGATTTCTAAGGTATAATCATCCCTACCTCCAATCCAAGTTTGGCATAGAAAGGCTTTACTTCCCTAGTGCCACCTGCTCCTGGACTGTATGTAGCTGTAGACTCTGAATGTGCACTTGTCCTTAGAACTACTTATTAGTCCCTCTTCCCTCTCTGGATTTCTTCCTGGCCAGCATCATATTTTTCCTCAAAGAAGGGCATTATTGCCCTCTCTGGACAGATTGTCCTGGGAGATCTGGAGGGGAAGAGGAGAAGGGATCCAAAACTCAGGTCACTAGGTCATTACACAATTCCTCCTTCTTCATACTTGATCTACATAGGTCCTGCCCCATGCTGTTTTTCTCTTTGCTTTGACCTCGAGGTTCCCTCTTTCCCACAGCCTACACTAAAGTGGGATGGGTTTGGGTACAGCATACAGAATGGTACTTGGGCAGTGAGTGGACTTAAGTTTCTGGGATGAAGTGGAACCTTGCATCCCTTCACCCCGTGGAGCTCCGCTGGAGCTCCTGGAATTACAGCCTGATATGGGTTGTGGATGTTAGACCCCAGGCTTGGTTTGTGTCACCTGATACTTATGATATTTAGTAAAAATGAATGGTTGTTAGAGCTAAGGCAGAAGTAAAAGTTTCCTACAATCAGGCATGCTCTGACTGCACAGGAATATGAAACAGAGGCCCAGCCAAGGGCAGTAGGGTGGAGGGACTTTCCTCAGAGGAGACCCAGCGTTGCCACAGCAGTCCGTGTAGTTGTTCTGCAGCAGCTGATGGAGGAGTGTAATGCCTGAGCAATGGGTGACTCACATGGAGATATATGCCAGTGTGTGTGTGTAGGTGGGAGGGAAACAGGCTTAGTAAGGATTTATGCAAAAAATCATGTCTTATAAAGGAAGGTTAATATGGCAAAATCCCAAAAGGTAGGTAAGGGAAATTAGAGACATTCTGGAGTTCTTTCATACCCGATTTTCACCTCAAGTTGGGCAACAACATTCCCCATCATTTCCATTTCCCCAGTTCTGCTGACACCATTCAGGCCCCACATGCCATGCCTCTTGGTTACTTTTCTCATCATAGAGACCAAATACCTGATAAGAAACAACTTATGGAGGAAGAGTTTCTTTTGACTGTGCCTGGAGAAAGCATGGTCCATTGTTGGTGGAGGTGTGGCAGGGTTCATGGTAGCTTGGAGGTGAGGCCGCTTGCTCATACCTTGATGGTTCCGGAAACACTCACCTCTTCCATCAAGACTCCATCTCCCAGAGTCCATAACCTCCTAAAAGGGCGTCACCTGGGAGACCAGGTGTTCAAACACACACACGCCTGTGAAGATGTTACATGTTCAAGCACAGCACTCTGCGCTATGGTCCTGACTCATGAAGTCACTTCCGTTTCAACATATCTTGCTTTTTACACTGGGGATGCTATAAAGGGCTACCCTCAGGTGAGTGACTGTTGTGACATTCTGTTGTGACAAGGGCCCGTAGACTCATGTGGACAGCCACCTCTTTGGAGACATAGGTAAGAAGGTTCTCCACAAGCAGTGTACACCAGAAAGGAAGCAGAATCCTGGAACTCCAGAGAGTGACTTAGAAACTCACCTTCAGCAGCTGCCCAGTGAGGCCAGCTAGTCTGTCCCCAGAGGAAGCATGCAGATGGAGGCATACACTCTGGGGCTCCTGGTGGGAGCGCTAGGGTGTGTGCACTCACTTGTCATGGTGGCGATGAATCCTGAGGATGTCCATCAAAGTTGTTTTGGAATTGTTTTGGTTTAATATTGGTACCTTTGTTGTTCATTTTTAGAATGGGACAAAATGGGACAGTTATTCCACAAATTTCTTTCCATAGCTTTCTTTAAGTAAAACCTGTTGTGTTAAGCCAGCTTTAGTATTTTTTTCAACTTGAATTAAATAATTATATATAAACTTGATTTAAAGTATTTCCATCTTGTCTCATCCCTTTTTTCAAAAGCCCTGCCAAAAAAAGACATAGAAGAAAAACCTGAACTACAAATTGGGACAAAAGAGACTGACAGGGTACCCAGTGGCCCCGAATCTCGGCAGCAGCCTAGTGCCTTATTTGTCAGAGAAAGTAAGAAAGCAACCCGGAGTCCCCAAAGATCGACAAGCAAAATAAAAGAGAACAAGCATCCATTTGCTCTTTATGGATGGGGAGAGAAGCAGATGGATACCGGGAGCAAGAAGACCCACAATGTCTGTGCATCGGCGTCTGTGCATGAGGTGCGCCACAGAAGGGCAGGTCTAGCATGCACTGCCAGAGGGCATTGCTCTGATAGCTGTCGGTGCTTTGGGCCATGGGAGGTCCTGCAGTGGTGTGGGGTTCCCAGAAGCCAAAGTGTACTCAGGCCACTAAGAAAATGAAGTAGACTTTGATGGACTGGGGCTATGAATAGGGCTAAGGTCTGCTAAGCCAAGAGAAGAGGCAGGCGTCATTATGGTTTTTGAGTTATGTCGCCTGGGGAACAGGGGAGAAGTACAATGGGAGCTGGAGCTATCCCTTGGAGAGATCTCAGTTTCCCTCAGCTTTAGTAACCTGGTATTCTTGATCAAGGCTTTCTCCTTGGCATGTCTGATTACTTGACATCTACTGGGTACCTGTTTCCCCTTCTGATGAGATTCAGCTTGCTGCTTTCCTATTTGCCTGCAATAGTGTTTCATTCCCAGGAGCTCCAGTCATCTGATTGATTCAGCCTTGGTTTGTCATTCTGTCAAACCCGAGACATTTTAGACACAAAGACCCTCACTTACAATCATGAGACAGTTTACTGTGTTAGCTGAATGCCAGGGATACCTTAAGGACAGGTAGGAAGAGAAACTGCAAACTCAGTTTCCCTGTAATGCCAGGTAAGTCCCCAGAGCAATGTAGGTGGCAGATGCTGTTTATCTGAAGTGAAATCTGAGACAAGGGAGCTGTTGTTAACAGAGGATTCTGACATGTCTTTGGGACTAATCTAACTGTGTATATTTGATATAGGATAAATTCCCCTGGCATTTTTGCTTTGTCCTTATTTATTTATTTATTTATTTATTTATTTATTTATTTATTTATTTGTGTATATTTGATATAGGATAAATTCCCCTGGCATTTTTGCTTTGTCTTATTTATTTATTTATTTATTTATTTATTTATTTATTTGTGTATATTTGATATAGGATAAATTCCCCTGGCATTTTTGCTTTGTCCTTATTTATTTATTTATTTATTTATTTATTTATTTATTTATTTGAGTCAGGATCTCATGCAGCCCAAATTAGCGTGAAATCTTATTACATAGTTGAGGATGACTTTGAGCTTCTGATCCATCTATCTCTACCCACCAAGAATTACAGGTTTGTGTGCCTATACCTGGCTGTCCCTTCATTTTTTTTTTTTAGTGCAGTGCAGTATTTTTAAACGTTTTTGAGAACTCACAAGACTCGTTTACATGTCTAATGTGAAGGAGTTTCCGTAGTTTCCCATAGCTTGGTGCAGTGACATACCTATAATCTCAGTACTTGGGAGGTGGGGACAGGAAGAACCCTGAAAGTTTAAAGCCAGTCTGATCTATGTAGTGTGTCCAGGCCAGACAAAGCTACATGATGAGGTCCTATCTCAAACAAACAAACAAAACCACCAAAAAAACAGCAAGTTTTCTCAGGCTGGTCCTAGATCGGATGCAAGTTGCCATTTCTTGCCATTTCTATCTAAACTTTTACTTACAAATATTTATTTTTTGTTATGTGTATGTATGGGCCTGTGAATGTGAGTGCTGGCCCTCGGAGGCCAGAGGCATCAGATCCCCTTGGAACTAGAGTTACAGACAGTTGTGAGTTGCCCAGCTTGGGTTCTGGGAATTGAACTCAGGTCCTTCACAAGAGCAGTACTTGTTGCCTCTAAGCCACCTCTCCAGCCCTAAAATTTAATTTTCTGCTGCTTAGCTTTTCTATCATTGATAATGGGGTGAATTGTGGTGATAGGACAGTTTACTCTGTGAAGGGTTGATGCCAATAAACTGACAGGGCTTGACTCCTTGCTTCAGGGAACTAGGCTAGTGACATAAGACAGGGTCTCAGGTATCCCAGGCTGGCATTGAACTTTCTGTGTAGCCAAGGATGGCTTTGAACTTATGATCCTTTTGCTTCTACCTCCCAAGTGCTGAGGTAACAGGTGTGTACCACCATGCCTAGTTATATAGTGCTAGGGATAGAACCCAGGGCTTCATGTGTGCTAGGCTGCACTGAGATGCACTCCTAAACTTTCAGTTAGATATTCCTAAAAATTGGCCCTAAGCCACTTAGGCTACTACCTTTATTTTTTAACTTTCTTTAGATTCATGAATCAGCACTTCGAGCCAAGAACAGAAGACAAGTGGAAAAAAAGAAACTGGCTGCCCAGAGGCAGCGAGCGAGCTCCGTGGATGTGGAAAAGAACCTGAGGGTGAAGGCATCTTCCGCAGAGAACCCGTGGCTGACGGAGTACATGCGGTGCTACTCAGCAAGGGCATAGACGCTGGGACATCCTCTTTCAAGTGTTCATGAAGGAAAAGGAAAACAAGAAAACTCTCAAATGAGATCAGACTCCTGAGGAATTTCCAAGAGATAGTTTTGCTTTCCATGATGGTTGGTCACCTGCCTTAGCAGTAGGGCAGACTATCGAAGCCATAGATGTTGGCTTTTTTGTTTATGAAGACAAATCCCCAAATCTTGATATCCTTGTAAGAGTTTTATTTTAAAGATTTTAATCTTGGAGCTACCCACACCAAATGCCTTTAACTGGCTCTAGGCACTTCCCATCCATACCTTCCTGTAGTACAGAGTTATCACATTCCACAGCTGGCAGGGGTATTCCATCCCATAGTGCAGACTCACTGGGACCACATCCGTGCAGTTGGCCTTGCAGGGAGCACCAGGGGCATCCGCATGGGATCAGTGCTGTTCCTGATGAACTAGAACTTTGCAACTGCTGAACACTTACACTTGATATATTTCATTTCATCTCACCTTCATGTAGACTGTGATATTTATGAATTTTCTGGCCAGAGCGAGGGTCACCTTTTCTCCTTATATCATCACTTAGACATTTATTTAATGTATAGTTTAATAGTTTTGGTACATTCCAGTGAATGTCGTGCAATGCAGTGCATGTTTAGAGTACTGATGACATTTCTTTTGAGTCAGTGTCACATTCTTTTAACTGCAGTATTCCTTTTAGAGCATACATGATATAGTCAGCCTCTTAAGTCTGACCTGCCACCCTGCACTTTTGAGATAGGACGGTGATATTGAGAACTTATAATCTGAAGTGACATTTAATGAATTGATCTTGTTAAGCCTGTGGGGATGGGGGCCAGCAGACACCATTAGTGTGTCGTCACCTCCAGTCTGGTTTTCCTTTTGTAGAACTTAATGAAAGCTTCATGATGTACAGTGCTGATAGTTTAGGTTGAAAATGTGACTGTTTGATGTCTGGCCTGGTGAGCTTTGCTGCCATACCGTGGGAGAATGGGGCATGTGCTGACCTGGCTGGAAACGCTCTCTCTTTAGTAGGGAGTCACTGTCAGGGTAAAAAGATGGTTTTACAAAACAGGTTTCCTTGAGATGGTGCCTTCTCCACCCTGCAGAAGAGACTCTCAGGATGAACACTGTGTTCTTCCTGAGGGACAGGGAGATCTTTTGCCTGCGCCCACTCAGCATCTGAGTTTTGTTGGGTAAAAACCCAGTGTTGGGCGTGTGGCCGATCATTTATTTCCATGATATTTTTTACTTTGGGTTTTTGAGTATGATAATTTCTAGAATGCACACTGATTTCATTCCATATAAAAGTGTCACATAATGTCATCTTAAAATTGTATTAAGCTTTGAAAATGCATACTGAAGAATCATGAGTGTTTTTAAAGACTTTTAAATATTTGCCTAGTTTTGTATAGTCCCTTGTGTACAGAGCTCTCCCCCACTGAGGTGTATATTTAATTAAAAAGTAAGTTCTACATGTTGTCCAAATACAACCTTGCTAGTGATTCTGTATTAACCACATAGTCTCCAAATGTCACATAATCAGTGATTGGAACATTGGCCCAGGTTGTTGAAAATTGCTCTTGTAAAGTTGTGCCTTGAAGGCCTGCATTCCCCACTCAGCCCTACATTGTTAAACTGCACCTGACAATCTCAGAAAGACAGGTGGGGAGGGCGCAGGACCCCGACTCCGGCCTTCAGACTTGCTCAGAAAACAGCTGCACATCCTTTTGCATCCGTGTAGAAGTGCAGGCTGAGGTGTGCTGGAAGGCTCAGCTGGTGTCTTTGCCCCCTTTTTACACAGAGCACAAACGATCAGGACTTAGGAGAGTAATGTTCATACACCACAAATAAGTCAGTATGAATTAGCTGTGACGCCCCTCACGAAAGTCCCTAATGTTTAGGGTTTAGTTTTCCTCCTTTTAAGAAGGTGGTGATTACTTTTTGAGCCTATGAAATTTTTAACAAATTGATCTTAACAACTTTTTCCTATCCTAGGAGCTAATAGAAATTGCAAGGCAGTGAGATAATTTAAGACTAAGGTCCATGCTGGAAATGCTTGAGAATCCAGTCATGTTTAAAATAAATGATACACAAGTCTTTTAAAAAATTTGATTTTATGGTCTTAATTAAAAACAATTTTCCATAAGCTTTTTTGTTTTTTGTGCTACTTTTACCTTAGAATTAATAATAGAATATTGAAGTAAGAATGCCTAGCTCTGCTGGAGTGAGGAGAATAAGAAGAAAATAGGGATGTATGCTTGATGTGCTTAGAAGATATCTGAATACTCGGTTATGTGTCTGCTCATCCTCTCCACCCCCATGGAATTTATAACGTTATACATTTTTCAAGTTAATTGAAGGCATTGTAGGCAGTCTTACCTGCTCACTGTGCAGCAGCACGTGTGCTCAGGTCACAATGACTGGACTAAATTGCAAGTAAAGAGATGGAGCCAGGGTGCTGTTGTTGAAGACTTCATTTCCGAAAGAATTCTATCATGCTGGGAATGTACCTCAGTGATTGGGTGTTTGCCTGGCATGCAGGAGGCACTGAGATCCCCACGTGGCAAGAAACAACCAAAGAAAATTCTGCACATTCAAGTTTAAAACCATCCTTAGAAAACTTTGTAAATGGAATGGAATGCCCCGGTTCTTAAGACAACAGAACTATTGGAGAAGAATGGAGAGGCCCAGAACTGGTGGAAGCGGAAGCTTGCGTTCCTGGTGAGTTCCCTGCTCAGGAAAATCAGGACAGCTGCATGGTCTACTTTATGGATAAACCAGTGCTGTGCCATGGCCAATTCTGCAGTTGCCTGGCCCAGATAAGGTCTTTGCTGTATACTCTGTGGCCAGTATGAATGCAACTCTTTAAACATGACCTGTCATTTTAAATACTTGCATCTGAATTTGAAGTAGAGTTGCAGTGGGGGTGGGAGGCAGAGTCTCTGTAGCCTTGACTATCCTGGAACTCACTATCATAGACCAGCCTGCCTCTACCTCCCAAGTGCATCCTCCATCACACTCAGTGACTTTTCTTCTTTAAAGACAAGGTCTCAAGTAGCCCAGACTGGCTTCAGAACTAAATAACCAAGAACGGCCTTGAACTTTCTGCTTCTCCTGTCTCTACCACTCGACTGCTGGGACTACAGATGTGTTCCACCACACCTAATGCCGCTCTGGGGATGTAAGAACCCAGGGCTTCATGAATGTTAGGTAGTTATTCTGCCAACTGAGTTATATTCCCAGTCTTCAAAATAAGTAGGCTTTAAGACTGGCAACAGCTATACATTTTTTTGCTACCAACTTCTACACTGAGGTGAGTTAATGGTATATTAGGGTCTTTGTATACTGGTCCACCCATCATTATATGTTTCATGAACTTCCCTTAAAAAAAAAAAATCTAGGGTTGTACAAGACACAGTTACATCAGAAGTAATAACCATATCATGAGGTGGATGTTTAGCTCCTGGGACACATCCCTGCAGAGCATCTCACATAAGACCACTTGAGGATCATCTGCTCTACAGCCAGGCTTTCTAAGGCATCGGAAATCAACACCATGGAAGGTGTCAACGGGAATGCAGAAATCTGTTACTGATCTTTAGTACCTCTTCTTGTATAAACATCTGGAGATCTGTGGGAATTCTTTTATTCACAAGAGCTTTTAAATAACCAAGATTACCTGAAGATTTAAAAAATCACCCCAAGAAGCAGCTCTTGGTCATCTCTGGGCATTTTTTAACTTCATGGACCTTTGATGACACTCTTTAGGCAGTGGGAAAGTGGGAGTTGGGGGGTGGCTCACAGGATGGAAACTGGAGTTTGTCAGCCTTCATCTCTGCAGTATATCCAGCATCCTGGATTTCTTAAGTAGTAACAAAATTGTATTTAGGGAAAGTTTCCACGTTACTCTGAGCTTATTTGAGTGCCACATTCACTTTAGAATGCTGAAACAGCACAGGCTGGGTGTGCAGAGCCACTGCTCACCTGGTTCACACTGGTCCTAACTAGCATACCAAAGGAATCTGAACCAGCAGGGGACCTCTGGGTCACAGGTGGAGCAGGTCCAAATAACACAGCCAGGACCCTAGGAATTGATACTGAATTGGGATCATAAGGACAGAAGGCAGGTTCAAACACGGTCAACTCCACAGGGTGACATGTGACAGCCACAGTGCAGAGACAGGGCCATGCTGCTTAGCATCTGAACTCAGGGGCTAAAGAGGAAAGATGGCAGATACTGTTACACATTAAAGTAGCTCTAGTGAGCAATCAGAACACTCTCAGCGATGTTCTATGAACACTATGAATGATCATAAGGAAACAGAAGACATAAAGAACTAAGTGAATGGGTGGATGTGTTGGTGTATATCTTAATCCCAGAACTGGGGAGGCAGAGGCAGGATTGCTGCAAGTTTGAAGCCAGCCTGGGCTACACAGGGAGTTTCAGGTCAATCAGAGTTGCAGAGCAAGACTATCTCAAAAAACAAGCCTTAAATGAAACTATTAGAATTATAAGGGAGCACAGCTGGAGAGACTCGATGGCTACATAGAGAGGAAAGAGAATTGCCAGTCTGAACAACAGAAAAAAAAAAAAAAGATTGAAGGGGGAAAGTCTCATGGGGATCTGTGACATGGAAGATGGGAACAATGAAGGCTTTAAAAGATTGGAGTGAACAATGGCTGGAAACTCCCAATTTGATGAAAGATATAAAAACTAAAAGGTTCAAGAAGTTGAGTGAACCCCATGTGGGATAAACCCAAAGAAAGGCACTGAGCACTTGTGATTCCAGCATTGGGGAAACTGAGGCAAGAGGATTTGAGTTTGAGGCCATATTAGGCTATGTAGTGAGACCCTGTCTCATGCAGTTACCCATTTGGACACATCATCTCAAACTTCCTAGAACTGAGCACTGAAGTGCTCAAAGGAAACCCACGTTTCACTGTCAGTTTGAATGACGGCATATTCCTCAAGGAGACCTTAGAGGCCAGAGGAATCAGCGCCAGAGTCCTTTAACACTAAGTCATACGTATAACCAACATGAGAAAAGCACACTCACATTCACAAGCTGCATTTCCTGTGAGTTAAAAGAACAGCTTCACTGAGTGCAGGATTCTAACACATCACACTGGCTTTGTGGATCCATTCCAGTGAAAGAAAAGTGTCAACTGGGAATTCTATATCCAGAGCTGGGCATGCTGGCATACCACAATCCCAGCATGAGGGAAGCTGAGACAGGAGGATTGCTGTGAATATGAGGCCAGGCTGGGCTAGAGTAAGACCTGTCTTAAGAGGGGTGGGGAGGACAGTGATTTCTGAACAACTAAAATTATTCAAAAACTTTTACAATGAGATACTCAAATAATACTAAAAATGTTTAACCTAAAAGAGCAGGTTTGGAGGCTGAATAGCATAAAAAAATACAAAAGAAGCCAGACAACAATGTATATAGCTCCTTCTTGGTGTTTCCATGTCAATAGTGCTATGAAGATGCTGAGATGCCTGGGATCCACCTGACTGCAGAATGTGTGAGCATCACACCCATACAGTGACAAAGTAAGTGAAGGACTTCCTGTGTCCACTGTGGCTGTATTAGGACTGAGGCTGTGAAGACAGGTCCGGCTGAGACTACAGAGTCGTGTAAGTCAACTACAGACAGGGAATCTGATGGGCTGACAAGTTCAGAGTAAGAGCTGGAGTCTTTCAACTCCTGTGAGCACCAGAAATAACAGATGAGAATCAGCCATGATGCAGGAAAGCCAGCACCAATGACCAACTGCCAATGGTCAGAGGCTCCAGCTCCCCCCAGCCATAGCCATGCAAACTCAGGGACGTGCAGAACATTACCAAACCAATCGTGTTGTATAAAGAGACCTTGCCAATCAAAACAATTAAGATCATACATTGTATGTTTGTGACTGGTAGAATTAAACTAGAAATTAGTGACAGAAGATCTGAAGTCAAGTGGAAATTAAACAGCACACACATAAATTGCCAAAGAGAAATTCTCAAAATTGGAAAATGTCTTAAATAGAAGAGAAACGTTTGGGCATATAAAATTTGCACAAGAAAGGTAGTACTCAGGAAACACTGCTTGCCAGGAAAACAGGTCTTACTGGTTGTGGTGTGGTGGCACAAGCCTTTAATCCCAAGGCAGAGGCAGGTGGATCTGTTGGAGTTTGAGGTCATCCTGGTTGATATAGGGAGTTCCAGGCCAGTCAAGGCTATATAGTGCGACCCTGTCTCAAAACAAAAACAACAACAAAAACTCAAAACAGATCAACTTGATGATTGTATATAGTAAGGCAATTAGGTATTCAGGAAGAGCTTCAAAGAAATTTCATATTATCCACCCTAGCCCTGTACTCATTCCAGTCTCTTTAACTTAAGCTAGTCTTGAGCTCATGATAGCCTCCCACTGTCTCAGTCTTAGTGCTGGGATTACAGGTGTGTGCCACCACACTTGGCATGATAATGTGTGTGGCAGGGAGGTGTTTGCTGGGGATCAGACCCAGGGCCTTGCACATACAAAGTGAAACACTTTACTACTGAGCCCAAGATTTCATAATAAGCAGTATCCTTTGCTAGAGGCAGTGAGTTTCCCAAAAATGACTACAAAACAATGTGACATGTGAAAAAGAGGCAGTGAATTCATACTGAATTCTAGGAAAAGCATTGTGGTAAACAATAGGTCTTCGTCTTCTAGCAGGAGACAGATAGCAGAGGCTGGGCTAATGTGGAAGCCAAGCAGGATGGGCAGGTTGACCTGGGCCCACAGCAACTTTTGCACTGACCTCAGTTAAAAGCCTTACAGTCCACAGAGCAGGACAGTGTACTGTGCACGAGAAACTCAGTTCTATTTTATTTCCAGATGTTACGGAGTCCTGTAGGTTTAGCATGTCAGATGTGGATCACAGAAACACAGTGTAAAAAGGGCAAGAGGGATTAAATAAGAAATGTACTGGCTGTCCGCGCCAGAGTCCTTTAACACTAAGTCATACGTATAACCAACACAACGAGAAAAGCACACTCACATTCACAAACTGCATTTTCCTGTGAGTTAAAAGAAAAGCTTCACTGAGTGCAGGATTCTGTCATGTCACACTGGCTCTGTGCTGTGGAAATGTGCTGGGCTGTGTGCAGCACAAGCTTGACTTAACGGAACATGAAGGGTGAATGTTGGGCAGGGATCTTTGCATACATGTGATATCTAAAGGTACTGTCCGCTGAGTTAGTTTGCTGTGTGGCTGCTGAGCCCTGTCTGCCAGTGTGCACTGTTGTTTCCCCATGAAGATCTACTTCTTTGCCAAGTAGAAAAAGATGGTAGTAAAAACTTCAGACTCTTCAGGCTCCAGCAGCTGTGCTCCAGGAACCACCACTGAACCTGAGAAATGTAAAATGTGATTAGACATTTAAGTGGTTGTCAATGCAAAACAGCTCAGAGCCTAACACACATGGCAGATGTACCTTTGAAACACTGGCTTACACTGCTAGATAACACCACTGATGTTATGCACTTGTGTGTGTGTGGTAATTTATTTTTATTTTACATTCATTGGTGTTTTGCTTGCATGTATGTCTGTGTGAGGATGTCAGAAACCCTGGAACTGGACTTACAGATAGGTGTGAGCTGCCATGTGGGTGCTGGGAATTGAACCCATGTCACCTGGAAGAACAGGCAGTGCTCTTAACCACTGAGCCACTTCTCCAGCCCCTCACTTGTAATCCCGGTACTTGGGAAGCTGAGGCAGGAGGACTGCCATAATGTGGAGGCCCACTTGGACTATATAGTGAGCTCCTGCCTCAATTTCCCTGACAAAATATCCACCATGGTAAATGGTATTAAAAGTGTAGTGGAGAGCTTGCTAGTTTTTGGAGGTGCTCCTGTAAAGGCCTCTAAGTCAAGTCTACTCCATAGTTTAAGGAGAGGGGACACTGCCTCAAGTAGGTACTACTGAGCTCTGTCTGTCCTGCCTTTGCTTCTGAATGGTTCAGAGGAGTTCCTGCAGGGTCAGTACATCAGGTACTCCTCTGACTATCCTTATGGAGTCTTTCCTCTCCTGGCCTCCCACTTAAGTTTCATACCCTTCCTTTTCTGCCCAGGGCCTCCTGCACCCACCTGTGTTGCTGGTGTGCCTAGCAGCCACACTCCTGTGCACTTGGGGCCTGTGTACGCCGTGGTGACCGTAGCTGTCTCAGGGCAGCATCTCCATACTGGATGCCAGAGCCCATTCTCTCCGGGTCCAGCTCACCTGAGGAACCAAGAAAACAGCTTTGATTCTGTACTTCCCAAACATGGTAAGTGGAAAAAGGCAAAGTAAAATGTCCTAGCATTTGTATTTTTATTGTGAAGAAAATGTATCCACTAAAAACTACTTTATTTATCTACTTACTTATCTTTCTATTATTTATTTATTATTGAAACAGGATTTCAGTATGTAGCCGTGACTGGCCTGTTGCTTACTATGTAGACCAGAATGGCCTTGAGAGGCCTTGAAGGCTTTCAGAGTTTGCCTTCCTCTGACTCCCTAACGCTAGGATTAAAGGTATGTGCCACCACACCCAGCTTTAAAAAAACAAAAACAAAAACAAAACAAAAAACCAACAACAAACTTATTTTTAAATTTTATATGTGTGAAACGTGTGCAGGTGTGTATATCCACACAAAGGCCAGAGGTCAACTTGTGTACTTTCTGCTTGTTTTTGAGACATGGGTTCTCACTGAGACCTGGGGTTCATTAACTTGGTGATGCTGCCTAGTGAGTGAGCCTCAGGGTCCATCTGACTCTGCCTTACCAGTGCTGGGATGATAAGCATGTACCACCACACTCTGAGTAGTACATAGGTGTTGGGGATCAAACTCAGGTCCTTAAAGTGTGTGTGCATGTGTCTGTGTGCCTGAGGAGGCCACAAGAAGGCATTGGGTCCCTTGGACTTAGAGTTGTACGTTGCTTAGTGTAGGTGCTAGGAACCAAGAGCAGGGTGTGCTTTTCACCTCTGAGCCACCTGAGCCTGAGTTTTGGGTGTTCGAGTGTAGAACTATGTGACAGTATTACACATAGAAAAATAAATAAATTTAAAATAAGCAATAGCAATATTCACTTACTAGTTTGTAATAGCCCAAATGTTGATACCACTCTGTGCACATCTGCCTCTGACCAGTGACCCCTCTGGGAGCTTGTTTCTCTCAGGCAAGTGTGGCTGACATACAAGGGTACAGTAGCCTTCCTCATAACAGCCAGCAGGGGGCACTGTGAGCTGCAGGGCAAAGGGACGAGGCCAGGAAAGGCTGGTGTTAGTTACCTGATTCAATTTTGTTAAGTATTTTTCTTGCACACTGCATGAAAGCCTCTTCGACATTCTCACCAGTCAGTGCACTCGTTTCTAGGAACATCAGCTCTAAAAATGATATCAAAGAAGAAGGGATCACATTTAGAAGACAATGCTCTTTAAATTTTTTATTACATTTATTCATTAATTTTGGAGGGAGTGAAGGCTGAGGTACATGCATGGTGACCAGAGGACAGTTTGTAGGAGCTAGTTCTCTCCTTCCACTATGGGGGTCACTGGGATGAAACTCAGGTCCTCAGGCTTGGCGCTTGGAGGCAAGTACTTTTGTCCACTTACAAAGTAGACGAAGTAGACTTTGTTTTGCTGGCCCAGTGACATAGACTAACAGCTAAGAGTCTGCTCAGGATTCTCATATAGCAACAGGCAAGGCTCAACGCAGACCTTAATACTCTCTATAAACATTAAATTAATACACATAAATATACATTTTTGTTGCTGTCTTTTTTTTTTTTTTTTTGAGATAGGGTTTCATGTAACACTGAGTCTGGTCTTAAACTCTTGATCCTTTTACCTCTACCTCCCAAGTGCTGGGATTACAGGTACTTCCGTACCTGATATGTCAATATGTTAAGTTATGGGGAGTTCGACTCTCTCTGAAGAATGACCATTATCATTCCCGGAAGCTGAATTTGACAAGATGAAGTAAGCACACTGAGAACTGTGTCAGTGACTACCAAGAGTGGGGCTAGTGGCTGAAATTGTGACTTACAGCCTCAATTTCCTTCTCCGAGTGATCTGCATGTCACCACGAACGCAGACACAGAGAGAATAAATCACTGCATAGCACTACACTCCAGCAGGACCCATGTCCATTCAAGCCAGACACAGCCCTGCTGTCTAAGAAAAGCCATTCTCATCCAGGGCTTTTAATTTACATCCAGTTTGAAAATGTGTGCATTTGAGAATCCTAGGAATTTTCACTAATTTAGCTCTCCTCTAATCAATAATTTTAATTAGGGAAGTTGAAGCCCCACTTCATTCATTCATTCATTCGTTTTTGACACAGGATCTCTCTGTTGTAACTCTGGCTGTTCTGGAATTCACTCTGTAGTGAATTGGTCTGTAGACCAAGCTGGCCTCAAACTCACAGAGATCCCCTGCTTCTGCCTCCCTAGTACTGGGATTAAAGGTGTGCACCACCACTGCCCAGCCTCTTGGTTTATTTTTATTTTGTGTGTGTAAGTGTTTGCCTGCATTTACATCTGTACACCATATGTGTGCCCAGTGCCCAAGGAGGTGGTGAGCTGGGCATCGAACCTGAGTCCTTTGAAAGAACACAAGAACACATGTTCTTAACCATTGAGCCAACTCTCCAACCCTGAAGTCTATCTCTGGAGCAGGGACTGATTCCAGTGGAAAGCCTGAAACTGTGCTGCTAGGTGCACCACAGCTATTGGCCTCTTGTCTGCACTAATAGAGGACTTTCTTTATCATACTGAACAGCTCCTGCTTTCTAAATAGCTCTAAAACATTGTCCCATATGTGTAGACACATATTTACTTTCTTCCTACCCTCCTCTTTAACAGTGTTTTGCTGTATACTCCTGGCTAGCTTCAAGCTTTCAGTAACCCCCCTGCCTCTACCTCCTAAGTATAAGGATTACAGGCCCACAACACCATTCCTGGCTTTTGTTTATTTCTTGGTAAAAACCTACCAAGCTGGGAGAACAGTTTTCTGTCCTTGAGTCCTAACAAATATGGACATGAGGATGTACTAGTCTCAGCTGGCTCTCAGAATTAAGGCTCTTCTGGAAGGTTTATAATGCTGTTTTCTCTGTTATCAACTGCTAATTTTGCAATGCAGTTTTGACATTAATAAACTTGTTATTCAGCCTGGTCTATAGCCAGGACTATAGAGAGAGAGACTGTCTCAAAAAAAAAAAAATCAAATGAACAAAATTGTTACTGTTAAACAAATGACTGACTGTAAGAAAAGTGAAGCCAGCTAGCTGAGTGTTTCTTCTGCCTCCTTCCTATGTAGGGTGGCCACTTCACCAGCTGTGTTTCAAGATACATAAAAAATGTGCCACCCTAAGATGGCTAACATCCCAGAGAACTAAAAGTCCCCGTAGAAGGTAAATACCTTGCTTTCCTCAATGCGTTGACCTTTATCAGCAGAAGACAATATACTAAGCTATGCTGAAGTAGCCTGAGTTGACAATAGAGATTCCACAATTTCCCAGGGTAGTTTAATCTCAAAACTCCATCAGATGTTTTAAACTCAAAGAAATGTCACTGTGCCCAGCCCCATCCTGTGAGACGCTACATCCTGTGAGACGCTATAAGAGGAGAAAGTCACTTGCCATTCTCTTGTGCGAACCTGGAGGCTTCAAGGAAGGTGACTTCTCGGTCAGCATCCAGGTCCTTCTTGTTCCCACAGAGGATGATGACAATGTTCTGACTCGCCAGCATTCTGGCATCTGTTAACCAATTAGTAAGCGCATTGTAGGTTTCTCGGCTGTGTAACATAAGATTGTGGAAATAATACATGTATTTTATAAAACTAGCAACTCTTTCCAGTTATCCTCACCATGCACACTGCTTGTCAACATTTCAGCGAGGGCAACGGCACCTCAGAGGTGACTTGGGAACTTGAATGCCTGGTAATACGTATCAGACTCCTGGGCTATGTTTAGTTTTTGTTACAACAAAATCCACCAGTCAGACACTGGGTTCAGAAGGAAAGGCAACTTTTCACTCAACCTCACAATGCACCTGAGCCCTGAGCATGTGCAAGGTAAGTCCCTGGCTTGCAACACTAATCTGTTACCTGTAGATTTGTGGGCACCTTGATCTACAGGAATCTAACACAATAACTTTGCAAGGACCTCCTGCCACTAGGAGCTGGGGCTCAGGGACATTATACAACACTTCCTGGCTCTGTCTACCTAGGATCAACTCAGACCAGTAGGTTAACTCTCACATTTAAGGACTGGCACAAGTAATATCACACCCTGGCAGGTTGAACTTCTCATGACACTGGGGGGGGATGAGGAGGGCCAAATCAGGGATGTTACCCCCTCTCAGAAGAGAAAGGCAGCCATATGCTGGTCTCTCCCAGGTCAGGTTCCTCCCAGGAAGGGCCCCTCAGTGGAACCCTCTTGATCACGTGCTTCCAGGGCAATGCTGCAAACTCTGAGGTCAGTGCATTGACGAGATATCCTCAAGGACAGGGATGTGCTGCAACCTGCACTGGCCAATCCTGTGGTCACCGGCCACATGTGGCATGGGGCATTTGAAATGTGGCCAGAGCAATGCAGGAGTGAAACTAAGTTGCTTCATGCAGCCGGTAATGCAACAAGTGTTTCATTAAATGATTTAAAATTCCCCTCCATAGCTTTCCTAATCTTAGAGATGAAGAAAGCAAGCCCAAAACAGGGAGGTCTCAGGCCTGCAGGGATCACAAAGCTACTGGCTGGAGCTGGACTCTGAACCCAGTGGATCTGAGTCTGAGTCTGTCTCTTTAGCCTCTTGATGAGCTGCTAAGAACACACAGAGCCCTGCAAACCTTGAGGAATGTGCCCCACATGGTGTGAAGAACAAGGAGGCAGAAGCCTTGTTTTAGCTCTAATAGCTCACAAACACAAACTCTAAAGACCTCTATGATTTCCCAGGAAAGGGCCCAAAGGCTCCCTGGGTCCAGCCATGCTGCCTATCTAGACCAAAGTAAATCACACATCTCAGCAACACGGGGATGTGGAACACCAAGTAGCCTCTGTGGTGGGAGCTGACGTTACCTGGTGATGTCGTAGACAAGCAGTGCCCCCGCTGCACCTCTGTAGTAGCTTCTTGTCACAGACCTGAAGGGATGACAGGGGCTTTTGACAATCAAGGCCCTTTTCTTCTCCCCATAAAAACCATGCTTCCTTTGTGCATCACAACCTAGGGTGAGGACAAGCAGGGTACTCTCTCCAGAGCAAGGACAGCTCTGCCGAGCAGCTCCTTAGAAAGCCCATGAGGCTCAGGTGTTTGTATGTGGTCTGAATGTTTGAGCTCCATGTGGGCACCAGGGATCAGGAGACTCTCACATCTCTGTCTGCTACTTCCAGGTACCCTGTGATATTCCCCAGCTTCTTCCCAGGAAAAGCCCAAGATGGGAACAGCCTAGATATCTGCAAGGGGCCCACATTTACTTTGCCCCATGTAACATCCTTGCTCTACTGAGGACTGGCCCTTTGTCCACCTCACATTCTCAGTGATCTATTTTTCAGTATTACATTTTCTCCCCTGTCATACCAACTTCTTTCTCTTTGTGAGTTAAACAACAAAAAAAAGAACAACTTTATTTTTGTGTGTATGATGTTGGGATGGGGTGTGTGTGTGCTACAACATGTATGTAGAAGTCAGACAACAGTTTTGTGAAGTCACTTCTTATTTCCACCTTTGCATGGGTTCTGGTGATTGAATTCATATTGTCAGACTTGTCCAGGAAGAACCTTTCCCTATTGAGCCATCTTGTTAGATTTTTTTATACTAGCAAAATAACATTTGCTCTGGCACTCCTATGGTCTCACGCTAAACTGCCCAGGTTGGCCTTGTTCCCCTGGACTCAAGTGATCCTCCTGCCTCAACTTCCAAAGTAGCTAGGACTACATCACCACACTGTATCCCCGGTTTTAACGAAAGAGTGAAAAGTCTGCATGGGGGTGTGATTTACTCCACACTGAATCTTGACTCTGTGACTTGTGTACTGAGCAGAAATCATGACTACAATGTTCACACACTGACTTGGATTCACTGTGACAGGATGCTAACTACACAACCTGATTAGCAGGACCTGGAATAATCATTCTGAGTACCAGTTGTGCAAAAGTGTCCTGCAGGATTCACAGTAGCTGTCACAGCATGTTTCAATTAGTGTAAAGGAGTAAAAACCCACCATGGGTGTTTAAAAATTCCTCATAGAAGTGTAATATGGAAAATTCCTCATAGAAATGTGTATGGAAAAGCCATTTGTCCTGTTGCTTGCCTTGATTTTAATCTAAAGGCATACTATATACACCTGTCATCTTGGCACTCAGGAGCCTGACACAAGAAGATCATAGACTTGAGGCCTATATAGACTGTACACCTAAACCCTGTCTCCAGACACCAAAGAAGGAAAAATGGACTGAAACCAAAAACTATCTCCACGGAGACTTAGCATCACATCCTCCTGATGGAGCTGCCACCCTCTGAGACTCTAGTTACCTAGTGCCGTTCTTCTGTTTTGTTTGTTTTGGTATCTGGGGTCCAGTCAGTGCTCTCTTAGCAGTGAGAGCTTCCAGACAGAGCTAGAACTTTTGAAATCAGTATGCATGTTGGTTTGAGACCATACACACTGAGGGAATCTACCAAATAGTTTGAGTCCAAGTTCAAGTATTCTTAGTAAATTAGAAGGAAAGCTACCTGAATCGCTCCTGTCCAGCTGTGTCCCATATCTGTAACTTTACATATTTACCACCAACATTTATTATTTTTGAGCCAAACTCCACTCCTATGGTATGATTTGAGTCATCTTTGACTAAAAAAGAAAAAGAACAAATAATTACATTTTAGAACATGAAGGTAACAGTTCACAGATTTAAATAGTAACCTTAAAATCAAAAGATTGGAAAATAAACAAAAATAGTAAAAAACAAACAAAACCCACCACCAGTAAAAGGGAGGGGGAGACCAAGGAAGGGCTCTGTAGATGGAAAGGCTGGTTGCTTCAGCCATCCATATCTCCACAGTCAGATGACAAATGGCACTAACTTTAAGTAAATCACATGATTCCTGTTCTCAGACAACAGGGAGTTTCCCATCTCCTAACACATGGTATAGTCACTGGAAGAGGCTGCCCTGAGCCTGAGACAACCTGACTGTCCACTGAGAAGACTCATACCAGCAACCTTCTAATACCAGCCTGCCATGTGGTAGGGTGTGTGCCTGGTGACAAGCTGGGTACTTGGTCAGCAGTGAGGTGGTCAGAGTATACAGATATTCCAAAGAACTTAGCAGAAGAGACCCCAAAGATAAAAGCTGATCATAGAACTCTGATTTGGGGTCTGTGTGGAGAAAATTATTTTTTTGGTTCTTTCCTGTACGTATTATTGGTACAAAGTATTCATTAGTTCTAGCATGGCAACAATTTGCATTAATTTATTGGAGAAACCAGTGCCACCTTTTCTAAACCCAACTGGGACAAGCCATGAGTACAAGATGGCTATGACAGCGGTATAAACTAATAAAGCAAATGCTTCTCCCATGGCCTCCTGGCTCCCATCTCTTGACTTGGACACAGTGTACTGCTTTAGAAATCAGGGATGCCATTTGGTGGTGCATCTTTCTTTCTGGAGGGTTGAGACAGATGGCCTGGCCTGTGCCCGAGACAGATTCAAGTGTGTGATCAGGTAGGAAGGCCCCCAGGGAAATTGCAGGGAGGACCTTAACAGCAACCTAGGTAGAGGCATGCTGTGTGACCTGGCATGGAGAGCAAGACCTTTCTGTTGAGGGTCTAGGGAGAGTCAGGAATGGGTACACAACCTGCTGGCTGCTATGTTGTTTTCAGAGATGGAGCAGTGCAATGTCTGGTGAGAAGTTTCAAAGTATCATGAATAGGCACTATAAATACAGAAAGGATATGATATATGTTGGTTCATGCCTGAAATTGGGAGGCTGAGGCACAAGGATTGGCAAGAGTTTGAGGCCAACCTGGCTATATAGTAAATTCTAGGCCAGCCTGAGAGCTAAAGGATGAGTGAGGACCTATTTTCAAAAATCAAAAATAAATGAATGTGCAGAGAACGGTCCCATTGGTAAACCACACTGGAGCCTGTGCCCAGCGGAGGATCTGACAAGCTCTTCACTGATGGAAGTGGCAGAATGAATTCCAGAAATGTCTTTTCATTCTCTGCCAGGACACTCTGCACTCTTCCCTTCCTCCCACCTGAGGGGTTTCCTTCCTTGGGTGAACTTTATTAAGCCAGTTTTGTGCTGAGCCTTCCTTTGACTGTCCTACACTAGCAGATCACTCTCTGGCTCTTCACACTGTGATACAGTTTTGCTTATTCTAAGGACTTCTTGAACCTACAGGCTTCCAATGTCTCAAACACTGTGGAAAAAAGATCAAATCTCCCTTCTTAAATGCTACTAGCCAACATAAGCATATGGAGCTGTGGTCCAGAGTCCTCTGTAACAGATAATCCTCCCAGGAGCACCTGTGATTTCTCCATTCTGCTTCCTGTCTTTCAGACCAGGATAGGGGATAGAAGGACCTCAGAGGCATTAAAGGCCACTCAGGGCAACTGAAGGCTATAACCTACCCAACTGCACTCCGATGTATAGTCAGCTACTCTGCCAGGAAACAGGGTCCCTGCTGAAAGAACTCTTTGATTCACTCATCATCTTGTCATCTCTTAGGATAAGACAACACTATGCATTGAGCCACTGTTGAACTGGAACACTAACTTAATAAAGACTCACGTAAAAGTTTAAGAATGCAACCTATTTGGGCATGATGGCACAAACCTTTAGTCCTGGCACTCAGAAGGTAGAGGCATTAGATGGATTGCTACAAGTTCAAGGCCATCCTGGTTTACATGGTTTTAGGCCAGCTAAGGCTACTACATAACAAGCCCTTATATTTAAAAACAAACAAAAACCAAAAACACAACCTTGTAATGCTGCTTAAAAGTACTTTTACCCTGCATGCTACAATACTGACCCACAGGCAAGAAGCGCCCACCAGTACAACAGCAGCATGAATGTTACAGGACTAACCAACCACTTTCATACTATATTTGAGGCCTGCCCCACGGGAGGAAAATTCATGCCTAGTACTCTAATCCTGGTCAAAAGCCCATGCTAGAGAGGTCATAGACCTTAGTGGAGAAGCTAGTACTATTGTTTTGCTAAATGGAATGTTTCCAAACTGCCTTCTAAGCATTTATGTTTATACCCTTAGATTAGCGCTGCTCTCAGAGAAGCTTCCTTTTGCAGTGGACAGAAATTAATGCCTAGACTCAGAACTGCTCAAAGTGCTGAAAATAAGTGCTGGCTGTTGCTCACAGCAGAGGAGTGCTGTGAGATGCTGTCTTCTGGACATGACGTGGCCATTGCTCTCATGGCCTCACAGCACCTATGGGAAGTTACCTGCACAAAACCAAGCCCGTGAACACTGCAGCATGGATGAGTGAGGGGCGCATTAGGCACTACCCCTAGCCGAGGAGATATTAGCAGTTAATGGCTGGTAGGGGAGGGAGAGTCATTTTAATCCAGGGGTATAGTCTGGTAAGCTGCCTGATGTCCACAATCCAGTAAATAACCCCACACACGTATGTATGCAAGCAATCTTAATCAAACTCAGTGATATGACATGAAAGTAGAGAGACGATAGGGGCGAGTTAGGAAGAAGGGTTCTAGAGGGATGAAGATAAGGGAATGGAGGTGGAGAGGCTCAGAATATATAATGTATGAAATTTTCAAATAACAAAATTTTAATTTTAAGTATGAAGTACTTTGAAGCTATGCCCAAAAGCTCAGCTTTCCCATAAGCACTTCTGTGCCCATTTACAAAAATGTCTGGTGTCACTCACATTTTTTTTCAATGAACTGATGAAGCAAGCAAGATTTGCCAGTCCCCGCATTTCCGATGACCAAGAATTTAAACAAGAAATCTGAAAGGCACAAAAGAACAAGAAATAACTTTAAAGGGAGCTTGAACTCACTCTTAGACTATGTTCATAAAATCTAGTGAAGAGGCAGGTGAATCTTCCGTGAGAACACACATGCTGGCTTGCCTTTTCATACTTACACGCTTCACGTTTACATATTTCTGATAGATTCACGTGCTAATTCTGAGCTTTTCTAAACTGTTCCTTTGACAAATTTAGAAATTTAAAGACTAAAACCAGGTGTGACGCCAGCACATGCCTTTAGTCCCAGCACTAGGGAGGCAGAGGCAGGAGGATCTCTGAGTCTGAGGCCAGTCTGGTCTACAGAGTGAGTTCCAGGACAGGCAGGGCCATGCGGAGAAACCCTGTTTCAACCCCTCCCCCCAACAGAAAGACATTTGAAAGCTGAAAATTAACTGTGACAGTGAATAAAACTGGTCCTTACTAGCCATGATTTGAACAAATACACAGACACAGTTGCAAAAATTAGTCTAGAAATGGAAGTCTGTTCCTTTCTTCTCTCTACACACATAGATGAGTTCCCAGGTATGTGGCTGTATGTGTCACTTCTCATCACTTGGCTGTGGTTCCTGGAAGGCAGCTGAGGTCAAGTCAGGTTGCATGCCTAGTTCTGGCACAGTGCAGACAGGGTTGTTTAATTTTGAATATTCTTTTTTTAAAAATGTATTATTTTATATGTAGTGGCATTTTGCCTGCATTTATGTCTGTGCACCATGTGCGTGCAATGCTTGTAAAGGTCAGAAGAGGGCGTCAGATTCTTCTGGAGCTGGACTTAACAGATGGTTGTAAGCTACTGAGTAGAAGCTGGAATCAAACCTGAGTCTTCTGGAAGAGCAGCTAATGCTCTTACCCTCTGAGACATCTTTCCAGCTCCAGGAGTTTTCCTTTTACAAGATTGGAATAAAAAATTTCCAAGATGGAATTTGTTAACTAATATGAATTAGCTTCAGAAAGTCAGAGTTGAAAACTTCCAATGTAGCAGAGGCTGGCCTTGAACTTTTGGTCCTCCTGCCTCTGCCTCCTAAGTGCACCTTTACAAGTATACCACCATACCTAGCATTTTAACTGTGTGTGTGCTCTGTTTTTACACCCATCTCTCCCTCCCCACTTCTCAGAGACAGGACCTCACTGTGTAGATCAGGCTGGCCTCAAACTTCCAGAGATCTGTCTGCCTCCCAAGTGCTGGCTACCTTGTTTTCTAGTCTTTTTTTTTTTTTTTTTTTTTTTTGATAGTCTTACTATTTAACTCTAGCTGGCCTAGACCTTGCTTTGTAAACCAGATTGGCTTCAAACTCAGAGATCCTGCCCACCTTAGAGCTGGAATTAAAGGCGTGTACCACTGCACCCAGCCAATTGCTTTCTCTTTAGTTAGAACTCTAGTCCTGCATAGCTGGAGCTGCATACACAGGCTCCTTGTCCTAGAATGGAACTGCCTAGCCTAACCTTGTCTTAACCCTGACCTGCTGCAAGCCCCACCCTGCCTGGCACCCATGCCCTGTATTCCTGACTCTCCATATCACATCTTCTTCCAGATGGGACCAAGAGCTGCCTGACCCTAGCCACTCCCTGCTCTCTCCCATTAACCTGAGACAGCCACTGGTTTTTGGCATGGTCCTGTCACCAGTTTCTACGAATTATAACCATCACTCAGATTAAGCCTATTTGGTCTCCAATGATGTCCAAATGGTTGCAGAAAATAAATCGTGGGACAATGCCATTTAGAATTGTGCCAGCATCTAAATACTAACAACTTTGTCTTCTCACTGTATGTTTTAAAGCATGACATGGGGACTCCACTCTTCTTTGAGATGCCTACATCCATGTTCTTGCATATGTCTAACTTTCTTCCTGAGGGCTTATCTTTCTCTTAATCATTATGTATAAAAAATCTATATTAAAATATCTTTTAATAAACCTCAATTTTGGTTCAAAAACAAGGTATAATAAGGGCTAGAGAATTACTTAATGGTTAAGAGCACTTGCTGCTTTTGCAGAGGGCCTGGCTTGGTTTCCCGGCATCCACAAGGCATCTTACAGCCATCATTAACTCCAGTTCCAGGGGATCCAGAACCCTCTTCTGGCCTCTGAGGCTTCTGTGCAAACATAGTGCACTTACATACACACAGACAAAACATACACATAAATTAAAAAAAAATTAAAATTTTAAGTATTCATGTTCACACCAGCATTAATCACAGTAGTAAAATAGGGAAGCAAAGTAGTAAATTAGTGGGGAAACAGTTAAAATGTGGCATATCCATACAGTGGACTAGGACTTAGCCTTAGAGAGGAAGTGTTTCTAACACCTGTTACAGCAGATGAACTTCAGCAACATTAGTGACATGAACCAGTCATAAATGATAAATACTGATGACGCCATATGAAGTCCTCAGAGTAGACTGAGAGTAGAGTGAGGGCTGCCAGCAGCTGGAGGTGGGAATGGAGAACTGTCATTTCATGGACATGAACATCACTTTGGAAATATAAGAGAGTTCCAGAGATGGGTAGTGGTGATCACTATATTAAGAAATGTGACTGGACTTTAATACCACTGAAATATATTTGTATTGTATTTATATTTCGAGTTTTTAAATTATACATATGAAATATGTGATGTCTGTGCAAATGCAGACATGCTTGTGCCTGACATACATGTGAAGGTCAAAGGACCATCTCAGGTCCTTTGCATCTCTTGCATTCTATTTTGTTTGAGACAGGGCCTGTTATCTAACCCAAAGTAAGCCAGACTAGCTGGCTTGAGAGCTGGTGATTTTCTTATCTCTACCTCCCACCTCAATGTAGCAGTACCAGGATTGCAAACATGTGCTACTGCACGCAATGTTTACATGAGTTTGGAGGAATCATACTCCGGTTCTTCTGTAGCGTGTGTGTGTGTGTGTGTGTGTGTGTGTGTGTGTGTGTGTGTGTGTTTGTGTGCGCGCGTGCATCCATCCACAGGAAAAACAAAACCAAGCCTAGTCCTTCTTACCAAATGGTTTTTATAACCCAAGAAACTAAAGATGAGGTGCTTAAAATTGCCAGGCTAAAGGAACTGGAATTTCTCAATCTTGTTCAATCGTCTCTTCTGTTAGGAAATAAAGTTATAGAAGTTGTAAGAAGAGAAGATTTAAAAAAGAACCAAATGTTGGGTCTGTTGCTGCCTTGAAGCAGGCGTTGGGGTGGGGTGAAGAGGCTGGCAATATGCAGGCAAAGGGAAACCAGGAGTGTCACGTGTAACACTAAAGGATCCACTCTGCTCGCGGAACACAAATCCCTGATTCCGGACCTTGGACTTATGTAGCTGAGCATGGACTTTGGCTCAGATTTGCTGAACTGTCTTCCACAAACTAACTGCTGACTGCACCCTTGTCACACCTGGTCAAAGGGTGACAGAAGAGCGTACTGTGGTGGAGAAAGGACAGGCGAGATGTACAAAACTCTGTACAAAACTCTAGAGCTTGGAAAGGAAAGAGATTATAAACAGAAAACATTTCATTTGAAATCACTTTGGTCAAATATCTAAGAATGATGGAGCTTTTAGGAAAACATGAATAACGCTGCTTGGCTGGAAGAGCTGCCGAGTGCAGTCAGGAAGGGTCTGGAGCACCCAGACAACTGGTAAAACCCACTCATTCGGGAGGGTGGAAACATTCCCCTCTGAAAATGAATTACGAGCTGATACTGTAATTATTTCAGATAGTAAACCCCGAATCAGGAAATTAACAATAAAATGTCTCGGAAAGCAATGCAGATCACTTCAGAAGGACACGTCCTGACTAGACACAAAGGTTCCCCACACACAGCCCTCTGAAGATAAATTGACAATACAAACTACAAAACATCTGAAGAACATCCCTTCCTGAGGACATTTATGGTAAGTGTCATAAGCCAAATGTTGATGACTCCATTAGTGTGAGGTTCCAGAGTTCACACAGAGAACAGGCTAGTGGGAGGTGGGAGTGGAAATGAGCCTCAGTGCCTTCAGGAACTGCCAAAGAGCAGCCTGATAAGGGGCCATCAGGATGACCAATAACATGCACCTATAGTTAAAAAGGAAGAACAGGAGGCTTGAAAGAATGGGTAGAATAGAATGTAGATGGCCTCGGAAGAAAAATGACAACCATCGAATGTAAGTTCTCACAGGGCCTGGGGCTACAGGCTTCCTATCCCACTACTTAAGAGGATAGCAAGAGAATCACAAGTTTAAGGCCAGCCAGGATAGCTTAGTTTGTTTCCCAATGAAAAAGTGAACGAGGGCTGGCATGTGTCAGTGACTAAGTGGGAAAGCACATGCCTGGCAGGGCAAGAGCCTGGGTTCAATCCCCAGTGCTGAAAAACAACAAAAACTGCGCCCTGGCAGATCAGAGAAGAGGTGGACAAAATGAAGAGAGGATCAGTAGAGCAGAAGTTGAGGAAAATTACCAGCAGGCAACAGAGCAGCACAGAAAATACACGGGGAACCTGAAGGACATGGAGGACAGAGGGAAGTCTAACATCTGTGAGAGTGAGGTTGACACCAAGACACAGTGACTGAGGACTCTGTAAAACTGACATTACAGGAGTCTGTTGGGCATGGTAGTTCACCTAAGGTTCCAGTACTTGGGAGGCAGAGGGAAGAGGAACATAAGAGTTCAAGGCACAGCCTGGCCTACAGAGTGAGTTCCAGGACAGCCAGAGTTACAACAGAGAGTCCCTGTCTCGAAAAACCAAAAAAGAAAAAGAAAATTAGTTCAAGGCCAGCCTGGGCTATAGTGTGAGTCCCTGTTTCAAACAACACGGGCCAGTAAGGTGGCTCAGCAGGTAAAGATGCTTCCTGTGCAAGCCTGATGATCTTAGTCCAATCTCTGAGGCCCACAGGAAGGTGGAAGGGAAGAAGCAACTCCACAAAATTGACCTCTGACATCCACACTTGAACGGTGGCATATTGTGTGCCCTCCCATCATGCACATACACACAACAAAAATAAACAAGAAAAGAAATCGTCACAGTAAAAGTAGTTTTGAGCCACTGAGAGAAATAAGTACACACAGGGACAAGTACGAAGTGAGCAGTATGGTGCTTTCAGTAGGAAGAGAGACTCCCTCAACCCCTCAATGAGATGGGGTGTCCCAACAGCAAGGTCAGAGTGATGGGTGCAGCAGCTACTTGCCTAGGTGTTCCCCTTCCCTCAAAAATCAGGAAGTTGTATGAATCTGACAGCACTTTTATGAGCAAATGCAACAGGCCTTCCTTCTCTTTGGTTTAAACTATGTATGGCGCTTTAGAAAAATGGAAGATCTTGTCGAAATATATCCTAGAATTACTTAAGACAATTAAATGAAAAATGGGGAAATTAAGGAGGTACAAAGAGGGGCCTGGAGAGATGGTTCAGAGGTTAAGAGCACGTACTGCTTTTGCAGAGGACCAGTGTTCAGTTCCTAGAACTCATATAGCAGGTATGGGTTGTAACTCCAGTTCTAAGGAATTGATGCCCTCTTATGGCCTCCAAGGACACTATGCACATGTGCTGTACAGACATGCATGCAGACAAGACACTTGCACATACAAGGTAGGTACAAAGGTACCCTTCGGTTTATCTGGTAAAATGGCAACAGCTGACTGTGACATATTGCATGCATATAATGCTGCATCCCTAGAAATCACTAAAAAGCTGTAAAGACAACTGTGCAGGTTGTAGGTGTAGCGGAATCAGCACTTGGGAGTGGATGCAGCAGGATCAGGAAATTAAGGTTATTTCTGCCATTTAAGGATTTAGAAGCCAACCAGGGCTCTGTTAGACCTTATCTCAATGACAATAATAAATAAAAGAATCCCCCCCCATCTACAAGTCAAACAACAGGAGGGAGGGGAGGGAGGGAGGAGGGGAGGAAGTAACAGCACAGTAGGTTCTGAGCTGTTGATTTTTAGTTTTTATGAATATTTATTTAGATGGTTGGGTATTTTGTTTTGTTTGTGACCTCTATTCCCTCTCAAATCATGGTGGGATGGATTTCTCCTCTTAGGGTATTTCTTTCTGGGATTCTCTTGAAAAGACTGTGGTTATTACACTCACAAGGTAATGGTTTCTTCAGGGAGGAATTAGCTTGAAGGCAGGGAAATGTCTGTATCCCAAAATAGGAATGCTAAAATGGGATATTATACCAATGTGCTTTTAACTTTCCATATGATAAATGTCAGATGGGATAATGGGAAAGCTATCAAGCAATCAGCAATCAGTGGGTAGACATCAGCCGACCTTCCATGGAGGCTTTGCAGAAGAGGAACAATCACAGAAGCCAGAGGACATGACATTCAGTGCCCTTACCTCCTCCATAGACTCCAGCAAACCAACAGCAGGCCTGTGAGCCAGGGCAGGGTACGCAATAGGGGACCAGTCAAAATGGCCAAACAGCACAATACTCTAGCTCAATAGCCAGTGCCAGCGACCTCAGGTTTGGCCAGCAAACAGTGACTCTGCTCATGCAGCTGCTGCTGGCTATGACCACATCTTGCTTTAACCCTCGTCCTGCTCTTAGTCTATTATTATGAGACCCTGCTGGTTTTTCTGGGCTTATTATGGAACGGACTATTAGCATAAAACTGATCTGAAACTGGCATGTCCAGCCCTCAAGATGAGAGAATGGCATGAGGGGGTCACCATCTGCAGTCTTAGCACCAGACTTCAGGAGACACTGACTTGGTCCTCACAAGAGGGATACCCATTTTTTCAAGGAATGGAAAGAGGTGTTTGAGACACAAACATGGTGGCCTCCTTCCAGATCACCCACTCTTCTTCACACTACCACCTTCACAGTGGAGAGCTTTTGAACACAAGTTCTGTAACGCCTTCCTAGTTTCCTCTCATATAGCAACTTGATGTTAGGATCTCCCCAGGCCACAGTGGGATCGAGGGCCCGGGACTGCAGGATCCCCCAAGGGGTCCTTCTTCCTGGCAGAAAGGGTTCAGGCTGGATGGCACTTAGCTTTGGATAGGCAGAATGGAGGTCTTTGGGAGATTCCTTGTTTTCCTGCTTAGTGTTTGTGATGCGAAGACCATATATAAGGGCTGCCAAAGGTTGCAAGACAAAATCTGTTTTGAGATACTGAGTGGCAGATTCAGCTGAAAACATCGGTAGGCCAACAAAATGAGATCACAGGAAGCATCCCTCACAGGGATTGACCGTGAAAAGGAAACTAAAGGTCCCTGGAGAGGTCCATGCTCTTGAGATGGGGCAGAATCCTGACTACAGTAGGCTGAAGAATGGAGTGAGACTGTTTGGATGGAAATACTGGTAGCTCTTCCAAGAAGCTGGGAATGAAGAGATAAGAGAATTAGGGAGGTATGCAGAGTGGTGGCCATGTGCCAGGAAAGAAGAGGGGAGCGGATGAGATGTAAGCAGCTGAGACCTGAGAACTTGTGCAGAAGGCTGGCTCACAGATAGTGGGCCTTCCTTCTGAGACAGTAGGGAGGCACAGGTGAATGTGCTGACCAGGACAGGGAAGCACATTCTTTGCAGGTCTCTATCTACTGCTGACTCCACTGGGCAAATAATGGGTTGAAATGTGTGAGGCAGCTGACAACAAACAGGAAGGGAGCGAAGAGTGGTGGGGGAGGGAGAGCTGCCACCGGCTCCGCTACAAAGGGGACAGGACTTTGCAGAACTGGTGTCCTAGAAGCACAGAGACACTGGAGCTGGGGTGCAGGGCAGGGTACCAGAAAGGAGGCAGATCATGGCCTATCAAAGAGTCAGGAACTTTCATGTCAGGATGGATGTAGTTAGTGATGGGAATTGGGCAGAAGATGCCCAAGGTGAAGCCAGGAACTTGAATACCTGAAGCAGAAGAAAAGATGACTAGGAGTGACCCTGAGGAGCCATGAGGTTGAGGTACTGACCAGTCCCCTGTACAGTAAGGAGTTGAGGACAAAGCAAGAAGCTCAGCAGATGACTTTGATGATGGCCACCTAAACGTCTGCAGATGACAGCAACTCAAAAGAACTGGCAGGGCTCAGCAGGAAGAGGGTGTGTATTTCAGAAAACGCAAAGTTCTGGTGCTCTCCTAAGGGAAAGGCAGCCCATAATGGGAAATCAGCTGTCAGTGCAGGATACAGTGAACTAAAGATAAAGAGGTCTGATTAGAACAGCTGCCCCTAATCAGGAACAAAATGGGTGTATTGAAGAGTAGATTGCTGAATTTGATTAGGTTTATGGAAAGATGAAACCTTCCAAACTCTATAAAGAAATAAGGGCAAATGATCTGTCAAGATGACTTGCAGAGTATTCCAATTAGAGGATAGACAGAGCTGAATAGGTTTTCTCTTTTAGACAGGGTCTTACTGTGCAGTCCAGGCTTCTGCCTCTGCCTCCCAAGGACATCGATTACAGGTGTGTGTGACCCCATCCAGTATGAACAGGTAACTTGATTTGTGGATGAGACAAAGGGTCTTCCAGATATGCTATGAAAAGGCAGGTAAGCATGCTAGACAGAGAACAAGTTGCTGGCTCTCAGCTCTTCCTTATAGGGGTGGGTTCATGGAATATAGCTTTGACCCACTGAGGACAGAGACTTGAGGTCTCACCATCTTTGAAAGTCTGGCCTCCTACTGCTCTGACGAATGCTGTGACCTGCCACAACAGGCACACACAGAAAATGCGGGTCCTCCTGACAGTACACTGCAGATGGACAGTGTCTGTGCTCTAGAGACCGCCTTGGTTTGTGGTACCACTGTGCACACCTTTTAGCTCTAGTTAGCCATGGATCCACATACAGATTTTCCTCCACATGGAACATGGTGAGTTCATAGGATCTGGTCACATCAGTAGGGGTGCTGAAGCCTAGCCTATTGGTCATCTCTACCTGCATATGGGACCTAGGGCCACCTCCTTGTGGGTCTCAGTCTGGGTACCACTAGGCATGAACTATATGACTCCACCCCCATCTGCAGGCAACACTAGTTTCTGACTCAGGCACACACCTGCACCTTGGGTTGGGAAAATCCCCAATGTAGCAGTGGGCAAAGGATTATCATTGGTGTCAGAAGAGCTTTAGTTGGACAGTGTTCAAGGTGTTGACCTGAAAACTAAGGCCTGGCAACAGTTAGAAATAGTCCATTCATGGGCACATGTAACTAGGAGCATTAGCTACATTCCTAAGAAACAGAACAGTTGGAATGTTTTTATGACTGCAGAGAGCCTGCTGGCATGCACAAAGCACTGGTTTGACACCTAGTGTCCACATAAACTGGATGTTGTGGTGCACTCCTATAATCCTAGCACTCGGAGGGTGGAGAAAGGAGATAAAAAGTTGAAGGTCATCCTTGTCCTTTACTTTGGAGACCAAAGTAAATGAAAGGCTAGCTAGTACTCATGAGTTGGGACAAACGGGAGTCTGCAGACAGTGACAATGAAGCCAGACATCTGAATGCACAGGGGCTCTCCTGTTGCGGAATCTTATTCTTAGTTGTATATAGAATGTTTTATGCACTGTTGGGTGAGGGGCTGCCTAGGTCTTGGCGTTCTGTATTGTCTGCAGGTGTTGGGTTTCTGTGGGTGATGTTTGACTGCTTATGATTTGCATCTGAGGAGTCTGAATCAATAAAAACACCTCAGCTGAGAAGCTCAGTGTTCCATTGGGAGTATGGAGTTGGCCATGACAGTGGTTCCCTCTGTAGAGGTCTGGCAGGGTTTGCAGTTATGAAATATGCCTTCTTGTCTCTTGTAGTGAGCCGCCACAGCAGCTTACTACTACAAATGGTGCACCAACGTGGGGCAGGACATCATGCCAGTTAATCCAATGTGGAGACAAGGAAGAACAAGAAAGAAACTCCAGACCTCACAGAGGTAACGTATGCTCAGAGAAGTTACCAGAGGATAGAGATTAAGGTATTAATTGAAGGCTTCTGAAAGAAAAGGAGAGAGAGAAAGGATAATAAGCTTCTATGAAGGGAAAAGGCTGTGAAATTAATAAATAAATGAGGAAAAAAGCTCCTAGGTGAGAGTCACAGAATGGAGGAACTTAAAGAATTCAGCTGGGAGCAGAAAAAAGCAAGGTTCTTACTGCTTTTCCCGATCATGGAGCCTGTGCTCCCCCACGCTGCTGGTGGTATTGTACTGTTTCACATACTGAGTTTTCTGATAGCTGTGTTGTGTGTGAAGCTCAAGATCTTGTGTTTGAGGTCTATGAAGGTGGTGAAAAAAAATCGCCAAAACTGCCAGAATGTTTCAACTGGAGATTCTTCCCACAGGCCCAGGACCCCTTGCTGTTGCGGAAGCCTGAGCTTGGAGCTAAAAAGCCGCTTAGCTAAACTGACCAGTTTTTTTTTTTCTTCAAAAAGAAAGACAAGCAGTCCAGATACTGGTGATGACGGTGATAACTCCACCCCCGAGAGAATGCTTACTGCAAGGTGACCAGTTATTTTTCCAGCAATTTTTCCAGACTCTATCTTAAAACTTGCAAAGTGTTTCCTAAGGGTCAGCACACAGAAACTGTTTTCCAGAACTGGCCAAGGTTGCATCTCATGCTGGTAGCTGAACTTGGTACTGTAAGAGTCACCCAGGTGGTGCTTGTTGTGAAGGCATGAAGGTATTACGGAGAGCTGCTGAGGCTTGGCACTATGAGAGGCCAAAAATTAGTAAAAGTACAGCCTCCATAGTAGTTGAAGGCCCAGACTGAAGAGGTCATGCAGAGAAGTTGAGGCTTGGCATCATCAAAAGAGCTGAGGAGAGGCTATTGGTGAAAGTGCAGCCCAGTTGCAGCAAGAGACCACCCCAGCTGTTTTTGAAATGCCAGTACCATGGGACAACCACCAAGAACAGGAGCAGCAGTGGAATGGAGCCAGCCACAGCCTGGAGGACAAGCTGTGTGTGCTACAGAGGGCAGAATCAGAGAAGTGATCGAAACCCTTAGGAGAAGCCCAGAAGATCATGAATGAATTCCAGATGATTGGACATTAATAATGTTTTCCTGGTGTCCAAAGACATTGTGAAAAGCTTGGTAGATGTCTGGTTTTATTTGGTCCTGTGCACTAGCAACCCTGGTGATTGTTCCTCTTGTAAATGGTTTTGCTGATGTAGTGTTAAATAATGTTGTAGATATAAAGCAATAAAGCATATTTTTTGTCTTATACAGAAAAGGGGAAATATTGTGGAAGTTTATTCTTAGATATGTATAATATGTTTTATGCATTGTTGGATGAGGGGCTATCCTAGGTCTTGGTGTTTTGTATTGTCTGCAAGTGTTGTATTTCTGTGGGTTATGTTTGATTGCTTATGATCTACACCTGAGGGATTCTGGATCAGTAAAACACCTGAGCTCAGATGCTTGGGTTCCACTAAGGAGTCTGGTGTTGGCCATTTGGTGGTTCCCTTCACTGAGATTGCACTTATGAAAATGCCTCCCTGTCTTCCTTGCTGAGCCACCTCAGCATCAAAGTACTATTACACTCTCCACTGAGAGCACCCCAATGGGGTTCCAAGCTGAGTTCTGGGCACAAGTGTGCCCACCAGTTCCTGGACAGGTCCCCCAGGGCCCTGCTTATCACCTTGTTACTGCTTTGGCTACTCAGCTTCCACCTGGGCATCACATTCCCTTCAGGAGCACACTTGAATCTGGCAGCTGCAGAACTAGGTCCTCCCACGCTTGCTCTGAGGCCTGGCAGGGCCTTGGCTTCAGATTTGGGTCCCCAGCAGGGATGCTTGTTTTCCCTGCTTTCAGGCTATGTGAGGTGTCCACATGACCACTGACAAGCCCAGGAAATTCGATCTACAGAACAAGTTTTATTACAGTTCTGTTTCCACTAACACAATGGAACTGTCTGACTTCTATCACAAAGAAAATAATAAAACCAGGCCTCCAAGTCAAGTTTCTATTTATTCTGGCTTTTTGTTTCATCTTCTCTGAGAGCAAAATTATCATTCCTCAAATGGATTCACATCAAAGCCTGTTTTGGCTGGCTGTGCCCTGGATTGTACAGAAGACAAGACAGAAGGTTACTTGGACCCTCTGTTCCCAAAGACAAGAGTTTACTTTCTAGTACTGAAAGAAAGTTTTGCTTTGATCATAAGCAAGAGCAGACTGATCTGCAGAAGGATCTATGGGCTGTGCTCAGACCTGTGTTTACTTTGTGAGCATTCCCCTAATAACTGCTATGGTAGGTACACCAGAAGACAGTGGGGGTAGGGGGTTGCCAAGCACACTACACATATATTGCCAGCTATGACAAAGGAGAGACGCTTTGTTCTTGAGCCTCCAATTGCTTTTCCGCATGATTAAAAATTTATATTTAAAAAGAAAATGATAAATGTCTCTCTAAAATAGACCTCACATTCATAATTTATTTAGCACTTTATGAACAGTGTCCTTCCCTCACCTAAATAGCATTGACTCTTGAAGGCTCACTGCACCTGTGAGGAGATGGAGTCGGGTATGTGGCTCAGTCTAGTAATGGGTTTCAGGAGGTCGAGGCAGAAGGAATAGGATCAAGTCCAGCCTTGGCTACAAAGCAAGTTATTTTTTAAAAATCATATTGTGTGTCTGTTTGTGGACATGTGCACATGATTGCAGGTGCTTGCAGAGGCCAGAGGTGTTGGATCTCCTGGAGCTGGAGTTTCAGGAGATTGTGAAATACCTCATGTGGGTGATGGGAATTGAACCTGGGTCATCTGGAAGAACAGCAAGTATTCTTAACCACTGAGCTGTCTCCAGCCTGAAACCCTGTCTTAAAACAACCAAACAAAAAAACAAACACAAAACCAAAACCAAAATAAAGCCAGACAAGAGAACCACAAACAGCCACAAGATTCAGCCACTAAGTGCTGTGAGCATGCTGTTTGAGGTGAGATTTGTTTTGATACAGCACTGGAACACACCTGCTAGATGTCAAATTTATTGTCATCACACACTTGTTTGTATTGACCAAGATACACATCATGAACTACCTTTGGAACTCTTTGTTTTGAAATAAGGTCCCACTTTACAGCCCTGGCTAGCCTGGAACTCTCTATGTAGACCAGGCTGGATCTTGCTTCTGCCTCCAAGTCCTAGGATTAAAAGCTGTGCCACCATGCCCAATTCCTTGGAACTCTTAGGAAAGCTTAAAAAAAAAGTAGCCAGGTGGTAGTGGCGGCGGCAGTAGTGTACACCTTTAACACTAGTACTCAGGAGGCAGAGGCAGGCGATCTCTGGGAGTTTGATGCCAGCCTGATCTACAAAGTTAGTTCTAGGACAGCTCTGAGTTAAACCGGAGAAACCCTGTCTTGACAAAAAGAAAAGAAAAGTAAATAAGTATACAGTGTCTCCTTTCTGTATGTCCTATGCTATTATGTGGTTTTTTGTATCTTTTTTTTTTTTTTTTTTTGGCTTGTCAAGACAGGAAGATTTCTCTGTATAGCCCTGGCTGTCCTGGGACTTGCTCTATAGACCACGCTGGCCTTGAACTCAGAGATCTACCTGCCTCTGCCAACTTAGTGATGGGATTAAAGGCATCTGCCACTACCACCACCTGGTTTCTTTTATCTTTAAGGAAATGGTTTAATGTGGCCCAAACTACCCATCTATCTCTACAAGTGTTGGGACTATTGGCATGGGCCATGACACTCAGATCTATCCTTTAAATAACAATGTCCTGAGTCGTTTTATATTATATTTTATCCCACAGTTACAGTCACTGAGTTGCAAACGTCACATATCCTTCAAATGTACAGAAAACAAACCATCAGTGAAACAGAGAACAATGACACTGAGGTGAGTCCAGTGTTTTGATCCCAGCTCACAATCACCTGTAACTCTAGCTCCAGGGGATCCGATGCTGTGTTCTGACCTCTGTGGGCACCAGATACACACATGGTATATTTACATACATCGAGGCAAACACTCATACACATAACAGAAAAAAAAAAAAAAAAACACAATTGCTCTATCTCAAAAATTCCATCACACAACAGAGGAGAAGGCCTAGGCCAGGACTCTGGCCAGCAGAGGTTTCAACAAACCACTTTAACCAGGCAGTGTTCTACTAGAATTACTAAGAATGATGAAAACATACCAGCTCAGTTTGACCACACCCCCTAGGAGGTCTTGAGAGAAATTCCAGAAACAACATCAACCTTTTTCTGATTTCAAAGAAATGTCCAGGATTGGAGAGATGGCTCAGTAGTTCCTGCCCTTCCAGAGAACCAGAGTTTGATTCCCAGCACCCAGTTCACAAACTGCCTGTAACTCTAGATCCAAGAGATCAGATATCCTCTTTTGAGCTCTGTGGGCACCCATGTATGTGGCATATTTGGCATTTTCACTCACACACACACATTCAGGAGGCAGACGAATCTCTGGAAGTTTGAGGCCTGCCTGGTCTACATAGTGAGTCAATATGAATTGTTTTTAAAAAGTTAATAAAGGGCCTGGAGAAATGGTTCAGTGGGTAAGAGCACTGGCTGCTCCTCCAGAGGATCCAGGTTCAGTTCCCACATGGCAGCTCACAACTGTCTGTAACTCCATTCTGATAGCTTCTGTCCTCCTTAGACACTGCACACATGTGGTACACAGACACATTTTTTAAAAATGTTAAAAAAAATTGAATTGTTAAAAAAAAGTCTGTTATGAATAACTTATACAAAGTGGGTCCAAGTATGGATTTTTAAAAAACAAAGGAACCGATGTGGTCTTTAAGAGAAGAGACTATTATCACAGTGAGAATAAAGTTTCAAATATATTTAACTGAAATTGCTTTTTGGAGAGTTTGAAAAGTTTTATTTATTTTAACTTTTTTTTTTTTTTTTTTTTTTTTTTGAGACGGGGTTTCTCTGTTGTAACTCTGGTTGTCTTGGAACTCACTCTGTAGACCAGGCTGGTCTTGAACTCACAGAGATCTGTCTGAGATCTGTCTGCTGGGAATTTCATTTATTCAATCATCATGGTTTTTTTGTGATACTGTGCAGTAACAGTGCATTCCAACATGATTTTCTCAAGGCCTCTTCTCTCATGCAGGTCCAGGGAACTGTGGATCCTATGAGAAGCCTGCAGAAGCTACCTAGGATCCAGGGTAGATGTGCAGCAGCAAGCTGCAGGATGTCACATACCTGCCCTATCCACTGAGATGGGAACTGAGTGCACCTCCCTTTGTTTAGGTCTAGCCAACCAGCCTTGACTCAACTTCCCTTTGCCCCTTATAGGGAAAAAAGTAACATGGACCCTGTGAAGAAGGTATCTTGGAGACTTACCAGACAGCTGGACTCAGGAGCTAAGAGTAGGGAACAGTTTAAATGGTGTTAACTTTCTCCTAGGCAGATGGGGACATAGGGAGCAGCAGCATTGGGATTGAGGTTGTTAAGTGACTGGGCTTGGGACACACTGTATTCTGATTCCCTGGGACACCCAGGTGGAATAGTTAGGGAGGGTACTGAGAAATAAGATTCTTAGGAAAAGTCACAAGTGACCAAGAGAGGGACAGTGACCTTGTTCTACCAAAGAGCCATGTTTCCAAAGTCCTTGGATGAGCTGTGATACAGTACAGTTTGTATCAGCTACATTAATGTGTGTCTGACCCATGGTCACATACATCCTAGGATAGCAATGAATGCTGCCCAACACATTTGTAGACCTCAAAGTCATGTAATGTCAAAAAGTTGGACACCCTGATAGAGTATTCAAACACAGTCCCAGAATCAACAGTACGTCCACATATGGAGCTGCAGGTGAGACTCTCCTGGAACTGACCCTTTTGTGGGTGAAACCATGGAGGCTCAGGCAGGACACATGAGCTTGGGAAGCACCAGTACATGTCTCTAGACTTAGACCCTTTCCCCCTTCTTATACCCTTCTTCCATATTACTGTATATATGTGTATAATTCGTGAGGGCACCGTATGCAATGGTGTATGTGTGTGTGTAGGTGAGAGGACAACTTTGTGGAGTCAGTTCTTTCCTTTCACTTTTGTGTGGGTTCTGGGACTGAGCTCAAAACAGTGCAGCCAGTGCTTAACCCTTTGAGCCATCTTGCTGGCCTGCCTCTCTCTCCTCCATCTACCTTTCCTTTTTCTCTCCTTTCTTTCCTTTTGATACATGCTGGCCTCTCCATCTCCTTATATAGTAGAGCAAAGGATGACCTTCAACTTCTGCCTCTACCTTCTAAGTTCTGGGATTATGGACATGCCGTCCCCCACCCAGCCCCAGCCCTTGCTTCTTGAAATGCTCACCAGTTTTCAGTGAATGAGTACAGAGAAACATGGAGTCGGCCTGGCCTTGAGAGGCATATATCATAGGTTTTGCAGGTTAAGAGTCCACAGCTCCTGGGACACTGTGTGCCTTTCAGTTCTGAGAAACTGAGGCACTCCCTCAGGCAGTGAAGTGTTCAGGCCACTTTGTGTTTCTCTGTATGTTCTCTTAGTAGTCAAGGAAGCATGAAAGCTTGACAGGACAATTGGACATTAATCTTGTATACCATGCTTAGCTTGCAGACGTCATTATACCTGGCAACTACAACTGTATTGGTTCTGGCAATTGCCATTACATTCTGTTTCTGATAAAGGTATAAAAAGTCTGCTTGCTCTCAGTAAAAATGGCAACAGCCTCAGTTTTGCTCTGGACCCTCCAACTGGCCCGATTTCATTCCTCAACTGGCCATATCAGGTAACTTTGGCCAGGTAAGTAAGCATGGGTGCTTACAAATGAGAAAAAGAAAAATATAACTTTGACAATCAAAAATGCACTGAATCAAATGGGCTGTGGTGGCCCATGCCTTTAATCTCAGCACTCAGGAGGCAGAGACAGGAGGATGGCTGAGTTCAAGGCCAACCTGCTTCTATAGAGTGAGTTCCAGGACAGCCAAAGTTACAACAGAAAAACCCTGCATTAAAAAAAAAAGAATGGAATCAAAGTGATGTTTGATTCTGAATGGTTTAAATATTTTGTCAAATTGTGAGCTAAAGCAATGGTAATTTCCTAACAGAAAATTAATTTTACTTTATGATTGAGGGGGCTTTGAAAATGTTGCTTTTCTTTGCGGGGGGGGGGGGGGGGGTATCTTTGTCAATCCAAATTGCCTTATCAGGCTTACACTTCTTCAAGAATTATCTTGTGATAACTAAGTCCTGTGAGTTAGCTTCTGAGGGTTTGTGTCTCAAAGTGCCCCAAATCAGCTGCCTTAACATGACAAACATTTGCTGCCTGACAGTGCCAGAGGCTACAGTGAGGTGTGGCAGGGCTGAGTTTCTGTAGCCTGGGGGAAGGTGCTTCCTACCTCTTCCTAGTTTCTGTGCTTGCCAGCTTTGCTGGGGTACCTGGGCTGGGTACCAGATCTCTCCAACCTGAGGCTCACTGCCACATTCCACTCTCCTTGCATGTGTCTGTGGCCATGTTTCCCTGGTCTCATCAGGACATGGTCACTGACTTCAGGACATACTACCTCAGCATGACTCCACCTTCAATATTCATCAGCAAGGATGATCATCATTCCAAGGAAGGTCACATCCACAGGTCCAGAGTTAGGACGTACATGTGACTTTGAGGACACAATTGAAACCACACATATACAAATAAGGATACGTAGTTAACAGAAAATACTCTGATGATCTCAACCTTATGTTAGACACCAGAATGCTGTTATTTTCTAGGTGAAATATACTATAGAAGAAACAACCATGGGGCCAACAACATGAGCAGAATCCTTCTGTCACAGGAGTTGTTTGCATAGTACATGACACAAATTGTAATTCAGAGACACCTGTCTCCAGTGCTTTCACCATGCTGGTTTTCTCTAGCATTTGAACTTTTAAAAAGTTCCCTGACATTTCCCTGCCATCTAGATACATTGCTTAGCAATTCCTGTGAATCCCATTTATTGTCAGGAATTACTTGAGGATAGTTTTCAAGCTCTCCGGTGTCAGGTTGCTGACATGAGTCCTTTGGGGTGGTCCAGCTAATGCTCACTGAACACAGACAGCCAGGCGATGCTGTGTCTCTTACAAAAGCTAGGAGACCCTCCCTTCGGGTTAGGGACACTCAGGTTGAGGGTTTAGTGTTACTTGTGTTTGCTGGGACCAAAATGCCTGAGAGAACTGAAGGGAGGAAGGGTTTGTTTTGTTCAGCTTCACAGGGGTCAAGGAAGCAGAGAGGGAATACAAGAAGATATTGGGGTAAGAAAGCCCCTGTTTCCTTTACTCATGCCCTACCTCCGACCTTTGATCATCTGCCAGCAATAATATCAGATCATGTGTCTATCAAGGAATTAAGCCTTGATAGTTTGGGGCACTCAGAATCTAATCATTTCTAGACCCCCACCACAGATACACCCAGAGCTGCACTTTACCATTAGTGGGTGTCTCAGTCTAATCAAGTAGACCAGATTAATCACGACACATTTCAATCAGAAGCCTACCTGTTTAACATTCCAGTTTGCATCATGAGAGTAGGCGATCTAAAGCGCTGTGTTCATGGCGTTGGTGCTGGACACCAGACCACGCTGCTAGTGCACGGTACAGTAACTGTTCTACAGGCCATCAGCAGCTCATTAGCAACAGCCATAAGCACTGGCTCCTATTTTTCATTGAATTTCCACCAAAGCTGCACAGAGCCTTTGTTTACAGAAGAGAGAAAACCAGCTCCAAAGGCAAGGAACTTAAAGGTTAGGCAAATATTCCCATGCCAGCCACCAGGTAAGCGTCTAAAAGGAGGGGACCTGGTTGTTTTAATTTGGGGAATAATATTGTGTAAACACAGCCAAGGATGAGTGAAGGTGACAGCTTCCACCTTGGTTTTGGGTAACTTTTCTTTTATGCTGGCAGCTTTAGGTCCCAGGCTTGCCTCATTGTAAAGCTAAACTTCCACTTATTAGTTCCTATTAAGTTTTTTTTTTCCTTTTTTTTTAAAAAATTAGTTTCCTCCTTTGAAAGCAAAGATTAAATTCAGAGTTAGTTAAAAGTAAAAACCGGAACACAGGGACACATATCTATAATCCTAGCACTTGGAGCAGAGGCAGCAAGTGTGAGGCCAGCCTGGGCTCCATGGTGAATTTTAGGCCATCCAGAACTATAGAGAGAGAAACTGTCTCAAAACAAACCACAAAAATCAAACGAAAATAAAGACATATTTGGAGAAATATCTTAAAATGAAAGAAAACACATACACACACACACACACACACACTTTTGAGAGATGGTGTATTCTTGCACATGCTCTAGGTAACCTCTCTACCCTTGAAATTTATCTCCAGCCCCTGAAATAATACTAACAGCTATGGCTAACATCAGTGGGCTATGATGAACAAAATCTTAATCGCATCTGAGATGAAGCAAGGGGTGGACAGTTTTGTCCACCTTATACATATCATTTCCTGAGGGAACCAAGGGATGAAGCTGCCTCCCAGGCTGTTTTCCTTCTGCCTCACTTGGCCATGGCCCTGTAAGGCTTTCTTTGTGGCCTCAGATGCATTCACATAAAGGAGTACAGAAGCCAGATGAAGAACAGCTAGAGAACACATTTTGCTGGTGACAATTTTTACTGTGGTTCTCAGCAGAAGAACCAAACCACATAGAGGCATAGGAAGGCTACCTGTGGCCCTGACACATCCAGCCACTCCCTGGACGGTGCCTTAAGTTTACAGGGCAGATTCATGCCTCAGTGCCACACAAGGCAGTACTGGAGCCAGGAGACAGTGGACCAGGCTGCTGTGTCCCGCCCTCTCAAAGTCCAAACCTCCAAGGTTTCCAACTGCTTCCTCCTCCTCAAGTTAAGGCCTCAAACCACACACTCAGACCTGAAACCCAGATCTGCCTGTTCACTTGGCTCTCCGTGGCCTGGCCCATCTGGGTCAGCTTTCTTACACAGTTGTCCTGACCATGCTCCTTCGGAACTGCTGCCTGGTTTTTAATTGTTCATCCATTAAGGTCACAACTGAATAAACAATTTATTCTTCACGGACTGTAAACTCTTGGGGAAGTTTCCATGGCACTTTTACAATGATTGTGGAGCCTTCCTAGCAGGACCCTAGCCCCACCCTGTGGCAGGAAGGAAGCAGGGGGCACAGATTGGGTTAACCTGGACTGATCACCTTGCTTTTACAGGGGAGTCCGTCCCTGGGACCAGCACATGCATTCCAAGTCAAAGACTCAAGTCTTCATTGGGGACTAGCAGACAAGGACCAACCATACATAATACTGGTTGTTTATTCTTAACTCGATGGAGGGGAGGAGGGGGAAGACGGGACCGGACAGGACGGACACACAACCTAGCATATGCATAGGAAATGACTGGGTGCCCTGGGAGAAGCAAAGATGAAAAAGACACAGCTCCATACTCAGGAGCTTATGGTCATAAAGTAGAAATGTGTTTATAAATAGCTATAATGCAACCCACAACAGTCTGGAGGGAGGGATGAAAAGATATATGAGGCCAGGGGTCTCCAGAAAGAGATGCATTCATCCATTTAAAACTCATTATAATCTCAATGCAAAGAAAGGAATTCCAAACCTTGAGAGGCCCATAGCCATGCCCCGAGGGACACTGAATGCAGGCGTGGCCCTGAGCCTTCATCCCTGCAGCTCGTGCTGCAGTGGGGAGGGGGCAGAATCAATGACAAACTGGCTCTCCCAACCTCAAGCTATTTAAATAATCCAAGGAGGAAAATGTAGAGTGAAACCAGGGTCAAAGCAGGAGGGAACTTGGAAGAGAGAATCACAGCAGCTCAGCACAGCTGGGGACACCTGCTGGCCAGAGAGTCCAGTCCAGCTCCTGACACCTCTACATCCCCAGGATTCCTGCCCAGCCAATCACACCCAGACGTTCTCAAGTTCTAGCCCGACTTTGACACCCAAAGAATATCAGGATCCCAGCAGCCGACACCCCGAGATTCCCAGTATGGATTACAGCTGCAGACACCCCAAGATTACAAAGATTCCAGCCCAGCCCTAAACATCTGAAGATTCTCAATATCTCCACCCGGCCCCTGACACAGCGAAGTCCTCAGGATCCTAGCCCAGCCCCGACATTTCAATATTCTAGACACCAGCTCTCAAGACCCTAACCCCAGCCCCCAACATTCCGGGAACCCCAAGGCCTGCCCCGCTACACACATGCACGTGAACCCGCCTGTCTTACCGTAAGTCTCGGACATGGCGGTCTGCGCCATCCTGCCGCCACAGCTCCGCGGGGTCCGTCCTCCAGTCAACGCAGAGCTTGGGAAAACGAGCGTGGAAGGCCGAGTACGGGCCCACGGCGAGCCGGCCACCGGCTGCGGCCCAGCGGTACTCGGCTCCGCGCCTGCGCACCGCCAACCCGGGAAGGAGCGGGCAGGAGAGGGGGGGTGGGGTCGCGGGAGGAAGGAGGAGCAGGGCTGGGGAAGGGGAGGAGGGAAGAAGAGAGAAATGGTGGTAGGTTCCCACTAGGAGAAGAAGGTTGGGGAGAGGGAAGATGAAGGAGGGGGGACCAGGAAGGAGGGAGGGGCGGGGCTCGGGAGGAGACTCCTGCACCGGGAAGGTCCTCCCAGATGACACTGCAACACAGACTCAGTCATCCTTAAGTGTGACCTACTAGGCTATTGCGGGCAAAAGGCTTCCCGAGGGCTTGCTTTGAGGAGAAGAGGGGTCACCAGCAGAAAGCCAAGCTCTTACTCCGGGCACTTATATTTGGTCACCTAAACTGCTCACTGCTTTTGGGAACTGTGCATTGGAGATTGGGGGATAGTGTTGACTGGCCCTTATTGGAGGCTAATTCCAAAGGTGTGTTCAGTTTAAGAAGCAATGCAGGTCAGAACCTACTCCTGCCCACCCCACCAAAAAAAGGGGTGGGGTGGGGACATTTACTGAAAAGCAAACTGGGGTCTGGAATCTGGCCCATCTGAGCAAACCGTGACCTAAGATCCTACCACCTTCACAGTAACAACAGAGGCCTGGACTGTGGAAAAGGCCACTGTATACCTTCTTACCCTAGGGCACTTACTTGGCTCTGCCATCTGCCATTCCTTCCTGCCTCGGTGCTGTCTGGCCCAATATTTCATTTTCTTGTTTTGTGACAAAGAATATTAAGGAGATGTGGGAAGGGCAAGGAGTCCTCATCCTGGAGTCTTGTTGAAGTCTCTTGTTGGTACAGCTGCAAAATTTGCTGTTGAGATCGCTTGGCACGGTGTCCCTTGCCTGCCAGTATCTGGGAGGCATAGGCAGGAGGATTGTTTGAGTTGGAGGCCTACGTGGGCTACATGGCAAGAGGGGAAACAAAGATAAAAGAGACACAGCTCAAAAATAAATAAGTACATTTTAAAATAACAAAAATGATTGCTTACACAATTCTTTTAATATAGAAATTTCAAATTAGAATGTAAGGGTAATGAGTATGTGACCTTTGAGCTTAGCTTTGTTTCTCTTGCAACTTTAAATCTGTAATATTTTTGAGTAGCTCACAAACCAGAGTACATTCAAAACACAGATCTTAGTTGGGTGTGGTGGCATAGGCCTTTAATTCTGGAACTCCGGAGGCAGAGTCAAGCAGATCTCTGAGGAGTCTGAGGTCAGACTGGTCTACAGGGTGAGTTCTAGTCAAGCGAAAGCTGCATTATAAGACCTTGTCTCAAAAACAAACAGGCCAGGTGGTGGAGGTGGCACACACTTTTAATCCCAGTAATCGGGAGGCAGAAGCAGGCTGATCCCTGTGAGCTCGAGGCCAGCCTAGTCTACAGAGTGAGTTCCAGGATAGCTAGAGTTACCACAGAGAAACCCTGTCTCAAAAAACCAAACCAAAACAATGGATCAAACAAACAAAATATGTTTTGGCCTTTTGTGACTATAAATAAGGAGTCATTTGGCCCTTGTGACCTATGTTTTTATCTTGGCCTCTAATCCTATCCAGTGTACCTCAGAAATAACTCTGTGATTTCATTTTTAAAAAGAAAGGGAGGGAGGCACCAAAATTGCCAAGTGTGGTGGCAGCTTAAAATCCTAACCCTCAAGAAATGGAGGAAGAGGAATGAGTCTTCAAGCCAGTCAGATTTAGCCGTATAGCAAGTCTGAGTCCAGCTTGAGCTACATGAGACCCTGTCCTGGTTGGCATTTTTTGTCAATGTGGCACAATGTGGCTAGTAACTGAGAATAATGCATGACAATTGAGAAAATCCTTTTATAAAATTGGCTTGTAGGCAAGCTAGTGGGGCATTTTCTTAAGTAGTGGCCCATCCCACTTGTGGGTGTCAACCCTGGGAGGGTGATCCTGATTTATATAAGAAAGCAGGCTGAGCAAGCCAGTAAGCAGAACCCCTCCATGGCTTCTGCTTTGCTTCCTGCTGCCAGGTTCTGCCTTAACTTCCTTTGATGAATGACTTTGATGTGGAAGTATAATCTGAAATAAACCCTTTCCTCCCGGAGTTGCTTTTGGCCAAGGTGTTTTATCACAGCAATAGAAAACCCAACTAAAACAAATCCTGCCTCAAAAATCAAAAGCAAGAGCTAGGGAGACAACTCATAGAGTTCTTGCTACACAAGCATGGGGACCTGAGTTGAGATTCTCAGCACCAGTGTAAAATGCTGGGTGCAGTAGTGTGCACCTGTAATCCTAACACTGGAAAGACAGTGACAGGGATCCATGGGCCTGCTGGTTAGCTACTCTTGCTGAATTAGTAACTTCCATATTTAGAGAGAAACCCTGTCTCAGAAAAGAAGGTAGTGATAGAGAAATATACCTAATATCAACATCTGTCCGCTACATACAAGTGCACAGACATACGTGTGCACCTGTGTACACACACACACACACACACACAAACACATCAAAAACATACAAACAACAACAACAACAAAACAGTGCTTGCAAGATAGCCCACTGAGTACTTTCAACCAAGCCTGATGACCTGGAACCTGAATGATAGAAGGAGTCTTGAAAGTTGTCCTCAGTCCCCAACACTTACTCAGACACTCACAACATAAATAAGCATATGCGTGTGTATGCACACACAGAATAAGGGAAGAAAGAAAATTTAAAACCAACCAAACAAAATCATATATATATATATATACATATATATATATATATATATATTCATGTATATATTGTTAAGAAACTTGAAACTATCTCTCTTTATTTTTAGTTTTTGAGACAGGGTCTCATGTACCTAAGACTCCTCTCCAACTTGAGGGTAACTTTGAACTTCTGATTTTCCTGCCTCTGCCTCCTGAGTCCTGAGATCAGAGCTTTGCACCACCATTCTTGGCTTATGTAGTTCTGGGAACTGAACTTGGGCTTCATATATGCTTAGTAAGCACTTTACCAACCAAGCTCCATGTCCAGCCAAGAGTCTTCTCTTTTGAAAACACTCCCTCACCCATGTCCTTCCCCCCCTTTTAATTCCTGTGATTAAATCTTTATTTAAACCTTAAGATGACTGAAGAGAGGGCTCAGCTGTTAAGAACTCTGGCTGTTCTTCCAGAGGACCCAAATTCAATTTCTAGTACCTACACGACAGCTGACAACTTTCTGTAACTCCAGTCCTGGGGAAATTCAATGCCCTCTCTGGCCTCCATGGGCATGATATGCACATGGTTCGCAGATACATGTGTGGTCAAATACCTATACATGAAGGAGAAAATTAAACAAGCCTTTAAAAAAAGATTGTTTTAAAATTTTATGTGTATATGTGTGGGTCTAGATATATATGTATGCATCATATGTATACATGTGCCCTTGAAAGCCAGAAGAGAGTACCAGCCCTGGAACTAGAGTTACAGAAAGTTGTGACCCACCTGATATGGGTGTTGGGAACCAAACCCAGGTCCTCTGCAAGAGCAACAACCACTGACCCATCTCTCAGGCCCCTTTCCTTAATAAACTCCAACTTAGCTTCATACTGAGGGTGGCTCATACCTTTAACCCCAACACTTGAGAGGCAGGTGAGTGCCAGGGCAGCCAAGGCTGGGTAGCTAGACCCTGTCTCAAACAAAACAAAACAAATGGACCAACAAAACAAAGCAGCTTCACTTGATTAGCGGTCTCTGAAAACAACTTAGACAGCATAGAGCTGTCTCTTGTTGATACTAGCAAATGAGAATCCATTTGTCTCAGCCAGGCAGCAGACTTCACTGCTGAAACCCTGGGAGAGCTGTAATTTCCTACAATTATTTTGTATCTAGCTCTTTCAGGGCTCAGGTACTTACTTTCTTGCCTTCTTTTTATTTTTATAGGTTTTATTTTAGATACAATGTCTCACTTTGTAGCTGAGTAGTCCAGACTGGCCTTGAATTTGCATCAGTTCTTGCATCTTGGTCCCCAAGTGCTGGGATTGAGGTATGTACCCCTACACACTTGGCCTTCCGCTGCTCTGCTGGCTCTGAGCAATGCCAACTGTTTCTGATTAGAGCATTCAGAAGAACTGTGGTTCTCAGACCAGGAAGAGGTCAGTGTTACCTGTGATCAGCCCCCTCCTTTAAATCTAAATATCCATTCTGAAACATGCTGCTGCTGGCCAGGAGGAAGTCACTGGACATGGTGCTAATTTGTGTGTTGACAGAAACTGGACCCAGAAATCTCAGAAACCTGTCTACGGTGGCAGAAAGAAAACATGCTTTTGGCTGGTCAGAAAGTTGTGAATTACCTCAGTTGTTCACACTCGGTTAACAGGTTGAACTCCTACATTTCCTCCTCTTCCCTCTACTGCACTTGACTGGTCTTAAAAAAAAGAAAAAGTGTTTTCTTCTGAAGCCATATTTTCCTGTTTTGTGAAAAATGAGGGCCGAAACACTTTGGGAAAGGGTACTGTTGGCTTGTAGGGGGGTCTGGGTAAGACACAGCCCAGAGAGACGTTTCTGTTCATAGCAGTGAAGTCTGTGTGAAAATTAGAACAGGAAACACAGCTGAGTTTTGACAGAGCCAGAATTCTTTGCAGTGTGAAAGGTCTTTGTATCTCAGCTGTGTGAGTCCAAGAGGAAGCTTTGATTCTGGGACATTGTTGACCATGCATGGAAAATTACCAATATATTACCTTACATTCCCTTTAATCATCTTCTTTCTCTTCAGAGGAGGTTTGTAGCAGACTAAAAGTAGGTCCAGGTGTAGGGGGACCTGTCGAAAAGAAGAAGGAGAGCAAAGGATTCTCCCAAGGAAACAGAATCTGCTCTTCTCCAGGTCTGTGGGTCCTCCACATAACTAGTACTTTGTGTTCGCTTCTAGACCATGTCAGATGATGTGACATGACTCCATATTTAATGATGATAGTTTGAGGCCTTGGACTTGGTGACCTGGGTCCTTGGGGCCAGACTTGGTGAAGGCCCTCCATAGCATGTAGCCCTTCATAGCTAGAGTTGAGAAATATGAGCCAACTGTACCCAACAGTTGGGATTCAAAAGCATCTGGGTGTTTTTACTTCAAAGAGGAGCCAGGCTTTGCAACTACATGTGGAAGCATGAACATGTAAATTTAGTTAACACCTAGGCAGGTGGAATTGATCACGTGAATGACTTACTGAATGAATGAATGAATGCCATCAAGTAGGAAGATACCTTGGAAGACAGTCTTCCAAAAACAAAAACAAAATAAAACAAAACAAATAAGCAAAAACCCCCAACTCAGTGACCCATCTGCTCTCAGAAATTAGTTGGCCTGAATGGGTGGGTGAGCTGCAGGAGCAGAGCATCGCCACACATTCATGCATCTAACAAAGTCCAGTTCCTATCAGACAGCACTCTGGGTTGGACGATGTGGGCCCTTGTAGCCCCAAGCTGAGCAAGTACGTCGACCACATTCCCAAATCACTCAGGTGATGGCAGGATGCACATTGTGAATTACCGAGAGAAGACGTCCCCAGGAACTAATGGGCCAAAGAAATCATGTGACCATTAATTTAAAGAAGACAGATAAGAAGTGAGCTACTGTGACCCTGGGAGAAAGAGAGGATGTTTGGGAAAGCTGTTCCAACACACTGGAGTTTCCACTTCTAGGTGATTCATTCTGCGTTTACTAGAAACAACTTTATGGAAGTGAATTACCACTTTGATCATTTTGCATTTATGTAAGCCTGTGCTTCCTGCTTCGGGGGCCACAGCTTTTTATAAGGGTCAGCCAGCACATCTGTGTCCTATGATCTGGGTGGTTTCTTTTGTGCTTTTCTGTAATAATGTCTAGTGAGGTTCACTGAGTGGTGGTGTGGGGGTCACACCTTAAGATTCAGGTCCCTAGTATAGAAAAAGACCAAAGCAGCCAACTTTAGTCAGGCTTCTAAGAGCACCAAAATTGTGTAGGCCCAAGCCAGGAGCACCGTGACCCAAAACAGTTCCCAGAGTTAAAGAAAAACACTTTCTAAGACAAACAAGATGGCCTTGGGCTAAAAGAGTTTCCCCACGTAGACAGCCCATGGCCTCGGGCTAAGAGTCTTCCCCCCACCCACATTGACTAAGACCCTAAAGTTTACATTTTCTAGGAGCCCACAACCTTCCTATATGCCAGCACCAATCAGTTTAAAGGTTAACTGGCCCCTACCTATCAAAATGGGAAAACAATTTGGGGACCAATCAACTTGTCCCAACTTGGTTTGTGCCTAGCAACCGTTTCAACTGTATAAAAAGCTTCACCATTTGCTCCTCGTGGTGGGTTCTATCCTGCATGTTAGAACGGCCCCAGTATACTGGAATAAATCCTCTTGCTATTTGCATCGATATCCCATCTGTGAGTCTCTGTGGGGGTGCGGCGTTCCTGTTTGGATCTCTGAGGTCCAACAGTGGCTTTAGGGTCTCTAGCATACCTCTATGTGTTACACACATTTCCTGTGGAGTAGAAGAACTTTATGACAATTAAGCACCAAATTCTTTGTGTGTGTGAGTGTGCACGGGTACTTACAAAAGTTATATATCAACCATCTAAACTCATGATCCTGAAACTCTGTCTCACAAACCTTTGCCCTCATCCTCTTCTCCAGCTTCTGCAAGCCCCATTTTCCTTTCTGTTGGACAAACATTTAAAGATTAAGTAAAACCAAATCAGATGGTTTACCTGTGTGATAAAGAATGTCCTTTGGTTAACTGAAAGGTAAGGTGGCTTAGGGCATACATTGTTCAGGTTTAGGGGTAAGAGAGGAGCACTGATAGGCTAAACTCAAAGGTCACATTCTCGTCCTAAGCAAGCACAATTCATTCACTGTAGGCAATTTTGTCAGTTGTGTTGAAGTTTCTTGACTCAGGGCCTACAGGAAATGCAATCAGATTAAACGGTTGGATGTTTCTTCCCTTCCCTTGTCCCCTGAACTTTGCTGTTTTCCTATCCTGCTTCCAAAATGGAATTTCTTAGTCAGGTGTGGTGGTGCATACCTCTAACCCCAGCATGTGGGAGGCCAAGGCAGGTTTACCACAGTTCCAGAATAGCCTGGGCTATAGAGTAACATGCTATTTCAAAGAATCAAAATAATAGTAACAACAAAAAGTTTAAGTTCTTTTTTTTTTTTTTTTTTTTAAACCAAGGTCCATGTAGCCCAGACTGGCCTTAAACTCACTATGAAGCTGAGTGAATTTCTAATCCTCCTGCCTCTACCTCCCAAGTGTTGGAATCATAGGCTTGAATCACCACACCTGGTTTTATGTGGTGTTGGGGACAGAACCCAGGGCACTGTGTGTGCTAGGTAAGCTGTATCACCAGCCTAAGTTCTTTCATTGGCCAAACAGTATTCAATATGTTGTATGCATATTTTCAGGTAGTCCTGCATGGCCTCAAACTTGCCATATATCTGAGGAAGACCTCAAACTCTTGATCCTCAGGATTCCACATCCCAAGTTCTGAGATTTTAGGCATTCACCACCATACTAGGTTTAACCAATTCTTTTAAATAGTTTTTGCAATAAGAAAACAATTTTGTGGGTCACCAAGGTGGCTCAGTGGGTAAAGGCACTTGTTTGATCTCTGAGTGGTAGAGAGAACTGACTTCCCCAAGACATTTTCTGAATAGCAGGTGTGTGTCCACACACATATAATAAGTAAATGGAAAAAAAAAAGAAAAGAAAAATCACATTATATTTATCAACTAAGTCCCATAGTGGGGTTATGTTGCCTGGAACCATTTCCTTCTGCCCAGAGGACTTCTCATAACAGATCTTGAAGCCAATGTATTAGTAGCGAATTCTTTCAGCATCACATCTAAGCAGTACATTCCTGAATATGCCCAATTTAAAGTGATAATTGGATTATGAGAGATATCAGATACATGTGGGGTCAGGGAGCATGTGTTTGAGAGGTTAAAGTGGTGGACAGGAATGCCTCTGGGCATGCTCAGCTTACACACAGGTTTAACTAAAAATAAATGAAGGACACTTTGAATGTGTATCATACAGTCTGTCCCTGGTGTACCAACACACTCAGAGGCTTACTGTTCAGTGGATTTGTTTCCAATGGGCTGCCCGCTCTTAGCTTTGCTTCTTTCTGAGAAATGAATCATTTACCTTAGCTTTTTATGACTTTACCCCTTTCTCTGGTTTAAGCAACTTGATCTTGATGTGCTATTGAGTGCTTCTCATCATCGTTCTTGTCCCTGAGTTTTATTAGGCTTCTTTGTTCTGCAAGTTTATAGTTTTCAGCCTACTTGGAATTTTTTTCAACCGTGTCTTTTCAGATGATTTCACCCCTCCCTGCTCTTTGCAGTTTGTTAGGGTGACTGGATTTACATTCCTCCATGTCCCTTTGCTCCTTCATCTTGTATAAGTCCTAGTTTCTGTGTCTTTACATTCAGGAATCTTTCAGTGGTATCGTTCTGCTCTGGACCCCATGGGCGCATCAGCTGCCCCACCCCAGGTGCTGTGCTGTGCAGACTGTCAGCTCTGTGATTGGCACTTAGTTCCCATCTGCCTTTGGCTTCTTGATTGCATTCTTTATTTTACTTTGTGTCTATGTATGTGTGTGTGCATGTGTATATGAGAGAGAGAGAGAAAGATGTATATGAAATTCTGTTCATTTGCTTGTGGAGGCCAGAGAGAAATCTCAGATTTCATTCCTTAAGCGTTTCTCCCTGGCCTGCAGCTTGCCCATTATGCTGATGGCCAGCCAGTGAGCGCCCCCAGAGACTACACAGAGGATCAGCCTGTCTTCTCTCCAGCATTAGGATTACAAGCCTGTGCTAGCAAACCTGGGTTTGTTAATGTGGGTTCTGGGTTCAGACTCAAGTCTTGTACTTACAAGGCAAGCACTTTGCTGGCGGAGCCATCTCCCCAGCCAGGAACATAGTTTCAGTGACGGTTTTAGTCTTGTTTCTTTATTGGGTTTTCCCATAGAAGTGATTTGTGAGGTCGTTTCTAGTGGCTGACTTTTCCTCGTGGGCATGCTCTCCCACTTCATGTGCCAGTGATTTATCACTCAATGTCGAACACAAGGATGTTTACTTAGAGATGATGCGATATGTTTGAGCTCTGTTTTGAAATGCAAATAAATCACTCAGAAAGAACTCAGTGCCTCACTGTGCCCTGAGAGCATTCTGTTCAACATAATGTACTTGGATTATGAGGTGTTTTGTTGTAAGTAGTGGGACTAAGAACTCATTCCTTTGATACTGTGGATTGAATAGTAAGTGTGTGCACTCTAACACAGAGCTACACCCACAGCTCCTTTTTTTTTTTTTTAATCAAAATATTTATTTTGTGTATGTTTGGAGACAGGGTCTTACTATGTAGCCCAGGTTGGCCTGTATAACACCATGCTGGACTTTTTTTTTTTTTTTTTTTTTGAGACTGGGTCTTGCCATAAACTCTGTGGCTGGAGGAATTCTCTGGCTTTGGCCTCCTGTCCACCTCAGCAACGAAGCATGTTCTTCCATTTGTGTTCTTTATTTGTGCCCAGACAGTAGCCCACACCATCTCCACCCAGCCCGGTGAACCATGCATCTCTTGTTCAGTGCTGGGTGTTTAACCTGGGGCTTCATGACAGCAGAGAGATCCAGGTCAGAGTCATTCAGGTTTCTCCTTTGCTGAACATGCTGAGCAGCTGCCAGCTGCCACACACTGAAAAGCCGAGGTTTTCTTCATGGTTGGCGGCTCTAACTGCCCTCTCAGAGCACCATAGCCTTAGAGGCTTATACAACAGTCACGTTGTCACCATCTGGAGGCTAGGACAGGATCTGACAGGTGTCACGGGGCCAGTTTCTGCCAGTACTGACAGAGTTCTGCCCTCTCCCAGCTTCTGAGGCATGGCTGCAGTATTTGATGCTCCCCACATGGCTCCAAATTGCCCCCATCACAGGACATTCTTCCTGTGTTCGTGTAACTCAGTGTGCTCTTGTGAGTGCACGTTCCTGTGTACTCAGATGCTTGTGTGTGGTGTCTCATATGTAGGCCAGAGGTTATCATTCCTCAAGGGTTGTTTGTTGTTGTTTGCTTGTTGGAGATAGGGTCTCACTATATTGCCTTGGCTGGCCTGGAACTGACTATGTAGACTAGGCTGGCCTTTAAGTCATAGAGATGGGGCCTGCCTCTGTGTCCTGAGTGCTAGGATTAAGGACATGCATCACCATGCCTGGTTATTTTGTTTTAAATCCTATTTATTTATTTGTGTCCATGTGTATGTATCTGTGTGGGTGCACACATGCCATGATGCTTATGTGGAGGAGGTCAGAGAACAGCTTGCAGGAAGTCTGTTTTCTTCTTCTACCATGAGGGTCCTGTGAATTGAACTCCTGTTGTCAGACTTAGTATACCTTTACCTTTACCTGCTGAGCCATCTTGCTGGCCTGGTCATTGTTCCTCAGAATGCTGTCTACCTTAGGGTTTTGTTGTTTTTGGAGACAGGGTCTCTTACTGGTTTTGAACTTGCTAAGTAAGCTATGTTGGCTGGCCATTGAGGCCCAGAGATCTGCTTGTCTCTGCCTTCTCTGTGGTCTACTCTACCTGTGGGCCACAGTGCCTATCCTTTCCATATGGGCTCTGGGGATTGAACTCAGGTCCTCCTGCTTCAAGATAAGTACTTAACTCGTAGTGCCATCTCCCTAGCTCCTAATCCTCTCCCTTTTGTGAAGAAATCAGTCATAAGAATGGGGGCCCAATCATAATTTTACCTCAATTATTTCATCTGGAAAGTCTCCATTTCCAAAGAGGGGACTGTTCTGAGGTGCTGAGGGTTAGGACTTTGATGTGGGAAATGGGGGCACAGTCCATAGCACTTTCTCTCACTGCTATGCTCCACCAACCCTAATCACAGGACAACAGCAGTAGGATAGGACCCATAAAGCACTCACTCCTGGGGTGTCTTAGTTTCTGGACAACACAGCTCACTCTGCTCTGCCAAAGGCAGCCTAAGTCTTACAACTTAACTGAAAAGCAATGTTGTAGGCTGAGTGTGTAGAAGTGAATTCAAAAGACATAGAGAGATCCAAGATACAACTTCTTGGGTAGCCAGGAAGTTAAGGCTAAAATTCCACAAAGCCTCTAACAATGGACAATCTCCCATTGGCACAGACATCTTTTTCAAGTATGGTTTCACTAATGTGACTCTGATGTGTTTCACTCCGACACAGTTGGAAACTCCACCTCTGACCCAGTTGTATAATGGATGTCTTTGGTATTGCATCTGAATTTAAAAAGATTTATTTTATTATTTTGTGTATGAGTCTTTGCCTGTGTGTATGGCTGTGTACCAGATATGTGCCTGGTGGTAGAGGAGGTGGTGAACCTTCCTGTAGGTACTGGGAATTGAACCCAGATCCATTGTAGGAACAAGTGCTCTTACCCACAGAACCACCTTGCTAGCTCTGCATCTGAATTTTTGAACCATTACTTAACTATATCATACATTTCTGTACTGACCATTCTATATACACTACTCTGAGTATTCCTTTCTGCTTGTTACAAATGATGCAATGATTTGCTTTGTTCTGGCTTGATGGCACAAGGATTGAATGTAGGGCTTTAAACATGTTGGCTAAGTGCTTTACAACTGAGATATATCACCAGCTGTGGTGATTTGAACAAAAATAGCCCCTGTAGGCCCACAGGGAGTAACACTATTAGGAGATGTGGCCTTTTGGAAGAAATGTGTCAGTGGTGGGTAGGCTTTGAGGTGCTCAAGTCAGGCCCATTGGCTCGCTTTCTTCCTGCTTCCCTCAGATCCAGTTGTAGAATGCTCCGTTACCTCTCTAGCACCTCGTCTTCCTGCTTGCCCCCATGCTTCCTGTTGTGATGACAATGGACTTAGCCTCTGTACTGCTAGCCCCAATTAAATGGTTTTCTTTATAACAGTTGCCATGGTAATGGTGTCCCTTCATAGTAATAGAAATCCTAACTAAGACACAAGCCCTTGTTTGTTTGTTTGCTTTAGACAGGGTCTTGCTATGTAGCATAGGTTGGTCTAAAGTCACCCAAGTTATAGTCATGAGCCACCGTCCTTGACAGTCCAGGCATTTTGAGGAAATGTATTTATGTATTTCTAGGTAAACTCAAGGCAGATAGCAGAAGAGTGTTGGCTATCAGCACATCACAGGAAGCCAGATATCTGATGGTCTCTGCAGGCTCCTGAACTAGATCACAGCACCCATATCCACATGACAGGGCCTCTGATGGGTGTGAGCTGCTGACCATCTCTGTGGAACCCGAGCCTCTTCTGGGACTAGGTCTAGAATCCTAGGCCAGGCCTGGGTGGCCTGTGAAGTGGTTTTGCTACTAAGACACTTATTTACTGCCCCTTATGGAGAACAGAGTGGAGAGACTGGGGCTGATCAAGGGCTACTACACTTTAGACAGCTGCATCTGATCAGTGACAATATGCTCCAGGGGAGCTTCCTGGGTGAACCACTCAGAAGAAAGCATGGTTAGAAACGAAAATGTACTAACGTTCAAGCCATATCTTATCTATTTTGTGTCAGCAGCTTCCTTCCAATGGAAGGGACTCCTTTTTCTTGATTTCCTTCTTCACCCAGAGAGACTGCAAGATTCAGGCCTAGAAGACTCTCCAGAAGTGGGGGTGAGGGGTATGCATTATCCAGTTTCCATCCTTCTGCATTCCCTGCAGTCCTGAGGAAGGGTTTTGGCTGTGACATCTCCCTCCACTGCTGAAATGGCTGATTTCTTTCCTGATGCTCACCTTTCCACTTTCTTCTCCTCTTTAGCCCTCTCCTCCAGGATGATTCTATTCTGTTCAGCCAAGGAGTCTGTAGCCAGAACTTAGACACAAGCTCTGAGATCAGAGACTGGGCTTTGTCGTTATTTTTGACTCCTTTAGCATCTTCCCCTGACCCAGGCACATTTTAGGTCCCAATCAAATATTTGTGGAATAAATTAACTAGAGCTAGAGGGTTCCATCACCGCTGTAGCCAGTTGGAAAGGAAGTGGTGGAGCTCATGTGAACCACTGTTAAGGCTCAGCCGAGGAGCCTGGGCTTGTTTAAGGGCAGCCAAGCATTAAAGCTCAAGACAGATTCCCACTGAGGTAGTCAAGAGGCCTGTCTGAGTCTCTCTGTCTCTGTCTCTGTCTCTCTCCCTCCCTCCTTCTCCTTCCCTCTCTTCCTGTCTCTTCCTGTCCCCCCTCCCCATCTCATGTGTTTCCCCTCACTCCTACTGAAATGACTGAAAGAATATTATAATTCCACCAAGAAGGGAGGAACTATTGCTGACCATTGAGTGCAAGGCAACTGGACATTGGTCTGTAGAAGGACTGGGGACTTGGAGTCTCTGTGAAGCTTGCTGCACAATGCGGCAATGGTGTTAGATCAAAGTTAGAAGAACCTGTGTCTGAACAGGAAGGAGATGGGCAGGGAAGTGGCCACATCAGATGTCCTTCCTGAAGCTTTGCTTACCTTGAAAATGACTTCTGAGGATGAGGCCAGATTCTCACCTTCAGACTGACCATCTACTCTAATCTATTGCTAGAGGGGCAGGCATATCATCTCCTTGAGTCCCAGAGCTGCTGGGGAGCTCCAATTCCTCCATTATAACCCTTACATTCTGGAGAGATCTGAGGGCCAGGCTATCTCCTGTGGCAGTGACACACAAGACCAGTGAGTTGTTAGAATCTGTGACTGAAAAGCGAGTACATCCTCCATCCCTCTGTCTTATCAAGTGTGAAGAACTTTATTTTAGAAATACAGCTGAGGAACAGTGTCACACAGAGAAAACACAATAAACGTAGTCTTGTGCATCATTTTTGTCCTGCAGTGCCCTCTGGTGGTCAATGTATCCAGCGTCTAGTGCCTGTCAGAGCCAGACTGAGCCATGATGGCCTGGGAAGCGGTGGCCTTTATCGAGAAACTGTATCTCTGCTGATGGAGGGTATAAAAGTGCTGAGGGTTAGACTGTGTACACAAAGATGTGACCCTACCTGAAAAAGGTTCTTTGAAGATGTTCCTATCAAAGAGAAGACGTGACCTAGAGTGGTGGCTCAGCACTTTTGCTGCTTTGGGTGAGGACCTCGGTTGGGTTCCCAGAACCTGCATGGCAGCCTGTAACCACCTCTAATTCCAGGTCCAGGTTATCTGATGAAGATCTGATGATCTTCTTGCTTCTACTGGCACCAGTCATGTATATGGTGTGCATACATCATACATACACAAAGGGAAAGCACTTTATACACCTCACAAAAGAAGAGGAGGAAAAGACATGGGCTGTTGAGATGGCTCATCCTTATTGGGTGATAGTACTTGGCAGTAAGACTGACAATCTCAACTCAATACCTGGGACCTAACAGTGGAAGGAACTAATTGACTCCTGAAAATTATCCTTTAACTTCCATATGCACACACACACACACACACACACACACACACAAACACACACACACACATACATGCACATACACTCACATACACACACACACAAAGACACACACACACATACACACACACACATACATGCACACACACATACAAGCACACACACACACACACACACACACACACACACACACACACACACACACACACACACTGTAAAAAGGAAAGAAGGCACAGTTTCCTTAATCCAATCCAATATTCCTTGTGTCTTAAAAAGAGGAGAGGCGTACACAGGGAGGGAGCACCATGACAAAGGATCAGAGCTTGAAGTGATGTATCTGTATGAGGATTACCAGGGGCCCCAGGAGGAGCCTGGCTCAGAAGGTCCTCAGCTTCAGAGGATGCCATCCAGGCCTTCATGGTCATTGTGGATTTCTAGCCTCCAGAGCTGTGAGCGGCATGGTGTTGCTAAAGCTTCTCTGTAACCTAGCAGATGGTGGGGGAGAGAAGAGAAAGAGCTAAAGATAGAGACAAAGATAGAGACAGACACGGAGAAAGACAGACACGGAGACTGGACTGGGCCATCTCGCTCGCTGAGCCTTTATGTTCTATCTAAACAAATAAAATAAACAAAGCCCCTGGAATTCTGCTAGTATGGGTAGCTTTTGTTTTAAGTAAATGTATCCCAAACAGCACAGCAGAAACATGAAATAATTTTTTTCCTTTCTGGGCTGTGGCTGTCGCTCCGTTGGTAGAGTACTTGCTTAGCATATTCAAAGCTGTGGGTTCCATCCCACATAAACCAGGTGTGAAGGTCTATACCTGTAATCTCAGTACCTGGGAGGTGGAGACAGGGTTTGAGGCCAGCAAAATAAGTGCCGCATATGATGTAAATGCCATAGTTTGCCTTAGACCAGCAGTGACGTGAGTTCTGTAAGATTCCAGGCCCCGAGGGCCACAGTGTCTGTGTGCAATTATTCACTTCTGTTACAGGGCACCAAAGCACCAAAAGTACACTTCAAAACGCTTTCTGTGTTCAAAAGCAGAAAACAGGCGAATCTTCCCTGCTTTTGAAGAATCACATCGGAACATGAGGTTTTAAAGCACCCACCCTCGTGTCCCCATTCCTGCCCACCCTCCTGCCTCCTTCCCTCTTTCCTGAAGATGTTTGTTGGGCATTTCTGTTGAGCCAGGATGCCAGCAGCACAAGGCTTCCTTTGCTTGTTGGAAAACCTTGTTTTGCTCTCAGCTTTGACAGATGTTATTCCTTGGCCTAAGATTCTAGGTCAGCAGGCTTTTCCTCCCATACTGCCTGCTGGTGTCCACAGCTTCTGTCAGGAAGCCAGCTACAGTTCCGCCAACTTTGAACCCCACACCCCACGCAGGCTGTTTTCTTTCAGGTTGCCTTCAAGATTTCTGTCTGTGTTTTTGAATTCTTAGACACCGGACTTGATGTGCCAGGTGTGCTGCTCTGCGTGGGTCCTGCCTCACAGTCGCTCTCTGAACTTCTAGAGTCTGTGCCATTTGTAGGCTCGCAGAACATTCTATATATTTTGTACCTCCCAGCATGTGTCTTCTGCTCTCTTATTATTTTATTTTATTCCTTTCTGGATTCCAACTGTGGAATGTCCGACCATCTGCGGTTTGTGACTTCTCTTGCAGCATGACTACTACTATCAGTGTCAACACCCCTTTCCCCTCCCCTCCCCCTCCCCCTCCTCCACCTCTGCACCCTCCTCCTCCACCCCTACCTTCTCCACCTCTCCCACCACCTCCCCCTTCCCTCCTCCTTCCCCTTCTTCTCTTCCTCCCCTTCCTTCCCCACTTCCTCCTCCACCTCTCCCTCCTCCTTCTACACCTCCACATTTTCACCTCCTCCTCCCTCCTCTTCCTCCCCCTCCCTCTCCTCCCCTTCCCCTTCCCCACCTCCTCCTCCCCCTCCCTCTCCTCCCCTTCCTTCCTCTCCTCCTCCTCTCCCCCTCCACCTAGAGCACCTCCTCCAACTGTACCACAACCTCCACCTCTACCTCTACCATCTTCACCACCATCTCCACTTTCACCTCTACCACCAATACCATGACTTCCACACCACCACCAAGGCCGTCACCATCATTGCCTCTATCACTACCTTCACTACAGCCCTCACCTCTACCACCACTTCCACCACCATCACCAGCAGCAGCAGCAGCAGCAGCACCTCCTCTAGCCAGCTACTTTCTTGTTTTTTCTTTCTTTTTTTTCTCATTCCCTTCCTCTTTTCCTCCCTCTCTTTTCTCTTTCTCTCTTTCTTTTTTATGTAGACAAAGTCTTACTCTGTAGCTCAAGTTGTGTTGCTATAAGCTATCACCCTGTAAATCATCTTAGCACTGAACCGAGATGGGAGCAGCAGGAAGTGGCAGTGTTGGGGAAGCAGAGGTAAAGGCTCTGAGTGTGGAAGTAGCTGGCCAGGGCTGCAGAGTGCCCATCTGAGTGGTCACCATAACCGGAGGCTCTGAAAGCATAATGAAGCAGGATATAGATGCTTTGTGTTATCCTGTCCCCAAGAGGCCTTCTTTGACTGGCCTCAGATGGACCCCAGCAATTCCCTTCCTGATGGTCTTGAGAGCCTAAGAGGAAGTGAGCGATGAGGGGTACATGCTCATATCTGACTTATGAGATGAGCTGTAGGATCTTGCTGCAGAGTCAGACTTCTTCCAGAGGTGCTGTGGAACACTTTCTTTGCATAAGGATCTGAGTCTGGGGTCTGAGGACTTGACTTTGACAGTCAATGCGCTTTCAACAGAGCGCATTCTGTCATGCTGGATAAACACAGCCAGGCTCAGCCTGTCCAGAGACAGGATGGCTTGTTCCTCCTCTATCCTTTGTGCTTTGTTAAAGGAATGTTCCTGGCACACTGGGCTCTAGTTTGTGTCAACTTAGCTTGGCCCTTGATTTTGACTGGGCCCTTTAACAGAGCTAGGGTCCTTCCTTGGAACATTTGCCTCAGCTGCTTTCACTGCAACCCCATTCATCAACTTCTCCTTCTGGGTGGAATGGACAAAGTCCCAGGGTGTCCTTGATGTCCTTTACAGGGCAACAACCACTGCTCTAACACCAGGAATCAATTGGTGACTTGTGTCTCTCTGGTGCCCAGAGCAGCCTGTGTGTTTGGAGAAGAGCCAGTCTCCTGAAGTCTGTCAAGGTGGATTTTACCCTGGGTTCTCTGCCTTTCCTGCCTGACAGGCAGGGCAGCATACCTTGCAGGGGAGAATAGAGTGGGGGAAACATGAGCTCTTGGTCTCAGTACTTGGTAAGGTTCAGGTGTCTCTGCACCTCTGCCAATCTTCTTTTTGTCCTTGGAAAGGCCAGATTCCTTTCAAAACCAGAAAGACAACTTAAAGTGGAACCCTAAGCCTGGGCTCACACTGCCCCACGTCTCATGACTTCTTGGCTCAGGCTTAGGGGGTCCTGGTGCTAGAATAGATGTCCCACCAAGGAGAACAACAGCTGGTTTCCTGTGGTGAAGCCAGACACAGCAGCCTTAACCACTTGATTTGCTTGGTTGTTTGCTTTGGTTTCTGTTGGGAGCAGTGCAGGCAAACAGCAGCCAGCAGTGGGCTTCAGGAGTCAGCCTACTGTTTAGCAGGGCAGTGGTAGGTTTTTACCTTGTCCTTCCTGGGGATTGTCTCCTGAATGTCCTTGGCTATTGCTGGGCCTTATTGAGCTTGTTGTTACCATGGTCTCCAAGTCTCTCTTGTGGTATGGAAGTTCTATGGGGGTCTCTAACTCCTCACTGGGCAGTGTTACTGGCACACATAACAGTGGTGATGATTTTCCCTCCAGCAATGCCACTTGGGGAAGGCAATGACATTCAGTTAAACTAGTGATTCAATTGAAACTCCAGAAAGAATAACTAAAAACATGTATGGTTATAAAAGTTAGGTGCTTTTCATATATTGGATTAGCTCAGATGTTTTGGCAGCTGCGTTGGAATCAGTATCTTAAGAAACATTAGTAACCTCAGAAATAACATAAAAGTAAGAAAACATTTTTTGGAAATTTTTTTGGAATTTTTTTTGCTAGGGTCCTGTTTGGTCAGGGCTTGGAAAGCTAGAACTAAGAAAGCTTAATTGCTAGGGTCCATGAGTTTCACCTATGAAAAACAGACCCATGATCAAGAAATAACAAATGAGTTTCAGTGCCCATTGTTAGGCTTGAATTTTTTCGTCCACAAATAAAATTGATTCTTTCCTGGTTTCTATAATCAAAAGTTTACTGATGAGTTTTTTTATACCTTGAGGATATAGAGTTGTGCACCAGATTCTCTTTTTACCTAAGAAAAGCAAAAAAAAAAAAACAAAAACAAAAAAAAAAACAAAAAACAAAAACAAAACAAAAAAACCCCCAAAAAACCCTGACAAAGTTTTCTAGTTATAATAAACTTGTTTCACTGCGTTAACTAAATAAGAATTGTTTTAGGTTAGGATACTATGATGTGTACTCATCTCCTAGCAACTGCAAGACTGCTACCAACTGCAACAGAAGCTGGCTGTAAAATTACTTGGCTTGCTTAAACTCTGTTAATGTATAATAGAAAAACTATTGCTTCTAGGATATAGATGTATTGTGGGGAGAAAATATTTGGGGAACTAAGTGTTTAGGTATGGGTCTGAAGATAACTTGTTTTAAAAAAAACATAGAACTTGTAATCACTGAAATGTAAAATCTGTAATTATTATGTAAAGTTTAAGTTTATGATTAAGATGTGATTCCCTAAGGGGCTTTGTCAAGAAAATATAAGATATGTGGGAAAACAGACAGAAGGAGTAGGAGTAGGAGAAGGGGAGAAAGAAAGAAGAGAAGGGAAGTAGGAAGCTTCCAAGATGTATAGGTAATGTGTGTTGGAGCTTTGCTTCTTCCATAAGGAAGAGGAAACTTACAAGAGGAAGCTTACAAGATGGGTATGGGTAAGGTGTGTGTGTGTGTGTGTGTGTGTGTGTGTGTGTGTGTGTGTGTATTCATGTGATTTTATGGAAAAATATAGCAGAGAATAAGTTTGAATAAGAGAAAGAAATTGTACAGAGAGGAAAAACCTTGAATTGTGTAGAGAGAAAAAAGCTTGACTAGAGAGAGAGGAAAGAAAAAAGCCAAAATAAAGAGAACTTGCCTTGACCTATCCAGAAGACTTATTCCTACTTTCCTCGCTGACTTCATACCTTCTTCCATCCCCACAGATATGGCTGTTCCAAGGAGAGTTAGGCACTGTGCCAAGCTGGGACAAGTTATTGAAGGGGTCTCAGTGCCATGATGTGTGTGTGTGTGTGTGTGTGTGTGTGTGTGTAGGGGGGCTATTCTGAGGAGGAAGTTTGGGCTTTGTGCCCAGGGACTGAGCTCTGAGCTGATGCCTGTGGAGGAAAAGCCTGAAGCCTTGCTTTCTCCCTTAGAACTGGTTAGCCCTATCCTTTGGATGGATCATGGGTCTGATGCATTCCACCTTTGGGCTCACTCTCTGAGACTTGAGGTCTCTTAGTGGAGAGACAAGTCTTCTGGGGCGGGGGCTCAACTTGTCCTGGTTTAGGTTGAAGGTCCCTGTTACAGGATGCTGGTCATCCTGTGTGTAAGGGAGGCTAGGCACCTCCTGACATGTGCTACATTAGGGTTAGGGTTAGGGGTTAGGGTTAGGATCAGGGTCAAGGTCAGGCTCAGAAGGTTAGGGTCAGGGTCAGGGTTTTAGGGTTAAGGTCAGGGTCAAGGCCAGGATTTGGGTCATGTTGGCTAACAACTACCTGTAACTCCAGTACTAGTTGGTCTGTCCCTCCCTTCTCACCATTGTAAATGTAGTGCAAAGACATATACACATAAATGTTGAGCAAGTTTATATTTAGTTATGTATAAAATGTTTTTCTGCACTGTTGGGTGAGGGGGCTATCCTAGGTCTTGGCATTTTGTATTGTCTGCAGGTGTTGGATTTCTATGGGGGATGTTTGATTGCTTATGATCTACACATGATATCAGAAGAACACCTAAGGAGTTCTGAATCAATAAAACACCTGAGCGGAGATGCTTGGGACTCCATTGTCCAGTCTGGCTCTGGTCAGGATGGTGGTTCCCTCTGCTGAGGTCTGGCAGGGTGTGAGTCTATGAAAATGCCTCTGTGTTTTCCTTCCTGAGCCATCCCAGCAGCAGTGTACTACTACACATAAAGTAAAAATATATAATTTTTAAAAAAGTCTCCATAGTTTTAAGTTTTAGCACTGTTCAAAAGTCCAAAGCCTCTCTTGAGACTCAAGGCAATTTCTTAACTCTGATTCCCTGTTAAAAAAAAAATAAAACAAATTATATACTTGGAGAGAGAATATATATTGCCCTTCCAAAAAGGATGTGGGGGTGCATAGCGAGGAACTATTAGAGAAAAGCAAGACTAAAACTCAGCAGGGCAAATAGAAAATTCTGTAGCTACATGTCTGGTGTCTGGGACTTCAGCTTCAAAGGGCTTAGATACCTCAGCCCTTCCAGCCCTGTTGCCTGCAACCTCTCTGAATTGGTTGGTTCCATTCTTTTATGCAGCTCTCCTTGACACATGTCTAACAGTTTTGACATCAGCATCTGGAGGTCTCAACCAGAATCTAGGCTTTACCTTTCCAGCTTACACAATGGCCTTTCAGGGGCTCTGACCTTGGCATACATTGCTTGGCCTCAGCGGTTCTCTGACACTGTGGAGGAAAAAAAAAATCAATGACCTTAATTTTCTATCTTTCTTGTCTGTAAAACTAGTACTATGTGGACAACACTGTGAAGTTCAGATGCCTGCTTGACATGGGCCCATGCATGTTTGCTTGGTTTCTTTCTTTTTTCTATTGCTTGCAAGTAGATTGTGTGCCATAAACCTTACTTCTGTTGGTTAAAACTTTTTAGTTTTAGGTTTTCTAATCTAAAATTTTCTTTCAGATAGTATATTTTATTTCATGTGTATGGGTATTTTGTCTGCATATATGTCTGTGTACTGTATATATGTCTGGTGCCCAAGCAGGACAGAAGATGGTGGTGGATCCCCTGGAACTGGAGTTACAGATAATTGTGAGCCACTGTGTGGGTTCTGGGAACCAAACACCTGTCCCCTGGAAGAGCAGCTGATGCTCTTAACTCCTGAGCCATTTCTCCAGCCCCATTTCTATCTCCATAAAGAGTTTTTTGAGGTGTGAAAAGCTACTAAGCCCTTAACTATGACTTTCTTGAAGATTATTCTGGGTATTTTTCATTTTCCTGCATATTTAGCTGTACCCTCACTAGGTGACATGAAGTTTCGTTCCTGTTTTAATTTTCTGATCATGCATTTCCCACGACCCCCAAACAACATTATTAACAGAAACATCATTTGTGGCTGTTGTAAGACATACTTTTCTTGAGAAGACACAACACACATCTACTCACCCCTAAAAGGGAGCTCATGGCAGATCAAAGTAATGATCACAGCAGAGTTCAATTTTCTGAACCAGTGAGTTTTTATTGGGGTTACTAAAAGAATTATGGGCAAGGGGTTATTTACAAGAGCAGGGATGACTCAGAAAGAGCAACTGCATCACCAGAAATCACAGCTTAATGTGGGTGATGATTCATGAAAGTCATATCCCTAGAGTTCTCTTCACAGCTTACAGGCAACTGGATTGTTGTTTAATAAAACACCTTGCTGCAGCTTCAGGAGACTCCACAGTCTGCCAGCCAGCAGCAGCATGGCAATTCCGGGTGGGAAGCCGTGTGGGAGCAGAGTGGTGTGGTTCTACTGCGCACCTATCTGGTTTTAGATCAGAAATCTGTGAGCTGATGAGAATGTACAGGATTCCTGGGAGAGTGTTGTCAGTGGAACATCTCAGTTTATTGAAGCAAGGGTAGTTACATTTATAGGAAAAAGGCAGGGGAGGGTCTTTGGTATCCAGGGACGGGGCCATTGGTTAACACAGGGATACAGGAGTAGCCCCATTTGCATGTGGGGCTCATTGTTTAAGGGTCAAAGTCCTATAAGGGCACCTTCTGCCTAAGGTGTGGTCCCACAGAGAAAAGAGGAAGACACCTTATCAGAAAAGGGGCTCAGTGATAGGCCTCCAGTTACAGTGCAGATAAGCACCAACCAAGCCACATTTCTTTGCCAATGACTTTCTGTGAAGCAAGCAGTATTTAATATTTAGCTCGATTTTGCCAGGGTTAAGAAAGTGAGGAGCAACTGAACTCCTGCTGCTCTCAGGGTGAGAACTCCAGGGTTCAAGGCATGCTTTGACCCGTTCTTAGCTCTAGGACAGCACCACACTGGATAGACTGAGAATCTTCTCTTTCTGCGGCTTGATTGTTCAGGCTCCTCTCTTAGCAGGTCTATGAGAATCTTGCCAGTTTTTGACTTCCCATGTATATGTCTCCAGAGCCTCCTTACCCTTCTCGGAATGGGAACGGGTAAAGAAATCTTTACCTATTTGAACATGAGCTTTCCTTCTGTCTTGGAATCATTGGTTTGAGTTCCTAATTGTCATCCTCACACTTAGGGTCTTAACTTGGCTTCTTTTCCCTATAATGTATTTGGAAGTGCAAGCATCAGTCATCATTCTGAAGCAATTTCTAGCAGGTAAAATTGAAAATATGGAGGGTATTGCCAAGATCTTAAAATGTATTGTTGAGGACAGAGAGATAGATGGTTTAAGAGATTTTTTTTTTGCCAATGGGGTGATAAAGCATACCATCATACTTTAAAAAAATGTCTTGTACTTATCTTCTTTTCTGTTGGCCTGACAAGGGAATAGGTTGACCATTCAAAATGTATTATGTTCCAATTCTTTCTTTTTTCAAATTATCAACCTTTCTACAGAGCCCACATCACTAAGTAGATAAAAATTGTGGACATTATTTAAAACAATGTTCTATACTTTTAGTCACAGTACTCACTGAAGTAGTTTGAAACTGCAGACTATTTATACTATGTTCATGTCTAGTTGAAATCAGGGATTAAATGGGTACGTGCTCCATTTTGTGCACAGCTTGCCCTTGGCTGTGGATAGGATGTGGTTTGAGTGAGTACCAGTTCACGTATTGAAAACATGGTTTTCACAGTTTTGTTATTGGGAGATAGTGATACCTTTAGGAGCAGGGTCTATGAAAATCAATGGGTCACTGGGGATGCTGCCCTCAGAAAGAACTGACAAGGTGCTCATGAGGCCCCCATTAGTTCCCATAACAGAAAGTTGTTACGAAAACAGCAAGCCTGGCTCATAAATCTATGTTTTCTATCTCTCCTTTTGTTTTCTCTCCCTCTCATGCATTCCTACTACAATGGGATGTACCATGTTATACCACCTTGCAACAATGCCACATCATCCTCTTGTACCTTCAGAATTGTGATTTAAGTAAATGTTTTTCTTCTTATAAAGTATCCAGCCTCAGGTATTTTGCTATAGCAACAGAAGATGAACCAAATCACCATCTATTATGTACTGTATTTCATTTCAAATCAGAATAGAGTTAACCATTTACAGTATTTATCTATTCTGGAATGCTAGTCAGGGGATTGGTGCTTGGATAGTTACGTAAGAATCATCCAGGAATGTTTATAGATTTTCAACTTTAATTGTCCCTTCAGTTTTTTTTTTTTTTTTTTTTTTTGGTATGAGTTGTTAATGTAATAGTACCTGTTAGTTTAAGGTCCCCAGCAGACAGATATAGAAATTATCAGCCTAGAGACTTATGACTAGGTGTCTTAGGTTAACAACCAATTAGTAGGATTTCAATATGGAAGCTACCATTACAAGTTCTTATTTTTCCATCTAAATTTACAGGTTGGACTGTATAAGAAACAAAATGTGGGTTGCAGTCTTTGGAGTGTTTTCTGTTACCATGTCAGTGATGAATGGCTTTAACCTAATGCTGCACATTGGGGTCCCATTCGTGATCATAGTTGCAAATTTACCATTTCTTATTCTTGGTGAGTAAAAAAAACATGAGACCGTGTTGAGTCTGTAGGCATTTGCAGAGGATAAGGGAATGCATTTTGTTTTGGAGGCTCAAGCAACAAGAACAAATTGAATTATCTCTCTTCAGAGTTGGAAAAATATAGTGCCCCAGACAAAGAGAGGGAGGAAAAAGAACACGGGCATTAGTTCACACATAGAAAACAAACCAGAAGTCCCTAAAAATATGTATCGAGGGATACATATTAAACTAAAAAGGTGCAAATGAGTATTCCTAGATTCTGCTGTAGGAAAAGTATAAATTGGTTTGTATTTCCCAAATTTGCAACAAACCAAAGGACTTAAAAAAGGAGAACTATACATCATCATTTTCACTTCTATAAATTTGATCTGATAAAGATAATTGGTCAAACAATTGATCATGGGTTTATGTTGGTGTGTTTTAGAATAAGAAGATATTGAAACAACCTGATCCCGTATCTCTATGGCATTTGACAAATCAAATTACATTAAGACATTGGAACTGTATTTAGCCTTTTAAAAAAGACAAATGTAATGAATTAAATGAAAATTTCTCATCATAAAGCAAGAAACTTGCAATAGAAAATTACATGGGTATATTTGGATAGGACAAATTTTAGAAGAATTTTTTAAAAAGCGTTTTCAGGATTATTTTTAAAAGGAAGATTATAGTTTTTTTGTATTTATGCTGATTTTAGAATTTATTTTACAGTAAGCATACACACACACACACACACACACACACACATTAAAACTATGCGATTTTAGAGGAATGAGTTTTTTTCCTGTAGATAGTAGATGGGCTTATATTACACATTAGTTTAGCTTTGCTCTTCGGAGTACATTTTCATGTTCATACACTCTGTCAGCGTGCCCACGGTAATCAATAACTATAGTTAAGGGGGAGGTATTTACTGTAAGCTAGTTATATTCACTGTATTTGTACAGTGTGTATCCACAGAAGTGTGTGTATACACTTGTATATGCAATTCCAGCAACTTAGGAACTGTGAAGAGATTCTCTGAACAATTTTCTGTAAGTAATAAAATCAGTTTTTAAACACCTAAGAGATACCAGTGCATTTCATTCTTGGACCTTGGTGCCTCTGATTGTTTCCTTTGTACAGCTGGAGTCCTTAAAACTGCTTGTTAGCCATAGGGTGTCGCCGTGCAGTCTATGGCAGACTCTTTAGTTTTGTGAAAGTTTTGGATTTTTCTACCTCAATCATACCCATGAATATTTGAACTACAGACCAGCTTGTGATTCCCAATATTCTCTCAACCTTAACTTGTAGTTTATGAAAAATAATGATCAACACTGCTGTCCCAAGAGCTGCTGTTAATACACATGGAAATAAGCAGGTGGGCAGGCAGGCAAAACACCCACACAGAAAATAAATATAAAGTAAAAAAGAAACAAACACCACCAACAAAAATGCAGCATCAATGCCAGAGAGAGATAAGAGGGCTAACTGATAGCAGCCTATGCCATCTCACGATCCAAGAACAGGAGTTCTAATTTCTGGAACAAACCACTTCAGCACCACCACAGTAGTAAAAACAATTTTTTAAAATGCACAATAAATCCTAAATCACACATACGGAGATTCAATCCTAATTTGTGTAAAATCCCCCTTTGCTCTTTGACACTAGTGGATTTTCACGTAGGTCTTCCGTGTGTGCTCTCTAACAACAGCAGCAACATCATTGTATTTAAAATAATTTGGAGTGAGTGGCTCAGTGCTCAGAAAGAAGTCCTGGGCCATGCAGAGAATGAAAGATAGAAAAGGAAAAAAAAAAAGAAAAATAAAATAAAATAAAACAAAGCGAAATTTATTTATTTCTTCCCTACAGTTTCTGGCATAAGGTCAAGGGGTTATACAGAGATGATGACCTTGAACTCCTGATCCTTTTATTTTTATAGGGGTGGACATTTTTCCTGCCTGCAAGTCTGTACACCGCACTCCTGCTAGGTGCCTGGTCTACAGCTTGAGTGCCAAGACAGCCAGAGCTACACAAAGAAACCCTGTCTCAATAAAGAAAAGTAAACAAAAAGAATGTCCCAACTCAACAGATGATAAACTAAAGACAGTGTTTGGGTGACCTCTTCTGGCAAATAGGTCTTCGTGCATTTTTCATGATGAAATGCAGGCTCTGTGTTTTTCCGTTAAAAAAAAAAAGAGAAAGACAACTTTAGAACGAGTCACAGATGTCTAATTATTAGCCAGGTAGCGCCACTGCTTCCACTTGCCTCCTTCCTGCCATTTGAAGTGAGAAAACCATGAGAAACCACAGAAAACGGGATGAGTGTATTTGAAAAATAGTTACATCTAGAGGGTGCCTGCAGTTACAGGAATGTTCCTTTTTTTTTTTTTTTTTCTTTCCCCTTTTAAACACGTGGTACACTCAACACTGATACAATCAAGCAAAACATCCATAGACATAATAAAATAAAATTGAAAAAGATTGGGTTGGAGAGATGGATCAGCAGTTCATAGGACTGGCTGCTCTTCCAGCGGACCAGGGTTTAATTCCCAGCACACACATGGAAGCTCACAACTGACTGTAACTCCTGTTCGAGGGAATCTGCAAACTGATCCTTTTAGAAGTAATAATTATCCCTCTTGGTTTATGTTATAAATACAACTCTGTAGGATTGTAAATTTAAAAAATACAATACTAACAGAACATTAATTCAATTGAATAGTATTATCACAAGTTTCACAGGGGTTTATTTTAAAATTACACTTCTGGCATTTATCCAAAACGGGCAGATATCTTAAACAAAAGTTAAACAAATAATACAGTCTTCTTACTGTAGGAGAGCTAGTTGAAATCCAGGATGACTTAAATAGCTTGTCATAAAAAAGTCAAATATCAACAGGTTTTCTGGCATATAGGCTAAAATGTAACAGCCTAGTAATGATTCAGCTCTTCTTGGTCAGTTACTATCACAGACAAGTCAGTTTCCTAGCAAAATTTAATTTAGATGCACCATCAGATCTGAGATTATAGATTCTAACATGCTATGGATTTTTTTAAGATCAGTATTTCTATATTTTTACATTTGTTTGTGTGTGAGTGTGTGTGAGCACCTAGAAGTTATGGGTGAAGTATTTCAAACAGTTCCTAGTGTTTCTTAGTATAACAATCTTAAATGCTTTGTGTGGCACAGTGATTGACTCCATGACAAAAAAGGTTCTTCTGCAGATCTTTCCTAAATAATAAGGCATCATTTTTATCTTCTGTATATGTGGGGGATCCATGAATCACATAACCCTTGAAACACCCACTGTTGTGACTAGATTTTTTTTTTTTTTACTTCCCAAGCACTAAACCATGATGCTTTTACTAAAAATGGCTAAGATGATACATCTTATGAATATCTTATCACAATTTAAAATTTTAAATATGTATTTCAAAATAAGAATGTCCAGGCACATAACTGTCTTTTTTTTTTTTTGCCTCCAAGGTATGTGTTCCCCATCATGGACCTCAACTTCAGTATCTTTCACAGTCTGGATAGGTTGAGAATCGCCCTGATTGTTGGTCCTGGTTCTGTTTTTAATAGTTCTTTCATTTCACACTTTATTAAATCAACAAGAAACCACACCGTCAGTGCTTGGCTTGGCAATCTCAAGTAAATGAGCTTATTAAATACAAAGTGTTCCTTGTATAATTATAAAAAATTCATTTCAGGTTTCCTTTTTTCTTTTCTTTCTTTTTTTTTCTTTTGGTGTGTGTGTGTGGGGGTGGTGGTTTCAAGACAGGGTTTCTCTGTTGTAACTCTGGCTGTCCTGGATCTCACTCTGCAGACCAGGTTGGTCTCGAACTCACAGAGCATTTCAGGTTTCTATCACAACAACTTCCTGTTTTCCTATTTCCAAAAATATGCTCCTTAGTTTATTTTGGGCCTTCCCTGAGCAGCGCTTTTGACATCTGTATTTCTACAGTATGATAAATTAGGTATATCTATGCATTATAGAGCTTGCTCTTTTCTTTACTTTTTGTTGACCTTTCATCTTTGATGTCCATGTTTTTATTAACTATTGAAAGCAATTTGAGACTTTTTTTCCCCTCTTATGTTCTTGAAAATCCTTCCTTCCTCTACCTCTGTTACTCAAATATTTTTAGTATTTTTGAAGGCAGTTTGGGGCCAAAAAACCAACTGTGATTGACTGAACTGTGCAAAAATCTCAGAAACGTTAGTCCCTCATATTTTCGAAAGAAGCCATAAGACATTGTACTTCATAATGGGATCTAGAAAGGAGGGCACATAACACAGCAGACAGGGATGACTAGCCAGAATGCTAATCACACAGCCAGAAGTAAGCCACTCATCTTGGAACTGGAAGCCAGGTAGTTTCAAGGAAGGATGTTGACTGGTAACTGTTGAATGCATTGAGAGATTCACATGACTTACAGAGCATGGACCATGACCCTAAGTGTACACAGAATTCCAACCTAAGGTGGGAAAAATGAGCCCAGAGAAGATATTTCCTACCTCTTGTCACTAAGAAAATAAAATGTTGTACGCTCAGCCAAGAATAATGTTCATAAGGTCATACTAATGCAATATGACAGACTTAAAGCTGTAACAACACCCTGTTAGAAGATGAAGGGTAAAAAAGAATGGAGGGGGAGAGTTGGGGAAAGAGATCAGAACACCTACTTGTAACATTTGAGCCGCAGGATAGAGTTGCTTGCAAGTTATGAGCTCAGTAGTGGGCAGATTCTAAAGAAAGCAATGGAGATTAGAGTTAACAGATTGTATTATATTAGAGACTGTTTTTAGGTAATCAGACTACAACTGCCCTTGCCACAAAAAGGCAATTGCGTGTGTGGACTGCTTCTACGTGTTTACTTCGATGCATATAAGTCTTATAACATCCTGTAACAAATGTGCACAGGAAGATGTATCCTCAAACTGGAAGTTTGAGAACTGTCAGCAATGTGGCCATTTACCTAGCTTAGCTTTAACTGACTCTAGAGTCACTATTTTAAAAAAAGCCTCACCTTGTCCCTGTGTCTGGCACCCTGGAGGCTTGTGTCGGTTCTGATTAAAATGTCCTAAGTAGTAAGCTTGGCCCAGAGAAGAGCATCAGCCCAAGTTCTGACAAACTTCTGCCAACACTTTGCCCTCTTCATTCCTGTAATGCCCGTAACTCTAGTTCTATGGAAACTTCCTCCACTTGCTCGTTTTCTCACTGAGCATGCATTTCCAACCAGCTTTATGGTGGGGAGGCTGCTTACCCTTCCCTTCCACACAGACTCAGCGGGACTCAGTCCACAGCTCACAGTACTGTGTCTGTCACTGGATACCTTTAGAAATCCTCTCTGCCAATCGTGACCATTAGAAAGGGGAGAATTGCTATTGATCGGAGTGAGGGAAGTGGACATGCTTAGGATATGTGTGAAGAGCCTCAGAATGTATTTCAAATTTTGATGTGAGAAAGCCTACTTTTAGGATTTTGTGTCAAAGAATCAGAAGATTAATATGTACAAAATGAAATTTCAACAAATTTTGTTATTGTTTAAATGACAATGAAATATAGGAATCAACTTATGTCTCCAAAACAGGGAATTTGTTATGTGAGATATCATCTGTTTATGTAAAGGAGACCAAGAAGAGCTTACAAACAATATGCATACATAGCCATATAAAGAGACACACATGTATATATATATATATATATATATATACACATACAGAGTTTACAAATAATTACATATATGTATATATATACTTTTCATAGCCACATGTATACATACATGTGAAGCTTAAAACATTGCATATATTTATACACACTTGTATATATGTGCATATACACACATATGTATACACATGTGGAGTTTACAAACAATGGTATATATGTATGTATACATACTGATACACACATACATGCATATACACACATCTACACACATATAGATGTGGGCTAAAACACATTGAATAGCATGCCAATGTAATACATGCAAAGTCTCATAGGGAGTCTAAGCTGATATACAATAGTTTCTCCATCCCTGGAGCATCCAAATACCTAGTGGAAGATTGATATTGTATATATATTATTTTTTTCCTTTCTGTACCACCTATGGTGAAATTTTATTTTATAAATTGAGAACAATAAGAAATAACAATAACAAGTAACAAAATAGAACAATAGTATTATACTGTAATAAATAATGAGTGTGATCTAGCTTAAAAATATCCTATTGTATGGTATTCATACCTCCATAACAAAGCGAAACGAAGAATGACTAAGTATGTGCACTCACTGTGGTCACAACTTCTGTGCTGTGGGCTGAGACAGACAAAAACAGCACGATTTCTTTTTTTCTTCAGCAACATTTCACAGATAGATTTTTCTCTTATAATCTTAGCAACCTCAGCATATTTTTTTTTTTTTCTTATTAAGTCAAGATGTTTTCCCTGTAGAAAGCTCATAGCTTTCTGGAATATCCAAATTGTCAGCGTGATTGCTCTGATGCTTTGAGAACAGTGATTTTTGCAAGTCCATAACTGCTCATCTGACATTCAGAATGGTGATTCAGTGACCAATGGACAGGTGTCATGCACAGTGTGGCTGTGCTGGATTAATGGGTGATGGACATCCTGGTGAGATAGAGTCGGGCAGTGAGAGATTTTATTGTGCCAGTCAAAATAGAGTGCAATTTAAAAGTTCTGAATTGTTTCATTTATGGAATTTTCTACTCAGTATTTCCACGCCAACATTGACTGGCTAACTGAATCATGCAAAGCACAACTGTGGGTATGTGGGGGCTTCTAATGTCTAGGAAAATGTTAGCAGCAATTATCTCTAGGGATGAGACTTGCAATGATTTTTTCCCCCCTCTTTTGCTGATTTGCATTTTCTAACATTTTAAACCTTGTATGCTTTTGTTATTTGAAGCTTTTACTATAGGTTGAGCAGATTCAAAGTTAGCATACTGCCAGCCCATGGCAACCGCCACAAATGTTTGCTTTGGGAACAATCATGATCATGCATGGTGCAGGTAGTAAAAAATGTGCCATCCCTGGCCCCCTGTGTCTTTCCCCGTGATGGGTCTCCATCGAATGCTCTGCTTGACTGTGTAGGTCTCCCAGAATCAACAGCTTCTGGACCAGAAGATTTCCCGTGTTCCCCTTGAGAGATCAACGCCCAGGAGTGGCCAAAAGATCTTTAGTTAACTCTGCAACAGCTTCTACCTTTTCTTCCTTTTTAATCTGTTTGTTTAAAAAATACATCTGTCTGTGTTTTAGGGAATCTTGCTGAGAAGGCAGCGTGAAGATCCTTGAAGACAGACTGGAGGCCCTGGGGTTCCAGCACAACCAATAGGTAGTGCTTTGAAGGGTTAGGGCGATTTAAAGGGTTGATTTTGCAGGTATTCACCCAAGGCCAGGGTTGGTGACTTCTGGGTTGCCTATGGATGCGTGGGCAGGCAGGACCTTTCTGACAGCTGGAGGATACTAAAACCAGAAATTCTCACTTATCTATGTCAGCTTTCTCCCTCCAGCCTTGCTTGATGTGTGACGAGATTGGAGACCAAGGGCTGCGGTACCTACACCCTTAGATCACAGTACAAAAGCTATTGATATGGGTCTTGACCATAGATATTAGGAAAAATCATAGCAGCTACAGTTTATCAAGACATGTGGCTGGCACTTTACATGCTTTGCCTCAGGTGACATCAAGGGCTTTTCTACTTAGACATTAGCTAAGTCTGGCTCTCAGCCTGGGGTAGTTGTTACTCTCCTCTGGACTCAGAATTCCTGTCTCTGCCTCCATCTCAGCTCTTAAGTGTGCAACCACAATGGGTTTTCAGGGGCTGGAGTTCAACACTGAAGGCTTTCTTAGCTACTAAGGGACGTGCCTGGGTGGGAATGCCATCTGAAGTGTTCTTGTCCAACCCCATCATCGTGGTGCCTTCTGTTCTCAAAGTTCTTTGAGTTGCATCATTCTCCCAACTGGTCAAAGCCTCTGAATGTGTGGGTGATGCCTGTTCTGGGCCTCTTTGATCCTAACCAGTACCCTTTAACTCATTTTGCTTATTCTCACACAAATGAAAAGCTTAGATATCATCTGCCATCCACGTTTGAAAGCAACACTAAGCAAATACACCCTTCTGGTCATCTAACCTACATACATAAAAATGTAAAAATTTATACACAATTGGATGATGAAGTTCAGTCTGCAGCAGCCCCCAGACATGATAGAACATGACCAACACCAAAGTTTCCCTCACTCTGTTGGATACAACTGTCTTTTCCTGCAGTATCATTGGGTAGATTTGTAGTGTCAAGGGTTAGTTTTGTCTGTAAATAGTCTCTGTTTGTAGATGAGTCACAGAGGTTAAATAACTGGCCCAAGGTCAATACTCAGGGTCAGACTTGAGTTTTGACCCCAACTTTGTATAGCCTTGGTGCAAGTATCCCCCAGCAACCCCTAGGTCAAAATACTGGTATTTTAGAAATACTCATCAATAGGCAATTCTTACTCTATTACAGCTCAGTACCTGGGTGGTAAAGCAGCTCTTACCCAGCAGACCATACTCTTAGCCAAGCAGAGATCAATCCCAGCAGCCATCCTGCTGAGGCTAGTTTCTGGCCAGCAGTGTTACCTGCAGGACCCTTATTCAAGAAGTGGCGGGCAAGGGCATTTTTCTCCCAGTCTACCTGGATAACGTGTTACTTGCTCTTGAATCTTCTAAGGAACCCTGGGAAATTATTAGCATGCGTTTTGTCGTTTGTTTTCATTCTATGCCATGCCGGTTTCGAATGGAAATGCTGGAGTTTCGAGCTTGTGTGTGTGTGGACTACACAGCTCACACCTGAGGCTCGTCCCTGGAGGGCACCTCAAGCCGGGCAGAGGAGGCTCTGCACTCAGCCATCAGTAGGTGCTGAACACCTGTGCATTGTTCTGTTTCTGCTATGCCTTCAGCACCCCTGTGGAGCATGGTGCCAGGTCAGGCCCCTGCTGATAGGGCACCAGCAAAGGCAGCTTGGGGAGCCCCAAGAGTGCGAGGTGGGAGTTGGAGGTCAGGTTGTTTGCGGGTTTGGCTGCAGCTCTCCAGGTTCCTACAAGCTCCCACGGCCATTCGGTTTTCTAACAGAATGCAAATTAAAAAAAAAAAAAACTATTAAGAATTTAGAGACTGTAACCATAGGCACAAGACCTTCTATGGGAGCAGCTGTTACTGGATGCCCAGTCACCCATAAAGCCAGCCCTTAATAAATACCTTTTCCTACTTCGTTTTCAAGACTGGAGCCAGCTAGACTTGGCTATCTCGGACCCCACCTTCCCTTCATTCTTTCAGTCAATGAACAGTCACTGTGGTGCTGGTTCGGGTTCGTAAACTGGTGCAGGTTCAAACGCTGACACTGACCCATAACCGTGGAGAGCCGGAAATCTTTGGCCTTTGAGCTTGCCTAGTGGGAGTAAGCAACGGGGAGGATCAGCCACGAGTTCAAGGGAGCCGAATAAACCCGGGAAAGAGCAGGAAGGTGTGTGTGCAGTTGTCGAAAGAGGGTCCTGAGGCTCAGCAGGAGGAGAGGGAACAGGCGTGGGGGTGCTGTTGGGTAGGGGATGCGGGAAGGAGGCTTGCTGGTCAGTGAGAAGAGGGAGCCACGGAACTGGAAGGTTCCTTAAAGGCCTTCTCCGAACCCTCCTACTCTGTCAATGAGCGGGAATCACGAATAATTTTATAACAATTAACAATTACAATTTATAAACACTATGCTAGTTAGTTAATTATTTTAAGGCAAACAAAAACAAAAACAAACAAACAGAAAACCCAAAACCGGTTTTGAAAGTGTTGACATAAACTGAAATAGAAATGCAGCTGTAGCGCCTGGCCAGCAGGGGGCAGCGCTAGAAAAGAAAGATGACACTCGTGTTTTAAGTCAGAACTTAAGTGAGAAACGTTTGTTTTCCTTATTCTTTTCAGAGCCTCACCAACTATGCAGAGAGAGCGATCCCATCTCTATGCAACAGGAGTGCTAGCCTTATAATTTCTTTCTTAGTAGCTTTGGCTTTGTGTTCTCAAGAGTGACTAGAAAAGCACCACTCTGTTCTAACAGAACTCAGCCTTGCATCTACCCCTCAACAACCCACCCTGCTCTGTGTAAGCCAAGGGAGTCTGCTGTCTAAAGACACTTCTTTCTCAGAAAACAGTGTAGCCAGATGATAATTCAATTACACTTATTCTCATGATTCAATAAACAAGACTTTCAGCTAGTCCTGCCTAGCAGGCAGAATTTGCTACCACAGTGTTAAAGGTACTGTTTCTTATTTTGATGATGATACGAAGCACTGGTACCTGGCCTCTCGTGTAATCTTATACAATCAAATATATTTTTGGAAACATCTGTATTTTTCATATTATTTTTCCCTGTGTCTCAAAAGACACAATGCTTGGTTGTTAAGAGCTTCAGATATATGCACAGTATATAAAGGTATACATATATAGATGTTATTCACACACACACACGCACATGCATGTGCAGGTACACACACTTGAACACACACATGCATATGTGTGTGTATGTGTGGATGCGTGTGTGTATGCATGTGTGTGTGTGAGTGTTTGGAACTGTTGAGGCCAGATACATAAGATTTTTTATACTCATAGGATGGAATATTCATTTAACAAGTAAAAGTCATGTGTGTCAACTTACTGGTAAATGATTAAATTAACTGTGGTACATCTGTACTGGGAAATACTTCTCAGCTATCAAGAGTAACTAGTATTGATGTATATAATCATATATATGATAACGCCAGTTGATTGTGTTAAAGATTTGAAGGCAGGCCAAAAGACTACACACTGCAAGTTAAAGGTACAGCTCTTAGAGCTGTATATTAAAAATTAAAAGGAGTAAAACTCACTGGATATATATTTTAAATCTTTGTCTCCAGAGAACATTTAATCACATAAGAAAATGTTAATAAATATAAGAGATGAAATATAAAACTACTCATAATGTGATACAACTGTTATTAAAATAACATGAATGTAATGAATTCTATCATGAATGTTTGTTTGTACAATATACATTCATTGTAAAGGAATGAAAGAAAATATCCCAAAGGGCAGTGGAGTTATCTCTGGATGGTGACATCACAGTGATCCTATTTTTGACCTTTGAATTCTTGATATTTTTCAATATATTACTTTTATCATCAGAAAAAACACCCACCATATATGTGCAAAATTTTGTTCTAACATAGAACAATTTCTTTTTTCTTTTTCTTTTTCTTTTTTTCTTTTTTCTTTCTTTCTTTCTTTCTTTCTTTCTTTTCTTTCTTTCTTTCTTTCTTTCTTTCTTTCTTTCTTTCTTTCTTTCTTTCTTTCTTTCTTTCTTTCTTTCTTTCTTTCTTTCTTTCTTTCTTTCTTTCTTTCTTTCTTTCTTTCTTTCTTTCTTTCTTTCTTTCTTTCTTTCTTTCTTTCTTTCTTTCTTTCTTTCTCTTTTTTTGGGTTTTTGAGACAGGGTTTCTCTGTTGTAACTCTGGCTGTCCTGGAACTCACTCTGTAGACCAGGCTGGTCTCAAACTCACAGAGATCCGCCTGCTGCTGCCTCCCGAGTGCTGGGATTAAAGGTGTGTACCACTACCGACCATCTTAGAGTATTTTCAGAAGAGAAAAAAACAAAAACAAAATCTTGTCACAGATAGGCTGTTCTCTATCTCTAGCAAGAAGGTATGGCCGGGCGCGAGAGTTCCCTGCTGCCGCCACGAGGGGGAGGTGGTGCAGCATGTGGGCATAGGAGTGCTCCTGTCTTCTCAGGAGACCAGGAAAACTGCTCTGGCATCCAGTTCTGTGGATTTGTGCTCCCCTGAAGTCCTTTCTTGCTGAGGTCACTTTGTTGTGGGGTATTCACCAGAGAACACTGCCCAGACATAGATTTAAGTCAATAGAAAGTTTTTGCTGGCCACTACAGTAGGTGTCCCGGATCTCAGTGTAGCCAGAGCCTTTCTCAGGGTGAGCTTTTAAACACAAAAATCATATTCTGGGTTGACATACTTCAGTTAACAAGAACACTTGGCCCAAAGTGGAACTAGAGAAGCTAAAAAGCAAGGTCAATACATTTTGACCCTTTCTCAGAACTATTTGAACTTTGATGGGTTAGGTGTTTGTTTTCGTTTTGGCAGGTGCTATGTGCTGAGTCTTACAGCCTGAACGACAGTTCCAGCACGGAGTCAGCTGTGCTAAGGTCTCAGGGCCTACTAAGGTCTGGAGCCCTGTTACAATTGGATATGAGTAAAATCCACAAACAGTGCTAATGTGTAGCAGATCACCTATGGGGGTGGCTCAACAAGGAAGACAGGGAGGCATATTTCATAACTGCAAACCCTTCTAGACCTCAGCAGAGGAACCACTATCCTGGCCAGCACCATACTCAATTGACAGTGGAACTTTGCCCCTCTAAGCTCAGATGTTTTTATTTCAGAACTCCTCAGGTATTCTACTGAGAGCACATGCAGATCATTAGCAATTAAACAACCCCCACAGAAATCCAACACCTGCAAACAATACAAAATGGCCTAGACAGCCCCTCACCCAACAGTGCATGAAACAATTATTTTATATATAACTAAAGATAAACTTCCTCAATACTGATGCTTAATTCCTGTAGTCTCTTGAGCAAACATTCCCCATAAACCTGCGAAACTATGTTCTTAAAGAACAATTGTATTCAGCAAAATTTCAGCCTCATGACTATGAACTACGGAGGTCACCTCAGACATTCCTAGGTAGTATCTGTCATCTATCTATCTATCTATCTATCTATCTATCTATCTATCTATCTATCTATCATCTATCAATCATCTATCTCTCCCTCCTTCCCTCTGTCCCTCCCTCCCTTCCTTCATTCCTTCCTTACTCCCTCCCTCTCTCTCTCTTTCCATTATGTATGTGTGTACAAATTATATAATCACTTTCTAGTTTCCTCAGTCTTCCATTTCTGTCTCCTGATTCCTCTTCATTCTCTACCTAACTCTGTCCCTTTTGGGATCTGCATACAAACTTGCTCCATGAGTCTCAATCAGGGATTTTTCCTTCAATGGCAGGAGAAGACAGGCTGCTTGATCATTATGACCCTGCCTTAGAATTTTTCTCTGTAAACTCATGCGGTAGTTTAATATTTAAAATTTTATGTTAATATATTAAGAGAAGGGAAAATTAACCCATCTATTGTGTACACAGGTATGACCTTTAGGGAGTATATTAGATTAGGTCATTTATGACTAAATACTGGTGGCTCTATAAAGGAAGTAGATAGGCCATGTATTGGTTTGAATGAGAATGACCCCCATAGGCTCATATATCTGAATGCTTGGTCAGCAGTTGGAACTGTTTGGGAAGGATGAGAAGGTGTGGCTTTGTTAGAGGTGTGTGTCTGGGGTGGGCTTTAAGGTTTCGAAAGCCCGTGCCATTCCCAGTTAGCTCTCTCTTTCTCCTACTTGTGTAAGGGTGCAAGTAAGCCCTCAGGTACTGCTCCATGGCCATGCCTGCTGCCATGCTCCCCATCATGATGGTCATAGACTTATCCTTTGAAACTGTAAAGCCCCAACAACCTGTTGTTCTGTAAGTTGCACTGGGGTGGTGTTTTGTCACAGCAATTAAAAAGTAACTAAGACAGACCACATAGATACATAGATGCATACATGTTCCCTCCATGATAGAATATACCCTTGGAGACCCTCAACAGGACTTGCATCATGATGTTAGGACCTGAAACCTCCAATGCTTCGAACCCAAATGCACTTTGTTTCTTTCTGAAGAAGCTTACCTGAGTTGTGTTGTAGTATTCAAAATGTGGATACCTCAGCAGTCGCCTTCACCCTCATCGTTACCATCATGAATATTTCTAGTATTTCTTGAGTTTTATGAAGCATGCCTTACAGTTTTTACACTCAGCACACACACAGGCACCCGGTAAGCCCACGGACCCCTTCTTCTATACTAAGACACTCTGGTATGGATGAAGCATGGCCTAGACAGGGTTGGGAACATATAGATTCAGGAGGGTGAAGAAAAGATTGTGAGAAGTGAGACTGTAGAGTAACAAAGACCTGGAATATGCTAGAAGGGCCTTTGATACACTCACCATTGCTTATAGTAAGAAAGAAGCCATACCCAGCTTGGTATCACCCAACTCACTTCTTTGCTATAGACCAGATCTGCCCTACTTTTCTCCTCTTTTAGGTCTGTAAAAATGCTGGGCTCTCTGCATTGGTCTCCCTTACTACTCTGCTGCCCATCAGGAAGGCATTACACCCCAATTAGATCTTAGACAGCTCCTCCTCACTAGAACCTTCTTTAGTTTTAGAAAAACAACATCATTTCTCCCCATCCCAGCGGAGCCTTCCTAGTCTTCATTCTTTTTCTGTTAGCTCTTCTGCCTCCATGAAATCCAGTAACTGGGTTCATCACCACTGTCTTACCATTGTCTAGGTCTTTCCTAACATTACCCTGGGACTGTGGCTTCCTTGGGGACTTACCCAAGTCTGCAGCCCTGGCTTAGGCATGCCTGAGGAATGTGGACAACCTGTATTTGAATGAGAGAATGGCTATGCATATGAACTAAACTTTGAGAAAAAAAGCACAGAGTGTGTCTCTCTTTTTGGAGGGGACCAGGAATGGGAGGAGGTTGTATTAAGAGTATGGCAAGCTACACTTTTCTGTATTTATGCTGTTTTTCAATAAAACATTTGAAGTGTTTAGTATTTTTTTTTGTGTGTGTGTTTGTGTGTGAAGGAAATGGAGAGAGAAGAGAGTGTTGAGGACTCCTGGGCTAAGAGCAAAGGGGACAAAAGGACCCAGTTTAGTTTGGGACCAAAAGCTCCTCAGGCTGATCTCATGGGAGTAGCAGCCAAGGGGTGTTTCTTAGGCTAGCTTGGAGAACACAATGTCCACTCCTTCAGGTTGCCTGGGATACAAGGAACCTTGCACAGTCACCACAGCACGCCAACTTCCAAGCTAATTAGATATTGCAGTTTGGATTTCTGTGGAAAAGAAAATGCTTTTCATTTTCTAAAAATAAAAATAGTGTTTCTCTTTTTCTGGACACAAGATTAATGATATCTAGTTTACCCAATATAGAAAAGCTGAGAAGAAGACAATAAATAGATATTATCTGTTAATCTGTGCAACATATCAGAGCTTCCCTGTGTGTGTTCATATGTGTGGACATTTTTAAGTGGCTGCTATGCTGGCATTGTGGTGACAGCCTAACAGACTCAGATGCTGGCACTTGTACAACCTATGACTCTACCACTGAGCTACATCCCAGCCAAAAGCCCTCATTTTTAAGTCCAGTGTTCAAGATTGTCCCTCTATGCTCCTAAGCCACCATTATAGCCTGGGAGGGACCCCACCCCCACAGCTTTCTCTCAGTTCCCCATTCTTGACAAGGCCTGATGCCCGTCTGTTTGCAGGTGAAAGTTTCTCCTCCGTTATTCTCACAGCAAAGACCTTAGTCCAGAGATACAGCTCAAACAAAGCAAAGCTTACACTCCAAAGAGAGATTAGGAGGCAGGGTCTGAAGGGTGTAGTAGCACACTGAGCTGGGCATTGTGATTTTTCAGGAAGTTTTAAGATTATTCATGAGGTGAGTGGTATGTTTACAGGGTACGTTCCCCTCCACCTCCCTTCTCAAATAGTGTTAGACTGGGTATGGCTGTTAGGGAAATTCTTCCCCTGATTCTTTGTAAAAGCCCACAAGGGAAGGGCTCAAAACCACAATGTAAATGTTATTATAAAGAAGTCAGGACTCTCTGAGGACACAGACATTCTATTCCAGTGTGGCGATCGGGAAGTGCCTGGGCACCAGCTGCTAATACAGAATCCAGTTCAGCTTCAAGGTTGTTTCGCCACAAAAGGACACTCTGAGGGTCAGTAGACACGGAGCTGCGGACCCCTTAGTTGCCTCTTATTTAACCCCTTGCTCCCCCTCTTACATCAGGTAATTTTTCCCCTCTTCATGGCATCCTTGCTTCATTCCAGTCCTAGCTTCACTTGTGAAGTCGCTTTTGAGGTTGCTGATTCACCGTTTGTCCAGTGTCTGTCTCAGTGCTTCACTCTGACAAGTCATGATCCTGTGAATAGTGGAGTGAAGAAACCATTACTGGATTTGCGCTTATCTCTCAAATCTCATGAAAGGAGCTTCTTTCTTCAGTAAATGGTAATTAACACAGAGAATTACAATTGGTCACAGTGTAGAAAAAGAGACCATGGAATGTTCAGTCCTAAATGGAACATCTACATCACACTCCCTCCTCCTAAGGCTCAGGAATCATTGCAGAAGAGGGGGCGGAAAGAGTGTGTGAGCCAGAGATGGTGGACAACTACAAGGAACCGGTGAAGGAGGCAGAGGAGGAGGAAGGGGAGGGGAAAGTACAAAGGGAGGTAAGGAAAGGGAGGTAGAATTGGGAGGACTCGAGGGTGGTGAATATGCCTAGAATATTATCAAATTATCAAAGAGCTAATACAAATTGAAAAACACAATAGTAAATAAAATGGAATGATTCATCGGGTTTGGGGAACAACAAAACCAGAAAATATGACCCAGAGATGGATTCTGGGGCTGAACAGGCTAGTCCAAGTGTTACTTATTTACTAACTGTGTGGCCGTGGGCAAATCACTCACAGTAAGATGTTTGATGTTGTTTTAAGAAAGGATTGTAAGGACTCATGATGAGACAACATGCAAAGTAGGCCCAGAAAAGTGTGGGGCACGTCCTCAGTACTGTGCAAGTGTTGGAGGCCAGTTTTATTATTACTGCTAGAATTGCTTTAGAGTTATCTAGACACCAGCTGCCAAAACAGTTCACAGGTGAGCTGCTACTTGCAGTGCGTGTAGGTGAAACATCTTCACACATGGCTCATTTTACTTCTTTTTTTTAACCCTGTGAAATCCTTGCCATTATTATCCTATTTTACAGATGAACATTCAACATCACAGAGAATTTATTACCTACTCGGTAGAGGACACATCCTTCCTGCTACAGGCAAAGGGCAGCATGCCTCAGGAGGAGGAAACCATCCCTGCGTTTTTTCATAGTGGACAGAACCCAGTACCAACAGCTCCCTGGTGTACAGTGAATGTGTAATGCAGAATGCTGAATGGGTGAATGGATGACAAGCATTGGACCCAAGGATAAATTTTTATGGAAATCCCCAGAGCTCAGGACACCGGGTCCCCATGCATGCCTTGACTATTTTCCCCTACACACAACCTCCTTGAGGGCAAGAGATTCCCAAGACCTCAAGAGGAAACTGTGGGAGCTGTGATGGTGAAAGTACTGAGGCCATGAAAATGCCTTCAGTTCTCGGGGAACCTCTCAGAGGTTTGGATAGGAGAGTACTCAGCCACAAGCTTGCCTTTCCCAGTCTGACTTATGAACTGCAGGCTTGGTCCTCAGCCTATTTGCTCCATTGACAGGTGGCAGAGGCTTCAGGGAGTACAGCCTTGTGGAGGGAGTTGGGCTATGCTCATGAGAGATATTCTGAGATCTTTGCTTCTCTCCTTTTGCTTCCTGGCTACCATGAGATAAGCAGTTTCTTCTACCATGTGCTTTCATCACAATGTTCATCACCAGCCGGTGATGGACCAAGTGATGGACTGTCCAACCATACATGGATGGAAACCTCTGAAATCTTTTCTCTGATTTAAGTTCATTGCTACAGCATTTTTTCATAGTGACAGTTCACTTACAGACATGGTCTTCCCTCAATTCCATATATTGTTGTAGCTTCCTTAGCAAACAAAACAATGAGTATTTCCATAGCGAAGTATAGACTCCTGCTTGTGTTTCTTATTCTGATTTTTTTCCTGTGACATATGAAACGTTTGTAGAGGGCGTGGAATGGATGTGAACGGACCAAGCATCACTTTGGGAAGTAGTTGTGTCCCATTCCAAAGCAAGCTGAACTGTCCCTGTGCTTGTTTTCCCTCTGATGGAGATACTCAAAATTCTTCAAGACAGAAAGTAAGACCCAATAAAGGAACCTTGTTTGAAGACTTTACAGTTTCTGGAACTCAATAAACAGGCTTGCTTTGAAATCCAGAACTCAGCCTTACCCTTCTCAGGATACTTTTGGCACCGAGGAAAGGGGCAAACTGAAAGACGCTGGCGACCAGTGTGGAGCGATTGTTGAGGCTGAACACTGCTTTTCAAGCCCTGGCTAGGACTCTGAAGAGCCACATTAATAACCAGCAAGGCAGATTGTAGAGTCTGAACTGTGCTAATTCCAGCACAATCACCATGACTTTAAGCTTTACTGTGTTTCTGTTTTCTTGATGAAACAAATTATAGACTATTCTAGACATAAGAAGTATGTACTGTTAAATTACTTGCTATTTTGTAGTTTGTTTTTTGTTAACCTCCAAAGTTTCAAAATGCATCATATTTCCTAATGGATATTCATTTCTGATTATATGAGTCTGTCCTTGGGAAGTTTTGTCATGTGGCAGCTGCTAAAATTCTCCATGACTTATTTATTTGGGAAAAGTGTATGTTGAAAACTTATTCAGGTATGTGTGCCTTCACCATACCAAAATGTAGTGGCTTATTTTGGCTTCTCCCAATTTAATCTGCATGACTTTGCACATTTTAAAAAAATGTGGTATAGTCATCCTAGATGATATTTTAAAGTTTAATAGTTTAAGATTAGTAAGCTCACACTTACAAGTTTTAAGAACACATTAAACTGTTTTGGGTTTTGTGAAATACATTTACAAAAAATAATGTAACCACAGGAAAACTATTCTTTACCATCAGTGTTACCAATGTAATTCAGGGACAAAGTGAGCAGGGTGCTAGTGGTGCCCATGTCCACTAATTGGCATCCTAACAACTAACACCTGTTTTATGTAAGCAATGAAGGCTCCCAATCCCGGGAGCCTCAGGATTGAGAGAGGAGGCCTCAACGAAGCCTCGCATCATGGGAGGAAAGCTTCGCAAAAGAAAAGTGACAGATGAGAGATCAGAATGAAAGCAGTGTATGGGACACAGAGATTTATGCTCTCAAGTGCCAAGTTTGTATGAAGCATTTTCACATTAACAAATTTGTTGGGCCCTGATTTACTGATTATTTTTATTAGGGAGGGATATGCAGTGTCCTGATAGTATTATATCCAAGGATGTGACACTGAATTCCATCCACCCCTCCTCCAATGGAGTTGCCTGACAAGATTGCTGGAGACTGTGAATGAGGTCAACTTTCTTTTCTTTCTTTCTTTCTTCCTTCCTTTCTTCTTCTTCCTTCCTTCTTTCTTCCTTCTTTCTTTCTTTCTTTCTTTCTTTCTTTCTTTCTTTCTTTCTTTCTTTCTTTCTTTCTTTCTTTCTTTCTTCTTCCGTCCTTCCTTCTTTCTTTGTGTGTGCATGTGACATGCTTGTGGAGGTCTAAAGACAATGAATGGGAGTTTATTTTCTTCTTCCACCATGTGGGTTCTGGAAATTAACCTAAGGTCACTGGGCTTGGGGGCAAGCACCTTTACTGGTTTGAGGCATCTTGTCAGCCTGTGTCAGATTTTACATTTTAAAATTATTGAAAAAAATATAAAACACCATTTTATAGTTTAAGAAAATACAAGATGCTGAAATTCCAGAGTCCATGAATATAGTTTTATTGGAATTCAGCCACACTTCACCTGTGCATCATCCAATGCTTTCTGCTAAAATGGGCATGTTGACTAGATGCACAGAGATTGGGAAGCCAGCAAAGTTCATTTCCTGGCCAGAAAGTGGTTACTGACCTGTGACCTAAAAGACACAGAAGCTTCGTAGGCTTTGTCCCACTTTCAATACCCTCAGCGTGGCTGCCATGTTTGGGACAAAGCCAGAGAGCAGTATCTCTTGGCTTGGGGATGCCCTTCCCCCACGCTGATTATCAGGAAATCCTCTGTAGTCTTTAGGTAAGATAAAGTTGTGATCAGTTGTATTTCTTCAGTAACAGACTCAGACAGTGAGTCCACTGGGGAAGGGTTAGTGAGTCACTCAGAGCAGGAAGCCAGGGTACCCATGGACGCTTTGCCACAGGGCTGCTGTAGAATTACATAGACAGTGGAGCCCACAATTGACAGTTGCTGCTCCTGACAAAGGAAGAGGTTGAGAAAGAAGTATCTACCCATCAGGCCAGAGGACTTCCACCAGGCCAACTGCTTGTCTGTGGGGACATCTGACTCCAGAGCACAGCTGAGGTAGACACAAAAGAAACAGACTCCTCATAGGAAGTTTTCCACAAACCAATAATTAACAAGAAGGTGAGTTCTAAAAGACACTAGTCTTCATAATTTAGGGTACAGACAAAGAATGCATAAGGGGGCCTTTTTGAATATATACAAATCACAAAATGCAGAGGCTTGTGATTTCTCCTGCACAGACCTCTGTAGATTATAGTGACCAAGCAAATAGCAAAATGCCATTGACTAATTGTACACTTAAAATCACATTCAGACTTAGCAAGTGGTTTGTATGAAGCCAAATGTTTTTAGAAAACTTGTTCCAAGTCATCAGTCCTAGGTAAACAAAAATTTGCATCAAGACCCACCAGATTTGTCACTGTGCCATAAAATATGCTTAACATTCCTAGTAAGAATTTTATTAACAGAAAATCCTCTTGAATCTAAAATTATTAAATATGTTTATACTTTTGTTGAGTGTCACTTCTGATTAAGTGAATTGACAATTATGGTGATTTAGATGAGAAATGTCTCCCATAGGCTCAGGTATTAGAACGCTTGCTCCACAGTTGATGGTCCTGTTTGGGGAAGTCATAGGGGGCCATGTAAGGTATCCGCACCTTCTCTCTTCTGCTGTGATCTCAGGACTTCTGAGGTGGCAGCAGAAACATAAATCCTGTGAGGGAAGAAGCTAGTATCAGTGTGTTTTGAGTACAAGGGAAAAACAGCACTGGATCCATAGGGAAGCTGCTCTTCTGTAGATCTCTCAACTGTAGGTGATTTTATAAGCTTGCCTGGTAACAAGAAACACAAGCTGTTTCTCAGTGGCCCATTGTTACTTTATAGTATAAATCAATAGATTTGTTTAGATTACACCTGGTGATTTTTTTAGTGTTATTTTTGAAAAGCTGGTATGTACACATATTTAAATGATAAAAATCATTATAAAAACATTTTTAACCTGTTTTACTTAGTTCCTATTATGTAGCTATAGAAGAATATCATGCTTGTAATCTCAGCACTCAAAAGGTTGAGGCAGGTGGATTGCTGTTAAGTTATAAGTTAACTTTGGCTACACAGCAAGTTCCAGAATAGACTGTGCTGTGGATTGAGACCCCATTACAAATATTAAAAATGAAAAAACCTAGTATACCAAAATAATAACAGTTTATCTGGGTCATGTTTCTGGTGGCTGGGAAAGTCAAGAACACAATTCAGCTTCTGGAAAGGACAAACCAGTATATAAAAGACAGAGGGAGAAATCAAGATCTCTGTCTCTCTTGTCAGGAGCATACTGGACAGTAACTCATTCCTATAGTAACAGCATCCATGGTGGCAAAACTCCCATGACATCACCATACCCTAAAAGTCTCACCTCCTACTGTTTCAGTGGCAAGTAAGTTTCAACTTGAGTAGGAAAAGGGCATAGTCAGTCTGGAGCCCCATTTTCATTGCCTCTTCTTATCTGTACCCAAACTCTGATGACTTGTTTAAAGATTCATATAGATCTATTAGGGGTATCTTTGTGAAAATATAAATAGATATGAACACACACTGTTGCTTTTTATCTTTTACTTCATAAAGGAGGAATTCAGCACAAACCTCTATACCTTGCTTTTCCTCCTATATATATCCTAGAGATTACTCTGCATTGACATAGAAATTTCTCACAATATTTATGTCAGGTGTCATACAGCTGTGAAAAAAGAGATTCTTTGTTAAACCTCTCTGCTGCATATCAATAAATTGGACAATTTCATTGTGAGCAAGAAATTCCAAAGAGAAAAATAGGTGGTGAATTCAGTCACTATTGAGGGCTGTACACCAGCCCTTCAGTCATTGTAGAAGGTTATATACCACTCAAGCTGAGTATGTCCATTTTTATGCAAGTCTGGGTATGCTTTTGTATGCACTCTGTGAATCTGATTATTATAGATAAACACCCCAACCCATGGATGGTAGTTTATTAGTTGTGACAAAGCCTGAGTTTTTGTGGCCTGCGTATAGTGGCCTGCCAATTATTTTTTCACAATCCTCAGTTACTGGGGCTCAGGACACTCTTAAATATGATCATAGGAGATCAAAATGTCATACCCCCCAATAGACTTGCCAATTTGGGGCTGGTTATTGAGAGAAACTGAAGATGCCATAGTAGCTCTGAAGATCTTACATTTTGTAACCACACACACACCTATAAAGGAAATGCACAAGGGTGAAGTCTCTGTAGAGGACAGTACCCAGATTAACCTTCCTTTCTGGGAGACTTGTTTGCAGGACAGGCAATGTTTATTCAAAGCATACTTCCTCCCCACCCCTGTCATATCTCGGGTAACTGCCCACTTCCCCAGAAGTCTCAAGATCTGATCCCTTCCTGTAACAAGGATGTTATGTGTTGCATAAACTTTTTGCTTTTCTTCAAGTTACGAATTTTTTTTTTCTGGGACATCCAGATTCCTGTATAATCAAATGTGGCTTTTCCCTCTAATTAATTTGTTTGTGCCCATTTAATTTATAGTCCAGCCAAAGAGCCCATAGTATGAAGGGAAGCCATTTTACCATCATCATCTTCAATGTATCCCTCTCAGTTTGAGGTTGAACACCAACCAGCTCCAGTGCTCCAGGCTCGTTATGGTTGGATTCAAGTTTTTGAGATCATGCAATATCTTCATTAAAAAGACCAAGTATAGGGACAACACTGTACAACTTCCAGCTGCAAGAATGAGGACATCTGAAAATTTTCATTGGATCAGAGTCAAGGACAATTTTTAACAAAGAAAATCTGAGGGAGGCAGGCTTAGCTTGTGCTTTTAAACCTGTACTAGCACAGATAAAGGCTGTGGGATTATGTGTGGTAGTGTGGGGTAGTTCAGGAAGGGAGGGCAGTCTTTTAGGAGCATTTGTTGCCTCTGAACTGGTTGGGTTGTGAGCAGTGGTGATGCCTAGGTGCTTATGATGGTATTTGAAGAAGATTTAGCATACATTCAAGAAGACGAAGGCTGTTTTGTTCTCAGCCATAATACACTAACTTACTAACTTCCCACATCTCTCTTCCCCCGCTGCCTTCCAACCGTTGTAACTACATCTGGGCACCTCAGATCATTTCTTTTATTATGACTTTGGCTGAAACAAAATCCCCCGTCTTTAAAGGAAGAGAAAAACTTACTCCTTCGGGAAGTTCTACATATGCATATGTGCATGCATGTGGGTGAGTGCACACATGTGTGGTGCTGAAAATTTGAACCAGCACCTTGTACGTGCTAAACAAATGCTTCATCTCTAAGCTATAAATCCAGACCAAGAATTTAAGTCTAACCTATGCATTTATATAATGCACATATGCATGTAAGTTTCTTCACACACACACACACATATGCACACACACAACACACACACAATTAGAAGAATAAGCATGAGAGTGACTGTCTTGAGGTTCTTTAATTATGGTGGTTTTTACTCTGTTTCTTGTAATGTTGTATATCTCCCCTTTTTCTTGTGATTGTTAGACCCAAGGCCTTGCACACACTAGGCAAGCCCCATCACTGAGCGATAGCCCAGCATTGCCTTTCTATTTTTAAAAGTTTATTCTATTACAAAATGCTTAATAGACAAAGACTGGCTATTCTCAAGGTGTGCTGACTCAGCACACTCTGTACAGTGATGATCATATTCAAATCATTAGTAAGCTTATCAGCACCTGTGTTCAACACACATTCACATCATAAGTCACAGTTGGCTGCTTTCGACCAACATTTCCCAACTTCCCCACCCCCCAGCTCCTAATAGGCCCTGTCCCAATGTCTCCCTCTCTGACTTTAATGGTTTTTAGATTTTCCATGTAAACGAGAGCATAACATATAACTGGCATAGCTCAGTTGCATAATGTTCTCTATGTTTATTTGTGCTGGAAAAAACAGTATAATTTCCTTTTCTGTGGCTGAATAACATTCCATTGTATACATGTACCTCAGTTCTCCAGTCCTTCATTCACCGATGTCCTCCTCATTTGTGCTTCTTGACCATTGTGAATAATGCTGAAGGGGATCATGGGTGTTGTTTTTAGAATGTTTTGGAAAAGGGATGTATTCCATGGCTGTATGGCAAAGCATGTGTAATAAATGATCATTTGAAAATAAAAGGAATAACATTTCTATGTTTTTCCCCATATTTTGAGACAAGTTCTAGCCTCAAACTTACTATGTAGTTGAGGATGACCTTGAACTCCTGATACTCCTGTCTCTACTTCCTGAGTGCTGAAATTACGAGTGCACACCACCATATTCATTCTTATGTAGCACTGAATCAAACTCAGAACCTTATGTATAGTGAGTAGGCTCTACCAATTGTTCTACGTCCTCAACCCCTGAAGTGTAGATTCTTAATCATTTCCTCGTTCAGTGCTGGGAGTCAAAATCAGACCCTTAGACTTGGTAGGCAAGTGCTCTAACACCGAGCCGTATCCCCAGGCTTTTGTGCTCTTGGTAATTATGCACCTTAAGTAGTTAAGCATGCCTTTTTTTTTTTTTTTGCATGTTTCTAATTAAGTTTTGAACATTTTAAAACTCCTACCTCCTTTTAATTTCTGCCCCCTTTCTTCTAACACCAAAGTAATATTTTCATTAAAATTCCATAAAATTATTGTAAAAAACTATTTAGGTTGATTGCTGGAAATTATATTTAGGATGTAACTATATCACAGCAAAATATTGGGAATATTTGAAGACAAGATGGTGATTAAATAGATAACCACACAGGACCATGCACAATTAAAAGTTCTATTTATGAAGGATACCTAGAGAGAAAGCAAAACAATTAGAATCTTAACTTAGAATCCTAGGACCTAAATCTTGGGAACTATTAACATTATTATTATTTATTTTTGAGTAATGAAGTTACATATTTTTATTCATAGTATTATTTTTCAGAGTTATGTATGGACCCAAAATTGTTACTACAACCCTAAAAAAGTTATCTGCAAAGTGTGTTTAAGAATGAGTATCCTTCTAAAATATAAGTTTGAGTTTACTTTGCCTATTAATTACTTAATAAAATAAGTAGGATTTTGTATTATTAGGTTGGTAAAATTTTAGTCTCAGGAGAAAAATAGCCAAGATGTGCTTCAGTAGATGAATAGGAAAATAAGCTGAGGTATATGCATGCAATAGAACACTAGTCAGTACTAAAAAGGGATGCATTCTTGAGTTATAAAAAACCAGGGAGCAGGGCGGGCTTAAGTGTATATAGCTACATAAAAGAAGCCCATCTTAAAAAGTGCTGAAAGGATGGCTCAGCAGCTAAGAGCACTGACTGCTCTGCCTAAGGACCAGTTGGGTTCCCAGCACCCACGCAATGGCTCACAGCTCTCTGTAACTCCTGTTTCATAGGAATCTGACTCCTTCTTCTGGCCTCCAAGAATATTAGGCATGCAAGTGGTATGTAGACATACATGTAGGCGAAGCATTCATATACATGAAAGAAATCAAATTTAACAAAAAAATAATAATAAAAGATAACCTATTGTACAATTCTAACTAAATATTCCAGAAAAATAGAGAAAGCTTTCAAGAAAAAAAATAACGGTTATCTGAGGTTAGGGGGATCAGAATGGTGGAGTGCAGAAATAGTAGATGCACATTATTACACCTCTGGCCAAACCCATAGACTGTAGGGTCACAGGACTGAGCCTGAGTTTAAACAGTAAAACTGGCATGATTATAATGAATTCATGACAGCTCATTAATGTATGAAGCCACTTTTATGGGCAATGCTGATGTTAGGGGTTTTAGTGACTTCTCTTGATTGCTTTGACAAAATAAAGCAACTAAAGCCAGGAAAGGTTTATTTTGCTTCATGGCTTGAGAAGGAATCTGGTCAATCATGGATGGAAAACATAACAGCGTTAGTGTGATTCGGCTGTTCACACTACATTCACAGTGCAGACAATGAGAGAGATGGATGTTGGTTCTCGGTTTCTTTTTTTTTTTACTTCTTTTTGTTTTTCCCTTTTTATTTAGTCCCAGACTCCATCCAGGCCATGAATGGCACCACCCACACTCAGAGTGAGTCTTCCCTCCTCTATTAAATCTTTCTGGAAACTTTCACAGATATATCCAGAAGTATGTCTTTTAGGTAATTCTAATTTTGATCAAATTGATAATGAATATTAATCAACCTAGCAGGGAGGGTGCACTGGTGGAGTATACATGGATGTGGGGATGCATGGATGGGGGTGCATAATGGGGGGATGAGGGAATATGCAGGAATCCTATTTCCTGTTCAATTTTGCTATGAATGTAAAACTTGCCATAAAAAGGAAGTTCACTGTTGAAATGAGAGAAGTTTAAAAGTCAGTGAGTGCTATTGAGGGTCAAAATCTTCAAATAGATTCCATTTGGGACTTTCTCGTGAGTTTTGTTTCACTTTTCGCTGTTGTTTTTAATTCTCTTCAAATGCTACTGGGGAGGGAGAGAGAGAGAGAGAGAGAGAGAGAGAGAGAGAGAGAGAGAGAGAACGTGCAATATTCAGTGTCCCTCAGCTATTCTAGAATCCTCCAACTGAGGTATTTAACTTTTAGCCTTTTGGTGTTGAATGTAAGAATGGAAAGCACAAATATCCCCCCCAAATAAAGTAAACATAAGAGAAACTGTTGAAAAAAGAAGGCACACATTGATATTCTGGGTGGATTGGCCATGCATGTGCAGAATGGCTAGTGTGTAAACTTAGTACATGTTCCATGAGGGGGATAAATTTGACATCAGTGAGTGTGCTTTTCTGCTGTTTATGATACTCCGCATCAGAGCATCCTTTTCTAGTGTCCATAACCTGATTTTCCCCCAGAGAATATTCTCTCACACCACCTATAGTCCACGAGGGGCTCCACTTCCGAGGTTAGGCAATAAGACTTCCTCAGATTTAATGTATTCAGCACACTCTAGCCATTGGCCAAATGATAGGCTCAGACCTGGGCTCAAAGGTAATGCTAAGGTTTTAATTGCTAGAATGAGGAGTCAGTGTGGGTGCTCGTCCTCATAGTGCTCAGCCATAGGGCGGCATAGTGTAGAGGAGCAGGCACCCTGACTGCATCCTGTGGGTTGAAATCCCAGTTCTGCTGCTCTACCACCTGCTGGTCACTTACTAGTAACTAGTAAGTCAGTCTTTCCCTCACAACCTCAGTCAGGGCCACAAATACTGCCTCTCATTTGAACTTATTATGGAACTGAATGAGTTTATATTTGTAAAGCCTGGCAGAGTGTTTGTGTTCTCAACATTTTTACTTATGTAAGTTATAGGCTTCTGAAACTTGGGCATCAAATGGATTTTTCTTTCACAGTCTTTCTCAACTCAGCAGGCAACATCTTTATAATCCCAGCTGCTCGTGTCGTCTCTATCCTCCTAGCTGATCAAGCCCAAATCAGGATTGCCTTTGACACTACTATCTATTTCACAAGCCAGTCCTGGTAGCCACACCCAGAATTCAACTGAATCTGCCAAAGCTAACTCAGTTCAAGACTTCATCATCTCTTGTCTGGATCCAAACACCAGAGACTCTTAAATGACCTAGTTGCTTCTGCGTCTGACCCAATTTCTGTTGCTTTTCAGTAAGGATTCTAATAAAATCCAAGTCAGTAGGTGTAACTCCTCTGTATGTGTCTGCTTGACACCCACTGCCAACACATAGGCAGCAGCATCGCTGTTTTTAGCGCTCTCCTTTTGCTCCCTGAGTCTTGGCACCAGGGTCCTCTAGCTGCCCTTTGCTGCTCCGTGACCACTTCTGCCTCAAGATCTTTCAGCAGCTCTGGATGTCTCTGTTATGTGGCTACCTCACCCTCTTCAGGTCATTATCCAAACACTGCCTTTCCCAGAAGACCTTCCTCAGTCCTCTCGGTCCATAGCAACTTTCCAGTTCCATATTCAATCGCCTGTGCAGTTGGTCCTCATCACTGCTTTACCTGTGTTATGGATTACTTATTGAGCGTGTCTATTTCATGTCTGCCTCCATTAGATTGCAAGACTAAATATTTTTAGCTTTGGAAAACCTGGTACTTGAAACAGTTCACAAGACAGACTCAATAAATGTTTGATGAGTGGATGAGTAAGTAGAAGGAAAAAAATTACAATGAAGTATAATATTTGTTAACGGTTTTGCAGTACTTTCGAGAGATACCTGTGTCTTTCTAGTTCCTGGGGACATAACTGGAAAAACAAAAACTGCTTTGGTGTCCATCCATAGTCTGATGGAGGAGAGGAAACTGCCAGAAATTCAGGGATGGCGGTCGGAGAGATGGCTTAGTGGTTAAAAGCACTCCCTCTTCTGGAGGACCTGGGTTTAATGCCTAGCACCCACATGGTAGCTCACAGCTCTCTGTAACTCCAGTTCTATCACATATGACACTGTCTTCTGGCCTCCCACAAACACATACATGTAGTCAAAACACCCAATTATATAGAAAAAAAATAAGTTAATCTTGTAAAGAATTCGGAAAGTATAGGGTGGGCATGAATACACATGACAGGGACTTGCCACTCATAAGGGAATATTTATAAAACCTTTCAAGAGTTGTCAAAGGTAGGACATCTAGGGGATCATTTGAAGGTTCAGAAGAGCAAGGACCCAAGGAGAGGATGTGGAGAGACGAGGGAGCTGAACTGTCACTGAATTATGTAGGCTGGTGTTAGTGCTTGTTCAGGAAGTGGCTACACTGGCTTTCGTGTACTCTGAGCTCTACCCATACCGAATAAACAGGCAGCCTGCAAGGAAGAGCAGGAGGCCCCAGTGAATTGGAGATACTTTGAGGCATTGTGTCAATTTCTGGTTACTCTTGTTTCATTGAAAATTGCGACTAGGAGATTGTATCTTATTCGCTTTCAGGATGTGTGGGGAGAAACATGTAGCTCTCCCTCCCTTGAGTCAGCTAGAAATAAAAGCCCAGTTTGTGACCTGATAACCTCAGCAAGGAGGTTTTCCTGTTTGTGGATTTCAGTATCTCTTCACAATCTTCATGATTCAGTAACGCACAAAACATATTGAAGAGACAGACACCTATGAAGAAAAACCAGATCAGACCTGAGCTTTCTCAGGTCACAACAGGCTCCTTACAGCTGCCAGGAGCCACAACCCAAGAAAGTCCCCTGAAGTGTCCACTCTGGAGCATAAATCCTCTTCAAGCACACACTCATCTTGTCCACTCAAGGCCTCCGATGTTTCGTCTGCAATGTGTCATTTATAAAATGTTCTCGAGATAGCATTGTTGTTCATAAGGTGCTCCACACTTTAAGATGCTAGCAATCATTGCTGAAGGAGAAACACTGACTATAGCATCTCTGTCTTGGATTTATGGGCTAATGCTCAGCCCAGTGCTGTGAGCTAGGTGATGAGAGGGGGCTTCCTTTTACAGGCATTGCTCAGGTGCCAGCCACGTACTCGGCATTCTCTTGGTGCTGAAGGCACAGTGTCCTTGTGATGGTTGGTGAACCAAGGCAAGCAGCAGCCCTGTCCTGTAGAGGAGAAGATATGCCAGTGAGAGGACTAAGGGGAGGCACCACCCCATTTCTGGAGACTTGGCCTAGGAGGTGTATCTACTTTACATGCACATGTCTTTACAGCAAGCCTGTGAGATAAGGAGATTGCAGAGGGTGCTCATGTTCAAAGAGCTACTGAGGAGTGAACCTGGGTTCTTGTGTTACAGAGAGGAGACATGCCTGGTAGGGATCATATGTGCATATTAAAAAATATGTGTAATTAAAGAACATATCATAACTACCTTTCTACTTTTTATTTTAATTAAAATATAATTATATCATTTCCCCCTTTCCTCCTTACAACTCCTCCCACCACCCTGTGGTCGTTCTCAGTTACTCATGGGTTCAATAAAGAATGGGAAGCCACTTCAGGATGCAAACCTCAAATTTGTGAGAGCGGAGGGTACAGTCTCAGTGACTAAACCCAGAGCTCATTTCATTCAAGTCCTTTATTGTGGAAAGGCAAAGTTAATTGACCTCCCCCACAGATACAAATACATTTTTGCTTCAAAGCAGACTTATGATCTGTTGGAAAGGCTGAGCGCTCCTATCTGACCACAAAAACTGTGTTTTTCACTGTATGACTTGGGGATCAAGGCCGTTTTATTTCTGTGCTCTTGGCACTTAACATCGTGCCTTGTATGTGGAGGGTCCTCAATACTTGTTGAGTAAATGAATGAATGAGTGAGCGAGTACTATAATACACTATGTTTTGAGTCTCAGTATGTTAACTACGTTCAAATAAGTTCATAATAACGGGACTGTGCCCATTTTAGGTGTATAGACTCTCTCCATCAGTTCTCACTTCAGTCTGATTAGACAACCATTTTTCAGATGAAAAAATGTAGAAAACCAACCCCCAAACATATCATAACAGTATGTTATGGTTGGAAGAAATGGGCAGTTTTTGTGCACATGTATTTTTTTTCTCCGAGTATGTATCAATGTGGCTGTGCATGTTTCACAAAGATAAAATACAAACTGACAGAACTCATAACCAAGTGACTTAGCAGATGTCGAAGGTTACAAGCTCCCTTTTGGATTCATGTTCTCATATGTTTGTTATATTTAACAGAAAGAGGAAGTAAAAAAACCTAAGTTTCCTCAAGTTGCTGATGATGATGGAGACAGTGAACATAGCAGTTTTACTCATGTGAATGCTGGGAAACCCACAGTTTAAGTGCCAGTTCGTACAACCTTTTTGGCTGGCAATATCTTTCCAAGGTATATTAATACTTTGTGCCCTTTGACTCAGGAAGCCTACTTTTTGGAGAATTTATGTACTAGTACGTAGAAAAATATGCCAACACAAGGATGTATTCTGTAGTGTTTAATGTAGTAACAAAGGTGTGCCCATGAATATGGGTCTAGTTATGCAAACTGTGGTGTACTGTATACTGGAATATCAGAGGCTATTTAAAAGATTTTGGTTCAGCAGTCAGTATTGATTTGGAATACTATTGATTTATCGGGGAAGAAATCCAGGTAAACATAGGACATGCATGCTATATTTTTGTGACATAATGAAGATCTGTCTATATGTGTGTGGATCATGTTTATATATGTGTAAATATGTATGTATATGTGTGTGTTATTTGTTCCTTAATATCAGAAGAGGTTAGGGAAGGTAAAAAATCATTTTCTACATCTACCATTTTGCTCCATGTGTATTTATCATATCTATTGTCGAAAACAAATATTTAGGGCTAGAGAGATGGCTCAGTGGTTAAGAGTGCTTGAGAGAATCTAAATTCACACACCAGATCTCACTTTGGAGAGCCCACAACATCTTATGACTCCAATTTCAGAGGATCTGATGATGTTTTCTGATCTTTCCCGGAACATACCAGGCACACATACACAAGCAGGCTCATACATATACATATACATAAAAAATAAATAAGTCTTTTTACAAGCAAAAAGGAGGTGAAGGTTTATTATACAGTAACTGCTTTTGAACTTTGCACTTACAGGCAACATGAAAGAAAGTATAGGGAAAAGGAGTGAAAGACAGAGGGGAACACAGCAAGGTTAGAGATAAGGGAAGCAAACTTAAAAGAAAGCAAGACCACCAGCACTTCACATGCCATTTTGACATCTATAGTTTAGATCTGGTACGTACGAGTAACTCTCCATTTCTCAGAAAAAATGGATACTGGGAGTAATTTAAGTGAGTCTTGCTTTCTAACAAGTTGAATTCAAGTTGACTTCAAGTTGAATTCCAGGATATTAAGAAGGAGAAAAAAAAATCTTACCAACTGCACTCTTAGCAAATACCTGGTCCTGTGGTAAGAAAGCCTAAAAGAAATTCCAAAGCTGTTTGGTGGCTGAGCAGTTCATTCCCAAGTTTCTGAGATCTGTCTGGTCTAGGAGATCTGCTGACATCTGTGTGATACAGCTGGGAGTGTACAACTTGAGGATATGCTGTGATGGCTAATATTGACTGTCAACTTGCTGGGCTCTAGAATCACCTAGGAGACAAGCCACCGGGCATATTTGGCATGTTTGTGGGGAATTTTCTAGATTGAGTTAATTGAGGTAGCAAGACCCACCCCAAGTATGGATAGAACCTTCTACGGATTGAGATCCTAGTCTAGATAAAATAATGTGAACTGAGTACTGATAAGACGGTTCTGGATCACAAGTAGTCTGAATAAACGGGAACACGCACACTCTGTATCTTGAGTTCACAGGGGCCGAACTGGTCAAGTAGTTTATTGTCCAGTTCTTATACCCTCTCCCACCAGAGACATACGTGAGGTTGCCAGGGCAACAATCACAAGAGGCAAAACCAGGTGTGCTTGCAAGCACAGGGTTAAAATCACGAGGTAGAAGGCATAGGTTTGATCACAAGGTTACAGATCACAAGGGAAAAAGGCATATGTGTAATCATTAGGTTACAATCAGTAAGGTAAATCAAAATATATACAAAACATTATTATTCTTTAGCTAGCCATAAAGCCAACCTCCTATTTTATGAGATTAAGGTCTCTTTAAGTAATCTTTGACTTCCTCAAAACGAACTGCCTCTGGGCTAGTCTTTTTACAACTTAGCCTTGCTTAGCAGCTGTCCCAAATGTGAATTAACTTGAAGACACACAGCAGAACTAAAGCTCAAGATCAGAGGGCTCTCCACAGAGCACTAGCTGTCATTGCTTTTTGAGTCCTGACTTAAGATGCAAAAGGACTAGCTGCCTCATGCTTCTGCCTCCATGTCCTCCCTGTTATGATGGACAAAACTTTCAAGCCTTAAGTGACACCAATCCTTCCTTTTCTAGAATTGCTTTTGTCAGTTCGTTTGTCACAGCAACTAAAAAAACACCTAACATCTCCATTTGGGAAGACTTCCTGGAGAATGTATACTAAGGCTGAGACCTGTAGGGTGAGCAGCAGATGGTGCTTGTGAAGGTCAAAGGCAGAGGAGAGCTTGCGCTGGTTGAGGACAAAGAGGACTGGAGGGCCATGGAGGTTGGAGACCAAGGTGACTGTAGAAAAGGAAGAAGCCGAGAGGGCTTCACATGCTGTGGGAAGTATTTGGAGCAAGCTGGGAAGTGAGAAAGGCAGGGTTATGTTGGGAAAATTGCATCTTAAAACACGACATACGGACCAGCTCCTCAGCTGTGGTGCAAAGAATGGCTGGAGACTGGGTAGGTTGCATTTGGGAAAAGAGTTGAAAGTCACTCTGAGGTGAGAAAGAGAGTGGACTAAGTCTGAGAGGAGATGAAGAATGTAGTATCTAGTGAATCATTTGCAGGCAGCTGGGAGCAACTTCTTGGGGATATGGGGTGAGGGAGAGTGACGCCTTGGAAGTTCCCAGCTTGAGCAGCTGTGTGTTGGGGATTTTGATGCTTATTATTTAAATAGAGAAGATCAGGAAGAATTCAAGTTAGAGGAGGAACTTAATGCTGAGTGTGATCCATCAAGTCACGCAAGCATAGATGTCCCTTGTTCTAACAACCCTGCAGTCCCATCAGAATTGTGGCCTCATCATTTCGTGTCTTTTCACTGTTTATTGTCTTCCTTTTGTGCTCACTTCAGTTTCTGTAGAACTTATGATCTATGATCCATTATTTAAACCTTATCTTTTTGCTCACATTTCTAACTCCAGTGTTTACCTCGTGGTAAGGATTGTGGTACTTCGTGGTGACTCCCACAATTCGTAGGTCTCAGTGCTAACCCCAGTGTCTTAAAAGGCAACTGTATTTGGAGATGGTGCAGTTACCTGTATAGAAGTAATTAAAATGATATCACTGAAGTATGGCTCAAATCCATCACCTAGTATCTTCATTCAAACTGAAAATCAGGTCACATTCTATTACAGAAAAACCTCCCCAGCTAACAAAGATATAGAAGAAGGGGCAGTGTACAAGCCAAGGGGAGAGGCCTTAGAAGGAACAACCATGCAGATACCTTGATCTTGAATTTCCAGCCTCCAAAACTGAAAGACAATAAATTTATTTTGCATAAGCCATCCAATGTGTGGTATTCTGTTATGACATCTCTAGCAAACTACTGATCCAGCTGCATCCTTTTTCTGGTTTTTGTCTAAGCAGTGGGTGTGGTTGGAAGAACAAACACTATTTCACTAACTGGTCTTTCTTTGAACTTTTGACCATTTAGTGACACCCTGAGAACTTGTCCACTCTCCAGTCTGATTAGTCTCCATCAATGTTCCACTGTCCCTATGGATGACCTTTCTTTTTTACTTTATGGAAGAAGCAAACAGGAGAGAATGTCCTTGTGTCACTGTCATCAAATCTAAAGTCTTAACCCCAAACCATACTCTCCATCTCTTTTCTGTGTGGTGCCAGAGCTCCCTCCTACACCCCCACCATGCCTCGGATTCCTCTCCCCCTCTCCTGCATTTATCAAGTGTTACTGGACTAGTGAGTCAGCTTGTCAGCCTCCAAAAGTGCTGGGAGACATTTAATCTCGGAACAGGATGCTCTTTCCTGAATCCCAGTGTATTAATTACTTTCTCGTTATTGTGAGAAAATATCCAACAGAACAACTGAAGAGAGGAAAAATTCACTTTGGGTTTCAAGCTTAAGAGAATTCAGATCATGGTCTCTTGACCTTATGTTTTCGGTAGAACATTCTGTGGCATAGGAGAGCAGTTTACTTCACAACCAACCAGGAGGCAGAGGACTGGACTGGAAGTTGTCAGGGATAATACAGCATCAAAGACCCTTTAGCTAGTGACCCAATTCCTCCAGCTTGGTCTTTCCTCCCAAATTTTTACAACCTTTCAAAATAGAGTCTCTGTCTGAGTATCAAGAGAGCATGTTGAACCTATTGGAAATTTTACATATCCAGATCATAATGCCCATCATTTTCCAATTGTGTCCTTACTTCTCTGTTCCCTTCAACGACAGAGAAGTAAGGACACAATTGGAAACTGAAATGTGGGCTAGTGAGATGGCCCAACCTGTACAGCCCTCTGCTGTCAAGCCTGATGACCTGGTCTCAACACCGGACACATGTGATAGAGGGAGAAAAAGGACTCCTCAGAGTTGCCCTTTGACCTCCACTTCTGTGCTGTGGCATGTATTTACTAGCCCACTTACATAGAGAGGCACGCACAATGAATAGGCAAAACAGCAGCAAAGCATTTTAAAAAATGAAATGCACAATCCAGAAAACGTCCTCCTGTCCTACAGAGCTGCAGAGACCCGCTCTCCTGATGCCCTCAAAACTACTCTCTCTCCATCCTGCAGTCTAGGTGCCTTTCTGTATCTTAAAACAGAGCTTTACTGTCTCAGCTTTTGCATCTAATATTCCCTCCTCCCGAAAAATAACGGTTCCATGGATATCCTGTTGTGATAGGTTATGTAACAAGTCTCTGTTTAAGTAAAGATGACCTCTTGGAAAGAGAGAGGCAGGAAGAGCCGCTGTATTTTTGGGTTCCCACTTGGGATGAAGTATTAGTGCATATGAGACATGTTGTAAACATCCCATGAAATATAAAATTCCATCACTTCGGTTGTTCCCTAGAGCAAACAGTAATAACTTTTATTATTTACAAGCAATCAGTTTTCATGTCTTAGGGATTATGCTAAATACCTAGGAAATATTAACCCATCTAATAACAGCAGGCTGTGATGTAATTAATGTGAGTCTTTGTTTAATATCTAAATCAGAGTGGTGAATTAACTTAACAATACCTTAACAGACAGGGGTGGGTTTGAACTGATGCCTTCTGAGAGGAGGAGGAGGCTGAAGCTGAGACTTTAAAGATGTCTGGGCAGGATTTTATCAAAGTGCAGAGGTAGAGGTAGGGCATTCATTGTCAGGCATTGGATGAACAGAGAGAGAGGAAGGGAGGGAGGGGGTGGGAACACGCTTTATCCTTTTCACGTAGTGTCAAATGTACAGGTGACAGAAGGTGCTGGCTGGCCAGGAGTATTCCCAGGCTGTTGTTTGTGCACCTACAGAGGCTAAGGTTTCGGCTTATCCTGGAGAAGTTCATCTGCTCCGGAGTCTGGAAATAAGCAGCTAGAGTTGCCTTTTCTCAACTTTTAAACCTTTATTATTGGTCCAGTCATCCCGTAGAACTTTGAAGCAGGGGTGGGGGTGGGTGGGAAAGGAAGCAGATAAAACGCAAGTGAAAGAAAGGGGGAGGGGAAGGCTCCGACTCAGCCAGCACCGCGCTCTCTTCCTGCCTCTCTAGGGATCCCATGGCTAACTATGAATTTAGCCAGGTGTCTGGGGACAGTCCTCGCTGCCGCCTCTCTAGGACAGTCCAGATCTGTCTCGGATTGAGTCTCCTGGTCCTGATCGCCTCGGTAGTGGTAGCGGTAGCGGTCATATTTCTGTGGCCGCGCTCACCCCTGGTGTGGAAAGGGAAGCCTACCACGAAGCACTTTTCTGATATCTTCCTAGGACGATGTCTGGTCTACACTCAAATCCTCCGGCCTGAGATGAGGTGAGTTGGCGCCTGAGGCTCACGCTGGGCTCGGCGGACACGGGAGAGACAGGCTGTGACCCAGCTGCAGCTCACTCCGGGGAACCGGGCGTGGGTGGTGGGAGGGGAGTGGGGGGAACCGTCCAGAGTCCCAAACAAAGCATCTTGTATTGTGGAACAGCTGGGAGCCAAGAGGCAGTGCTGAGTAGGATTAGTTGAGCCTAAGGGTCCTTTTGCAAGTTACCAGAACTTTGGCAGTGCCTGTGGTGGGGGAGCTGATCTGACCTGAGCTCTGCAGAGATACTGGCTTCACACAGCAAGTCCTGAGCTGGACCCTTAGGGACAGAAAATGACTCACATTGTCATTTGGCTTGTGCTTTCAATCTGCCACCATCCCTGCCCAGAAGTTATGGTCATAGGCAGCACTTGACTAAGTGGCTTGCTGAGGGTGCTGTGTGGTGGAGGGAGTCAGAAAGGACAGATGTCTGCCTGGAGTTTTATTTATCTTTATAAAACAGCATCCTGGAATGGTAGTTACATGCCTGTAATTTCAGCTCTAAGGTGATTGGTACAGGAGGATGGCTGTGAGTTCAAGGTTAGTCAGAGCTGCACAGCTACATTGTGAATTCCAGGACAGGCTTGACTTAAATAGGGAGATCAGGTTCAACATAAATATATTAATTAATTAAAACACAAAGCAAGCAAGCAAGCAAACAAGCACAAACAACATCCTGATTCATTTTACACCCGCTCTTTAATAAAACAAAGCAAGACAGACTATAAAAAGCTGAAATGTTACCCATCAGATAATCTGAATCAGCTTGGTGAACCTGAGCAGACCCTTGGGAGCAACATCTTCATCAGTCCATAGAACTAGCCCTCACACCCCTTCCACCTATTACTTGCCCCTGGGGGCGGACTTGCTGTATCTCTATTTTCAGGGTGTTGTTTTAGTGTAGAACTGATTTCTGAAGTCAAACAGAAAGCAGAACAGGCTGGGAAGGTACACCCAGAAGCCCAACTTCACATTCTGTCCTTGGGTGCACAAGCTTCCCAGATGCTCTGTGGTTTGAATCCTGATCTTAATCGAAAATGTTCATGTAGAAATAGTCTCAGGGTCCTGGTAAATACTTTGTTTACAGATTGTTCAATGATTTTGAGTAAACTCACACTGTATTTAGCAAACTGAGTGCATGGAGCGGCATAGCATGATGAGCCCTGAGCATTAACCCTGTGTGTGCAGATGTCGGTGAGCACTGTTAACCTGTCCACTCATGTGTGTGTATGCATTCAGCAAGTATTAATTATTTGTGTTTTTCATATCATATTCAATCTAAAATAAACAGGCTTAATTAATTTAAAGTGTTCTCCCCCCCTCTCTGTATATGCGCATTCCATGGTGCATATGTGAAGGTCATGGAATCAGTTTTCTCCCTCCACTATGAATATTACAGGAATCCAACTCAGGTTTAGAAGCAAGCATCCTACCTACTGACCCACCTCATTGGCTTAACTTGTTGATAATGTGATGAGCATCTTTCCAGACATCTCACAACACATACTACATACACATACACACCACACACACACAACCACACACATTTTATATGAATAGGTTAGTGATAGATACTGATCACATGCCAGGCACTTAAAAATAATCAATCCTGTAGTCTTTTAACAACCACATTGGAGCTGAGATGCCACTCAGTGGTAGAGCTCTTATACAGTACCCTGGGTTGATCCTAGCATCACAGTAAATGAATTAATAAATAAAGCAAAATAGAACAGGACAGAAGTCAATCACTCAGAAACAGTTACTATTGGTATGTCCACTTTACAGATAAACAAACTGAGTCAGAAAGTTTGAGTAAAGTGTTCACACGTGATTATAGAGATTAAACTCCTAGCCACTAAACTAACTGCCTGTGCATGTTTTTGTAGGTTGAGTGGTTGTGAAGTTTATAGGCCATGCAAAGAGACCTTTGAAACAGAAAAGAAGTACTAATTTTAAGCACCATGAGTCAATAAGTTTAACTTGAACACCTGGTGTGAGATTGTCTCGCAACTAAAATCAGTGGAAGGCAGTTAAAATCCTGGAACTTTCTAAGAGTGGCAGGAGTTTGGCCCCTTCCCTCTGTAGCTCTGACAGGCCACAAGCCATGCTGCCTGCAACGTGTACATGTGACCTGGCAGAATTGTTTATCTGGAGTTGTAACTAAACCCTTTCAATATGACCATATAAGATCTCTCCCTCTGGTCCCTGGAAAAATACCTAAGTCCAGGTAGCAACCCTCAGTCTACAAGTGGGACTGCCTATCCTAACCAATGAGTTTCCAATGATGTTCCTGGGATACAGGGACCATTCTTCTGGTTATATATGTAACCATCCCCCCAATAAAGTTGAGTTCAAGTCCTCTACTGGTGACTCCCGAGAATTTTGTTCATTCTAGTAGGCTCGCAGATCTCTAATCAAGGACTGATGGATCTGCCTAGACCCACTTGCACCTTGTGGCTTCCTGCCAGGGAGCCCGCCAGTGGAGCTACCTCGAAGACACCACGGGATTTATTCAAACAACAACCTGGCACCTTATTCTCCCATAGATTGAGAATCTGAACTCTGAAACATGAATCTTGGCTGTGTTCCAGTATGTGTTCAATGTAGCTGTGCTGTGATATGCTCTCACTATGTAAAATGGAAACATTGATGACAACCCCCAGCACCTGGAGAATGAAGAGGACTCAGAGGAATAATGGTGTTCAAATAATTTGCTCAAAATGTTACTGCTGTGTAAATGTAGTGTCGCAGATACCTCTCCACAATAACAAATATAGATTAAGTACAATCATTCATGTATTAATCACATTCCCATAATCCAGGCTTCCAAGGCTGAAAGTTACATTGTTTCTAATTTATTGAGTTATCTTGTTAACTGAATGCTTGTTTCATATCTGTACATACAAATCTACCTCATTCTTTATAGGGTGGAAGTAGCCATTTCCAGTTGACTAAAAATTAAATTCCAATTTTTAATCAAGGGTCTCTATTACATTGGGCAAAGGCATGTGCCACAGAGCATGTAAGTTGGAGAACAACTTTTGGGAGTCTCTTTTGTTATGTAGGTTCTGGAAATCAAACTTAGGTCTTCAGGCTTGATAGCAATCCTTCTATCTTACTGCCCAGTTTCTAATTTTTCAACCCCATCCATTCATTTAATAACTATTTTTAGCCTCTGCTGTATTGCAGGCAGTGATCTGGCTACCGATGTCACAGAAGTGACAGACAGAGTTCCAATTCTTGTGCAGCTTTTCTTCCGCAATGAACATCTTCAACCTATACTTTCACATGTATATTGGAATTGCCTCTACAACAGACCCCAGTGTGTGGAGGGAACCAGCCTTTCCCACAAATGGGTTCACGGAAACTCTATGCAGGAGGGAGTACGAGCGGAGGAAAAATGAAGAATGACAAATGAACAGGGTAGTTCGTTCTTTTATGGGACCCGAGGAAATGACACGCATGATCGCGCTTTAAAATGACACGTGGAACACGCTTTAGAAGTAAAATGCAGGAGCGTTTTTAATAGGGGAATTAACAGTGTACATGTTAAGGAAAGAGAGGGGCAAGAGAGAGAGACTGACAATGCAATGCGCCTTGTCAGTGGAAAAAAACCACACCAAGAAGAGAAGGAGGGAGAGACTGACAATATACATTACCAGGGAAAGGGCCACACCAGAAAGAGAGAGAATTGCTCTGGGAAGAGGTTTAAAAAGCCAAATAGTTTTTTTGATATGCAGATGTTGCTCAGGCCTTCAGAGGTTTCGTATGTAGATGCAGTCACGCCCAGGATGGGGGTTGGGAGTCCTTCCTCCTGTGACTTATCTTGTTTGCTAAGAAAGAACATTTGACTTAATACTGTTAGCTGAATAATATTTCCTTCTGCCCCAAACAGAGCAGAGTGCCATGTAGGCAAAGAAGGTTTTTATTTTATAGTTTTTAGCTGTTTGGTGTGTATTTATTTTTTCTCTATCTAGGCCCCTTTTTGCTTCTATCTGTTACTATCAATATGAATGGGTAGCTTTACACACGCCAGGACTTAGAAGCCTGCAAGATATTTTACAATGACAATTACTTTTGAGTAAAAAATGGCCGCTTCTCCTTCTCAGCTAACACCGGCCAGCTAAGGTATCACTAGGCCATGCAGACATAATGAAAGACTTTTGTCGCCATTACAGGTTGAACAGGATACTGTGGATATTTTAAATTTTACTGTTTTTAAAATTCTAAATGTTTCCAAAATCTTCCTGAAGGAGTTTTATCACCTAACACTCCCACATCAGTCTACAAGGCCCACTTTTCCACAACTGACCATTACTGAATGTCTTAAACTTTTTTTAATTGCGAGAAAAATAGAAAAATAGCATTTACCTGGTCCCTGTTTGCCAGAAAGTCTTAGTACTTTTCTGGTTTTGGGCCATTTCAACTTTGTTCAGATTCTTTATCCTTTCTGTTGAGTTACTTACATATGTGTTTTGGGGCTTCTTTATGTTTCCAGAGAATATCTGCACACACATACACACAGTACCCTATAGCCACATCAATGAAACCTCTGCCCCAAGGACACATTTTACTGACAACACCCTGAATCTCATTATTATCCTGAGGTTACTTCTGATTTTGATTCCCTAATCAAGAAGCAACGAGAACGGCTGTAGTAGGGCAAGGGACAAAGAAGTATTTGTATACATGGAAACGCTTCCAGACCTCCACAGGGGGAACCACTGTCCTGGCCAGTACCATACTCAACTGACAGTGGAACCCCGAGCATCTGAGCTCAGGTGCTTGATTGATTCAGAGCTCCTCAGGTGCAGATCATAAGCAATCAAACAGCCCCCACAGAAATCCAACACCTACAAACAACACAGACTGCCAAGACCTGGGATAACCCATCACCCAACATTTTACACATAACTAAAAAAATTTCCACAACAAACAGCAGTTTTAGTTTCAAACCTAGCAAATTAGAAATGTTTGCTTTCAATTCTTCCCTAAGAATCAAGAATTCTCCCCTTTCTGTGTCTGCACTTACACAGCTAAAAAGAAAAACTGGTTGGACTTTCAGCATTCTACTCTGAAGCTTCTGAGCTGAAACATTGGGTTCCTGAGGGGTGTTACACATCTTTGCAGTTGACAGAGTCATGACACCTCCTGTCACTTCTACAAGGGGCTTTCTGTCTCCCAGCCTCCAATAACCACTTCCTGTGTTTTTATCAAGTCAACATGAACAGTCTTTGAGACCTGTCTCCTTCTGCTTGATATCTAGTGTGAGTGCTGATGTCATGGGGTCTCCAGAAAAAATGAAATAATGGGGGTGGGGTGTGGGGTGGGGTGGGGTGGAATTTGCACATGCAATCATGGAGGCTGGCAATTGCAAAAATCTGCAGTCTAAGCCAACAGGCTGGAGGCTCTAGAATTGATGATGCTGCAGCTTTAGTCTGAAGGAAGTCTGTCAGAATTCCCTTTTCTCCTGGAACCTTAGTCTTTTTCTTAAAGCCTGATAGAATGTGCTCACCCAATTATGGTGGATGATGTTCTTTCTACCAGGTCTATGATTTAATGTTACTTTCATGTAATAGAACACCTTACAGCAGAAGGCAGATATGACACTTCCTATAATCATCTGTTTTCAAGATTTTTTAATAGAGAATCTTATTGCAAGGTACCATTTGCTATATCACAATAATAAAATACCATTCCCCAATTCAGTGACTCACATCAAGGATCATTTAAATTGCATGCTTCTGTGGGTGAATAAGGATCATTAGGGGCCTGCTTCACTCAATGTCATCTGGCTCTGCTGTTCCCCAGGGCATCATTCAAGATGGCTTTCATGACTGATATCTTGGCTCAGCAGGCATGCTATGTCTCTCTTTCTCTTTTTGTTGTTTTTGCATGGTCCTCTCCACATGGCCCTTCCCTATTAAACCAGGGTCTCTTCATGGTTCCCACATTCTGACAGTATAGTCTTCTGTGTCATGTTAAAGCTTTAGGCTTATAACTGGCACTGCTGCATTTCCACAGGTCATCAGGACAAGGCCAACTCCCCCATCTTGAAGGGTATACTGAGGAGCTATCTTCTGACTAAGATGGCCTTGGATATGTGTCTCTCATCATGCCTAGACATGGCCAAGATGCAACCAAATGTGCACAGGGTGTCAGCACAGACAGTATCTCTTCTCTTGGCATTGTAGGAAAGTATCAAGTGTTCATGTGACAGTCAGGACTCAGAATATGTTCAGAGGTCTTTAGAGACCCATCTTTAGAGAAAGCCCTGGTTGGGTTGACTTAAGTCCCACGACTCTTCCATCCTGATGAAGATCAGCTTCTCCCATGGATGATGGGGATGTCAGCCACGGAGGACAGCTGCAGATACTGGAGGTCCAGGCACAGAGATATAAACAAGTGTATGTATGAAAGATCTCTTCATCTCAGCCACAGAGGTACTGTGAGCCAGAAAGGTGGGGCTCTAATTCACCTTACCACCCTAGTTGCACCATATGTTGCTCATCATATTCTCGTCTCTTTGTCAAAGCTTTTTGAACTGAACTCACTTGTGTCAATATCAAGATCTGTTGATAATCAAAGCTGGACACAAGCATAAATGATGAATCATAGAACATTTTCTGTTTCTTGCTTCATTTCTTTTTCATGTTGGCTGGCTTTTCTGATTCCTTTGTTTTCAGGTTACAATTTTTAAAATAATCTTTACTTTTTGCTTCTTCTTCTTCTTTAAGATTTTAGGGTTTTCTAGGGGGTCAAGTCTGTGCATATTACTTCCCTATGATTCCCACATCAATAGTCTCAGAATTTTATTTAAGTCTTCACGAAAGCAGAAAATTGGTATCTTGTACGAATATGCCAGACCAGTGAACGGACATAAACCTATTCCCTTTACATATGCTTGTGTCAGACATTTCATTACAGTGACAGAAAACTGATTAATCAAAAAAAATCTAGACCCAACTACCAAATTCAACAATGGATGGCACAATTTGAAAACATCTTTTAAAGCATAAGTTTCTATGAGAGTGTGACTTTCATAGCACATAAATCTATACACACTGGAGATTTATTTATTTACTTGTGACAGGCTTAAAAGTGACCAGGCGAAATGCAACTAGGACAGGACTTGGAGCCAGAAGGATCTAGCTTTTCATATTCCTCATATTCATTTACGAAGAAGTCAGTAAAAATAATAAATTCACTTCAAAGAATATTTTGAGGCACTTTGAATATGCTTGTATATAAAAATGAATATTAGACTTAGGTTACATATAAAACTAACTAATATTCTAGAAGGCAGTATGAAGCAGAAATGTAAGTGAATTCTTAAAATGTAACTGATTTATGATGCTGTAGCTGCCTCTGAGGCTTTATTTGTTTGGGGTCAACTGTAACTGTTACTTTTTCACTTGTAACTGAAAGCTGCATGCCCCCTACCCTAGTTCCTCTTGTGCAGCTTCTACTGAGGCAGATACTTACTTAGCTTGGAGCTTTTTTAACTTGCTAAAAGGTTAGAAAGGAAAAGATAGAAAGGAAGATTTCTTCACAGACCCTTATCTGTTTGAAAGCTGGAGAACTGGACTAACATCTAACAACTTTTATCCCATTAACTGTCTCATAACACACTTCTCCATCAATTATTTGTCTCAGAGTAACTCTCATCTGAGCCTTTCCCAGCAACTGTCTTCCTTCTCAGCAACATGCTCTGTTGCTGTCTTTTATCTGAGCCTTGTTCCTGTCTGCCTTCCCATGTTCATTCCCTGGAACTAACTGACAATTCCAACTGCCATGCTCTCTTAAATAGGGCTTCTAAGCTGTTTCCAGATGTCCAAGTGGCATGTAACCATAAGGAAGGCTGCACAATGCAAAAGACTTCTTGGCAAAGCATCCTACTACACAGAACCTTTGTGAATATCATGTTATTGTTCAGAAATTATTTGTATTTCTAATAGACAAGAATGACAAACTCCCCTATAATTTAAAAGGTTGGATTTATAACTTCATATGCAAAGGAATGAAAGCCATATTCTACTAGGTAATTGTTTTTTGAATAAATCTTTTCAACAGTATCTGTGTTATAGTCCATTGCTATTAGTATAATGAAGTACTGGATGCTAGAAAATAGATGAAGAAAAGAGGTATTTAGCTCACAATTTCAGAAGTCTAAGCTTGGTGCTATAGCTTCTGGGCTCTGATGAGGACCTTCTGGCTACATCATAGTGTGGTAGATGACATCATGAAGGTGAGACCTGCAGAAGAGATCACTTAGTCATACAGGAAGCCAGAGACTAGAAAAGGACCACCTGATACTCACAGGAACTAATTCCTACTTTCATAACAGGATTGATTTATCCTGAAAGTGATGACCCATGGCTTAAGCATCTTCTATTATGTCCCATCTCTTAAAGGTCCCACACCCTTCACACTGCCACATGGTGGGCCAAGCTCCTAGCATGGAAACCTTTGAGGTACAGACACAAACCCTATCCAAACTATGGCAACACCCCAGTACAACACTGCAAAGAGATGGTGTCTATCTTTTGGCTTTAATTTGGCCTTCCTTTTAACTTTTAAGTATTCATGAATACTGTCATTTTTTGTACCTATGGAGAGCTGGTCTTAGGACCCCTAGGACTCCCAGAAGGCTACCAAAATCTGTGTGCTAAAAGTTTTCTATAAAATATTGAGATATTTTTCATATGATTTCCACTTTTTTGTTCATATTTTATATCTTTCCTGGATTTCTTAAAATACATAATACAGCATAAATGCTATGGGAATTATTATTATGTCATGTAGTCCACAGAATGATAGCAGGAGGAAAATTGTATATATGTTTTGTACAAAGACAACTTTTTTTGATTGTGTCAATCTGCAGTGCTTTGGGTTCACATATGTGACAGCCACATGTACAGAGGGCCAACTGTATTTTGGAACCCTTGCAGATTCTTCTGGCTCCTAACAGTGAACAAAACAGAGAATTCTGTTAATTTCCAGAACTTATATTCTCGAAGACAGAGGTAGACATGAAACAAAACAAGAACATAAACAATATAGCAAGTGGTGGGAAGAGCTGGGAATAACATGAAGAGGCTTTAAATTTTCAATTAAACAAGGAGGTCTCCCGTGGAAGCTGAAGTTTTAGTAATGCCCTGCCTGTGTTTAATCTTCCAGGATTTTTTGAAGACATAATATAACTTTGATTTCTAAGTTAGAAAGATAGAGACATACATACTGCATAGATGTATATTAAGTTTTCTTTAGCATTCTTATTTTTTCTTCATTTGCAGATATCTATTAGTACGTAGAACAGAATGGTCATTTGTCTTAGGATTTTCCACCCTCTGGGTTTGGATGGTTACCTTCTTATAGTGGTTTATTTTTATTTTTTTATTTTTATTATTTTTATTTTTATTTTTTATTTTTTTCTTTGTTTTTACTTATTTATTTATTTATTTTTTTTGTTTATTTTTTTGTTTATTTTTATTCTTTGACTTATTATTGTAGAATGTATGTGTATGATATGTGCGAGTGCACACATGTGTCATGGTGTATAACGTATGGTGGTCAGTTTTCTTCTTCCACGTGAGTTCCATGGAACAAACTCAGGTTGTCAGGTTTGCGCAGCTAATGATTCGATCTGATGTATGATCTCATTGGCCTCTGGGGTGTTGTTTAACATGATCTTATAGAAAGAGTATTGCTTAGAAACTGATAGCCAAGTTAGAGTCAGTTAGACATGGGGGGGCATAAATACTTCACAGAGGGAGCTTTCCTCCAGCATCCCTTCAAAAAGCCCATAATGTGACATTGTCCCACAGTTGAAGGTTCTTAGAGCTGGGTGTTGTGCATCTGGGGCATCTGTTCTCAAGTTTCCTAAGGATTTTTCATCCCATTAATTTGGTAGCATCTGATGGTCATGGCTAAGATTGATCAATTCTACAGGGACTAGTGAATCACTATTTTCTAACTAAAAGAGTTCTTTGGTATTTATTTACTTTGATTCTTCTAAGCAGGGGGCTTTATCCACTGGTTGTTCTGAAAGAGAGTTCATAAAAGAAATGTATTATTTAGAGTTCTTTTTAGAAACAGCCAGTAAGAGATGTGGATGGGGAAACAATTGGGGAGTTTGCTAGCAGAACTGGCTCATGTGATTATGGTGACTGGGAAGTCTCAACAACCAGCCTTTGTAGGCTGGAGACCAAAGGATGCCAGCAGCGTTGCTCAGTCCCAAGTCTGAGGCCTCAGAGCCAGAGTAGTCAATGTTTTGATACTCAATCTGAGACCAAAATCCAGATCAGGCTAGCTACTGGTATAAGGCCTGGATTCCCAAGGTCATAGAGCCTGCACCTCCAATGCCCAAGACAGGAGGGCATACTCTCAGGATGAGAAACAATTCAAGTCCTAAATCTCCCAAACTTACCTTGTAATTGTTCTGCACTAGAGATGGGATTCTCGGTTATTCTGAGGAGTCCTGACCACTATTGGTAGAAACAAAACTTAGAGAGCATGCCAGTGCTATTTGCTGTAAGTTGGCATGGTTTTTCTGGACATTAGTGGGTAGTTCTAGAAGATAGTATTTTTAATATTTTATTTTTTTCATATTATATGTATATGTGCGTACGTTTGTGCATGCAAGTCTAATGCCCTTGGAGGCCAGAAAAGAGTGTCAGATCCCCTGAAACTGGAATTACAGGCAGTTGGGAAATGCCTGATGTGGCGCTGGGAATCTAACTCTCATCCTCTGAAGTGTAGTCTGTGCTCTTTAACAGCTGAGTCATCTCACTGGCCACTAGAACACACTTTTTTTTTAAAAGGAGAGACATAAACATTACAAGTTCACACTTATAACCCCAATCCAGAGCAAAAGTACAAGACTTTAATAGTCTAAATTTTATGCTTGTATCTAAGTTTTCTCTTATACTGGAAATCTTAGCTCCTAGTAACAATATAATTAGGTGGTTTGCCTTGTCTCTAGATATGCGATATATAATTATTATACTTTTATTTTATGCTTATGTCATTGTTATTGTTAGCACACTATATTCTAAGTGACATAAGCTTTCTTCAAGGTCCTTTTTGACTTTCAGAGACAGGATTCACAGCATTAGTGATCTGTATTGAAAATACTAAAGCATAATACTGTTTTAAAGAAAGGATCACACTGGCCGTCTCATTGAGAATAGATAGTAGCAAGACAGTACAGAGCAAGACAAGTACATAAAAGCCATCCAGAGGCTCTCGAGTTAATTTTTCTTTATTCCAATCCTGTGTAAGCATTATTCACTGTAAACCAATCCCGTTAGATTCGTCAATCTGCCTAGTTTCCTGCCCGCATCTCACTTGACCAATCTAGGAAAAATCTGGGAAGAGTTGATTACACACCCTCCTTCTGAAATATTTTCTTCCCTTCATCCCTTGACAGGCTGTTTGCTTCCAAATTCATAACTTCACCCAAAACTTTACTACCTCAAGGCTCATATGACCCAACTTCCTGTTGAAAAGAACCCCACTTGTGATGGTAATGAGTATTACAAAGTTCATTTGTACAATCCCAGATCTCTGGCGCCTTTCTCAACTTGTTTCACCTCATTGTTTCATTATTTGAAACAGCAACTTATTCTCCAGTAGTTCAACACAAAGATCTTGGTGTCACTTCTCTCCTCTTTTCTTCTTTCACATTTCACACACAACCACACACGTGGGTGAAAATGAAGGTTCTTGCCTGCGCTCCAGAGGGCTCTGGGAGCTGAGGCAAAGACAGCTTCATTTACAGAGAAAGCATCAGAAATGCTATGTCCACGTAGGAGAAGGTGGTGCCTCACGTATGATTGCCCTGATTTGCTTTCTTTTGCTGGGATAAAAACAACCACCAAAAGCAACTTGGAGAGGAAAAAGTTTATTTCACTAAATTGGTGTGGAGTAAGACATGGTTTTCTGGCAAAATGACTCCAGAATTCATCAGCTATGATTCTTGTTCTTTGAGAAAGCACTGAGGAGTTGATCAGTTCAGGAGATCAAAAAGGTCAGTTTTCTCAAAAGAGAAGTAGTGACGAGAATAGAGTTAAGATGTCTAGAAAAGAAGAAAACAGGAAACAGAGTGAAAGATGGAGTTAAGAATCATTTCCTGTGCACACGTGTTACAAAAGATCAGGAAGGGGAGGGTGGAAATGAGATTTTTTTTACCAATAAATGCCCACCCTGGAGGAGGCAATGAAGAAACAAGAGTGGCACCTGAGACCAGAAATAGGAAGCGTCAACCAAGACTAACATTTTTATTCCCTTTAATGACTATTTTTTCCTAACAATAGAAAGGAAGTATGCACATTCTAGAATACTTGCTTAAATTTTAAAAATATAGGATGAAGAATGTGAAACCAGTTAATCTCAAAATGAGAATCCTAAGTAGTGGGTAATACCACCGTTTAAAGATGCATAAAACTTAAGGTGATGGACAAAAGCAATTTTTAATTGCTTAAACAGATAACTTCAGCATTAAGTAGTTTTAACAACACAGTTAAAATATTTTGTAATGAGTTTTTTAATTGCTATGCTGTGTTCCCTTTCCCACCAGAATGTGTCAGAAAATGCTCTACACACATGGGCGAAGATGGCTCTTCGTATATGATTGTCCTAGTTTGCTTTATGTTGCTATGATAAACACTATGACCAAAAAGCGACTTAATGAGAAAAAGGGAATATTTTATTCTCCAGGTCACCGTCCATTACTGAAGGAGGTAGAGATTTACAGAGGGACATCAAGGCAGGAACTGAAGTGGATCCATTGAGGAATGCTGCTTACTGGCTAACATGTTCTCTGTGGCTTGTTCTGCTGTCTTTCTTATACAGCCCAGGCCCACCTGCCCAAAGGTGGCACTGCCATCAGTGAGCTAGGCCCTCTCGCATCAATCAGCAATTAAGAAAATGTCCCACAGATGTGTCCACAGGCCCGATCTAATGGAAACAATCCCCCAGTTAAGCTTCTTTCCCCTTCCTCGTTCTTCATACACTGAGGGATTCTTTCCCCTTCTTTAATCTCACTAACCCATTTCATGTACCTCAACTAGTATCTTCTGTAAGTGCCTTAAAGTTAAAAAGCTAAATCATGAATATTTTAAACACATTGAGATGTCCATGGAATGTTAGGAGCATCCCTTTTTCTTCAATGACAGGAAAGAAAAAATTGCCATATTGTGTCACAGCATTCTTTCTGTTTTTTTTAGAAAATAGCCAGTTACAGATTAATAATTAGAGAAAACACCTCCCTCAGTTTCTTTTCCCCTGAATCTAATCCTTCCATTTCTTTCTCTTGTAGCTTTCTAGAAATGTTCCCAGCATAAAGCTTGTTTATATTCTTGTATAATATAATATAATGTTCCCAGCACAAGGCTTGCTATACTCCTGTTTTCAACATGCTTTCTCTGTGTCTCACTTCCTTCTTCCTCCATGATGATGAGCACAGCTGGGTCTCATTTTCACCATTAATAGAGTCACACCTGGTAAATATACTGGACTCTAGATTTACTGCCAGGGACATTTCCAGTGTTTTAATTTTTGCAATATTTTATAAGGCATGTTAGGATAAAGTCCCCCCTCTCTGTGTGTATGGGAGAGAGAGAGAGAGAGACAGAGACAGAGACAGAGAGACACACACACACAGAGAAAGAGAGAGAGAGAGAGAGAGAGAGAGAGAGAGAATTGTTAATTGTTTTTTCCAATGATGGATATTTCAATGGCATTTATCTATGAGTCATAGAGGGTGCCATGGTTACTTTCAGTAGTTTATTAGTTTTCTAGAGCCACCACAACAAGGTACTTACTAAACATATGGCTTCAACAGTAGAAACGTACTATCTGACACTCTAGAGGCTGGAAGTAAAAAATGGAGGTCTCAGCAGGGGCGGCTCCTACAAACTGTGAGGAACTTTGTTCCATTCTCTCCTCTCTGTACATGTCTGTATTTACATCCAACTTTTCCTGAGTGTGTGTCTTCTACAAAGGTCTTATTTCCAAATAAGGATATATTCAGAGATATTGGGGTGAAGATTTCAACATCTTTGTGAGGACACAGCTCAACCCACAACACTAGGTATGCCAATTAAAGGCTTTGGGCTGCATGCAACAGAGATTCAAGACAGACTTTAAGTGAGAGATGTATGATATATATATATCGCCCCGGGGTCAGCTCAGAAGCTCAGTAAGAGCCAGGTTCTTTTTTTCTAGTCTTTCTTCTTCTTGGATGTTTCTTATCCTCAAGCTTCTTGTCAAAAAATGACTGCAGCAGTTTTAGCCACTGTGTCCTCACAGAATCGCATCTAGGGAGAAAAGGTCAGGGAGACAGGACTTTATCTTGGGATTCTTCTCATCAGATACCATTGTTTTCCCAAGAATCCCTCCTTTAAGGTGTAAGGAGGTTTGAGAAGTGTTTGGTATTTTGAAATCGTGATTGAAAACTTGCTATCCAATCAGAGAGAAAGGGTGAAGGAAATGTGTTAGGAGCCCACTGCGCCTGCCACATCATATGAGGACAAAACATTCAAATTTACTCTCCGAACTTCAGAATCAAGCGTCTTCTCATGATCACTCTGAATGTTCATTGCAATTGTGACACTGGCTTTTTGTTTCATTCCCCTGATCAGTTAACCAACTGATTATCTTTTTAAGCATTCATTGCTCACCCTGACTTCTGCTTTGCCTATTTTTGAACAACAGCCTTTTTTTGTTTACACTTTTAAAATCCTTAGCTCTTGTCAATTATATACATGGCAAACATATTCTCCTAATCTGTGGCTTCATTCTTGACTTTATTTATAGTACCCTTCATCCTGAAAATCTAATCGACTTTGTGATTATATTGTCTTTTGTGGCCGTATTTTGTATCTTGCTTGAGAATAGATTTTTATGTGACATTATAAAATATCATATGGTTTTTAAAAATGTTTAACTACTACTTTCTGCAGTTAGTCTTTTAGCTGTCTGAAATTTGTCTTTGTGTATGATGAAATTTGGAAAGTAATTTTATTCATACATTCAGGTGTATAATCAGTTACATGAATGCTATTTATCTAATATTTTACCTTTACTCTGGGTTGATAATGCCACTTTCACTGACCATTTGAGTTCAGATCCCAGAACATATTTGAGAAGCTAGACATGGCTGCACTGGGACCTATAGCACCAGAGCTGTGGGGTCACTGAGGTTTGCTGGCCATAAGCTTAGCTCCAGTTCAGTGAGAGACCCTGTTTCAAGGGAGTGAAATGGAGAGTCATGGAGCAGGACACCTTGTCCTCCTTGACCCTCTCTGAGCGTGTGCAGAAGTGCATGCATCTGCACACATGTGCACATACATCACACACACATACACCACACTTGCACATGTACACATGCATAATTTATTTTAAAAGTTGATTCCTTTTTATTACTAAGTCAAACCACAATTTGTTTATCCATTTACTGGTTAATGGACATTTGTCTTAAATTCAGATTTGGAACATGATAAATGAAGGTGCTATGGAATAATGTATGGTCATGTAGTTTCATTTTTGTGGGTCAAATAACCATAAACAAAAAGCTGAGTCAAATGGCAGGTGAGTGTTCAACTTTTTGAGAAATCATCAAACTGATGGGTATAGTTTTATAGGTATGAATATGGCTTTAAGGGATAATGTTTTAGAAGGCATAGATATGGTTTGAGTATATTTTCCAAAGGCTTGTTCTCAAAGCTTAGCTCACAGTATGATGATGTAAGAGGTGAGGAAGCCTTTAGGAGGTAGGGTCCAGTGGAACATGGTAACGTCATTAGGGAATGGCTCATAGAGGAGACTGTGCCAATCTCCTGCTAACAGTTAGTACCCAAGACTGTTTAGAAAGAACAAGGCTATTTGCTGGGGATGTAGCTCTGTTAGTAGCATGCTTGCTTAATATACACTAAGACCTGGGTTTGATCCTTAGCATTCCATAAAACTCTCTGTGAAGTCCCAGAACTTTGGGAGGTTGAGGTGGGAGAATCAAAAGTTCAAGATTGTCCTCAGCTACACAATAAATTCCAAGCCATCCTGGGTTACATGAGATCCTGCCTCAAAATCAAGAGAAAAAATAGAGGAAAGGGGATTTTTCTGGACTCCTTTCTGAGGATGTGATTTCTTCCACACGAAACATCAAGTTATCCTGTACTGATACAGTGTAATTATATTCTATAAATTTGCATTGGTGACATGTGGAGAGCTCCCTGACCTTGAGCTCAAATTCTGCTGTGTGCCTTCGGCTAAATGCCTATATCTCATTTGGGACAGCTGTTGAGCAAGGCTAAGTCATAAAAAAGACCTGCCTCAGAGACAGCTCGTTTCAGGGAAGTCAAAGATTGCTTTAGGAGACATTCCTTCTTAGTCTCACAAAGCAGGATGATTGTTTTGTGATTAGCTACTGAACAATATGTTTTGCATATATATTGTTTAACCTTACTTAATTGACTGTAACCACGTGACTGTACCTATGCCTTCTACCTCGTGATCATTTACCTCGTGCTTGCATGGACACCTGATTCGCCTTTGTGATCATTGTCTTGGAAACTGCCCGTACACTTCTGTTGAAGAGGGTATAAGAAACCACGAATAAAGTTTTAGTTGAGTTTGGTTCCTGACTGAACTTCGAGATGCAGTGTGTCTGTTCCAGTTCTTGTTTCAGCCTAACTCCCTATTCAGCACTGACCGATCTGGTAAGCTGATCTTATCAGTGACACCGGGAATTTCACAGAGAAAATGATAAATAGATTTTAGAGAACACAGGATTTTGAAGAAATAACAAATGACCGTCACAGAATTGTTAAGCCTAAAATTTTTAATGCAAGTAAAGTTTCATTCAAACAGATGAACTGGCAAGAAAGCTTGGTTATCCTAAGAGAAAATTTGCTAAAATTTAAAATAGGCATGGAAATGTAATGGAATGTAAAATAGTAATGGAAGATGGGTTTGGACATTCTGCTTTCTAAGTGACATATTTATACTATATTTAAATGAAGGTGGTGCTCTCCCAGATAAATTCTCAAAATAGGATATTTGATATAAGTAGAAGAAAAATAGACCCTCTCCACCCACCATTACATATAGAAATCATGGAGTTCCTGGCAGAGCTTCCTTCCCAATACTCCAAAATGTCTTGTCTTGGTCTTCCTCTTCCTTGGGGTATCAGGAGGACCTGTCACTGTGGAGCACTTCCTTCAGATTGACATATTGTGTTCACATACCTTTTGTCACAAGTCTTCATTATGTTTCTTGACGATGTCCATGTTTCTTCTTCCAGCATCTTCATGTTGGTGTGCCTCGAAGCTTGGTCTTTACACCGAACCCATCATTGTCTCTTTTTTGTCCTTGCCACAGCCCATTTCTCTATTCCATGACTTCTTTTGGATATTTTATAGGCAGTTCAGTCTTTAAATATCCTAAATTGAACCCGTGGTCAAGGTCACTTGTGCTGAAAGCTCTCTTCCAGGTCTTGGCCACTCCATCCTTCCAGTGTCTCAGACCCAAGCCTTCCAGTTACCACTGACTCTGTCATTTGTCTAACCTTTATACTCACTTCACTAGAAATTCCACAGTGAACTCAGACTCTATCACTTTTCCCTACCTTTTTTTCTTTTCTTTTGTTTTTCAAGACAGGGTTTCTCTGGCTGTCCTGGAACTCTCTCTGTAGACCAGGCTGGCCTTGAACTCAGAGATCTACCTGCCTCTGTCTCTGAGTGCTAGAATTAAAGACATGTGCCACCATGCCCATCTATGTTTTGTCATCCTGATCAATATTTTCCCTCCTCCCACCATGATGCGAGGCCACTCTTCCTGGCTAGAGTACTGGTCTACCTACTTGTGTGCCCACTTTCTTTCAGACTACAGCCAGCACAGAAGGCCAAGAATCCTTTTGAACTTAACTGATGTCTTCTACTACCCGTATACAAAATATTCTAATTCCACCACAGACAGAATTTCATGGTGAAAGGCTTTTCTTCCTTTGTTTCAGTTAGCATCTCCTTGCTAGCTCTGTTCCAGGCAAATGATTTATTTCAACATATCAAATACTAGGGCCTTCTATTCAGATCATTACTCCTTTGGATGTTAGTACTCTCATGCTCTGTCTTTCTTTAATTCTTTGCTAAATGTCATCTAATGTCCCCACCTTATATAATGTTGAAACCCTACGCCCTCCCCCACAATATTCTTATCCTACTCATTTTTCCTTATTATCACACAGAACTCGTAACTTTCTGGCATGTTCTATAACTTCCATATTCTTTGTCTTGTTCCGGAATTAGCCTCTGCCCCTAACAAGTTTTAATTAAGTATTTTCCAGATTCTTGATTTAGCCGTTCTAGGAACCCCTTCAACCCGTGGAATTTTCTTATTTTAAGACCCTGTTTAGAAAAATCTTCTTTGTTTCTATGCATCTCACCAATCACTCATTTCTCCCATAAGGTGGCAGTGTTTACTTTAAATACAGTTTAAGACGACCTCAGATTTGAGAATCAAACCAGTCACTGTACCTGATTGTTTGCTTTGAGCAGAGACAGCTTGCCCAGGAGGACCAGATAGCTGGAAAGTTCGTAGAATCTGTACTAAACCCCTCGAGAACTAAGTGTGTTAAAGAAAGGAGGTTCAGAGAGTGAAAGCCTCCCACAGGAATAGAACATTATAAAGGTAGAAATGTGGCTATTATTGAAGTGGTGCATTTATAGTGGTGACAGAGCGATCTGACACACAGTGCAGGCTGTCAATATAAAAAACTGGGTTTATTAGTCAAATATATATATAATGTCCCCTGCCCCCACCACAAACACTTTAGCTTTTTCATACTTGTTCATGTTATTCTAGCATCCAGAAATGACTGTCCAGGTCTAATCTTGAATGTTTCCTGGGATCTAGAGATACAACTACTCTAGGAGTCATGACTTTGGTTTCTCAGAAGCTACTCTATTTGGAACATAGGTGCGTAGTTTTGATTTTCCTGTGGGAGGCAGCATTGTATAGCTAAAGCAAAATCTAGCTTGCAAGACAGTTCTGGAACTGCCTAATTGACTTTGGATGGGGGGCTAGGGGGGCTAAGCTGTTCTGAGTTCTGGTCTCTTTACTTCTAAATAAGAGACATAGAATCCTCCTCACTGAATGGTGTGAAATTTTGAGGTAAGGCACAAATCACTGGTATCTTGTGCAGCGTCTGGCTTGCAGGGAGTATCATGGCATGGTCATAACTGTCCTTCTTTTCCTCTATTGCTGCTTTTCACCTCTGGCCACATGGAATCAAGCAATCCTGAGTGACTTAGGGGATAGGAAAGGAGCAACAAGTAAACTGTAAGATGTGATTTATGGTGGTGGGAGCAGAACAAGTGGAGGTCTGTTGGCAGGAACAGAGGGATAGAAGAGAGGAGTGCATGCCATTGACCTTGAGTCCTGACATTTGGGTTAGATTACTCTATGCCAAGCCTCTAGGACTCCATTTTGGGAGGTAAGAAAAAAAAAAAAAAAAAAACTGCCCTCAGACAAAGATTCTCTTCCACCAGAAAAACCTTTGTTCCAGCAAGTAAAAGCTGACAGGCTTCTTGTGGAACTTCTGTCCAGCTTACACATTCATGAAGGCATCCCAATTGTCATGGGCTTTTGGATTCTTTAGTGCCCCAAGATTGTTCATTACTGTTTAGACCCTAACCAGGGGCCACTGGGAGCGTTCTGTAAATGTGTGATTTGGATTTATTCCTCTCTATAAGAAGGAAAGCACTCACCACTTTGTTTTTGGGGATTGTTGTGGCTTCCAGGGAACATGGAGGATTTGGTTTAGTTTTAAGAGTTTAAGGGAAGATTCAAGGAGGTTGGCTTTACCTATACAGTGTCAGGCAACTGACAGGATTGGTTTAACTTTCTAATATGAACTCTTCATAAACTCTATCACCAGGCTGGAAGCATGATGAAGGCCTAGGTTAGTACTGGTTAAGATGCAGCATGTGCATCTTAGCCATTAGCCATGTGCAAGGATGGTTCTGCCGTCATTTCTTCATGTTTGGGGTTTTTTTTTTTTTTTTTTTTTATATGATATTGGTGTTCTGTAGAATTTCTTGTGGAGAATTGAAGAAACTTAAGACATGTTTTAGGTATGAGGTCACGTTAAGGTCATTGACCTCTCTGAAATCAGAGCTGTTTCTCCTTTATTCCCCAACATCTCCACAAACAACCTGTGCATTTCCTGTCCTGGGATGGGGGGTGGAGAGGAGGAGGAGCAAATGCAACCAGCCTGCCATTAGTTGATTCAGTCTGGGGAGGGGTGATCCCAAGGGAAAGAAAGGAACCAGGGAACCTGGCCCAGTCTCCTTGTCATCTGAATGCTGGGTAGACAGACTGGCCATAGAAGCCAGAACAGAACCTTATTTCTTTAGGCCTTAGCAGGATGCCCCTGAGTATATTATACTTCTAGCATCAGTTCCAGAAAATATGTTCAGAACCTATAAGGTACAACTCCCAGAAAAGTCACACAAAGGGAAGAACTCTGGGAAGTGAAATGGAACCAACAGAAAGATCCATGACCTTACCTTCTATTCTGGTCTAAAAGCATTTACCTTATGCAGGAAAGAAAGGGAAACTCAGGGGGCTTCAGCAGAGCAGGCCATTTTTCTTTGTTTTGTCTGAGATTTTTCACTTCCTGTCTCCTTGACTTGAAGATCAGGATTGTTAGCTTTTGGCTACTGCTGCAGCAGCATGCCTATCCACCTGCTGCCATGCTTCCTACCATGATCATCATAGACTCACCTGCAGCTGGTAATACTTCTGGACGTCCTAAACTAACTTCCTTCCTTCCTTCCTTCCTTCCTTCCTTCCTTCCTTCCTTCCTTCCTTCCTTCCTTCCTTCCTTCCTTCCTTCCTTCCTTCCTTCCTTCCTTCCTTCCTTCCTTCCTTCCTTCCTTCCTTTCTTGCTCATTTTTTCCCCACAAATCTTCAGCATTTATTTCCTGGGACCTAACAATCACTTTATAAAGGGAAAAGAAACGGTCAGTTAGCTTTGGATTCAAATCCTTTCCCTACAACTGATCTGTGAGGTTCCACGAGGGAACTTAGAACTTTATAGATCATCAAGAGCTAAGCTTAAAACAGCTTTCAAAACAAACCAAAAAACCAAACCAAAACAGAAAAAAGTGATTGTTAACTCCCTCTTCTCTGTTGAAAAAAAATCACGTATTTAAAAAAAATCTAAAGAGGCTTTAAAATGGGGCTAAGAAGATCTTTTCAATGTAGATAGCTGGCTAGAGGGGATGAGTGGTGTCCAGACTCCCTGTCCAGGTGAGTGCTGCTCCCCTGGGGGGGGCAGAGCTTGGCTTGAGCCCCACAAAGCTGAATAGACATTGCATAGTGATGGTAGGGTGATGGTGTCTTTAAAGTGTACCCGGGCACGGTGGGGAGTGGAGGGCGAATGGGTGTGGGCAGAGGACAGAGGCCTTCGTGAGGCTCTCAGTTGGCCTCGCAGGCATGGGATATGGGCTCAGAGAAGAGGCTGCTGGTCTGTTTTAGGGCTCCAGTTACATCAAATTTAATTTAAAAAAATAATTGGTAAAAGAAAAGGACATTTTAAAAGTGTGTTACTATAGGAGTTTGCCCCTAAGACTTAAATCCCAACATTATTTTTATTTTGCTACAAGTGAAAAAAATTAAAATGAGTAGAGGTTTAAAAAAACAATTTTCGTAATATATGCAAGATGATGTTTTTGTTTTTTGTGTTCAAATTACAAACTCTTCCAAGTAGAATCAACTCTTCTGAGTCAAGTTCAACAATACTGCTCAGTCTCTGTTCCTGAACAAAGAACTCTCCCTTAAGTTTTATCCTGGGGTTTCATGAATCATTACTATTTCTTGAACTGGAGTATAAGACCTAAGAATGACTGGGTGCCTGTATGATGTCTGGAAGCCTGCAGGATATCTGGGTACCTGCTGGATGTCTGAGCACCTGTGGGATGCATTGGTGCCTGTGGAAGGCCCTGGTACCTGTGGGATATCTGGGTGCCTGCTGGATGTCTGAGCACCTGTGGGATGCATTGGTGCCTGTGGAAGGCCCTGGTACCTGTGGGATATCTGGGTGCCTGCTGGATGACCAGATGCCTGCAGGAGCCTGTGGGAAGACTGCATGATGTCTAGATGTCTGTAGGTTGGCTGGATGCCTAGGTGATATTTGGGCATTTGTAGGATTCCCTGGTGCCCACAGGAGGTTCTGAACTGTGGAGGGTCCTGGTGCCTGCAAGATGTCTGGGTGCTTGCTGGATATTCAGGTCCCTGTGGACTGTATGGGGGCCTTTAGGAGGTCCTGATGCCTGTAGAAGGTCCTGGTAACTGATGGATGACTGGGTACCTGTGTGATGTCCAGGAACCTGGGGGATGACTGGTTGCCTACAAGAGTCCCTGGTCCCTATGGGACATAGATGGGGGGGTGGGTCTTCAAGATGCCCTGATGCTTGCAGGATACCAGCGAACCTGCTTGGTGACTGGATTTGGGTGGTGAGGCCCAACTTCTGGTTGAACTTTTTCATGCTACTATGGGCCAGGTGAATGTTCATGATCAGAGCAGCCTTTTACCTCTAAAGACCATGGTGATGCCCACGATCCATGCTCTTGCCACACAAGCTCTACTTAATTTTCTTTCTTTGGGGGTGGGTACAGGTGTGGGAGGATGGAACAGGGAGGAATGGTTAGAGGGGTTACTGATATACATTTTATGAAACTCAAATTATTAATAAAAGTATTATAAACATAATAATTTGTGAAGAATGTGAGATTTGGTGATAAAAAAACCATTTGCTATTAAAAAAAAAAACTGATTCTGTGGTAGGATCTCAGTGCTGAATAACTTCTCTTTCCCACCTGGATTTTTTCAAGTAAAAAATATTCAGTCTCCCATCTTATTTGGCCTCAAGTCCTGCACATGGTACTAAGGAAAAAAAGTAGAGGAGCTTTACAACAGTTGGGATTTGAAACAGAAAGTTCTTGAGAAGGCCACTGCATTAATTGCTGGAATTAAAACATAAACCCTGAAAGAAAAGTAGCCACCTAACATCTATTTTCAAAATTGCCTGTGATGGTATCCAGTAAATTTTGATTGACACTAAAGTACATGATGTCATAACTTTTCTTTCTAATGTATGTAAAAGGCTTGGAAAGAGAGGTCACTAAGGGTATTCTGGCATAGTTTTCAGTGGCAGGTGCTGATGAATTTAAACTACTCTGTCTAGACCAGTGGTTCTCAACCTTCCTAATGCTGCCACTATTTAATACAGTTTCTTGTGTTATGGAGACCCTCAACCATAAAATAATTTTTGTTGCTATTTCATAACTGTAATTTTGCTACTTTTATGAATCATAATGTAAGTATCTGATATGCTGATCATCTTAGGTAACTCCTGTGAAAGGTCATTTGTCTTGCAACGGGTTTGAGACCCACAGATTGAAAACTGCTGGTGTAGCCTTTGGGAAGAAACTCTATTTGAACCTTTCACATTTTCATTCATATCTATTAATTGTCAAACATAACCAGGGTCAGAATTGCCCAGGGAAGGGTCAGGGGGAGCTATGAATCCACAGATTGCTGAACCCTGCACTATGTTAACAAATCCAATGGAAGTGACCCTACTTATTTAAAGGTTTTTTTAATTAAATTTTAAAATTTATACAATTTATCCCGACTGAAGTTTCCTCCGTCTCCATTCCTCCCAGTTCTCCCTAATACCTCTCTTCTCTCAGAAGTCCACTCCTCCTACTTTTCCCTTCAGAAAAGAGCAGGCTTCCCAGGGGTATCAGCTGGATATAGTATAATAAGCAAGATACAGTAAGACTAGGCACAAACCCTCATATCAAGGCTGGACGAGGCAACCCAATAGGAGGAAAAGGGTCCCAAGAACAGGAAAAGAGTTAGGGACATCTTCCTCTACCCCGATGTTAGGAGCCCTACAAGAACTCGAAGCGAAATAACCTTAACATATATGCAGAGGACCTAGTGAAGCCCATACAGGTTATGTTGTGATTGCTGCTTAAATCTCTGTGAACCCCTATGAGCCCTGCTTAGTTGATTCTATGAGATGTGTTCTCTTGGTGTCTTTGACCCCTTTGGATCCTAGAGTCATTCCTCCTCTCTTCTGTGGGGTTTCCTGAGCTCCACCTAATGTTTGGCTGTGAATCTCTGAACCAGTTCCCATCAGATACTTGAGGAAGCCTCTCTGATGATGATTGGGTTAGGCACTGATCTATAAATATAGGAAAACACCATTAGGAATTCTTTCATTGATTTGTTGTTGTTGTTTTATTGGCCAGTTCTTTTTGGTTCTGCCCTAGGTCTCTGAGCTATCCAGCCTCCTCTGATTCCTGGCCATCCAGATAGTGTCAGGCATGGACTCCTTCTCATGACTCAGGCTTCCAGTTAGACCAGTCATTGGTTGGCCCATCCCACAAGTTCTGTGCCTTCTGTGTGCCAGCACATTTATAGGCAGGACAGATTGTAGGTTGATTATTTAAAGTTTTAATTGACATATAGCAATTGGATATATTTATGGATACAACATAGCATTTGTCCATGTATACACTGTATGGTGATCAGATTAGAGTGATTGGCAGGTCTATTACCTCAGGCATTCATGACTTCTTTGTTTTAGGAACATTCAGTCCTCTCTTCTAGCTATTTTGAAATGTTGACTTTCCTGAAGGCACTAAGAAACTTTAAATTATTTTATACAAAGTGTAAGATGAGGAAGAAAAAAACTAGTTTTCTTCATATTTTCTTTTTAATTTTATTCAGCACTTGGATCATTTTAACTACACCAAGCCTTAGCCTGGAGGTTAATTTCCATCTCATAGGAATGCTAATTACATCTGATAAGATGATGTAAATGACTGATTCTTTCTGAGTATGTGATTCCTAGATGAAGGGCATTTGTTTTTGTTACCTATGCTTCAAAAATATCTCTTAAGATTTATTTTTATTTTATGTGTATGGATATTCTGCCTGTATGTATGTTTATATGCCATGGTGTGCATTGCCCATAGAGGTCAGATGAAGGTGTTAGGTCCTGTGGAACTGAACACACAGTTATGAGCCACCACGTGGGTCTGGTAACTAAATCCAGGACTCCTGCAGAGCAACAAGTACTCTTCACTGAGGAGCCATTTCTGCAAAGCCTTCCAAAATATTTTTAAAATCTGTTTTTCATGTTTCATTTTATAGAGATCAGGACTGCAAGAAGATACTGAGTGTTTTCAAAAGCACTTTTATTTCCAAGAATCCTTGCAACATCACAAGAGAAGACTATGAACCACTACTTAAGTTGGTCAATCAAACCATACCATGTGACAAGGTAAGGAGGGAGAATTATTCCTTTTAAAATTGAAAATAAAAGCCAGAGGTACAAGGTTCCAGAACCAAAGTTAGAACACAAAAAGAGAGAGAACCTTGGTGTTAGGCCTTATATGATGCAGTTGGTAGGGCTGTACTGGTAGGAGACAAGCTTCGGAGAAGTAAGGTACCATCAGGGTTGAGGATATCTGGGGAAGCAAGGTAAGAGAAAGATGGGAGCACAAAGAAAAGAAAGAACCTAACGTCAACGTCATCCCTTACAAACAAAGGTAATTCAAATATATATAATTTTGGAATGTCCCCCTGGCTTCTATTAATAATAAACAAGGAAATGGTGACACAGGCCTATTTACGTTTGAAGGAGATTTTCTTTTCTTTTCTACTCTCTTAGCCCTTATCTTCTTAGTTCTTCAGAGTCATTCTGTGAAGTAGGCAAACTGAGCATCTGGGTCTTTTTCCGTTTGTGGGGAAGTTCAGGCTTTGTGAGTTTAGGTGAAAAGAAATTGTTCAAGTATCACAGGCTTTAAAGTGACCAGCTGAAGTGTCACTAGAACAAGACTTGGAGTCAGAGGAACCTGGCTTTCGATCCTTTGAATATACTAGAAAAGGTCTATCATAAGGTAAACTCTTCCAAAGTCTGCATTTCAAGTACAATTTCCCAAGTGTGAACCTCTGAAGCCCTCAAACCCACTCACAATGATTACCTCTCATCTCATTGTCAGTGATCTGATGATGTCTGTAGCACTTCCCCAGGAGTACCGAATACAGTGCTCTGAACAGAGGGGGTGGATGGTAGACAAGAACCAAAATGATTTGTCCTTATCTTTAGTGAGTGTGATTTACTCTGATAGTTTCTACTTTCTTTTATTTACAGAAGGTGGATTTATTTATTCATTTAATTATTTTTGTTTGCTTGTTTATTGCAATGCTAGGGATGGAACCCAGAGCCTCATGTGCCAACACATATTCTACTGCTGAGCCACATCCTCAACCCCATCCTCAGCCCATAGATTTATTTTTGGACCTATGAAATTGTGTGTTTATTCTCTCTCAGACTCTCTTTTGGAGCAAATCCAAACACCTGGCCCATCAGTATACCTGGATCCAAGGGAAGATGTTCACCCTGGAGGACACGCTGCTGGGCTACATTGCTGATGACCTCAGGTGGTGTGGAGATCCCAATACTTCTGGTAAGGATCTAAACACCTGGGATGGCTCCGGGTGCATGAGAGTGGAGCTTTGAGCTGGGCAAGGGACCTTGAAAGGTCAGTAGGCACACATCCTAGTGCCATCAGTGCCCTCAATGACAATTAGGCTCTTATTAAACAGCCATCCATGTTCTCTTGAAAAATCAGCTTCAGAGTTTGGAGTTTTCCTTGGTTTCTGAGGATTGGAAAGTAACACATGTGGAGGAAATGATATAAGAGGGGAAGAGAGAAAGAGAGAGAGAGAGGGCCCAGAAAGCCAAATTCATCTGTTTATTCATTTTTGTGGGAGCCAATCCAGTCTCATGAGATCTAATACAGTCTAGAAAACAATCTCCCAATCTCCCAAGAAAGTCATTAATCAATTCATGAGGGTTGCTTCCCTTAAGATCCCAACTCCTCACAGAGGTTCCATCAACTCAATATATTTCAATAGAGAATTAAACTTAATCTAAGCATTGGTGAGGCAAACTATAACAAACTACAGTGCTACTTTACAGTGCTGTTGAGCCAAGATATTACCAAGTCCACTTTCTCCTTCATGTTCCCTCTCTAGCTCCTTCCTATTCTCCCCTTTTCCTGCCCCTCCCACTTTCCTTTTCCCCCTCATCCTCTTCTCCTCTCTTTCCACCTCTTCTTTCTCTTCCTCTATTTTTGCAAGGAATGCCTTCTGAACCTTTTTATATTATTTCATTGTGAATTATGTATTCTTGAACATAACTCTGGGTCACTTTATAAAAATACCATGAAATTGAAATTATATATATAGTGTGCAGTGCAATGTTTGGATACAAATAGACATGGTGAACTGACTATTATATTTGAGATATTTAACATGGGGATTTTAAAGTATCATTCCCATTTTTTAATAGTGATCTCTCTTTCTTTTCCCTTCATAGCGAATCAGAATCTATTTGCCTAATTCATCTGTTCTTCGTCTCCCCTCATATTGCCTGAGTCCAGCACACAAACACTTGCCTTCTCCTTCATGCTGAGACTGTTGTAATGGCTTACTTATTACTCTGTACTCCTCTAGATCAGTCTCCATCTGACACCATAGAGTTTTTCTTACAGTGAAAATATGATCTATCTCCTTCTAAAATCTAACAATCTCTCCATTGCCTCTAGGATAATTGTCTAGATTCCTTGGTCTGTATTTCAAGTGTCTCATCTTCCACCATTCCTTTCTCTGCTCCTTCTTCTGAACAAAGCTCATTATAGCTTTTTTGCCTCAGCACATGCTGACTGCGTAAGGTGCCCTTCTCTTTAGAGTCTATCTGAAGACCATCATTCTTCTTCAAAGCAAATTTCAACCTGAACATTTCTGGTAATTCTATACAACCCAAGCTAATCTTTCCCTGGTTATTTGATTTCATATATCACATGCTGTGTAAGGCAGGGTTCCTATCTAATTCAACCTTCTATCTCCAGAACCTAACCCTCAGTAAATGTTTATATGTTAAGGCAGATAAACTTGAGAACAGTGTCATGGAAACCATATATCTACACTCTACGCTTTGTATCTCATTAAGGGCTGAGCCTCTTTTGATACAGTTGACTGTAGAAAGCCTGAGATCATCTTAGCACCAATACTTATGAAAGTTGAAATGGAAACTCTCCACAAGAGAGAATTGCTAGGAATCAGAAAGTATTTGATGAAAAGGCCTAGCCTTCTCTCTAAGTGTTCCTGGACTCCAAGGGAGTGATGTGGGCTGGTCTCTTTGGGGTGAACGTTTGTTGCCATTTCCCAGAATGATGACTTAAAACCCATCACAGTGTTCCTGTCTGGGATCCGGAGGGGAAGGTAAGAATTTGGAAGGAATTCAGGGGACACTTAGTTAAATTGGGTTGAGATGTGTCCATTCTCCAGCCTCTGTCTTGGCGCAATGCCTTTGGAAAACATTTCCACTGTGACTGCACAGCCAAGAATGGAGCCCAAAGATACACTTCTTTTTCCACTTTGACTGTTTCTTATAAACTATGTGTTTTAGACTTGAATTATGACTCTTGCCCAGACTGGCGTGAAAACTGTCCCAACAACACTGTCACAATGTTCTGGAAAGTGATTTCCCAAAAGGTAAGTTCCAAGAGGTTACATTCTAGAGTTTTGACTGAAGATGCTGTCTAGTCAATGGTTGCTTGATTTTGACCCTTTTTGGGTCATAGATCCTTTTAGCTGTGAAAGTGTGGAAATCTTTGCTGAGAACAAAAGCTCTGAGATACATGCCAGAAGACTTTGTCACACAACTGCAGAATACCCACAGAGCTCTAAGGGAAGAATCCCCATGCCCAGTGAGTGGATAACATTCATTGACTGTGGGGCTTAATCCTTAATCCTTAAACCAATCCAGGTATTGGTTTGGTTTCTGGAACAGTCTTAATAATCTGTGTTTCTAGACCACTTAATATGTGGCAAACTCTTTGCAGTAAACACCACTGTTCTCCCAAATCTAGGATCCCTTCCAGTCACAGCTTCACCTGGTGGAATCCCACCCATTCTTTGGGACATAGCTTTTGTCCCTGTATGGTACTTTCTTGTTCTTTCCTAATCTCTAATACAGAATATCTTCCCTTTTCCAACCATCTCTTCCTTCCTCAAATTTTACTGAGCATAACCTTCCCTATGCCATGTATCAGGTATCAATCAGGGAGAGCTCTAGAAGCACCTCAGCAGCCAAACTCTTGTTTCTCACAGAGTTCTTCACACCGATGGCTAAATGGCTGTTCAACCATCATTGCAACACAGGGCCATTATGTAATGTGCACAGATGTCATGGAAGGAGACCTAAGTCCCCAAGGTCTGGGTCTGTCTCTAGAGGAAGCTGGACAGTACTTTGTTCACATTGTATCCTCCAATGCTTAGTAATAAACTCACTGCTCAATCAGGTTCATTCATTCAAGAAATATCCCTTTCTCATTGTGCTTTTTGGAGCCTCAGGGACACTGGCTATTTCCTGAATTTCTCTTTCCACAGTTTTCCATTTCCCTTACCCCTAAATTGTCCACCTTACTTCTGCTAAATAAGATCTACAGTACACGACACTAGATTAGTGCTTTCATTTCCTTTCTCTAGAGATAGACACTCTATTTCCCACTCCAGACTTCCAACTTTTGCATCACTTATACACTAGTGTGGTTTCTTCAAGAACTTGTGCAAAAAAAAAAAAATTCTTCCAATGGCTTCGACTATTGGATAGATTCACCATTCCTGTGTTAAAACTATGGAGGCCATTCCCTCCCTATCACACTAATATTAAGTATTCTTTTGGATGGAATTGCTGGAGAATAGTGATGGACTTCTTTTTTTAGTTTGCAGAAGCTGCCTGTGGTGTGGTCCAAGTGATGCTTAATGGGTCCCTCAGTGAACCATTTTACAAAAACAGGTACTCGCTTCCTTTCTTTGTATCCTGTCTGCAAACGTTAGTTATTGCAGTTACCATAGTCTCCTGTTGGACACAGCATTCCTCGAAAAAGATTCTTTACACATTTCAGAATAGTCCTGAAGAGCTGAGTTTTAAAAAGGTAAAGCTTCTGTATTCTCAGAAGATACTTTTCCTTCTGGGTCAATGTTTGGTCTGGTTTCTCCTTTCTGACTTTTTGAGGTCTCACATATTTTTTCAGCTTTCCTTCCCCTTGTAGTCTACCCTCCTGTTTCACCCATACTATCTACCCTGCCCCCCTCCTGTCTGTATCCTCACCATTCAGGACTGATGGCTCACTTCTCTCTCTCCTGTGAAGTGTGGGGATCCCACTTCAGCAGTAGAGGCATCATTGGGACATCAGAAATCATGCCGGGCTCTGATCTTCATCCTCCCTTGGCATCATTGTCAGCAAGGCACTGTAGTAGTTTAACAGTGAGGACACCAGAGGTCATTACACATACCTTGTACATCTAGCCCCTGGGAGCCCCTGTATACATAAGGGACAAGGTGAGGAAGGAATAGAGCAAACTGAGTAGAAGTGTGGACAATGCTGAGCTCTGTGCTGAATGAAAACTCCCCAATGCATATCAGCTATTATTTTCTCACTCAGGGCTGAATTGGCACACACTCAAGCCTTCTTTCTCTCACTTCCTTCTCATCTTAGTTTCTATCATGTCCTTGGCATTTCTTCTCTAATCTTTCTCTGATACGAATGTGTCTGAAAATGGGAGCACAAATTAATTTTCTCTGGGCACTGTAGGCACCCTCAATTAATTGTTCCTCTCTTCTGTTCTAATATTTAATTTTACAAAGCAACATTAACTCTTTTGTCATCTTATGACCTCTTCTTTTCCCCTATGGGCTTTGAATGAAAGTGCTAAAACTCAGAATCTTATCTTCTGATATTAGAGATCTAAGTCCTTGCCACAGGAGAGGTAGCTGTCCACACTTACATGGAAGAATCTAGAAAAATGTTGGTGAGCTGAGATTCTGTGGTTCTAACCAGCTCTCTGGTCAGGCCACTCTTTGAATAGCATATATATATGATATATATATCATATATATACACACACACACATATGTATATATATAAACATATATATACATATACACATAATCTACAAATATATATATAATATAATATATAAATATATGATATATAAATATGTAATATGTAAAATATAAATATATAAATATATAATACAATATATAAAATAATATAAAATATAATATATAAATATGTATATATAACCAACATATATGTATTTAATCAACATCAAAGTATCATTAGAAATATTATCCTGAAAACTTGGTAACTAAGAGCCATACTGAATGAGGAAAGGTGGAAAGTGAGGTAGGTTCTACTCAATGGTGTCTAGATGGCTGGATTGTGACAGGAGGTATGGATTCCCAGCACTTTGGCTTCAGATCAGTGATGTTATTTATCTCTTCTGTTTTAGCACCTTTGGAAGTGTGGAAGTCATTAATTTGGACCCAAACAAGGTTCATAAAGTAGAGGCCTGGGTAATGCAAGACATTGAAGCAACTTCCAGGTATGCCACTACTTCGTAGCAGAGAGATAGTCTATGAATCAGCCTGTGAAGGGATTCAAGGTCACAAGAACACATTGGGGATAGTCTAGCTTAGCAAATGAATGGGACTTATGCTGCACTTGTCCCTTACAGCCTCTTAATTCTGTCTTGGCCAAGATCAGTGACTACTTCGTACCTTTGCTCTTACTGACCCGAGAACCCAAGAGGTGGATTTCTGCTTCACCTTCATTCAAGGCTGTTTCCAGGAACAGTTGTGCAGAGGAAGTAAGAATTGAAAGATGTTTGAATATTTTTTTCTTCCATAGTGACTCATGCTTGAGACCCTCCATAAATGAGCTGAAGTTAATTGTGAACAAAAGGAATATTACATTTGCCTGCCAGAATAACTACAGGTAACTGATTTCTCCTGGACAAAACAGCTATCTGGGCTGAGAGGGCTTAAGGAATCCCTCTCAGGCCTCGGTGGTTCTCTGATAGATGTGACATATGATGGTCTCTGCCCCACAGCCAATCCTAGCCTTTTTCCCTAGCCATGGCTTAACTCTGGCCTCCTGCACCTTCATCCTCTTCCTTCCTTTCAGGCCTAAGCCATGACTTGCTCCAGAAGCTGACTGATCCTTACAGGACACACTTATTTCCTAGTTTCCAGAGGGAACATGGTTGCTGGGTTTCAGGGACACAGAGACATCTTTTGCCAAGAACTTTCTCCAAAGTTTTAAAATCCTGTTATTAGCTATAAATTTGTGTCGGAATTCCTTAGTTAGATCCAAATGTAAAAGTCTAACATTTGGTAAGTTTCCACATGGCAGCCTACCAAACTTTATCTTTTCTAAATTAAAACCAAAACCAAAATCAATGTAAATTCTTAAAAGAAAATTTATCATAAACTTATGGACAGATATATTATCTTTAAAGTCATCTGTAACTTCAGAAGTGGGTAGCCACTCATTGTTTTTACTTGGTTGTAGCCAATGATACAGACAGGGAAATTACCTCTACAAAGAAGCACTTTGGGAGCTTTTCCCACGAGGAATAACTTCAACCAAGATTAAAGCAGAGAAAAAAGGCTTCACAAAGTATGTACAAACTAAAGAGACGGGACGTTTTCTGTCTTTCACGGCATCTATTATATCTCCAAACCAGAAGGACAGATGTAAAAGACAGGTGGCTCATTTCCCAGATAACCCAAATTTCTCATCAGTCAGCTGGCTATTCTTTGGAAACTGCCAAAAAACAAAACAAAAAACAAAACAAAAACGAAAAACCAAAAAAAAAAAAAAAAAAAAAAAAAAGAAACCAACCAAAAAAACAAACAAGCAAACAAAAAATCAAACCCAAAACAATCAGCATGCTGCAGCAGTAAAATATAAAAACAGAAGAAAAAACCAACCATAAAGGAAACCTGATAGATGACTGACTAAGCTAAGTCATTCAAAGATGCTTTGCATGGAAAAGAAGTGCTGGCAGACATGAGAAAGTTGGGGCACGTAGACCCTGTGGTTTTATTAGCTCACATTTATGAAAATAACAGTGTTTTAATTTTCTAGTTAGATACTTACCTAAAGCTTGTTTTGTGTGAAGGAAGCATGGGCCTCTGACAGTGGCATCCAAACCTCCTGAGGAAGGTCTCTGAGTCCTGTGCGGTCTCATGCTCTCACCAGTCACCAGGAAGCTTCTGAACAGAAGAAAGCAGAATACTCAGGAACTGTGGGTGGGCCTGGTCCCATATCTACTGTCTCATGATCACCAGCTGTCACATACCTGTGACACATTTGAGTCAGATGTTGGTTTTTACATCCACATATTACCACTGCACACCTCCTGAGTATTCGTTTTCTATGGCCTTATAAGTGAACTAAAACTAAATCGGGACACACTTTCAAGTCATTAACTACTGGGTTAGGTCTTTCTCAGTGTGGTCACTGAGGAAAGGTGTGTTTGTGGATGCTCAGTGGTCCATTTTCCTTTGGTTACCAAGGAGGATCTTCTTTCATTGATGAGTTGGACAATAGGTGCATCATTTGGTGTCTTTCCTCTTAAAATTTCTATTACCTTTCTATTCATTTACTTACTGTATGTATATGCATGTGGACATGCATATGTGTACCATAGCTTTTATTTGGACATCAGAGGACAACTTGTAGGAGTCAGTGCTTTGACTCACCACGTGGACTCTGGGAAACAACTCAGGTCACAGGTAAAGGGGCATGCAGTGAGCCCCTTTACCCTGTGACACATCTTGCCAGTCCTCATCACATCCTTTGATTTTCTTTCCTGCTTCTCTCCCACAGGCCTGTCAAGTTTATTCAGTGTGTGAAGAATCCTGAGCATTCATCGTGTAGATTTAATATCTAAATGATTTGGATCTTAGACCCCCTGTAGCATGGCTCAAGATGCAGGACTCTGAAACTACACTGGTAGAAAGCTGAAGATGTCAGGGAGAGGCTTCAACTATAATGTCAACACCAGAGATGGAAGAACTCAACAAATTATGACAAAATTACATGATCAGCTTAGTTCTTACTGTATACTACCAATATTCAGAAAAAAAAAATATGCCACAAAGCAGAGTTAAACTTTTATATTGTTATTTCATTTTGACTTTCTCATATGGTGCTTTTATATTGTTTATATATTGTTAACATCTTTTTCCCCTCTTTGAATGAGACTGAGACTCAAACCTGAGAACTTTCACACATGGTGGATAAGCCTGTCTACCATCGAGCAACATTCAGGACAGTTGTTACCATCATTTTTATTGAAAAATGGCCAATCAAATCTACCCTGTTAGAATGGACAAACAAAAAGATGAAACGTCAAACTTTTCACGATGAATGACCTTATTTCTTGATGTTTTTGAATTCTTCCGACAAATATTCAAATGATAAACCTGAGGTCATAGGTCATTATGGGCAAGGTGCTCTGTCGGAAACGCTCACATGCCTAGTGCTTTAATCTTTAGCCCTTCCAACTTGTCTCCAATAAGTTTGGCTATTATTTTCTTTCTTTCTTTTTTAAGATGAGAAAATGGAGCTTAGAGAGGTTATAAATTTTCCTAAGGTCACATTCTTAGGGCTATTGTTAGAGTTGGGATCATGGTTAGAGCTGGAGTTAACTCACTTCTGTCAAAGTCCGCAAAATATGATATTTTTTCTTTTCTAGGTCTTTACCACAAAATTGATAGTAGCCTGTGTTATCATCCAGTGAATATTGTATTTAATTGAATGCAATAGAATGTGAAATATGATTTTTATGGGTGACTTCAAAACTAATTAATTTTTCTCTTCCTCTTTATAATTGGTGCCTTTTATAGGTAGTAATGGTAGTATTTTATTTAATTGAGCTTTTGTCTTTATTTTTAGAAATATAGAGATTTCTTCTAGGTTCCTTGAATATCTTCATTCAGCTCTTTGAGACAGATACTTAGATCATTGATATTTCTGCCTGTTTTCTTTTCTTACACATGTATTTCAGCAAATTCAGTGCTATGAATTTTCCTCTAAGTCCTGCTTTAGCTGCAGTACTGAAGTTCTGTATGCCTCCGTTTGTTACCATCCGATTCTAAATAGTTCCTAAGGTCATTGTTATTTTAAAATGTGTTATTTACTTTTCAACATCTGGAGAATTTCTTAATTTTTTAAAAAAATAAATGTGTTTAATGTATATAAATAAGCTAAATTGAGCATAAATGTTGGAGTTAGGCACTTCTGTGTTGATGTTTTGACACCATTCTATGATCTTGAACAATATACCTATTCTCTAAACTTTTTAAAAACCACTGAATGGTATTAACTTGCTCCTTTAAAGTATAGTGTTGCGGGCCTAGGAAATGCTGCAGTCAGGTAAATGCTGGCTTGAATTCAATCCCCCAAAACCCATGTAAAAATTATTAGCACTTGGAAGGCAGAAGCAGGTGAATCTCTGTGAGTTCAAAGCCATCGTGGTCTACTTGTGAGTCCCAGAAAAGCCAGGGACACATAGAAAGACCCTGTCTTAAAAACACTCCAAAATGAAACATTAAAACTAGATGTGGTGGTGCACCTTTTGAATTTCAGAAATGAAGAGGTTGAGACACATTTCCCATTTCCTTCCCTACCTCCAGTCTAACTGATCAGCTCAGGTCTAAGAGAGACTCTCTCAAAAATCAAGGTATACCTTGGAGTGGCATAGAGTGGAGCTGTTCCACTGTAACACTCCAGCTTAGCTGTGTTTGCCTACCATGACTCAGAGCCATGTGATTCCTGGGCTTCCAACTGCCAGGGTACTTTCCGTTGGGGACACCGTCCCCATCTCAGAACTGTGTGGTCCCGAGTCCCTCTCGACTGCCAGGGTAACTTTCCTTCTCTATCTGAGCTGGAAAAAACACTAACAGACATAGTGGATAGCCCAAGGATTCCTCAGTGGCATTTCTAGACCATTTGTTTATGTGTCTTAGGAATTTAGTCTTCTCTTGACAAACCAGTTCTGACAGGTGGCTAGGATGTTCTTTTCCCTTCCCTACCCTTTACTATCATAACGTACTGCCCAAATCCCTTTTCTCTGTAGTTCTAACTTTGAGGATCTATACCATTGGCCTTGCAGCCATCCCTAGCCCTAAGGACTTGATGGCCTTCATACACAATAGTCTATATTCCTCTTCTTATGTGACTGTTGGATTACTGTTTGCTCATAGACCTTCTACACCCTCTCTCCACACTCCATTTTGCTTTATAAACTTCTCTCACTACCCCTCCTCCATCTGTCATCATAGCTGCCCAAAGGATGTAGAAATAACCCAAGACCTAATGTCCCTGTTTTAATTTCCTTAGGCTCACCCTTTTCCTGTTGTGATGACTTTTGACTTCACAATATTTGAAGCACAAAATTTTAAAGAAAGTTCTGTAATGGTAGGCTGAATGCTGGAAAGGGTGCTTGTGTTTGTGTGTGTGTGCATGCACATGTGTGTTCTTGGCAATGTGCATTACATCAAATTACATAAAAGTGATTACATCAATCAGTGTTCTTAGCTGACTAGCAAAACTACCAAATATTTCAGTAAAATACATATTCTTCCTTTGGTTTGTCTCAATTACTCTGTGTTGCTCTTACATTTCTTAAGGCAGTCTGACTTGTCTGCATGCTCTTAGATACAAAATACAGCACCAGCAACACAGACTTCTTTTCAATGCTTCTTTTCTTCCCAAAATAATTTCCCATATTTATAATTTGTGTGTCTTGGGAAGACTCTGCTTGGTTGACTGTTAAGTGTTAAGAAGGACCATGTTTTGCTTTTTTAGTAATAGTCTTTGATGCATCAAGAGGACTTTTGAATAGAGGAGAAAGGTAATCAGGAACTGGGAGTCTGGGCCCATGTGTGGCCAGAAGAAAGGGACCATAGATATTTCTCTTATCATTCATTCTTGGGTTTTGGACAGGATCTTGCTATGTAGTTCAGGGAGGTCTTGAACTCACTGCAATCCCCTGCCTCAGCCTCCCGAGTGCTGGGGTTACAACCCAAGTTTCCTTTCATTGGGATCTGCACCACTGTTTCAGTTTCCACCATAATTCATCTCCCACCAAATCTCCCATCATCCCCTGCTAGCAGTCCAGTGGTTTGAGGGATGAGAACACCTGGGCAAATGGAAGAGAAAGGTGGGAGCTAGTTAACTTCCAGATAACAATTTTCCTATGCCTTTACAAAGATGTGCAACAGTACAGTTTACCAAAATGTTGCACGTGGTAAGCTGGAACAACAATGGGACCCAGAGGCCCTTGCAAGGTCTGGGATTCCAAGTACCCAGCAATTATCCCATGGTCTTACAACACAGTTTGGAAGAACTGGATGATGATATTTTCTGTCTCCAGGAGACCAAAGTGACCAGAGATGCATTGACAGAGCCTCTGGCTGTTGTTGAGGGCTATAACTCCTATTTCTTCAGCTGCAGTCTAAGTGGCTATTCTGGTGGCGATACTTTTAATCAATGTAGTGTTATCCCAGTGGCTGTTGAAGAAGGCCTGGTGGTCTGTTTGCCGCCCTTTATGTTGGTTGCTATGGAAACCTGAATGAGTTCACCCAAGAGCAGCTCCAGGCTCTGGATCCTGAGGGTCAGGCTCTCCTTACATAATACAAGATCTGCATGTGAGAAGGGGAGAGAAGCCCTTAACTCTGATCAGTGTATACTGCCCAGATGCAGATCCTCGGATGCCTAAGCAGCTAACCTGTAAGTTGCATTTCTATCAGCCGAAGCAGACCTGGGCAGAAGCATTCCTGACAGCCAGCAGTCATGTGATAATCCTGGGGGACCTAAATACAGTCCACTGTCCCATTGATCACTGTGATGCTTGTGGTCTGGAGTGCTTTGAAGAAGACTCAGGGCATCAGTGGATGGATGGCTTGCTCAGTAACCTGGAGTACCATGCTGGGTACCACAAAGGGCTGTTTGTAGATAGCTATCACTACTTATAGCCAAAACAGGAGAGGACCTTCACATGCTGGTCAGTGATCAGTGGCACCTGCTGTTATATTTTTATTCAGCTTGAATGGAGATGGAAAGTGCCCAGCAGTTGGGAGACAAGGAATCACATATCTCTGACAGAAGGTGCTCTGACATTCAGGAACCCAGGGAGCACACAGCTTTGAGGTGGGGAAGGTATCCCCAATGAAAGGTATCCTGGCATTCAGGAGCCTAGGCACCATGTAGCTCTAATAGGAAGGTGCCCTGGCAATTGGGAGCCCAGGAACTACACAGCTCTGAGGCATGGAAGGTGGCCCCAACAGAGCTGGAGTGTTGCAGTGTAACAGCTCCACTCTGCTCTGCTCCAAGGGGAGATTTCCTGGTGCAGCTCTGAGGGGAAATATCCCTGGGTGAGCTGAAATGCTCTTCATTTCTTTTTCTCTTTTTCTTCTCTTCTTCACTGCTTCTTTGTTGCTTTTTCACTTCTTTACTGCACTGTTTGGGAGGAAGGCAGCAGTTGGAAGCTGTGCCCCCTACTTTGCTGAGAACAGAATGTGGCTTTTTATATTGTTTCTTGGTGGCTGAGCTTTCCAAGGCGGCCTGTGATTGATGGGATTTTTAAAAATCCTATTTGAATAGTCTGGGAAAAGTTTCAGGGGCCCAGCTTGAGGGTCATATGTGTTAGTTGGGGCTGCATCTATGCTGCTTTGCCAGGTTGGGGGATCCCATAGCTAGCCAGGAGTGGGGTTCTTGGTAGTCCCTGGGGGAGCTTTCCTATGAGGTCTTAAGCCCCAGTGCTCCCTAACATGCTAGAGCCAGACTCCCACAAAGGGGAAATGTGTTGGCTCCCAAGCTGTCCTCTGTACCATTTGGGGCTCATGGTGAGCACGGGGTGGAGATGGTGGTGGTAGTGGCCAAGCCCCTGCAGTCCTAGTTGGGTAGCAAGAGAGCCAAGCAGCAGCCCAAGAGGCAGCAGGCGGTGGGAGGGCCCATGTTGCTAGGAAAGGTAATGTTTGTTCCACGGCAGAAACACAGATGACAGTGCAGTGGCAGCAGTGTTGGGGGGTACCAGGTGGTGAGGCAAGCTCCCCCACCCCCAGAGTACACCCACTGAGGGAGATACAGCAGATGGGGGCCTACACCTGCCGTCTCAACTACAGTATCCAACTTGACTATATACTGAAGTGATGGGCTATGACCATTGCCCTGAGGGAGCAGTCTTGAATGTGTCCTGTGTGCCAGCAAAACAGTGCCCAGTTCTATGTGCTCATCTCTCCCCTGAGTTTGCAGATACCCAGAGCAAGATTCTTGGCTTCCTACTCCCTCTTGAACAAGAAATTTTGTGGCAGCAGCCAGTCCTGCAACCTAGCAGTCAAACCTAGCTGCAGAAATAGTAAAAGCCCAAGCTTGCAGGAACTCATGCAGACCTCAAAAAAGTCAAGGTGGCTCCAGAAGACACCAGAAAAACCTGATGAGATACTTTAAGCCTTCTGTTAGTCTTCTTCAAACTTCTGATGTGGAACTACATAGGCTGCCTCTCGTGGGCACTTTTGTAACCCCAAAGATTCTGGAAGAGGATGTGACAGCCACAGTGGTGGATGAGGAGGCCAAGGTTTCTTAGGCCAAAGATGAGAAGGAAGTCTATTCTGAGTGGATCCTTACCCATGCCCCTCTGCAGAGGCTACAAGGAGCCATGTGTAATGTGTATTGTGGAAGAAAAAAACAAAACAAAAAAACAAAAAACAAAACAAAAAAAAAAAAAAAACAGGATCCAAACTAGGCTGCCATTCCTATGTGTGTGCCAGGCTACAAAGTCCTCCCAATGACCAACTTCTTTCTCTGGAGCAGGCCTAGCTGAACCAACTGAGGCCTAGAGATGTGCCTGGTCTTCCCTGCACAGGGTCTGATGCCAGCCTCCACCTCCTAAGGTGCCTTCTCCCTAGAGGCTTCTTTTTTCCCCTTTCTTCTTCTTCCTTTCTTTCCCTGCCCTAGCTCCTCTTCTCCTAAGGCCATCCTTCCTCCTCTCACAGGTCCCTCTTACTCTTTGTCCATACAGGAACCAGCTGCCCAGCATGCTGTAATTTTAAATCACTGATGCCCTTGATGAGCAATGCATTTGTTTATAAACAAAGTCTGTGTCTTTGTTTCCGTTTTTAAAAAACTGGTGTGAAGATAGTGCAATGACCTGTCCTCAATGAAGAAAATGCTCCCATAGACCTCTAAGGATGTGTTACAATGATGTAACAAAACGCGTGTGTCTCCATAAGTGACACAAACGTGAGCCAGCACTTAAAAGCTTGATGCAAAGAACAGACCTACAGAGATGGAAAATTATCAATTATTGCACTAGGCACTTCACTCCACACAGAGTAGCTGTCAGTCACCCCCACTGCAGTATAAAATGCAACTATAGGTAAATATAGACTTTCCAAATGCTACTTGGATTTTACAGGTTCTCCAGGAGGGCAAGAAGCATATTTGGGAGTCACCCAAGCAAGAATAACATACCCAGTTACTCCACTGACTGATGAGGTAGAAGGGTCTTTGCTTGCCTTCTGGACATTGGGCTATTCTTCAATACTAGAACACGGCCATGGCTATTTCTAGATGGAATGGAATTAATGGAAGTTGATGGCAGATGATGGGAGGGAGTTGTCCTCATGCTTGCTTGCTATATCAGTCTCAAATTCATTGTATAGATCTGTCTGATTTGAAGACCTGATATAAGTAAATGCTTAGAACAAGTTCAAATTCTCTCCTTAAAGTGGGAATCACAGTGACACCTACTGTCATGGTCAGCTTTAACTGTAAAGTTGACACACATGTCAGGAAAGCCTTAGATCAGAATGACCTGTGGGAGTATATGTGGGGTTAGGTTTGATTGATAATTGATGTAGCAGGTGGTCCTAAACTGCATACAGAACTAGCTTACCATAAGCCTATCTATGAGCTAATAAACAGTGTCCTCAGTGTCCTCTTCACCTGTGCAATGAGTTCAACCCTGGTTGAAGGTAATGCTGCATGGAATAGCAAGCAAGCCAGCCTTCAAGTTCCTGCCCTGAGTTCCTGTCTTGGTGTTCTTCAGTGATGGTCTGTAACCTGGAACTGTAAGCAGAAATAAATCTTTCTTTCCCCAAAGCTGCTTTCAATCAGAGCATTTTATCATAGCAACAGGAGGAAAACTAGAACACCTACCTATTGCATTGTCTGAGCACTCTGCAGGAAGATATATGTACAATTCTTATAAGACTGTATAACACCTGTTAAAACTCTATCAATGCTGGTTTCTAGAAAGGTCTTGGTGCTTGTGTTTATTCTGAAGAAAATCCCTTGACAAGCAAGCTCGGATTAGAAGTTGAGACCTTGACACCTTGAGGAGCGGAGTGGCAGCAAAAAGAAGTGACTGTCTCTCTTGCATACGGGAAGGACCAACTACAGTCTTTCACTACCTGTGAATCACCCTATGTGATTAATACTTTCCCACCCAAGGGAGAAATGGCAAACTATCTTTCTGAGAACATTTTCTGAGAACCTTGGCTACATCTTGAGTAAGATCCTTTCCAAATTCCCCCCTTCCTTTGACAAAGACAAAGATGGAGGCCCCCAGCCCCATATTCTCTGCTCTTCTGACCAGAGCTGACCACTCTGACAACATTAAAGTTCAGGTCTGCAGCTCACCTTGATAGAATAAGAAACCCCTCCAGCCCTTTCCTGAACATTGAAAAGGGTGACTAAGACCAGCGGTGACAGCTAAGGGATGCCTCCCTGTCTTTGCAGCTCACTCTCGTTCCATATTTTATTCCTCTATGACTTATCATCTGACTTCTTCAGTGCCTACTCCCACTGTCATCTCTCAGCATGCAGTGTTCTCTGCCTGACACTCTCATGTCTGGCAGTAAAATTCAGTGGATGAGTAAGACTAGGTATGGATTCCATTCGACCTGTATGAGTGTGACCTTAGCCTCTCTGTGAGGCTAAGTGTGACTTAGCTTCTCTGGATTTTGCTTCATTAAGCAGAACATGATGCACACTGCAGGCTATAAGAATTGGAAAATGGTTGCTTTGATTATCATTATTTTTGAGAGCTTGTTCTGCCTTATATAGTTCCAAGTTTGGCAGGAAAACAAGGGTGAAAGTGAGAATAGAGGCATTAGGGGGCGGCAGAGAGCTGCTGTGGAGGATTGCATCAACATTCGGCTTGAGGATTCCAATGCCTGTAAGCTTTTTTTCATTCTCTGTAACATTGTCTAGTGCCTACTACCTTGAAAGATTTCTTGGATCTGAGTAAGAGTTAATAAAGACAGGGCTAAGAAACATAAAACTCAGGATCATCAGCTAATGCCAAAAAACATTGATTTCCTCCTCAGTTAAAAAGCCCAGAGGCTTTTTAGTGACTTAGGGCAGGGCAGACAGGGTCCGCAGAAACCCAGTTGCCTACTCCATCATTACAGGGCGGGTGCTTTCATGGTCCAGAATGGCTTTCTAAAAATCACATCTACAACCTAATTAGCAGGAGGAAGGGGAAAGGAGGACAGAGAACCAAAGAAAAACTCTGCCTTGCCTCTTGAAGAAACTTCAAGAAAGCTTTCATAGAACACTTCTACTGACACCATTCACTAAAACTCATGAGGCTTTACCCAACCATAGAAGAGGCTAAGGAATGGCTTTGTTTTGAACTGGATGCATGCCATTCTTTTAGATGGAGGTGACAATGGGCATGCGAAACACTAAGTTGACTGAGGCTCATCACTGCCATTGAATCTTCACTACTTAGTAGATATACACAAATATCCATTAGTATTAGCGTTACTATCCATGTTCATGTACTTGACTTTTATGGAGACTAACAGAGGGAACCAGGGGCAATACATGATTGAATATATGAATTCGGGACCATCTTGAACAGCAAAGAGAGATGGGTCTCAAAACAAAACAAAATCAAAACCCCAAATAACAATAATAAAAGCTCCAAAAGAGTTAATAAGTGGTTACCTGGCATATACTAGACCCTGGTTAGATCCTTAGCACAGAATGAATGAAGAAAGAAAGAGAGAAAGGAAGGAAGGAAGGAAGGAAAGAAAGAAAGAAAGAAAGAAAGAAAGAAAGAAAGAAAGAAAGAAAGAAAGAAAGAAAGAAAGAAAAAGGAAGAAAGAAAAAAAGAAAGAAAGAAAGAAAGAGAAAAAGAATAAAGAGAAGAAATGTCTATGAATGACTTCTTCAGAAGGAGGCCTCCGGCCTGAGAGTTCTTGCTCTCAGTCTTTGTGCTTATGAAGCAAGGTGTTCTCCAAAGCATTGCCACAAAGGTGTGGGGCTGGGAAAGCAGGCCCTGGACAAGGGAAAGGTTGAAGCATGACCTAACCCTGGATATCTCACCCTGAGATCAGTAGGAGTTGGACTGCTCCCCTCCCCCACCCTGGCCAACAAGCCCAAGCTTGACATAGCAGCTGCAAACGTGCCCTAGAACACATAGCATCGGTTCCTGATTACCTGAGCACTGACATGCCCCAGCGCACATAAGTTCCTGTTTCTCCATCGCCCTCGAGGTCATGTGGTCTGGCGTCTGCTTTCCCCTTTTCTACAGTGTATATTGCTCCCCCCCACTACTTTATTAAAACGAGCTGTTCTTCAACACAGTCTCTCGGTGTCTGTTCTTGACATTCTCATTTGCTGCTTAGGACCCTCCTCTGGCTCCAGCAATGCCTGATTCCACTCCCATTAGGTTGGTATAGTGCGCAATAGCCCTTCATGCTGGGACGAAGAGGGGTTCAGCCTGGCACAAAGGATTCACACAGGTGTATTTAAATTATTTGAAAGAGGCAAGTAAAACTGTTTTGTTGCTCTAAATTGGGGCATATACTCTTTGGAATGATATTTTTGGAGTAGAAATATTTGTGGTCTTTATGGCTTAAAATAGTCTATTAGTTTTAATTAAATAGAAAAATTTAAAATACCTGACTTAGAAATACATTGTCAGAATACATTATGTGTGGAAGAAAAATGGTGATAGAATTAGATAGAAAGCTGCATGCACTAATGGGAAGTATTTGTAAATAGAGATTAAGCATGAGACCTGCCTCTTGAGATGATTACACAAGAAAAACATTAAATGCACCAAATGTTGCCTATGTGAGAATCTTATGTTCTGGATTACAAACTTTAGAGTCAGGCAAAGACTATTCCCAAGTCCATTCCAGTCTTCAGAGCCAGCAAGACAGCAACTGTGCAAGGCACCAAGAGAGGAAAGTTTAAGAGGACTCTCTCTTGGGGTTGAACAAGTGGTCCTGCACACCTCACTTACCATCGTGACCCACGTATGAATGGAGGCATTCAAAAAACAGTTATTATCATGTTTATTACTTAGTTGTAGTCTTTAAGGATCATGTATTGAATAATTAAATGTGTGTAGAGCCTTTTGGAATATATCTATTTATAGATAAAAAAAATAAAAGATCTCAGAGGAGGCCTCAACTAATATGGAAAAATGATTACTTCTCTTGGAGAAATACTAGTACAGTAACTCCAGGAAGCACAGTTTATAAGACATGGCTAAGCCTCTTAGATGCTGCCGTAAGAAAGCTAACTGTTGTTGGGCAATGGTAGCACATGTCTTTAATCCCAGCACTTGGGAGGCAGAGGAAGGTGGACCTCTGTGATTTCAAGACTTGCCTGGTCTACAGAGCAAGAACCAGGACAGCCAGGACTGCACAGAGAAACACTGTTTCAAAAAAGAAAGAAAGGAAAAAGAGAAAAGTGTCTGCTTTATGACTTCTATCCAGGCATTTGTAACTATATACAAACTGATACAGCAGTTAATAAGCTAGTGTGTCTTCCCTCTGCATTTCTTAAGAAAGTTTTATTGCTTCTTTTTAGAGAAAGGTTTTGCTCATAAGTAAATATCAATCCTCTCAAAAGAAAAGAAAGAAAAAGAAAAGAACCAAAGTCAAACTCAGGAGGTGGAAGCTGAGCTCTAGGTCATCCTGGGCAACACAATGAGTTCAAAGCTAGCCTGTGCTACATGAGATCCCTTCTCAAGACAGAATAAAATGAGAACCCTCCCAAACCAAGCAAATAATAAATGACAAATCCAAAAGGAATTGGTTTTCTATGAGCTCATGGTATAATTGGTGAGTTCAGTATAGCGGCAGTCATGATTTCTAAACTAAAAACAAATACAGTGCTCAGAAGTCCCATTCAAGAATCTCTCCTCCAGATGACTATGGAAATGGAATATTTGTTAATGTTTCCACTGGTGTCAATGGGACTCTAGAAGGTCCCTTGATGTCAGTGTGGGTCCCCAAATACTTCCACTCAGCTGAACTCTTGTTTCAAGCTGTGGTGTTCTGCTTTCTCAACATTATTAACAACCTAACCATGATTCTAGATCCTTTAAATATCAAAGATAGCCGCGGCTACCTTCTACAATAGATTGGTCCGTAATTTCTCATCCAACAGTATACTTTATACCTAAGAGTTCTAGTTTATATGCAGCTTGGAATAGTGACCACCATTGCAAGCTGGTGACCAAAATTGGGCAGATTGGGCAAGTGTGGGTGATGCATACTTTTGCTCCCAGCACTGAGAAAGCAAAGGCAGGAGGATTTCCATGAGTTTGAATCCAGCCTGTTCAACGTGGCAAGTTCCAGGCCAATAAGAACTATATAACGTCTCATAAAAAGAAAACTGGGTGGTCATTTTACAAGTATAATGGTATCATGTGCCGCTGAGATATTATTTCACACTAAAAATCACAAAATCAAATGCATAAGTTACACAGATGTCCCCAGTTGAATGATCATTACATAGTCTGGTGAAAATCCTCACTCATGAAAAGGGTATGCCAGTACTCTGCTATAAAACTGCCAATCTGCAAAGAAGGGTAGGCAGAGGCCTACCATGTGGTTGTTTCTTCCTCCTTCATGAAATTTCAATGACAAGGTATTTATCCTCCTCGCCATTGGTCCATGAGTAATAAGCACCTTTCCTGAGTCTTCAATGTAGTGACTAGAAATGCAAAATAAATAGAGGTCATCCACCTGTTTAGTGTCATTGTGATATAGAGCTTCAGGCTGTTGAGAAAGAAGAGGCTGAGAAGGGAGGAACAGAGACCATTTTTAACTAGAGGTTTTAAAATTCTCATGTTTCAAACAGTGGGGTATAATAAGGCTATCTTATAGTAGCAACCCATGTAAGCCCACAACTTGAGGTATCTGATAGTAAGCATCGCACTAAACACAGGGGTCATCGCTAACTTGTCTCAATTAGCTCAGGACCATTGTATTTTAGCACTGATACTCCCATCCTAAGGGAGTATTTTCATTCCCAGGCATGTGGAACAGTTGGTTATCTAACCTGAAGGCAGAGCTTGGGGTAAATTTCCCAGTCACTAGTTGTGGGAATCTGGTTATGCCACCTGGTTTCTCAGAGAGGAAGTGGCACCTCTTTCCCAGGGCTGCTGTGAAGATCGCATGTGGAGACTGTGCCTAGGATGGAAGGAGAGTTTGAGTTGAAATTCATCTACTACTGACCTTCTGGTATGGAGAAAGGCCACACTTCCAGGAACTGTTTTGGTGTGCCATTCATTCGGTGAGCTAGGTGTGAGTCCCCACCCCTCAGATATGTGTAATCCAAAGTCTCTCTTTTCTTATTTAACCCAGGAAAGTTCTGAGCATTGCTAGTTTAAGGTGTTGCCCAACCTGAAGCCTGGCATCTGGATATGCATATAAATGAATCAGTGCTTGGTTGTGAGGCTGTAGTGTGTTGTCGAGTCTTTAATGTATGCACTATCATATCAGAGAGATTTATGAGACAGGCTACTGGTGCTCAGCCATTTTCAGAAAACCATGGTTTTGAATTGCAACACAGGTGTCACTTAATTTTTGAGAAAGTCAGGAGAAGCCAGAGCAAGTACCAACCTGATGAAGTAAATTGGGATTTTCCATTTTCTGAGTCACTAAAGGCACTTCCACTGTTCTGGAAGATCCATGACTTGGGAGCCTTTTTCCTGGTCTGCTGAAAACATTGAACAAAATGGAAGGGTAATTAGCCAATTTTCTATATGCTTTGTATTTCATTTCATTTCTTTGCTGAAAACTAATAATTTTCAACAAAAACAACTAAAGTGAGAACACAGAGGAGGAGAAGACAAGAGCTGCTGAGTAGAAGATCCAGACATATGGGAATTTGGTGTAAGAATATTCTGGAAAGGCCAGCTCTTTTACCTTATTTATTTAAATCCAAGAAGCTTACCCATTTTGCATCACATTTCAAAACTTGAGGATATATTAAGAATTTTTTTTTTTTTGGAAAAAGCTGTTATTTACTGATTACACATCGTCTAAAAATGAATAGTTTGGTACCATCCTAGACACTTCTGGAAAACTTTACTTAGTTCTAAAAAAAAAAATTGCTGTGAGGAAGACTAGGTGATTATTAGCATTTTATGGGTAAGGCCAATGTGGTACAGAAAAGTTAAGTGCTTGATGGGGGTTTTAAAATTAGCATAGGGTAGAACCTGAGTTCAAACCCAGTAAGTCTGGCTGTGTACGCCAAGACTCGTAGACTACATGGTGCTTCCTATTGCACTTGGGACCATGTGCTATTTATGTAAGTCCTTGGTTATCTGCTGTCTCCTCTAATTCGAACATAAGTTCTAAGAGGAAAGTTTGTTCTATTCTGTTCTATGCTTCTAATATGTCCAAAAGCCCTAACATGTCATAGGTGTTCAGTAAAAGTTTATAGGGTGAGTTAGTAAAGCAATCAATTAAACCACATGCTAAACAGCTGATACAGCGCTGGAGGGACTGCCCATGTGTGGTGAAATCCTAATGTCCAGACGTTGTTTGCTCTTGACCAGACTCTCATTAAGTACTCCTGAAAAAGTTGGTTTTGTTGTTGTCGTTATTTGCTGTTTGTTTGTTTATCAGTAAATGGGTTAGATCATCTCCGGGATCCCTCTGCTTGGAAAACTTACATTGTCCTTCATTCATACATTCTTTCTCTTAGCCTTCATACCCTCACAGACATCTTAGGAATGGTCACTGATGATCTAACAAATACTAGCCTGTTGTCTAACCCTTCAGTTCCCAGTGAGTGACAATGAATTAATCTAAGTCAAGGGAGTGTGTTACAGAGAGCATCCAATTGCAGTGTGAATTCCATGGAGGTCTGAAAGGGACAAAAGCCACAGGAGGACCCAAGTGAGATGTAGAGGAAGAGAGAGACATAGTAGGAATCTAGACAATTTGCTTTATTCAAAGTGTATCTATTTACATGTAAAGTGTTATCCACAGAAAATATGTACACAGAGGATTCAAGATAATGTTTGACCACTTATGTGGGTGTGATGACCCAACCAAATAGACACCAAAACTTGGCCTACTATAAAACCTATCATCTCATTATTTCCAAGACCCAAGGATGTAGATGACTATCATCATCTTAGAGATGAGGAAACTGAATTTGTGAGAAATTGAGTGTAGAGTGGTTTATGCAAATACACAGCAAGGAACAGAGCTAGGATTTAGCACAGTTCAAAACTCATTTTTATGAAGTTTTGATATTTTACCATTCTAGAAATCAAAGTTGCAGTTGATTACGTTCTGAGGAGATGGGTAAGTCTATAAAATTTTTGCTACACAAACATGAAGACATGATGTTAGATCCCTAGAACCAGGCAAAAAACCAGGAATGGAGGCAAATGACTACAAACCCAATACTGGGGAGGCAGAGACAGGAGGATTCCTAGGGTCTGCTGCCAGCCAATCTAGCCAATACAAGAACCTATCTTAAAAAATAAGGTGGAAAGCAATAGGAAAGAACCTGATACTGATCTCTGACCTTCACATACATGCTTACACAACATACATGTGTATACATAGAGCACATATGAACATATACACATATGTGCACAGACAAAAAGAATAAGGACTAAGTTTGTTTTAGATTCTGGGATCAGGAGAACTGTCTACAGAATCCAGGGCTCCAATGTTGACAAACATCAAGCACTCCACAAGTGAATATTAACATCCAAATTCCATTTTCCTAGACTGCAGCATTGGAGATGCTTTCTCAGAAACATCCGTGTCCTGATAATGGAATTAATGGAATTACATTTGGACTGTTTTAAACTCTGACTATATTTCATCCATCATATTCTGGGTACTTCCTACATATAGTCATACTCCTGGGGCTTTGAATTTAGCAGCATGTGGAATATATTCTTGACATCAAGCACCTGTGAGTCTAGCTGATTGTTGAGGTATATTTGAACATATCTCCAGATATTCTATTCATTGATTTCTGTGTAGACCCCAAAATTTTATAAGATAATCATTGTATTAGCACCCTGAAGCTTGGCAGGATGTGTGATTATCTTAGCTGAAAAGGCCTACTTTCTAATGTAACTAAAAGCTGCTCTTAGATTAATATAATCAGAGTTGCTGATTAATAGAGACATCGCTTGGGTACTGCTTTAGGAGACAGCATTAGGCATGGTTTGGTCTCTACTATTGTTCTGTAGTTTCCCCACTATAACCATGGACATAGCTTAGACAGGTGTGGACTAGCCCCTTCTGTGTTGGAGAACACCTCACTATTATCAGGGACACAACCCTGTGGTCAAAGGTTTGGAAGGAGTAAAACTGTTTTTCTTTGATCATGCAAACAGACTTCTAAGAGAGAGCAAGGAGCGGCTTTTAAGATAAGAATGAACTGCCAAACTGAGGGTTGTTGGAGCTGGAGGATGGCTGCTGTGCTCTCTGCTGAGGTCTTTCAGGCTTAAAATGTAAGCATGTCTCATGTGTCTTTATTACTATATCTTCAGATTAAATAAATGGCTGCAGTTGATAGTGACTCAAATGCAGAAGCAAGTGAAGAGCTCTGCATGGAGCCTCAAGGGGGTCTGCTCTCTGGTTTCTTGTACTCTTAATTCTTGATGTCTCCTTAGATTTTCTAGCCTTGGAGTCTAGCACAGTATTAACCCCTTTAATAATAGGTATTCAGTAAGTGTTGCTGCCTGTATAAGGAATGGCTAAGTGGAAATTGTGTGTCTACATGTCTGTACCTTTCACTAGACTGTAATTTCATTATGAACAGGGACAGTATCCAAAATCAAGGTCTTGACTTGGACCATCTGACTTGAAATCCTAGCTACACCTCTTAACTAGATGTAGGCAATGACCTTGCCCCAGCTCAGGCTCTTCCATAGTGAAAGGGTACTAATTAGAGAGCCCAGCCATGCAGTCATTGAGAGAATCAGTGAGGTGATTAAATGAAGTGATTAGTGAAGTGCTGGCCACAAACAGACTCTCAGTGGTCAGAGACTAAAGTTGTCCTGATTTCTGCCTTCCTAGACACAACATGTCCCCAGTAAATAATGGTGGATATACAAACAAGTAAATGAACAAACTCATATGGAGTTACTGACAAAGTGAGTGGTGACACAGCTCTTTTGTTACTCTCCATGTTATTTCACTTTTTCTCACTATGATGTTCCCGTCAAGGCCAGCCTAGCAAAACCTTGATGGCCAGGACATTAGAAAGTAACAGGGTTCAGATTTCATTCTGTTGCTCTGACAAAAACACTCTGGCCAAAAGCAATACCGGGGAGCACAGAACTTATTTGACTTACGGTTCCAGAAGGATAAAGACCATTATAGCAGGGGAGGCATGGCAGCGGGAATGTGAAGCTGTCTGGAAGATCGAAGGTAAGACCATCACATTTTACATGCACACAGAAAATGGAAGGAGAGACTAGGAAGTGAGGCCAGACTATAAAGCCTCAATGCCTCATTCCTGGTGACATACTTCCTCTAGTAAAGTGCCTTTTCTTAAAGACTCCAAAACTTTCCCAAAAATATCACCAACTGGGCACAAAGTGTTCAAATAGATGTGCCTATGGAGGACATTTCTCACTCAAACCATTACAGGCAGTGAAGGTACAGACATAGCACATTTCCTAATCCTTTCCTCATTTGTTTCCACCTAGATGCTAGGCTGTTCATATTTCCACATGAGTCTGGGAGCCTATGAGGAAACAGAAAATTCTTCCAAGCTAGAAGGGAAAGAGAGCAAGTCTCTCATGCAGGCAGCCACTCCATATTCAACATCTACCTGAAAGTGAGTCACTACAAGAAGTTCGGGCTGAGTTAGCCATATATGGGACAGGTCAATGGTACCAGTTTATGGTGGCTCACCTTATGGGTCTTTTGGCTTTACAATGATGTAAAAGTGATATGCATTCAGGAGAAACTATGCTTCTACTTTGGAGTTTTGATCTTTTCTTGGGCTATTAATATGAGTTATGGTCCTATTTTGTGATGAAACCACAATGAGCCCAGTTCCCAGACAGCGACACTGTCACGATGGGAAATAACCCATCGTCATTTCACAATAAGAGCACTAAGAACTCCAAGTGGAGATGTCTTTGAGGTCCATTGTCTTTAAAGTTGGTGGAAAGAGCCTGCCATATGGTTTTGGCCAAGTCATTTCACTTCTATAGGGGTTAATTCTTTTAATCTAATAAAGGATCCAGACAAGACCTTCCTTGAAGCTTCCTTGTTCTAATGTTCCAACCCACAAATTTGACAGATCATGGGACCAGCAAGCATGTAGTTTTAGGAGATTCTTTTAGCAGTGGTTTGTAGGCTAGAAGAGGGATGCACAATTGCAAACTCCACAAAAAAAAAAAAAAAAAACTGTGGGTGAGACACTAGATTCAATGAAGAAGCACTCTGCTGTGTGCTATCAAGGGACCAAAGCACTCAGCCTGGACCCTTGTCCCCACCTGCCACATGATGGCCCAGATAGCTCCAGGAAGTTCACATCATTGGCAGCTACCCTCCAGGCCTCATGCAGGAAACTGTGATAGCCTTGAGTGTGATGAACTCTGCTACTTTTCAAAGTCCTTGCTACACTTTTAATCTCAAGATTGAGAAAATTAGAAAAGACTGTTTAACAGAGAGAGGCTCAGCCAGTCCTCTGGGCTTCTCAGTTCTGATTTCCCTTCCTAGTTACACCATGTTCCATTGTGGCACCAGACAGTGCCACCCAGCACAAGGCTTGGCATAGATTCAGAATAATGACTAGTCTTGTCTCATAATGTGGAAACATCCACATTATCTTGACTTTCTCTTGGCTTGAGAGAAATTCATTAGCAACTGAAGATTCTAGAGAAGTGTCCATATGTTACGAATGAATTTCCATCAAGTCTGGTTGTCAATTTTGCAAGAAAGAAATAGTAAAATCTACTTACTCATGCCAACAAAAACAACAAAAAAGGCAAACCAAATACGTTTTGGAAAAGGAATATTACCCTAAAATATTTTGCTTACAGTGTGTCTGTTTAGCCTTAGATTGACAACATATATTTTCCCCTCTCTGAACTGAAGATCTGAGCAAATGTATTCAGTGAAGAATACATTCAAATGTATAGACAGCAAATGAACAGACAGCAAAGTAGAATAAGTGGTTATAATTTTTGTGTGACAGCTTCCAGATTAGTCCTATAAAAATATTAGAATAGTTGAAGACTGGTTACAAGCGCTCAAGCCCAGACTGTACCTTCTTGCTATCTACAGCATCCTTGTAAAATACTCAGTGCTGGGAAGCTTCTGTTTTCTCTGTCGTTAGCTTGAGGTTGATGGGAAGTAGCCAAGTCTGTTTTTCCCAGCTTCCATATGCAAATGATTCATCAAATATATCAAGCTGTTTACTTTTATTACCTGAGAGTTACTGACAAGCCTGTATATTCCAAATCTCGGAATACTTGCTCTTCTACTTCTGATGAAATGATGTTTTGTTTTTATAGGTCCTGAGCTCTTTGGAGTATAGAGATACTCTGTAAAGAGAGACACATACCCTACAAAATTAACAAAATATGTTTACTTAAATGTGAATTGATCTATTTACTTAAGGCTAATATCTAGGGCTATTCTCATAATTTTACTCCTAATTATAAAATAAAATTTGGCAAAGTTTCTAAAAAGAGGGATAAGAAAGTGAAAAACCTCTCTTCTACCATGCAGCGTTAATTGTGACTTTTGTGTTTTTATGTGATTACTAACTGGGAAAATATAGGAACACAAGAAAACAGTAGTTTGTATACATTAGTCTCAGGTAATGGTGAGCGTGTGTATATTAACATTTGTTTTAAATTATGTATAGGTGTGTGTCTATGTGTGGATATGTGCTCATGAATGCTGGTGCCATTGGAACCCAGTGGTGTTGGTTTCCCTGGAGCTGGAGTCACAGGCAGTTGTGGGGGCCCCCTGACTTGGGTGCTAATAAACAAACTCAATTCCTCTGCAAGAGCAGTATGTACTCTTAAACTCTGGACCTTCCCTCAAGCCCCTGGATTTCTATTTTTATAAATATCATTTTAGTTACAATTCAGGTGGTGTGAACTGTTTTGTAACCTGCTTTCTAATATGCATTTCAAAATTAAAAGCCAAGTTGAGGTTTTCATTTTAAAACAGAAATTATGGAAATGTTTGCATAATTTGAAACAATTTAGGTAGAAGACTTTCAGAAGATTTAAGTTCAAAATGGATCAGCTTTCTTCCTCTTCTGCAAAGTAGGAGTAAAGCAACTTACAAAAACATATTCACAAAGGATGTCCAAGGAACTGGTTGAAAAAGCATGAAGACCCGAGTTTGATCCACAGAACCTATGATTCATTTGACTCAGACAGACAGAAAAATGAGGCATGAATCTGAAGGAAGGAACATGCTGGCTTCAATGTCTAAAAATCTGAAAGCTGATAAAACTCTCAGAACTAAAATCTTCCTGGTATCTCACACTGTTATTGACACAACGGTAGCATCAATTTCAGGGCCCTGCAGTCAACTTTCTGTTAAAATAGATAATGTTTATATTTTAAACTGGCCAAGATGAGAGCCCATATATGCATTATCAGTCTTGGTTAGGATGAACACTTTGGAACCAAAGGCTTCTTGGTCCTAAAGAATACCAAGTGTCCATTTAATATTGTTGTCTTTAAATATGAATTTTTTTTCTTGGTGAATATTGAACAGGAGTGTGGTCAGGGAAATCTATTAAGTTTTAAGAGCATTCAGTTGGATATGGAGGTATTACAAAAGGGCCTTTTGGTTTGCTAATATTGAAAATAATGGTTGAAAAGGCAAAGAACTTCTCTGGGTTGTGGTTGAGAGGTCTTTCCTTTGGCTTCAATCCCACCATCCTGGTGAAATCTCCCCCCTCCCCACTCTCTTTTTCTTTAGGAACTCAAATATTCATTTTGAAAGAGGAAGATACACACACACATGACAATTAGGCAATCCCCAAGACATCAATATATACTCTTCCCAGAAATCTGTAAAAAAAAATCTAGTTGCTCTTGCAGTATACTCTGGAAATTATGAAAATATCTATTATGTACTTTGCATTTTTATTCCCTAATTTCACTTTTAGTTTAGTACTCAAACAATTATTTATGCAAACTCACTAATCACTCCCTTTAGCAAGAGTTTCCACTTTCTATTTCTTATTACCTCAAAGTTAAATATTATAAGTGGTTACTTAGCAACAGGATGCAGCAGCCTTGAGAGCACGGTGGAGACAGCTGACTCAAGACTGTGGTTCTCGCAGCACAAAGCTCAGTAGATGTTTGGTAGCTTGGGTACCAACTGTAGGATGACAGTTTATTCTTCACCTGACTAACTTCCTTGGCTGTTTTTAAACCTGAGAACTATTTTTTGGAATGCTAGAGCCTATTATTAAAACAAATAAAAACTACAAAAACAAAACAAAACAAAACAAAAAACTGGAATCCTGGAGAAGTCCAATAAAGAAAAAGCATCCATACCGTCTCTACCCAATGACCACAGTTTGATATATTTTATTTTAGAATAAAGAAAAAATAAACTTTTTTCTCTTTATAAACTAGCTTCCTACCATGAAAAATCCAGAAACGTATAATAAAAATAAAACTAACTTGTAAACTGACCCTTCTTGGTATTTATTATTATTTTCTATGATTTTTTTTTTATCATTTTTGCAAAGTTGAGATCACACTACACAAAACTTTCTGCTTGATTTTTTAAATATCAGTTATGGCCTTTATCCAAGTTCATCCTAGATCCACATGAGTGGAACAGGGTTTCAAAACCTTGGACCAAACCACAGTATCTACCTCACAATCCTCCTTTTCTCATGTGCAGAAGTTGACATCCTTAACCCTTTTGTTGTGTCTTACCACAGATAGTGCTTTGGAGTTTGCAATTGAGTTGCATATCAAGAAAGCTTTCTATAGTCAATAATTCTGGAGTTGGGGATGTATTTCAGATGCTAGAATTCTTGCCAATCACATATAAAGTCCTGAGCTTGATCCCCAGCACCACATAAACTGGATGTGGTCTGTCATCTAAGCCCTTAGGAGGTAGCAGCAGGAAAATCACAAGTTTAAGGTTATCCTTGCCACATAGTAAGTGCAAATGAAGAAAAGCCTGAAGTACATGAGCCATTAAGGAAGTGAGCTTTCAATATATCCACCTTTAAAGAGGTGCTTAAATTAAAATGATGGCATGTGTGTGCCACTAATGCAATATGCATGGTATCTTCACAGGAAGAGGCAATTGGGTCACAGATGTGTATGGTGATGAGGTGAAAACCCAGGGAGAAGATTTCCAGCTATAAGCCCTGGGAGAGAGAGCTAAAAAAAAAAACAACACAACACAAACAGAACAAAAACTGAAAACATCCTTACTAACTATAAATTTGGACATTTATACTCTTGAATTATAAGAAGACAATTGCTATTGTATTTAGGAACACACTCTATGGTACTTTGTTACAGAAGTCCTAGCAATGCTTGCCAATCGCTCAAATGGGACTGCTGGAAACAGAAGGTAGTGTGGAAGACGAAAGATTTCTTAAGTGTTTAAAAGAATTAGCTGAAATCCTCATGGTGGTTCCCTGAAGTTACTCCTCCTCTCCCTGATGCTAAGGTTTGAATGAGAAGCATCCTCCCATAGGCTCACATATTGAACATTTGATCCCTAATTGATGGTACAATTCAGGAAAGTTACAAAAGTTAGGGCATACATGGAGCCTTGATAGAGGAAGCACAGCACTGAGTATGCGCTTTGAGAGTTTAAAACCTCAGCCCACTTTCAGTTCACTCTTTCTGCTTTTTGTGTGCTTCCTGGGATGGCTACCTATTGCTGTGCCTTCCTCGCTGTCTTAGGGGTTCTATTGCTGTGAAGAGACACCATGACCATGGCGCCTCTTATAAGGAAAGTGTTTAATTGGATCTGGATTACAGTTCAGAAGTTTAGTCCATTATCTTCATGGTGGTAAGCATAACAGCATACAGGCAGAAATGGTGCTGGATAAGAGTTCTACATCTGGATTGGCAGGAAACAGCAAGAGAGAAAGTCTGGCTTGAGCTTCTGAAACCTCAAAGCCCTCCTCCAGGACACACTTCCTCCAACAAGGCCATACGTCCTAATAATGCCACTCACTATGGGCCTATGGGGGACATTCTTATTCTAACCACCATACTTGCCATATTGGACTAACTCCCTGGAACCATAAGCCAAAATAAACTCTTACTTCCAGTAAGTTGCTTTTGGTCATGGTATTTTACCACAGCAACAAAGATTAAATAAGCATTGAGATAAATGAGCATTTTCTAAATATAAAGCAGAGAGGATCCATAGACTTGGGTAATATTCACATAGAAGAGCAGTGGTATGAGATAAGAAGTAAATGAAGGAGTAAGTTAAACTCACACTCTGAATGCTAGAATATCACTCACAGCTTTCTTTTCTCACCCAGTGATCAGAATATTGAAGCATGATTTCATGACAGCATCTTTAGGAGAGAATTATAGAGTTTTCTCTAGAGTATTTGTGAAACCCAGAACACTAGATGCATCATCAATAAACAGCCCAGTCAAGTCCCCCTAAATTGAAGCTCATATTCAGTAAGTACCCCTTCTAGGAGCTGGCATTGCCTGCACAAGCCTATATTTCCAGCTAGCTACTCCTGAGGTTGGGGCAGGTGAACAGCAAGTTGAATGTTAGCTTGGGCTACACAAAGACACCATGACTCAAAAAGAAAAAACAAAACAAAACAAAAAACCACCCTCTACCGCCAATACTGAGAACTCTCAAGTCATTCCTGTGCCTAACTCTATACCATGAACAGATGTGGTAGACATTGGTATTGCTCATGAACGAATTTATCATGCCTCTTTCTGAGGGAAGAGTATAAGTCTCTGTCATGGGGAGCCCATGTGACTTGCTTTAGCAGATTGAGTCGTGAAAAGATAAAAGGTTTTGGGATTGGAGATCAAGGGTAACACTGGATTGTCTTTTTCTTTTTTTAAAGAGATCTATGAGGATAGACATTAATGTCACTGACAAATAACAGCCTATCAGGGGCCCAGGAAAGAGTTCAGCTACATATGGTGGAGTAGGAGTCTTCTTACAGTTTAAACACTAAGACAGGTGGGAAGGAGAAAGGAACGTTTCTTCTGCGATTGGTCTTTGCTAGGTATAACCAGTGACTGCTCTGTTACAAAATTTTAGGTGATGAATAAATATCAGCTGTAACCTTATTGTTGGGGGTCAATAGGGATAGGAAGGTAGGAATATAAAAATGAATTACTGTAGTCCTGGAAATCAATTTAGTTTAGTTTTCAGAATTATCATAGTTCTACCGAAACAGAGGAACTTCACAAAATGGCATGAGTATAGCTAACAGGATTTATGTTTGTCACTCCAGAAAAGAAGCTTTGATGGCCAGTATGGACCCTTTTCTTACCCTTTAGAGCACAGAAGCATAAGTTGATGTGGAACATGAAACATCTTATGCCCTTGAGTGAAGATACTGCAAAAATTCCCTTACCAGATGTGGGCGTGCCCCACGAGCAAATGTGAACAGTAATTTTAAAGCTGCTGAGGGATCTAGTTTGTTTAGGAATGCATCCTGAGCTAGTCACCCTGATGGGTAAACAAGATAAACAGAGATCACACTAAACATGTGAAGAGACTCCCTAGAATGAAATTTAGACACCCAGACCAACAGAAAAATATCTGGAGGACAATCAACAAACAATGAAAACTTAAGCAAAAAGCTGTTATATTTGGATAAAGGAAAATAAAACCATAAGAAGATACCATGGTGATGGTTAATACTGATTGTCAACTTGTCAAGGTAGAATCACCTCAGAGACAAACCACTGGGCATGTCTGTGAGAGAGTTTTGAGACTCACTTATTTGAGGTAAGAAGACCATGAGCTGGGGTCCAAAAATGATTACAAGAAGGAGAGCTGAGCCCTAGAATTCCTCCATTTTCTGACTGTGGACACACCGTGACCAACTGCCTCACATTCCTGATACCATAATGGATGATATATCAAATTAGGAATCAAAATAAACCCCTTTTCCTTCTTAAGGTGCTTTTGTTGGGCACTTTGTCACAATAATGAGAAAAGCAATGAATACAGCTAATTTTATAAAGGAAAAACATTTAGAAAAAACAGGGTTGGGAGCAAAAACATAAAAGTATAAAAATTCAGTGGAAGGATAAACGATCGTTAGTTAGGTTAGGAAGAAGAGGCACTGGAAATCAGACAGGAAAGACTATGAGAGGATCAAACCAAAAGCTCAACACCTTACCAACAAGGCTGCAGGAAGACGATACTCTCTCCAGAAAATGAGGAGGAAGGAGACCTCATAGCAAATAACAAATAAAGGAGCCTCAATGTTTTTCTGAACAAAAGGACTTGAATTTCAGTGTCTGAAGAGGCTATGAAGTACCTCAAATGGAGAGGAAATGGACTTTGTTTAAGGCATAGCACTGTGAAATTCTAGAGAGCAGAGAACATGTAAGACATGGTGAATTGGAAGAGAGATAGCCTTCTCAGGCAGAACAATATGGAAGGTGGGGAGAAACTGAACCTTCCTTGCTTTGAGGACCTCAAGGTCTTGTGATGTCTCTTTTTCAACCAAGAGAACTGAGCTTTCACTTTGCTCATTGAGGCAGAAGATCAAGGGCCAGCCATTTTCTCCAAATTCAAGACAGAACAGAAGGAGTAGAGGCAGGATCCTCCCCCATCTCCAGGGCTGCTTTCTCTTGTTGATGTTTTGTTTTTGTTCCTGGATCACCTCTCTTGGCAAACCAACTTATCATGCAACAGAAGTTACCCAGGACACGTTTATTGCTGTTATTCATTTTATATAATCCTGGTTACCTGTTGTAACGAAAGACTGAGCAGTATAGATTACTGTGGTCTGGCACAGGCTTCCAGTTTTAGAGGGTAATTTAGTGCTCTTTTTCCTCCACTTTCCTTAGGGACAATAGAGCAAATGCCATTCAGAGACTGTTAGGCCAATAAGCATTAAATAAAATATGATTGGAACATTGAATTTTATCGAGAAGGAAACTGATATCCAGAGAAATGAAAGAGCATAACATAGCCTCACAGATACAAAAAGAAACATATAGACATTTGTGTTCTTTTAAGTAATGTTTTTATTCATTCTTTTGGACTTTCATACAATATATTTTTTGTCACATTCTAAATTTTTTCATTACTTTTAATTTGAATACTTTATAGAGTACCCTAAGGTAATTCAACTCATGCATATAATATCTAACAATCACATCAGGATAATAAGGACTCCCATTTCTTCAGCCATTGCCCATTTTCTGTAAGTTGGAAACTCAAAGCTGAGAGCCTTATAGTGGGTGTCAGGATCACAGTCCTTCTCAGGCCTCATTTCCTACCTCTTCACATTGGACCCATGAGTTTCTATACTCAACAATTTTAATATTATTTGAAAGGCCAATTTCAAAGTCTCCTCTGGGGTTCAAGGATTCCTAGCTATAAGAACCCATAAATATTTTTTTTAAAAATTTTCATCTCTATCTAATACACAATATCCAAAAGTAAATGTTTCTATCCCAAAAGGGAGAGAGGAAAATACTAAATCAAGACCAAAACCTAATATGGCAAATATCAAATTCTGTATCTTCATCTTATCATCTAGGGTATGGGGTGACACATGTTGTGGGCTCCAATGGGCCTTGGAAGTCTGGCTCTTATGGTCTTGTTAATTTCAGCTCAGATGGCCTGTCAATTAGGTTATACCTATTTAATTCCTGTGGCATTCATCAGGAGAGTTTCACATGTGTAATGTTTTTCAATTGTTCTAGAGCCTCCATTACATCTTTGGCTTCATCCTGACAGCCTTCTTGCATTACAGAATTAAGGGTTGTCTGCAGAGATCCTGACCCTCCTATATATTGCCTAGCCTTATTGGCTTTAAATCTTAGTGAAAGTCTACATCTTCAATGAAATGAGTGGGTTTTTGGAGGGAACTTCAACTCAATACTCCTCCTGATGGGCCCACTTATCCCCCTTTTTTCTTACATAAGTTGATGTAGCCTGAGGCCCTCACTAGCCATGGCAGTTTGACCTTGGATTTTGCAGCCTTCAGAATGAAGAGCCAGAGTAAGTATTTATTTATTTTTTATAAATTATCCAGGTTCAGAGACTTTTACAGTCTCCAAGTGAATGGGGCATAGGGTACTCTAGGTGATGGGTTAGGGCAAGGTGAAGATCCAGCAACACACACAAGCAAATGTGGCTGAGAAGGCCAATCTGGCTGAGGAAAGTCATCCTGGCAAGTTCTGGGAAAGTACCTCTGGTTCCCTGAAGGAGTTTTGGCGTAGTTACGTAATTTTTCTTGTGAAGGGGAAAAAAATAGTTGATCAGAATTATGTATGTACTGCCATGCCCAGTCCAGACTGACTTCCTTTAATCAACAAAGTTATTCAGTAGAACATGGAGAAATTTATATGAGCAGGTGAGTCAATATGGAATTTCCTGGTGGGCAGAGGTTTGGTAGTCTGACATCTGTCTTCGTGTTCAAACACATTCAATACAATTTTGATTGTTTGGCATTTCCCTTCCTCATTTCCTAAACTGGAAGGCTTCCATAATTCAAGAATCATCTATAGAACGATAGGCCTCCAATGGGACATCTGACTCATCCTTATATGTCAGAGCACTGTGATTCTATGAACATGATACATGGTTTGACACACACTCAGGAATGATGAATCTTCCATCTACACTGAAGAAGCTGTGCTCTGAAGTGGCTGCTGATTTATACCAGTCATGCTTGTATTGGCAAGCAAGCATGCATTCCTCTCTTCTTCATGATGGATGTGATGTGACCAGCTCTTTCAAGCTCCTGCTGCCTTGACTTCCCCACTAGAATGGAGTGTACCTTGAACTGAGAGACAAAATAAACCGTTTCTCCCATAAAATGCTTTTGTCACAGTATTTTATCATAGCAACAGGGAAAAAAATTAAGATAATAACTTCTGTTGTCTCATGATACTGCAAAGAATCCAAGTCCAGGCTTGGCTAGACCTAGGGACTCACACTATTAATATGGGTATACAATTAGAGAAAGATGTGACCTCTCTCAGCTACCGATACAAGTGTCAGTTCTTCTGGTCCCCTGGTGTAGTGTCATGAGTCTAATTTGCTCTAGCTACTCACATTTCTTTCAGCCATATCTTACGGATGCTTTCTGCTCTTAACTCCTATGGTAGCTATCACCTTGAAACACCCTACAATCAGTTGCAAAGAGAGTTTCAACTTCCAAAAGACCATGGGCTCCAAGAGGACAGCAACTCTGTTTCCCTCTTATGAGACCACGGTGAATCCACACAGCACTGATCAACTCCTGACACAAGATAGGAGTTATGTGAACACAGGAATGAGTGACTTGGCCTGGTCTGAAAGATGGATGGTCCTTAGTCATAACCCCTGCTGATGAAGCCTGGGATGACATCTCATGAAGTCTTTCCCATGCCGTTCTTCACTTTTACCAGTGTTGTGAAGATCTCTTCTGGCCTGCTCTACTGTCATCCAGCAAAGGATTATCTCCTTGGAGGCCAGCCTGAACTCAGAGGAGGTGTTTACTTGCCCTGCAGGGAGCTCTCTTTCTGAGTTCTTATGAGACTTGAGTCAAGATTTCTATGAAGAGGAAGTAATCAACTTATCTTTGATGAGTGTGTGGATGGAATAACATGGTGTGTGGATGGAAAGAACAAAGACATATATGAGATGGCCAGTAACACCCAGTGCATGAATGTTAGAAGCTCTGCAGTTCTTATTTGAGTTAACAAGTAAAGGCCAGCAGGGCCATACCCCTTTCTGGGAGCTCTGAGGAATCTCCCCTTCTGTTTTCTGTCATTTAGAGGCTGCCTATGTTCCTCAGCTGTGGCCCCTTCATCTTCAAAGCCAGCATCTCTTTTCTGGCTACCCTTCCATAGGCATATTTTTCTCTTAACCACAGGTAAGTCCTACTATCCTTCAATAAGGGGTTCATGAGATTAGCTTGGGCACCATTACAGTGCCGCCTCTACCTCAAGAATGCCATCCCCATCTCAGGCTTCTACCCTTCCTCAGCAGACTCCTTTGCTATGGTATGAAGATGACAGCCTGTGCCCAGCTCCCAGGAAGGGAACATGGACATGTTAGGATGAAGAGCACTGCTCTATTTCAGATGTGATCCCCTGTGTATCACTCTGTTGAGTTCATTGGGAAACCAACCTTCTATTAGTGACGCTTAGCTTAAGAAAGTTCAAATAGAATTTGCAGAGGGGAACAGTCAGCAAAGCTATGAGCCTCAGAAACCCCTTACTGAGGGCAAAGGTACAAATGTCAAAAATTTCTGACTCACTGGGCTGGGGCTGGTAGCTGCCAGCCTAGGTCTTCGTTATGGTTTGAATATAAAATTTCTACTACAAGTACATATGTTAAAGCTTCAGTCTCAAGATGAAAGGAGGTTATAGAAACTTTAGGAGATGGAACCTGCCTGAAAAGTACAGTCAGCGCAAGGAGGATCCTTGAATGTGTCTTCTCTTCTCTCTGTCTCTGTCTGTCTGTCTGTCTCTCCCTGCCCCCTCCTACAGAGTGGACAGCCCACTACAAATATCTGTTGTCCTGATGTTCTATCTAAACAGAGGGGCCAAATTAACATCTATTGAACCCCATCGAACTATGAGCCCAAATACCTCATTTATTCCTTAAACTGTTTTGTCAAATGTTTCATGACAAAAAGTACCTAATGCAGCTCTCTTGCCTCATTCAAAAGCTGGTGACTCACAGTTGTACAAGCTCAGGGTCAAGATGTCAGTTCTTTACTTGATTCTCTTTGTAGTCTAGCCCCTCAGGGACATCCAAGTCACTTTCTAACTTGTCAGCTCTCACCAGCAAGCATGAGCATGCAGACGACCGTGAAATGGCTGAGTTCCCCTAAGGAGCAAACTTCTGACAGATCTCCAGTTGGCAGTGTCAGTCTCCTCATCCTGTTTAAGTATGAAGGAAAGGTTTAGCAAGGCCTCTTTGCCAAAATCTATCTGTCTTTCTTTTCCTTTCTGTTTCTCAATATTTGACATTTGAATGATATGAATATATTTAATTAATTTTTAATAAAAAGATAATGCATGAGCAAAAGACTGAAAAATGCCAGTGTGTACAATAGAAAAAAGTTAAGCCACTCTTTGCAGGTTACCTCTTTGGCAACAGAGGTTGTTATCAGTCTCTTATATTCCCTGCTAAATACACAAACGTATACATTCATTTATGTTTATGAGACCAGTTTAATATACACATTGTTTGTGTTTTCACTTTTTCTCCTGGACCTGGTTCATTGCCAGCCCATGAGCCTGGTTATATTACTATTCACAACTGTAAGACCTGGCTGGACAGATGAGCTTAACATACTGCTTCACTAGTAAATGTCATTTGAAGTTGTTTCCAGACTTTGCTGTCACAAATACTGCACCATAACCAATCATGTAGACATGTTTCTTTTATGGATGAGTCTTTTTCAGGGCAGAAATCCAGAAAAGGATTTTCTGGGATTTCCTCATTTAAAAGGTTGACTGGGATGTAGGTAGAGATGATAGGAGAAGTGGTCACCTGCCCCCATCTCTAACCCAGAAGCTATCTCCAATTGATAACCACTTGTTAATGAAATGCTAGTTTTCTCCATGGTTGTTTTACTAGGGAAACAAACCACTCTTAAGGGCAGTCTCCATACCTAGCAGTTGATGGTCAAGAGAAAAGGATCTCAATCGCATCTTTGGAGGTTCTTTGTCTTATAATGTTAAATCAGGACTTTATTTTTTATTTTTTCTACGTAACAGGTTTTTGTGTATATATATTAAGACTTCCAGTTTTGGGGTTTTATGGGATTCCTGTGTGTGTTTCTACATCTATGTGCATTTCCTGTGCTTTTTCTTTGTCTCTTCTTCTTGTTTGGTTGTTTTGTCTTATTTCAGTTTGGCTTTTTGTTTTGTTTTACTCTTATTTTATTCCCTCATTGCTCCTTAGATACCTGTTTGTTTTCTAAAGAGAGACAGAAAGGGTGTGAATCCTGATGGGAGGGAAGGCAGAGTAAGTGGAGATGCAGGGGGAGGTGAACCGTAATTAGAATATATTGTATGGGTAAAATAATCTATTTTCAATTTAAAAAGAAAGTTTAATGGGGCAGGGGTACTGTAGAGATGGCTTAACCAATGGCTTAAGCCAGTGGTTAAGAGCACTGGCTGCTCTTCCAGAGGATTGGGGCTGGATTCACATCACTCACATGCCATCTCACAACTGTCAGTGACTCCCAGGGAATTTGATGCCCTTTTCTGTCCACCTAGAGCACCAGGAATGCATGGTGCATGGATGTACATGTGAGCAAGACACCTCTACATATAAGAAATAAAAATTTTAAAGTTTTGATTGAATATTGCCAAGTTGCTCTCTAAAAGGTTGTAGCAAATGTTCTACCACAAATAGACTAGAAAGTCTATTTTTAAATACCCTATTTTGAGCCCATTGTTGGGAGATTTGAGCCTAGAATTGGACTTTGGTTTGGGAGATGCTATCACCATGGGCTCAAGCTTTATTAGTGAAGGGGAAAGAGCACTAATCTAAAATTCAAAGTTCCCACATGCTGTCTGAGGCTCTCTAATCCCCTAAAAGACTTTGGACAAGTTACTTACCCTTCCTGGGATTTAAGTGCCTAGTCAGCTAAAAAGCCCTTTGAATATCTTGGTTCTGTGATTCTGGAATCTGCAATTCCCATTTGATGGGGCACACCCAGTCTTGCAGTATAAACTGTTCCAACACTGAGTGCTGGTTAAGTCCCATCATTAGCTGAACTCAAAATTTTAGGACCCCTGTGAGGTACAAAGGATAAAGTGGGAATGTCAATCTTTTAAGGAGAAGGCAGAAATCCTAAAGCAATTAGCCAGTCACAAATGATCGAATACACTCTTGTGTACTATTTCACATAGACTGTGGAGCTCTTTGGTACTGGACACTGAATCCTATCAGAGAGTTCATAAAAAGATGCTACTTTGGGCTAATGCGATGGCTCAATGGGTGAGGATGCTTACCATGTAAGCCTGGTACCTGACTTCAATTCTGGGAACTTAGCTAAAGATGGAAGGAGAGAACCAACTCCACAAAGCTATCCCCTGACCTCCTCATGCACACTGTGGCACCTTCCCCCCATCCATGCACAAAAGTGGCATATGCAGCCACACCAAAAATTCACACACACACACACACACACACACACACAACAATAATACGAATTAATTAATTAATTTTTAAAGAGGCTGTTTGCCTAAGATGTCAAGTACAAATACATATGCGTCTAGCAGTAGTTGTAGAATGGAAGTTGAGCACACACTGGGCAGCAATACAAAAGGGCTCAGGGGTGAGAAAGTCCAATTAACATATTGGAAGAGAGTGAAAGGGAGCAAGCCCTCAACAGGTGTGATTGCCTTTAGCATATGCACACACAATTGCAAAGGCACTTATTACACAAGCCTGACAGCCTGAGTTCCATCTCCAGACCCACATGAAGGAGGAAGGAGACACCAACTCCACAAAGTTGTCTGGCCTCTAGGAACAAAGCATAGCACATGTTTGTGTATGCGCACACACACAAACACACACACACACACACATTATTTTATATGCAACTTACTCTCCCCTCCCCTGTTCTTTCAAATTCCTCATAGCATGCTATGATTTTCTTGTAGTTCCTGATTTACTATATAGTTGTGTACTTGTCATTTATCATCTAACTTCCCAAATTCCATAAATTATCACGTCTATGAAGGCAAGAATTTATGCCTCATGGTATAGCAACATTTTGGAGCCCTGTCTAGCTCAGCATATTTGTTGACTGAAGGAATAAATCAGTGTGAGAGGAGAGAGGTGTCTGACTGTGAAGATGAGCTGCAGTGGGCAATCACCATTGAAAGGGTATTTTCTCTCATTCTACCAGTCTGTGCCCTGGACTCAGGAAATTGGTGTGCGGAATGCTACTCTCAGTTGTCAGCTGATGTGTTAAGGGTTAAGAGAGAAGGAGAAGCAGAAGCAGAGTGGCTTCACCTAGGGCTTTGCTTCCTGGCTGTCACTTTACCATCTGTGTAAATCACCCTTTCTGGATCTCATGTTCCCCATTTGCAACTTGGGAGCAAAGCAGACCTCCGAGGAGATGTGAAGTGAGTTTGCAGGGTCTAACGGGGCGCCTGCCGCTTTTCAAAGGCTCGACTAATTCATATAGTACAACAGTACATAGTACATAGCACAACAGAGGCCCCACAGGTGCCACCTAGAGTGTGTAAACCACCTACGCACCCCGGCTCTGAGAAAGCCCACAGTGAAACAGGGAAGGGGCTAGCGGTCTCACACTCCTCCCAAGCTTCAAGTCTGAAACTGTCCTTCAGGCCTATTCCCTCCAATTATCTCCCACTTTCAGTCTTTGTAATTTCTTAAGAGGCAAAATGAGAAAATTAATTTTAGTTAAGATCATCCCTCTCCCATAAAAAAACAAGGATAAAAATCGTCTCCCTCCTCCACTTGTCTTAGGAATTTAGGTGGCTGCCTTTCCAGAGCAAGGGAAACGGGATGGAGAAAGTCTTGGCAGAGCTACAGTGCAAGTTTCCAGAGTCAGGGCAGAGCGGATGGTCTGGTACCACCAGCTCGCTTCAGGAGCACCAGCCAATACCTGCTGAGGCAGCCTCGGAGCTGATTGGCCCTGTGCATATGGGGCGACATCGGGAGGTGGGCGGTCTGGGCAGAGGCAGGACCAGGGCGAACTAGCTGGAGGGCGCCATCACTCACATCTCCCTTCTCCCAGAGTGATTAGGCAAGCCTCTGAATAACCCAGGGCCAGCAGCTGCCAAGTGCATGACTAAGTAGCCTGCGGTGAAGGGTGGAGAAAGTGAACATAGAAAGAGTGGCAAAGATTTCCTGTGGAAGAGGTGCTTGGCAACCTTCAAAGGGAGCTCTCCCGGTCCACTCTGTGAACTATGCTATGCACTTAGACCCGCCAGGCACCGTGTATGCAGCAGGCTCGTAACAGTTGCAGCAGCTGGATTCCACAACCCTATGAAGTGAGGACTATTTCTAGTTCCTACTTTATGGACAAGAAAACTATAGCATTTTATATACAGGTTACACCCAGTCAGTAAGTGGCTACATCAGGTTCTTCCTCTTGCAGGAACAGGACCACCCTTACCCCTCCCCTCCCACCCCCTTTTTTAAATAGTAATATAAACTCAGCATGTTGCACATCTGCAATCCTCTGGAATCCTGAGACAGGTTTAGCTGCGTTAGAGGCTAGTCTGGGCTCTTTAGTGAAACCTTGTCTTAACAATGAACAAATAAATAAATAAATAAATAAAGCGATGAACGTTCTGGTGTTGTTTTATTGTTGCTGATGATTTGTTTGTTCATTTTATTTTGTTTTGTTTTATTCTGGGAGACAAGGTTATACAACAGCCTTGGCTGTCCTGGAACTCATGTTATAGACTAGGCTGACCTCAAACTCACAGTGATCCTCCTGCCTCTGCCTCCCCAGTGCTGAGATTAAACGTGTCTCAATCCCAGACTTCTTTAGGAATTTTCAACCTTCCTGCTTTGTAGGTGCTGCCATCCCTCCACCCCCACCCCCCACATAAGTCCCTTGCTGGGAAATCCCTTCGATTCCACGCCTGCAGATCCATCCAGTGCTGAAGCAAGCCAGACACACAGCGCACCACTAATCAGTTCTCCAGGTGGCCAGGCTTGACACAGCTGCCATAGTGCTGAGCCCTCTCAGTAAGCCCTGTCTTGTTATCCTCCACCTTGCACAACTGTCTCAAGCCTGCTGGCCTCAAGACTCCATTGCTGTCTTAAAAAAATATTCAGAACTCATCAACCTGATCATATTTACTGGAATTAAAACTAAGACAGAAAATCATCATCTAAGACGAGTAATAGGCCTGGGCAGACAGCTTAGTTGATAAAGTGCATAACTCCCATCAAACAAAGCGGTTTGTGCTGGTGCTCAATTTGTAACTGCAGTGGTGGAAAGACAGAGATAGGTGGGTTCCAGACAGTCTAGACCAGCCATTCTCAACCTGTGAGTCTTTTGGAGATTGAATGGCCCTTTCACAGGAGTCATCTAAGACCATCTGCATATCAGATATTTGCATTATGATTCATAACAGTAGCAAAATTACAGTTATGAAGTACTAAAGGAAATAATTTATGGTTGGTGGTCACCGCAACAAGAGGAACTATATTAAAGTTCACAGCATTAAGAAGTCTGAGACCCACTGATCTAGGTGAAACTGAGGGGCTTTGAATGAAATGGTGTCCAAATTAAAAACCCCAATATACCATGAGGTCGCAAGATAAAGAATTTAATTACTCGGCAACTGGTCCTCACTCTGCTTGGAAGAAAGTAGGCGCTGCCAGAGCATCTTTGTTCTCTTTTATACAATTCGGGTTGATGGGGGAGTAGAGGGAGGGAGTGGGTTACAAAAGCCAATCAGAATGCAGCTAGCAAAGATGTTCAATTAGAAAAAACAGTTTTGTCTGAGATAGGGACCTAGGTTGGATGGCATAATTCAGCAGTGGCTTCTGACAGATGTTCTCTCCTTCCTGCTGTCCTCTGCGTGCTGACACTTGGACCGTGGACTAGCCGTTATACAAACATCATTCTTGTTACTGCATTCTTTTGTCTTGGTTTGGCTGAGAAAGCCAACTGTTTTTGAGTTCCTAATGGAGACACAGGTTTCCTCTTTAACCAGGGCAACAGAAAAAAACAAAAGAAATCAAAACAAAACAAACAAAAAAACAAACAAAAAAAAACCAACTTGCATAGAAAAACAAGTTACCCAGTCATCTAGGAAGTAGGTTACAAATAATTAGTAAATCATTAAATGGAGTCAGGGCATAACAATCTGTATGTAAATAAATGAATAAAATTAAATAAATAAGAAACACATGAAATTTTTGTGTGTGTGAAATAACTATCTTCCAAGACCAAGCATAGCTTCCATAATAGTTATAACTAGAAACATCTAGAAAAGTACTAATTCCATCATAGCTAGAAAACATTACTGTTTCATCCAGGAGAGAGAATGAATGAGGCGCATAATATTCTCATTTAATAGGACAGTAGTGACGGCCTCAAAAACCCTTCAAGGGGGGTCTCAGAAGATCCAGGACTTCAGTGAAAACAGTGGGCATCTAAAAAGTTTAGCTTTCTTTGTCTTAGTCTTTTCATTTCTAATTCACTTTCTACCAGACATGTAGACCGTCTCTGCTGACAGTTTATGGTAAAGACTGTATAGGGACTCTATGCCAAAAAGTAGCACATGGGCTACACCTTAAAACAAACAAAATGAAAGCACTAGGAAAAAAGCATTTTTTTTTATTATACCAACTTGCTTCCCATCCTAGTTTGTTTCTTGGTTAGTATGATAAAACGCTGACTAAATCCTACTGAGTGGGGAAAAGGGTTTATTTCATTTTACAACTCTCAAGATCCTTCATGCAGGAAAGGTAGGACAGGAACCTGGAAGTAGGACCTGAAGCAGAGTCTGTTGAATGACATGCTTTCTAGCTTGCTTCCTTCCTCCAGCTATTTTTTTTTATACAGCTCAGGCCCATCTGTCTAAGGATGGCGCTACCCCAAGTGGTCTACTTTTGTGTCAAGTTGATAAAAACTAACCAGCACGCTTCCCAACAATGATATAATCAAAAATTTGTTACTACCTATAAACTGGTCTATCTTGTCTTCGTTAGGGTTTCTACTGGTGTGATAAAACACCACGGACAATGGAACTTGGGGAGGAAAGGGTTTATTTAGTTTATTCTTCCACAATTCATTACCAAAGGAAGTCAAGACAGGAACTCAACCAGGGAAAGAACTTGGAGACCCTGGTTAATACAGAAGCCATGGAAGGATGCTGCTAACTGGCTTGCTTTACATGGCTTACTCAGCCTGCTTTCTTATAGAACCCAGGACCACCAGTCCAGGGATGGTACCATCACAATGGGCTGGACCATTAATTAAGAACATGCTCTACAAGCTGTGCATAGCTTATGGAGACATTTTCTTAATTGAGGTTCTCTCCTTTCAGATGACTTTAGCTTGTGTCACATTGACATAAAACTATCCAACACAAATCCAAAGCCAGTAATTGTCAATGACAAATAGATCATGTAGATGGAGTTAAATTTAAGTATCCTGACATGGGGAAGAACATCTTGCATTTTAAGGTGAGCCCAACCTAATCACATTTATTCATGAGAGGCCAGAGACTCTTTTCTAGTTTTATAGGTTGAAACTGTGACAAAGGAGAAATGGACAGAGGGAGGTGATGATGATGGCTGTGAAGATGGGGAAAGGACCAGAGTCAGGAGTAGGGACAGCCACTTTTCAAAGGGAAGAAAAGACCAGGTCAGTGACTCTCCCCTGGAGCCTCCTAAAAAGAGTACCTTACAGATGCTCTGATGTCAGCCCACTGAGGCCATGTGGCCTCTAACCCATAAGATAATGCGTTTGAATTGTTTTTAGCCACTAGGTTTGTGGTGGTTTGTTTCAGAGTCAATGCAAGCCTAGCATAATGCCCTAAGCCTCCTGTGATGGCCTCTGTCCACCAAGGGGTGTCTATGAGGCCCAGGGGTTATGCTCACAAAGAGTTGGTGCTCACTTTCCTTCCGAATGCCTTTTGGTAGTACTGCAAACCCCAGAATATGTGGCCTGAAACTACTTTGTTCAAACTGTGTGAGCTCTCCCCCAGGTCTAACCTCTCAAGGATGGTCCTACTGTGATGTGTGCATCCCCAATCTCCAAGGTGGTCAGGAGTATGCAGTGAACGGGTTTGGACAGGACTTGAGTGTTCATGCAGGAGGAAATCAATGTTGGGACCTGTGGGTGAGAAGAGAACAGGCTCAAGGTTGTCAGACAGATCTGAGCCAAGACAGAGAAGGATTCATAGGAAGTGACTCCCTCTGTTTCTGGGAAAGTTGGAAGTTCACTTTTGGGATTCTTAGTCTCACTAATAAGAGAATTTAGAAATGGACTCAGAAGGAAGTTTGAGGACAATTTTCTTGAAGTTGAGATAAAAACATCAGAGCAGGCAGCTGGGAATCTCAGCAACTGTCTGGAGGAGGGAGATGGATGCCTTTGCACTAGGGTCCCAGAAAGGAGTCAGGCCCAGCAATGGAGAGTGGCGAGCATTGCCACTGCGCACCAGCCCTTTGTAGCAGAAGATGAGTTGACTTCAGAGAACAAGTGAGAAATCCTAGAGTCTCCAGGAAAACATGCTTGTGGTTTTGCTAGTATTTGAAATAAAAAGATAGAAAGAAGAGTGGAAACTTAGGTTTTCAAAGTAAGAACTCAGAAAAGTGGATCAGCTTAATGGTGCTGCTACCAGCAAAGGGCTGTAGTCAGCTGTACTGAAAGAGGGGCTTCTGGGAAAGGTAAGTACATTATTTCATTGAAGGGATAATTATTTCTCCAACCTCCTTAGCAGAGCTTTAGGTGAATCAGTCTTTCTGAGAGGCAGTCTCCTAACCAGGTCATTGAAAGCCCCAGCTAAATTAACTCTTAAATAAAGAGACAATAAAATGTAATGTTCTAATCTTCAAAGCAAATCAGAAAGTTATGTTCCTACTCAAGGCCAGAGGTATTTCATTCTTCTGTTCAGGTGGCCTAGGGTGGGGCAGTTGCAATGTGACATTAACTTCATATACATGAGTAACTGATTTCCAAATACAGTTTTCAAATAGTCCAAATGTTATAGGTTAGATTGTTGTGTTCCTGGCCTTGTATCATAGATGTAGCTTTAAGAAAGATGGAGCATAGGCAAAGCTCTAGGTACAATCCTCAGTACAGGAAAGGGAAGGAAGGAAGGAGGAGCTAGCTATGGGTTTTATGGGAGGAGTTTACTCAAGTGTTGGAATCTGACAAACCACCACAAGCTCAGGGCACATGGGAAATTCTCTAAAGCTAGCCCTGACTCATTTCCTTACTTTGATGCAGTTAATCCCATAGAAGAAGTTTAAAGACACCAAATGACTGAGACTAGTCAGAGAACGTTCCTTCATATAAGACAGCTAAGCCACACTGAGATGCTGTCCAAACCGCTTCTAGCCTTTTGCATAAGACAGGTGTTTACAATAGAGGCTTAGAGGCTTGAGGAGGTAGCTCAGTCAGCCAAGTGCCTGCCATGTGAAGCTGAGAACCTGAGTTCTGATTCCTGGCATCTGCAGAATAGCTGAGTGTGGATGTCGGAGGATTTCTAGGGCTTGCTGGCCAGCCAGTCTACCCTAGTGACATGTTTAGTGAGAGTCTCAAAAATAAGGTGGAAAGCAATAGAGGAAGACATCCCGTGTCAGCCTCTACCTCCTATGTGCACACATGTGTGTGTATGTGGAAACACATATATACAATGTATATTTAGTAATTACTTAGGTTTGGTGAGATCAGATCAGGTGATAACTACTGAAAAATGTCTTCTCATTCACAGGTCCCCGCAAAGAGCAGAGATTTCACATTACGTGCAGAGCTGCATGGTAAAACAGGAAGGTCAATGAACGAGTTTGTTTTTGTCAACTAGACTCAAAGTAGAGTCATCTAGGAAGAGGCAAACCTCAATTGAGGAATTACCTTCATCAAACTTGTCGATAAGCATATCTGTAGGATGTTTTCATGATTAATGATTGACGTCAGAGGGCCCAGTCCTCTGTGGACAATACCACACCTGGCTAGGTGGTCCTCATTATATAAGAAAAGGAGCTGAGCAAGTCATAAAGAGCAATAGTAAGCAGCATTCCTCTGTGGTTCCTGTTTAAGCTCCTGCCTTGAGTTCCTGCCTTGGTTTTGCTTAATGATGGACTGTAACCTATAAGTCAAATAAACCCTTTCCCCTCGAAAGCTGGTTTTGATCATAATATTTATCGCAGCAACAGAAAGCAAAACTAGGACAGTCGATGGAAGGTTATGGGATTGGGATTCAAGGGGGACACTGAGGCAGACTGCCTTCTTGAGTGAGATATTTATTAGAAGAGATGTTAATGCCATAGAAAGACAGTATGGCCAGAGCTCTGAGAAGAGACAACAGGCCTACAAGGCACAGTGTGTTTGTCTGTTAGTGGAGGTTCCCTTTTTATGGGTCTCAACAGAAAAGGGAGGTTTCATGCCTTGTAGGTGCTGAGTAGTCCATTAAGATTTGTGGTCAGGTTGCCTCTGACTTCTGATAGCAGAGAAGAGAGAGGAGGAGTCTTGAAGGAACCCCACTAATGTATCACTTAGAGGATGTGGGGAAAGTGGAGAAGAGGGACAAATTTAGATGAGGCATATCTGTATCCTTGTTATCCTCTAATATCTCAGAGACTAGCACCTGGAGCCTGTGAACTTCCTTTGGGGACGTGAGAATCACAGGCCTGTTGTTCTGGAATCTGGGCATGTAAGGAGTCTATTAGAGGGTTACAGATTCAAAGACAGGTTCAATAAAGTGCTTGATGTTTCCTTTAACCTAATAGACAGGAGTCAGGGGTAGGGCAGAAGGAAAATGGGGCAAATGTCTTTACTATGGCTTCATGGGACATGCCAATGCAAAAAAGTCACAGTTCTCACCTTAAAGGGAATAAAAGATAATTTATTCCAAAGCCATTTTGGATGACCAGGGCCCAGGCACCAGATTTAGGTTACCCCAAACTCCATGTTCTAATGTTGAAGCAGTTTCATAGTTCATAGAACAAAAACAAGTCAAGTTTAAATATATTTGTGGGCACATCAGAGAAGTGGTTTCAGCAAGATGGGGGAAGCTTCTCTTTAGGCAATGGAGTGACTGGGACAGGAAAATATGTACTGGAGCTCAGGAGCCCTATGAGAGCTCTAGATAGCAGTACTTAGAGAATAATCATAGTTCCTTCATGCCTGTAAGGAATTGTTTTCAGGATTCACAACAAATCCTCAGATGCTCACGTCCCTAGTACATAATAGGACAGCTTTGTATCTCTTGTACACTTTACATCATTCCTAGATTACTCACAAAACTTAACATTATGAGAATTTATGTTAATAGTTGTTATACTTTATTGTTTAAAGGATAATGACAAGAAAAAGTCTATATATGTTTTCTGTACAGGATATTTTTGATTGATTTGGTTTGGGCTTTGTAGTAGAGGAGGGGAGTCTCAAACCCGGAGCCTCTTACAAGCTTCCCAGATATTTTACTACTTGGCTACAGCCTTGAAAAGAGCACTTGCCATCAGCAATTTTCTCTTTCTAGGTATTTGGGCTTGAAGGGGTTGGGGGTGTAGCTCAGTTACTAGTGTGCTTATTTAGCAGGTTCAAAGGCCTGGGTTTGATCCTGTGTAGCCCATAAATCAGGCACAGTGTGGTATCACAGACCTGTAATCCCAATACTTGGGAGGTGGAAAGAAGAGGGTTGGAAGTTCAAGGTAATCCTATATATCAAGTTTGAGGCTAGCCTAAGTTATATGATACCCTGTCTCAACACACACACACACACACACACACACACACACACACACACACGAGAGGGGGTGGCTTTCTTGGGGGTAGCAGTCTTTCCTGGTCCAGTAAAGGCTACAAGACACCAAATCAGTAGAAAATAACATAAACAAAGGCTAGCTACTTAGCATCACTTGACAGTGCCCTTGATTCTAGATGAGCCTAGGGAAATAGCAGATCTGCAATACACAGCCAAGATCTCTGGCCACAATCGGTGCTGGTGTGTGAGGTCCCGAGTCCTGCTATATCCTCATTGGACAATAATCCCACTGTCCCATTTCCTTTGCAGCACAAGGCAACAGGGGTTTTTGTATTTCCTGTTCTCTAGCAGAAACACCAGAACCAGGGCTGTGCAGAAGAACTGCTGAGGGCTGCATTGCTTTCCTTTCTCTAACTGCTTTGGCCTGTATCTGTTTATTTCCAGGAAAAGACCACACAGAATTCGGGGCCTAGTTCCAAATTTTGTTTGCCATTTACATCTAAGCTGAGGAGCTGTTTCCACAGCTGTCTGTGGAGCTTGCTCGAAACACTGGGCCACCCACACCTAACTTGTTGGGATCCTGGTTACCCAGACTATGGAAGCTTCAGCTTGACATCTGCTGTCGGGTAATTGGAATCCCTTAACTGCTTTGCCCCTTTCTTATCTTTACTGTACAGTGACATACATTTCTCATCAATAATAAGGTCTGCATAGCCCAATAGTAATATCCAAATTAATCTCTGAGCTGGCCACTGTGGGCTGGAATGAAACACAGCCATGCTATTCAGAAGTAAATTGTAATACATCCGGACTTCCAAGTCCTGGAATGTGAGAGTGACCCAGGTTTATTGCAAGTGCATCATAAAGCTATTTCCAGGAGTAAATGCTGATCTTCCCAGGAAGAGATAAGCCTTAATAGAAGCCAGAGAGCTTAGTTAGAAAGTTAGTGCACCTGGAAAAACAAGCAGATGGTTAGCCCTTCACTAACAAAGAATATAGAAAGCCTGCACCAACTTAAAAGTAAACATTCCCAGGACTTAAAGAGAGAAATAGCCTTCAATCTAGCCAGGCCACCAGATAAGACTAGAAATTTAGAGCTTTGACCCAGAAGAATAAATACATACCAAGGAACTAAAAAACCATAAAATCCTCCCTTGGCCCTTCTTGGCACCCTGAACTATCTGTGCAAGGCAAATGGCAATATAATTCAATCAGCAGTGACATCCCTACCATCCACTAATTGATCATTGTATCGTTTACTCTTTGGTGATAACTGAGAAACTTTGAAGCCTGCAGCAGTAAGGAGGAAAGATACCTTTGCACTGGTTCCTGTTTTGAGATAGCCTGACATCTTCATCCCTTAGAGAAGCATTCCTACAGTTTGCTACTTAAGCCACAGAAAAGTCTTGGACAAAGGACAATGGACATAGAGACAGAGACAGACAGACAAGAGAGATGAGGTGAATGAACTAACTGAAGAGAGGAGATTGTAAGGCCTAGAGAATTGGATTGCTAGCTTAGAGAAACTTTGTTTTATTCCTTTAATGTGCACATTGTTATTTTCTTTGATTTCATTCTTTGTTTTTCTTTATCTTTCTTTATTTTACTATTAAAGAGGCGCTCTTGCGTGTCATAATCACCATAAGGCGTGAGAAGCCACAGAGAGACTACGAGGAGCCCACTCTGAGTCTTCTTTATCAGGTGAGACCCCGAGAGAGACACTGAGGCACGAATCGTTGCAAGAGCGTGAGGTTTATTGTACTGATGCATCCTTCCTACGCGTCGGGGTGGACCTCCATAGGGTCCCCACGCAGGCGGAGGAGGCCACCCAGAGGGGATTTTCAAATTTGCTTATATACTCTTTTCTTAGCAACCACATAACCTTTAAGCTGATTGGTTAGATACAATGATACCACATAACCTTTAAGCTGATTGGTTGGGTGCAATGACATAGATTGGTATATTCCAGGTGTATTGTTCTGTAGCTAGGGAGTGATGAGCTGAAACCTATTCATATGTGAATATTACTAGAACTTTTCCTTATCTAGGTGCCAAGGTTTCTGGAAAAGTTCAGGCAAAGTTCAGGCCTACTTGTACATGGTCAAGTCTAGCCTTGGCTTTACATCTCAAGCCTTACTAAAGTTTGGTCAAGTCCAGCCTTGGCCTTACAGGTGTATTCTATGTGTCTTATTAAAGAGCATTAAACTTGCCAACTAAGGGTCCCATAGAAGAGTGAGGTACTGCGCTCACTTGTCATAGTTTACGTTGTTTATCCCATCACGGGGAGGAACCCATGGGGGACCCATCACGGGGACTAGAGCTGGACTCAGACCCCCACATAACTCTGCTATATAGGTTGGTTGTTTACAGTGGAACAAGAGCTCTGACCCTTGTGGGCCAGGAAATGCAGGCAGGACCTTCTTATATATGCTTCTTTCTGACAGGAAGGATTTATCTAGGTTTCTGTGAAGTCTGATATTACCCACATAAGGCCCACAGCCTTATTTCAGAGAGGATGGCTTGTAACTTTCTTTCTGGGCATGAGTCAGGGTCTAGCCAGTAATTTGCATCTAGAATATGTGGCATGAAAACAACAGAACATCATTTGGCAAATTAACATCTCTCAAAACCATCGTATAATTGCATAGTCAGCATTGTTTGTGTATTTCAAAACATTAACAATATTTAATATGATCAAAAAATAGCATTTCTAAATATTAATAGACTTATTTTTATTGAACATCAACTCTGCCTAAAAAACAGTAGCATCATAAACTGGTTTCTCATTAAGCATCTGTGGCAGAGACTTCTGCCCTCTGTCCCCAGGGCTTTGGAGCCCAACAACATTGTAGAGAATCAGAAAGGTTACAAACCCCATAGCTGCCAGTTCAGAAGAGGCAAATGTGCCTGTGGTGGTTAGTTTTACTTATCAATTTGGCACAATCTAGAATTATACGAGAAAGGTATCTCAGTGAGGAATTAGTTGGCCTGTAGGCATGACCAGAAGATTTTCTTAGTTGAATAGGGGTGATGTGGGAATCTTGAGATGTATTTGAGGGCAACAGAAACTTTCTCAGTTTTCTGTGCTTGGCCTGGGGAGCTTGGATACTAAGAACTTGATGGATATCAAAGCTGCCACAAGTCAGAGGCTTTTTGGTTCTTGTCTCATGAATTCAAGAAACAAAACTCATAGATCACAAAGGGGGAGTTTTAGAAGTATATTTTATTATAGGAGGCTTAAGAGAGAGAGAACAAAGGTAGAGCTCCTGTACGGTAAATGAGTCCATACCATTGGACTTCACTTTTGTTGGAGTTAACAAAGCTACAGTGAATGGAGGAAGTGGCGGGTGGCCAGTGTAGTTCCTATCCTGGGTGTCCAGGAGCCTTGAAGTTTCACTCCCATCCTTACTGTGGCTCCCTAAAAAAGAGTTCTTCTTTAGGGAAAAATAGGTAAGAAAAAACAAATTTCTCCCCTTCTGATATCTGCAGGCTCTGGCCATTGTTGAAGGAAAGACATTTCTGGCTTAAACACTTTTGGAAACTCAGGATTGAGTGTTACCCGTTGCTGGGCACCCACTGAGGACAGAGATGACTGGTCTCAGGAGGTCAGCTCTGCTTGGTTCACATCTGTCTCATCAACAGGTTGGAGTGATTCAGCAGTAAGGCTGCTCTTGTCTATTTCAAACCACCTAGTTCCTAGAATAGTACTGAACACAGAATAGGCGCTCAGATACTTCTGATGCACAAACACTTGTCTGTAAATTTACCTTTTCTTTCTGTCAGTACCATCTTGATTCTAGGCTGCACCTGGCTCCCCTCTTTGTACGTTCCTCTACTTCATACACACCCCTCATTCTGCCACCATAGTTGCTGATCTCCAGAGTCACTTTAATTGTAGCTTTCACTGTCAGACCAAACTTCAGCTCTTCCATCCTTCTCTTTGGTAATCTTTCAGGGCTCCCTGTTGCTTAGAATCATATCTAACTTGTATTGAAATGTTTCAAACCTTACAAGGGGTTCTGAAGGCAAAAGAAGGAACTCAGATATATGAAAAGCTCTGGCAAAGCACTCCAGAGGACAGTTTCAGGCACTCATGGTGGTCATTTATGCTTCCAGTTTTCTCCCACCCAGATGCTTGAATGTGGCCACTGGGTTTGCATTGGTTAAACAAGTGGGCATGGGCATGTCCTCACTGTGTGGAAACTTTAAAAAAACACACCGGAGTTGTCATGTTCCTTCTTTTCATGGATAAGGTCCTTCATCAGATGGGCCCTGAGTTGAGAGATCCTCACAGAGGACTCGCCTCATACCTGCACTAATCTAAGACATCCAGGTGGTAGAAGCTTTTGTTCCCATTACATAATATGCATCATGATGACTCCATGTTTCATAGGAAGGAAAAAGGCAGAGAAGGATAATCCTTGCCCAGATTGCTCAGAGACCACAGCATGGGCTCTAGATCTCCTGAGCTCGTGGAGAAGATCTTAGCACCAAGGAAGGCCCTCTGGACATCTCCAGGGAGGCACAGGAGCTTTCCCACTTTCCAAAGAGTCCCAGATGACAACAACTTCAAAGTCTCATCCAAGCACCTGAAAAGAATGGAAAGAGCTAGGAGAGGAGGGTGGGCAGCTGTGTGGACTCAGCCAGGTAACCTGGTTTATTCTCCAGAGTTTAGCTCTTCTCATCTTTGGGCTCTAGATTGATAACATACAACCTTACCTCTGAGGTCTTGCCATTCTTTCCAATTACAAATCCCTCCACATTGCTATTCTTCCCCATCAAAACCCAGCTAAAATCCTATTTTCCCACACAGCCGCCTTCCACATTCATGTTCTTCTCTCCTGTCCCCAGCCTCTGCTAGCACAGAGCACTGAATCAGCAAAGGTGGCTCATGAAGAGAAGGGTTCCTGGGTTATCTTTAAGTACTCTAAATAAACAGTTAAGAGTGCTTTCCAGCCAGCTCCTAGCTTCCTGCTCTTCTCCTTCAGTTTGGCCCAGTCCCAGCAAGTGGCGCTATGGATTTGTCCTTCTTAATACTCTAATTCCTGGCCTCTACATGTGAGAAACCAGCCCTCAGTGAGTTAAATAAGCCACAGTGAGTCTACATATGGGAAGTGATCCACAAAACCTGACTGGGTTTCTTGCTCACTTCTGAGTACTTAACCTTGTACCCGGGGCTTAGCATTTTTGTGGTGGTCACTAGGATCCTGAGTCCACGACATGCAGAGCTGAATATACAAACACTGGTCAGTGATGCATAACTTAATTGACAATAGTAAGAAATGATTTGTTACTGATATCACTATTTATGAAACCCTCTTTTGCAGGGTACCCTGAGCTCTGCTTGATGTTCGGCACTGGGACTCTGCATATGTTCCCATCAGCTGTTGGGGAGGTCTTTCCGATGAGGACTGGGTTAAGCACCTATTTATGAGCAGAGCATGACATCATTAGAAATCATCTCTGGGTTATCCAGTCTTTAGTTCCTGGCCTGCCCTACAGTTTCAGGCAGAGGTTCCCTCTTTTGGTATGAGGTTCTTCCCGTCCATTGTCCCAGATGATCCTGCAGGGAGGATAGGCTATAGGTTGGTGGTTTTGTGATTGGGATGGTGTTCCAGTCCTACCACTAGAAACCTGCCTGGAAACAGGAGATGGCCTGTTGAGGGCCCATATTCCTGATTACTAGAGGTTCTTGCTAGGGTCTTCCTCATAGATTCCAGTGAGTTTCCATTGCGGTAGTCCTCTCTGTCACACCCTAATTGTCCCTCAATACTGGTCATCTCTATATATATTCTCTCCCACTGTCCTTCTCTCTTTCCTGGTCCACTATCCTCCTATTCCCTTCCTTCCCCAGCCTACCTGCACCATCTGTTCTATTTCAACATTACCAGGGACATCCCTGTGTTCCCATTGGGGCCTTCCTTATTGCATAGTTTCTCTAGGTCTGTGGATATTAGTACCTTTCTCCTTTGCTTAACAGTTGATATCCACGTATAAGTGAGTATATATCATGTTTGTATTTCTGGCACTGCCTTATCTCACTTCTAGTTCCATACATTTGCCTGCAAAATTCGTGAGGTCATCTTTTAAATAGCTAAGTAATACTCCATTGTATAAATATACCATAATTTCTTTATTCATCCTTCAGATGAGGAGGCATCTAGTTTGTTTCCAATTCCTGGCTATTATGAAGAAAGCTTCTGTGAACATAGTTAAGCAAGTGTCCTTCTGGTAGGTAAAGTGTTATTTGGATATATGCCAAGGAGTAGTATAGTTGGTTGATTGATGTAGGTTGATTTCCAATTTCCTGAGGAACTGCCACATTGATTTCCATAGTTGCTATACAAGCTTGCACTTCCACCAGCAATGGGGGAGTGTTCCCCTTGCTGTACAACCTCACCTGTATGAGCTGTCATTTGTGTTATTGATCTTAGCCATTTTGACAGGTATAGAATAGAATATCAAAGTAGTTTTTATTTGCATTTCCTAGATGACTAAACATGTCAAACATTTCTTTAAGTGTTTCTCAACCATTTGATATTCCTCTTTTGAGAATTCTTTGTTCAGATCTATACTACATTTTTAAAATAGTATTATTTGTTTTGTTGATGTCTATTTTCTTGAGTTCTTTATATGTTTATATATGTATTAGCCCTCTATCAGCAGTGGAGTTGGAAAAAACTTTTTTAATTCTGTAGGCTGCCATTTTGTCTTGTTGACAGTGTTCTTTGTCTTATAGAAGAAGGTTTTCAGTTTTTTGAGGTTCCTTTTATTAATAATTGATCTCAGTGCCTGTGTTACTGGTGTTCTGTTCAGAAAGTTGTCTCCTCTGCCAATGCATTCAAAGCTATTCCCTACTTTCTCTACTATCAGTGTACCTGGTTTTATGTTGAGGTCCTTGATCCACTTAGACTTGAGTTTTGTGCAAGGTGATAAATATGGATAAATTTGCATTCTTGTTCATGTGGACATCCAATTAGACCAGTATCATATGTTAAAGATGCTTTCTTGTTGCAGAAGTTTATTTTTAGTTATGCATAAAATAATTGTTTTATGCACTGTTGGGTGAGGGGCTACCCTAGGTTTTGGTGTTTTGTATTGTCTGCAGGTGTTGGATTTTGTGGGGGATGTTTAATTGCTAATGATCTGCATGTGTTATCAGTAGAATACCTGAGGAGTTCTGAAAGAATAAATTCACCCGAGCTCTGATGCTTGGGGTTCCACTGTTGATTGAGTATGGTGCTGGCCATGATTGTGGTTCCCTCTGGTGAGGTCTGGCAAGGTTTGCATGTATGAAAAATGCCTCTGTGTGTCTTTCTGGCTGAGCCTACACAGCAGTGTACAACTACATTTTCTTTATTCCAGTGTATGTTTTTGGCTTCTTATCAAAGATCAGGTATCCATAAGTGTGTGGATTTATGTCTGGTTCTTCAATTTTGTTCCATTGGTCCACCCAACTGTTTTTTATGACAATATCATGCAGTTTTCATTATTATAACTCTGTAGTACAACTTGTGATGAGGAATAGTGATGCCTCCAGAAGTTATTTTATTTGTCAGGATTATTTTAGCTATCCTGGCTTTTTTGTTTTTCCATATGAAGTTGAGTATTGTCCTTTCAAGGTCTGTAAAGAACTGTATTGAGATTTTGATAGGGAGTGCATTGAATTTGAAAAGTGCATTGAATCTGTAGATGGCCATTTTTACTATGTTAATCCTAAAAACCCAGGAGCACAGGTGATTTCCCATCATCTGGGGTCTTCTTCAATTTCCCTCTTCAAGGTCTTAAAGTTTTTGTCATACAAGTCTTTCACTTGCTTGATTAGAGTCATTCCAAGACATTTTATGCTGTTTATGACTATTGTGAAGGGTGTTTGTTTCCCTGATTTCTTTCTCAGTCCATTTGTCGTTTGTACATAGAAGGGATACTGATTTTTTTGAGTTGATCTGGTAGCCAGCTACTTCACTGAATTTATTTATCAGCTGAGGTTCCCTGGTTGAGTTTTTGGGGTCGCTTCTATATTCTATCATATCATCTGCAAATAAGGATACTTTGATTCTTACTTTTGAATTTGATCTCCCTTGATCTCCTTCTGTTGTCTTATTGCTCTAACAAGAACTTCAAGTACTACATTGAATAGGTAGAGAGAGAGCGGACAACCTTGTCTTGGTCCTGATTCTAGTGGAATTGTTTTGAGCTTCTCGCCATTTAATTTGATGTTGGCTCTGGGCTTGCTGTAAATTATCTTTATGATATTTAGGTAAGTCCCTTGTATCCCCAATATATCCAATGCTTTTATCAAGAAGGAGTGTTGGATTTTGTCAAAGCTTTTTGACATTTAGTTAAATAATTATTTTTTCTTTTAGTTTGTTTATATGGTGGATTACATTGACTAATTTTCATATGTTGAACCATCACTGCATCTCTTGGATGAAGCCTACTTGATCATGATGAGTGACTTTTTGATGTGTTCTTGGATTCAGTTTACATGTATTTAATTGAGAATTTTTACATCTATGTTCATGAGGGAAATTAGTCTGTAATTTTCTTTCTCAGTTGAATCTTTGTGTAGTATGGGTATCAGTATGACTGTGGCCTTGTAGAATGAACTTGGCAGTGTTCCTTCTGCTTCTATTTTGTGGAATAATTTGAGGAGTATTGGTGCTAACTCTTCTTTGAATGTCAGATAGAATTCTGAGCTAAAATCATTTGGTCCTAGGGCTTTTAGATTGGTGGGGAGACTTTTAATGACTCCTTTTATTTCCTTGTGACTTATAGGTCTGTTTAAATTGTTTATGTTGATCTTGATTTAACTCTGGTAGGTGGTATCTATTGAGAAAATCATCCATTTCTTTTAGGTTTTCCAATATTGTAGAATATAGATTTTTAAAGTATGACCTAATGATTCTTTGGATTTCCTCAGTGTCAGTAGTTATATTCCCCTTTTTCATTTCTGATGTTGTTGATTTGGATATTCTCTCCGTCTTTTAATTATATTGATAGGGGTTTTGTCCATCTTGATGATTTTCTCAAAGAACCAACTCTTTGTTTCATTATTCCTTGTATTGTTCTCTTTGTTTCTATTTTATTGACTCAGTCCTCAGTTTTATTATTTCTTGACATCTACTCCTCTGAGGTGTGTTTACTTCTTTTTGCTCTAGAGCTTTCAGATGTGCTGTTAATTTGCTAATATGAGATCTCTCCATTCTTTTTGCAGTGAATTTTCCTCTAACACTGCTTTCGTTGTGTCACATAAGTTTGGGTATATTGTGGAGTCATTTTCATTGAATTCTAGAAAGTCTTTAATTTCGTTATTTCTGTCTTGACCCAGTCAGTATTAAGTGGAGAGTCGTTCAGTTTCCAGAATTTGTAGGCCTTTGTGTTGTTGCTGTTGTTGTTGAAATCCAACTTTAATCCATGGTAGGATACAGGGGGTTATTTCAGTTTTCTTGTATCTGCTGAGACTTGCTTTGTGGCCAAGTATGTGGTCAGTTTTAGAGAAGGTTCCATGAGTTAGTGATAAAAAGGTATATTCTTTTGTGTGGGGGTGAAATGTTCTGTATATATCTGTTAGGCCCATTTGGTTTTTAACACCTGTTAGCTCCAGTATTTCTCTATTTAGATTTTCTCTGACAAGGTGACCTGTCCATTGGAGAGAGTGGGATATCGAAATCTCCCCCTATCAATGTGTGTGGGTCAATGTATGTTTTAAGGTTTATCAATGTTTCTTTTACAAATGTGGAACCCCTTGTGTTAGGGGTATAGATGTTAAGAATTGAAATGTCATCTTGTTGGAATTTTCCTTTGATGAGTTTGAAGTCCTATCCTGTCTCTTTTGATTTATTTTATTTATATAAGTCTATTTTGTTAGATATTAAAATGGCTACTCTGGCTTGCTTCTTGGGTCCATTTGCTTGGAAATATTTTCCCAACCCTTTACTCTGAGGGCCAGAGTATGTATGTGTGTGTATATATATATATATATTCACACTTTGAGGTTTATCTTTGAAATTGATGTGTGTTTCTTGTATGCAGCAAAAGGATGGAACATATTTTTCTGTTCGTTCTGTTAGTCTGTTTCTTTTTATTGGGGAATTGAGTCCACTGCTATTGAGAGATATCAATGACCAATGCTTGTTAGGTCCTGTTATTTTGTAGCTTTTGTTGGTTTTGTTCATGTATGTGTATGGCTGTGTGAGTGTGTGTATGTCCCTTCTTTTGATTTTGATGGGATGAGGTTATTTATTTCCTGTGTATTCATGGGTGTAGTTAATCTCCTTGGGTTGGAGTTTTCCTTCTAATACCTTCTGTAGAGATGCATTTGTAGATAGATATTGTTTGAATTTGGATTTGTCATTGAATATTTTGTTTTCTCCATCTATGGTAATTAAAAGCTTTGCTGAATATAATAGTCTCGGCTAGCATCTTTGATCTCTTAGAGTCTCCAGCACCTCTGTCCAGGCCCTGCCGCCTTTTAGAGTTCCCATTTAGACTTCCCAGAAGTCAGGTGTTATTCTAATAGGTTTGCCTTTATACGTTTTTTTTTGCTTTTTTTTCTCTTGCAAATTTAATGTTCTTTCTTTGTTCTGTACGTTTAGTGTTTTGATTATTGTGTGGTAACAGAACTTTCTTTTCTGATCCAGTCTATTGGTGATCTGTATGCTTCTTGTACCTTTATAGAGATCTCCTTTAGGTTTGGAAAATTATCTTTTATGATTTTGTTGAAACTGTTTTCTGGGCCTTTGAGATAAGAATCTTCTCCTTCCTCTATTCCTATTCATAGGTGTTGATCTTTTCATAGTGCCCCAGATATCCTGTATGTTTTGCGTTAGGTTTTTTTTGTTTTTTGATTTAACATTTTCTTTTAACGATATCTCTATTTCTTCTATAGCATCTTCAACTCCCAAGATTCTCTCTTCCATCTCTTGTGTTCTGTTTCTGCAGCTTGCCTTTGTAGTTCCTGGTCACTTTTCTAGACATTTTCATATCCAAAATTCCCTCTGTGTTTTCTTTATGGCTTCTATTTCCATTTTTAGGTGTTGAAAGTTTTGTTCCTTTCCTTTAATAGTTTGCTTGCTTTTTCTTGGCTTTCAGGGGTTTATTCATTTCTTCTGTTTGTCTGTGTTTTCCTGGGTTTATTTAATTAATTTACTCAATTCCTTCAGTTGTCTGTTTATCTTTTCATCGATTTCTTTGAGGCATTTTTTCATTTCCTCTTTAAGGACCTCTGTTATCTTTATAATGTTGGTTTTGAGATCTTTCTCTTGTGCTTTGGCTATGTTGGAATGTTCAGAGCTTGTTGTAGTTAGATAGTTGGGCTTTGGTGGTGGTGAGATATTGCCCTGGTTTCTCTTGACTGTGTTCTTATGTTGGTGTTTAGGCATCTGGGTTTGGGGTAATTGTAGATTTAGATGCCTTATTGGATGTGTGTTTTCTTTCTTTTTTTTTCTCTCTCTCTCTCTCTCTCTCTCTCTCTCTCTCCCTTCCTCCCTCTCTCCCTCCCTCCCTCCCTCCTTTCTTTCTTTCTTTCTTTGTTTCTTCTCTGGTCTTCTGCTCTTTGTGGCCTCCTGTGGGGGTTGGGATCTCTGCTCTTTGCCTAAGTTGGAGGCTAAAGCTCTGGTGGCCTCCTTGGCCTCTGTTTCAGTAAAAACTTTGTGCCTGGGGTTGGGGCTTCTATTTGTCTACTGTTCTTCTGGCTGTCTGTTCTGGCCTATGCTGTTCTGGTTGATTGGCCTGGTCTTTTCTAGTTCTTCCAATGGAGTATATCTTGATGGTGCTGAGGGCTGGTTCTTAATCTAGCTGGGTGTGATAGCCTTGGGTGTTGTTCACAGGTCTTCTGGGCCCAAGAGGCAGAGCAGGATTGGTGGAGAGTTGGGAGAGACTATAAGGAATGAGTTGTGGGACCAGAACTAAGTGTCTGTAGGCAGGGTGCATACCTGATTCATCCGCTGGCAAAAGTTATAATGAGGCTGGTATCTGTCTTCAGGGATTGCCATATTTCTTCTTTGTTTGCTAGACACTCCTTGTCAACTGGCACACATTGACATCTCTGTTGATCTAGCCAATTTCAGTTCTAAGATATTTCCATTGCCAGGTGAGAGGGTGAGTACTGCAGACTACAGTTCTCTAAGGTCTTGATTCAGTAGAACAATAACCCCACCCTAAGCTCATGCTGCAAGTGACTACCCTTCAGTTGTCTGGGAAAGCAGTTCAACCGAAAACAAAATAAATGCTTTGAGGGAGAATCTCACTCTTGCCTCTGCCAACATAAATAGCTGTATACTACAACTTCAGCAGTCCACTTATACCAAATTAGATAAGTTAATGAGAAAGAAATCGGTGCCATTAGAATGGCCAATTAATGTAAACAGGAGAAATACTAGTTTCCAACCTTTGATTCTATTCCAACCTCATCTAGCCAAATGGGACTGACAGTGTTGCCTGTTTCACTGCAGCCCATTATCTAGCTAGCATCTATAGCTCTGTTGGGTGGATTCCTGTCAGCAGCCTTGATTGTGTCATGAAATTTGCAGAATCTTTGCTAAAAATGCTTTTCTTCTGTCTGATTTCAGAGCATTCTACCCATTCACCACTAGCTCATCCATTTATTCAGCAGTCATTGATTGAACATTCCTGTGTGTTCAGCAGTATTTCCTAGACAACATGGCTCACTTCACTGAATACCCCTTGTCCCTGAAGCATCTCCACTCTGGTAGTTTTAACTAGAATTTGCCCACTGATGGCTTTCAAATCTATATCTCCAGACAGAGGGCACCCAATTAGTTGCATACAAGCCTGAATGTCTGCTGGACATCTTCAGTTTGATGTCCCATAAACAGCCTAAGTTCAAGTTGTCACAAACGAAACTCATCAATCACCTTCTCTAAACATGTTGATCATTTCTCCTATACTCTTAATCACGGGCACAAAAAAAGTCAGTTGGCCATCTAAATACAAATCCTATATTTTACCTTCATTGAGGCTCAACAATTTCTATTTGTTTAAAAGTCAAAGCTTAATCTCATTTCTTTCCTTTTGGTCCATGCCTCACCATCAGCTCATCTCTGATCTAGGCATCTTTCATTTCCTTTTGTCTTCACTCTTTACCATCTCCTACTCTTAAAAAAAGCCAATCATTTAATGACAGTCTGCTTGTGTTCAAACCCTGAAGCCACTTTGATTTTTCCCTCTGAAACTGAAAGCTCCTACCATATGTATAACACAATGTTGGCATAAAGAAATGTTGGCACCTCTGAACTGGTCATCTCTGTCTGCCTTTTGCTCTCGACAACGACATGCATGAAGAAAGGGACTTTTTCTTAAACAAATTTTATCTGCCAAATGCAGTCTGGCACTTAGTATATAGTAGGAGCTTAATAGAAAGGTGTTGAAAGAAAGGAGAAGAGGAAGGCATAAAAGAAAGGAGAGTTGAAGGGAGGAAAGATGTCTTAAAAGAAATAGGAAGAGAGTGGAGGGAGGAGAAGGGGTATAACAAACGAGTCTTCCAATGAGGGGCAGTCCAAACAGAAACAGCATGGATGGTGATCTGTCAGGGCCTCTGGGAAGGTTTCTGCTGGGCAATAGTATCTAGCAGAGACTTGAGAGTAGAAGGCAGTTAAGAGGCTGGCCAGGTCTCCTGTAATCTGTGTTCACTTGGATGTATTGAAGGCAATGGGGAGCTGTTGGAGTGTTAGAAGCAGGGGATGACCTAGTGGTGTACTTCTTGAGGTCTCATCTAGTCCTCAAATATCTGCACTCATAAACTATACCTTCCCATCATCTCCTAGCTGACACCATGCTTCCTCAACACTTGCTGCATCCAGTACGACTGAATATGACTGTTGGAATGGGCTTTGGATGAAGGTTGACAAGGTCCTTTGGTAGGCAAGACCTTTGTTCTTACTAATTCCTTGATTATCTTAGCTAGCATGGTCTCTTGACCTCATTTTCCCACGAAAATAGGCCAAGTGCCACCCCTTTCTGATAAGGTTGCTGTGGGGCCCAGGAGTGGAAGGCACTTGGTGTCTACCAGTGCTCTCTGCACTAACTAGATTCTCTCTACCTTCTCCTGAGTTTTGCTATCCTGGCCAAAGTATCTGAGGCTACCCTGGGCTGTTCCTGCTTAACCAGAGGCCCTAAGAGTCCCTACAAGCCTCTAGTATGTAAAAGGCCTGGGATCATTTTTCATCACTAACTCTCAGAGTTACTCAAGAATCTTTTTACGTCTCTGAGTGAAGGAAAAGTATTTAAGTTCCAGGGACATGTATGTACACAGTATGCCTAGAGAAAGACAGGGGGATCATTTGCTTCCTACTTAGTTTTCTTCCTTTAACAGCATTCAGAGCTGGCAGAAAAGCACAGCCAATACCTCCTCGCTTGCAGATATTTCAAAGATGTGTTGCGAGCTGACAAGGTATTCATGTAGAGTCATTCTTCAGAATTCATTGGGTTCTGCCTAGTTTAGTTTAGGACAACACAAAGTCACATATCACGAACATGATCTCAGTTCTTTATATTGTTTTTGTTGTTATTGATGTTGTTGTTTGATTCATATTTTTAATTAATACAGACATTCTGATTTGACCTACATAAAATTTCTCGGTCAAAAATGATAGGATGTTGATGATTATATATGATTATCCTAATACCTTTGGATAGTGGGAAATTCAAAAAGTATAAAGAGCACAGAGTGCTCGATCCCATTCTAGCCCTCCTCTTCTCTCTACAGACAATAGCCATTGGCAATTTGAGAAACAATAAGCTATCACTTAAGAACTATGTTACATGCATATTAATTTATAAATACTTTGGAAATATGTTGTTCCTACTCTTACTTATCTTAGAAATTACCTACCTATCTCTTAGAAATTGTTCTAATTAACTAATTTATGTTCAATAACTATTACCTAAGATTTTGGCCATTGTTCCTGATCTTTTGACATTGTAGGTAATACTATAAGGAACATCTAAGACATGGCTGATCTCCCTGGAAATAGAATGTCATTTCCAGTTACCACTGTTGTACTTCCCCTGGACTGGTTTCTCTTTTCAGAGTTCCAGGGGTGGCAGCGGCCCTGCCAGAGTTCACAAGCTCTAGCCAGGTGCTATGGACCCTAGCTCTGTGGCTCCCCTGCCTCCTCTGTTCCCCAGACCTTGGCAGCTGGTGTGATGTTCTAGCTGTTGTATCACCTCGTTGCTTTGCGTCGTCCCTTCTAGTCATCTCGATTGGCTTTGGATTGTTTGATTCCTATCCACCTCCAAACTGGACAGTGAACTCAGTGACGAGAGCAGAGAGAAATGGCCACATTCTTATGCTTCTGTGTGAAAAGGCATTGTTGTAAAATCCTTTGGCAGGCAGTTTGGCAAGAATCTTAAATGTGAGTACATTCATATCTTTAGAAACACATGTTGATGTGTTCTTCAGTGAAATAATCTGCGATCTCAGACTGTCTTCTAAACAAACTAGTAGGTAAAGGGGATGGTACACAGACACAGGGATATTAGCCATGATGCCATAACTGAGCAAGGTGACCTACTTAAACATTGACCATTAAACAGCCATGTCTTTGTTTATGAATGTCTGATTTTTTTCAGTAATAAAATGCTTCTTCTAAAAGCGCTGTCTGACTTTTCATTCTTCCTCACAGAACTTTATCCTAAAGAAAGAAATTTTTCTGAATGTAGAAAAAAAGTTTCTTTTTGGGGGTGATTTTAACAGCATTCTTCCTAATAAACAATTGCAAATAATCTAATTTCCCATAGTAGGACACTCCTATTGGCTTTCCTATATAGCACATACTGACTATCACTCAGCCTTAGAAAGAAGTTGTAGAATAAGAGAAGCAAGAGAATCAACAATTTTTTATTGGTTCATAATATTTCAAATTGAAAATTTATACAAACCTTGTGATATCATATTCCAGTTAAAATTTTTTTAGAGTTGTTTTTATATATCCCAGGCTGGCCTTGAACTCACTTTATTTTTGTTTGGTTTGGTTTTTGTTGTTGTTGTATGTTTGTTTGAGACAAGTTCTCACTGTATAGCTTAGGCTAATCTGGAACTTACTAACCTGGAACTAACCAGACTTCACTGGCCTCAAATTCACAGAGATCCACTTACCTCTTCCTCCTGAGTGCTGAGATTAAAGATGTGTACCACCATGCCAGGTATTGAAATCACTTCATATCAGAGAATGACCTTGAATTTTTGATTGTCCAGTCTCCACCTCATGATAGCGGGGCTCATAGATGTGCATCATTTTTCCTGGATATATGTGGTGCTGAGGATTGAGCCCAACCCCATTAAATTTTCATACATGTCTGAAGGAGAACTCGAGGGACACACTCAAACTGAACATTGCTGTCCAACTGGGTGAGGCTGTACTTTCATCCTTTGATGGCTTTTTTTTTCTGCTTAATTTCCTTCTTGATGTCATGCCATGTATGACTCTTGAGCGCTAAAATGCAAAGAGCACATCTCTTCTTCCTCCCTACTTCACACATTTTTTTTTTCCAAAGCACTCTTGTCCTGGCCACAGGTATGTAAGTATTGGGGTAGATAGTGAAGGGTCTCACTTCAGCTGCTTTTTAGCAAATGCCATTTATTTTGAGCTTTGTGAGGCAGGGATTCAGAGAAAGTGTGTACAGGTTGGTTACAGAGGGAGGGAGGGAAGTCTATAGAGAAGTCAAGTGGCCACACACTTTGCTTTTCTGAAGCCATGATTAGTCATATGCAAGCTTCAGAGGGTGGGACCTGTCTGCTTGGCCCCTCCCACACCACCAGCTGTCCCTGTGAGTTTGGCCTTTACATTTGGTCCTTGATCTCTGACCTTCAGCATGTTAAGTGCTCTAGTTTGGAGGGGTACAGATTCTTAGCACCCGCCTTCCAGGCTGTGTACCCAGTTTTGACAGTGTGGATGCGTAATAGGGATACATAAAGAAGAACCTTTATAAGTGCCAGAAACATTTTAAGAAGGGATGAAGCAGCTCAAGTGATAAAGTATCTGCTTTGCAAGCTGGCATAGTAGTTCACACTTATAATCCAAGTACTGAGGAAGCAGAGACAGAGAAATCCCTAGGGCTCACTGGCCAGCCAGCCTAGCGAGTTCCAGACATGTGTGAATGCTTGGAAACTCTGAGGATAGGCTGCCTAGGGAGATACTGCAGCCTCTGCCTGTCAGGAACACAATGTCCCTGGCAAACAGGATTGGGAGCCGCTCTGCTTTGCATGAGAAACTTCCTAATAATGTGGGACATGGCTGTACAAGTAACAGTTGTAGCTGTTCTGGGCACTTACTGCCAGCGTTTCAACAACTGGTACTTGGCTAAGAACAACCATCGTGTCCAGTTCTGGGAAGGACCATTCCAGAGCTCTTGTATTAGTGGAAGTGGATGCACAAGGAAGTGGCATCTTCTAGCTTAGGGTCCCTTCCTGTGGGCAGAACATCCTCTGCCTTGGCTTATCTCAGTAAAGGGAGAGGACACTATGCCTGACTTTGTAACCAGATTTGATAGTACACTACAGCAGAGGAGTCACTGTGGTGTCACAGAGTGCACGGCAGTCGGCTTTAGAAGCAGTGCCTGAATCTGTAAAATGGATTTTAGTCTGAATTATCTTCCTTGACTTTTCCTTGGTTGACACCATCAGCCTGTACTTAGAGTACACCATGGTTTAAAAATGGTTTGTCTTCTCCCAAGCTCATGTTGGAAATGAGTCCTATTACGAGACAATAAACAGTCAGATCATTTAGGATCTGTGGTAATTAGTGCTCTATTCTCATCTAAATCCTTTCACAATTAATTTATCAATGGTCAATGGGTTATCTTAATTGTGGGCTTGCTATAAAAGCCCAGTTGGTTGAGTTTCCCACCCTCCTGTATCCCTGAAGACTAACAAAAAATAAATAAAGCAATCATTTCATCATCTCTACCTTAGAGTAGAACCTCAGCCAAAATACACTCCATTGATTCAACTCACTAAGTTTCGATAAGTATTATTGTCAACAGAGGATGGACTAGGGTAGAGCACAGTTAAAATGTGTCATTTCAAATGGGCAGCAGCCCGCTTTACATCTCATGCTCCCCATCACACTTTCATTGCACCCCGCAGTCAATTGACTTGCCTGCAAAATCATGTCTTCTTTCTTCCCTCCCAGAAAAACACACAGTAGCCTAAGGGGCCTGAGTCCCTTACCCCATGGCCTAATTATTTTCAGCCGAGGGTGAACCTACCTTTAGAGAAGTTTATTAAATTCTGGAGATAAACTTTGTCCCAACTGAGGAGAAGATGGCCATAGGCCCCTAGAGTCTAGGGCTTAGGTGTGCAATTCCCAGCTGCACAACCACTCAGCACAAAGTGTTATCAGCTCCAACTGTCAAGTACCAAGGTTGGGAAACCCTGCCATTATCTCTGAGATTTATTGAATAGCTGCAGTGAGCCAAGTGGGTGCTAAGTCCCCAGAAGAGAGTAGGAAGCTAGACAGACTCACTTCCTGCTCACCTGCGGCTCACAGTCTCATCCTGGTTCCTATCAGTTGTTCCACCAAACTGCCAGCCTAAAGTCAGCACGAATGGGGGCTACTGTGCCCATAGAAGTGTCCCCAACCTATTTCTGATCCAGTAGACCTGAAGTATGACCTAAAGTATACACTTTCTTATGTAGATGAGGCTGTAGGGAGTGGGGCATAATATCACTACTGGAAACTCTCACTCTTTCTAATCACAGCTAATCTCTAATCTCTCAAAAGCTCCTCTTGGGCCACTCCCCATTCTTGGTTTCCCCAAACAATCTTACTCTAAAAGCCTTGGTCGAGTAATTCCCTCTTCAAAGAACCCTTCTCTGCCTTTGGTTTCTGCTCACCTCTCCTCAGACGCCTGCGGTTCCTTTCTGATTGCACTCTGTCATCTTACCTACACCTGCGGTTCCTTTCTGATTGCACTCTGTCATCTTACCTACACCTGCGGTTCCTTTCTGATTGTACTCTGTCATCTTACCTACACCTGCGGTTCCTTTCTGATTGCACTCTGTCATCTTACCTACACCTGCGGTTCCTTTCTGATTGCACTCTGTCATCTTACCTACACCTGCGGTTCCTTTCTGATTGTACTCTGTCATCTTACCTACACCTGCGGTTCCTTTCTGATTGCACTCTGTCATCTTACCTACACCTGCGGTTCCTTTCTGATTGCACTCTGTCATCTTACCTACACCTGCGGTTCCTTTCTGATTGCACTCTGTCATCTTACCTACACCTGCGGTTCCTTTCTGATTGCACTCTGTCATCTTACCTACACCTGCGGTTCCTTTCTGATTGTACTCTGTCATCTTACCTACACCTGCGGTTCCTTTCTGATTGCACTCTGTCATCTTACCTACACCTGCGGTTCCTTTCTGATTGTACTCTGTCATCTTACCTACACCTGCGGTTCCTTTCTGATTGCACTCTGTCCTCTTACCTTTGTTTGCATCCCAATTACGAAGGAATCCTCCTTCTCTGTCTCCTCTGTTGCAATCCTTCCTTCCTTCTCTTCTTTGTCTTTTTTCCTCTCCCCATCTTCCTCCTTTTCTTCTACAGTGGTACTTGAGGTCAAAGCCAGGAACTGTGCATGATTCCATGGCAGCTACGCTCCCAGTCCTCAGCTCTTGAGAGTGCTGTGGTCATCAACAGCAGGGTCTTTAAGACCACAGTGCCTGGATTTCTCTTCTACTCTGGTCCTCCAACTATGGCACTGGGATGTTTCCTGTCTTTCTCAGCTTTAGCTTCATTATGGGGATTAGGATAGCTATTATGAGTATGATGTGTCAGAAACATAGACGAATGCCCCTCTGTCTTCCCATGATCTCAAAATGTCTTCACCATAAGTTGACTAGGTGTGCCAGATTTCATTGGCTGCCATTTGTCAAGTACTTTTGATTTTGCTTGAGAAACACTGGGAATCACAGGTGCTTTCATTTCAAATTGAATTACTAATTTTACCTTGATGATCACACATTATACTTTTTATTGTCTCTTTTTGGTAATGATTTATTTATTTCTATTTTATGTGCATTGATTGGTGTTTTGTCTGCATGTATTTTCATATGAGGGTGTTGGATCCCCTGGAACTGGAGTTACAGACAGTTGTAAGTTGCCATGTAGGTGCTGGGAATTGAACCTGGATCCTCTGGAAGAGAAGCCAGTGCTCTTAACCACTGAACCATCTCCCCAGCTCCAACACACATTACACCTTATACAAACTTAAAAAGACTAAGAAAGGGTTTATCAGCCTCAGAAAGCTAATACAGATTTTTTAAAAAAAGTCTTCCCAAGCATACAAAGATGTACAAAGATGTTCAAAGTCCAGAGTGGCCAATGCATGTCTTGATGACTGGCCATTGACAGTGTCATTTTGAAGTGGGTAAGTATCATGGCAAGAGAAATTGTCCCAAAGCTGGAACAGATATTGCTGGGCAATATTCCTGATGAAGTGCAAGACAATGTGAGGACCAGCGCCCCCTAGTGGTGGGTGGTACTGACCTCACCTCTCTGCTTACCACCACCAAGTCCTCCCTTTCCCAGAAGCCCCTTGTTTTCCAGGGACATTTAACGAGCCAATCCAGTATTCAGATCCTGACCAATCAGAAGGATCCCCTAGCCATTGCCTGTTTGGTTTAAATGTCCCATGTGGCCAGCTTTCTGGGCTGCCATGTTTTTTTAATCCGTTAGCCCTGGCATGCCAGTATGTAACCTGTGGAAAATAAACTCCTTAAACTTTAAAATAGCCACATGTTTCTCTCAGTGTCTATTTGAGCTATTTCGCAGACCCAACAACAAGTGACCAGGTGATGGATCAGCACAACTGACACATTCTTTTATAGTTCCAAGGGAGGAGATCGGATGTGATTGATAAGATCCCTCTTTTATCCTCCTCCTTCTCTTATGTGATTTGGTTGATTCACAAGCATCAATATTTATTGGCATGAATAAATCATTTGTCAGCATGTGTTTCTTACTGTGATAGCCAATGATGGTTGTTTAGTAATGAAAACAATGTGCAGAGCCATGCTTTCTTGGTGCTTACACTCAAAATGGTGTCAGTCATGTCAAGACTGTTGCTTTATAGAGTGAATCATGGCCAGAAGCTACTGCTTTATACAATATAGGGTAGCTGTCACAGGCTCTCTTCAGCAGCTTCCAGAGAGGAGGCTTCAAGAAGCAGTGAGGTCATTCTTGTGTATAGTAGATGCCTGGCCCCTAGGGACCTGGCTCATGAATGCTGGGTGTTCTTGATGAGCATCTGTTAACAATAGCTTGCATATGCCCAAACACTCAATCATGCCTCCTGGTCTTTAAGATGTTAATGAATGTGCCCAGAGTTCAGGAGGCTTCTAAGTAGCAGAGCCAGCATCTGAATCCGAACCTCTGTGACTAGAGGCCACAGCACTGCCTGCCACTTCTACTCCACAGGCTACTCTGCCCTGTCTAGCCTTTGTGGCCTACCTGGAGGAAATGCTAAGTACTTGATGGAGTTCTGATCCTGCTAGGAAGATCTGTGACAGCCTTTGGATAAGGACCAGAACCTTCTGTCTCCTGCCTTCTGAGAAAACAACCTTCCCGTCCCATTCCCTTTGATTTAAGGCCTCCCTCTCTCCCCCATCTCTCTCTCTGCCATGCAGCCCCCTGTTCTTCCTTGACCCTTCTGCCAGCTAGGAACCCTTTATATTCTTGCCAGTCTGTTACTTTAACTCAAGCCATGTAGTGGTGACTGGGATGAGGAAAGCAGAGTAGGGTTAGGAATGAAGGTGGCTTTTGAGCAGAGATCTGAAAAAGGTAAGAGATCTGTCCTGATACAGTGGACAGAAGTTGCAAAAGGATGTGCTGGGTGAGTTTCAGGAGCAGCATGGAACAGTGCAACCATGGAGCAAATGTTGGCAATCAGTGAGGGAAGCCAGGCCATGTAGCTTTGTAAAGCATCAAAAGACCTTTTTTTTTTTTTTGTGCTTATTCTGAGTGAGACAAGGAACCATTAAAAGGTTTTTAGAGAAAAAAAAAAGTTACATGGCAAGATGGAAGGGATTTTTTCCCCACTGTGCTAAAGTGAACTGCAAGAGATAAAACCAGGAATGTGGAGCCCCGTGAGGACACTATTACAATAGCCCTGGTGAAAGGGCTGGACTTGGACAAAGGCTGCAGTGGCAAAGGCTCAAGACCTGGATCTTGAAACATGTTTAAAGGTGGAGAGGATGGGACTTGAAGGTGAATTGGATATGAAGTTCGAAAAGAATAATAGGATCCTGAAGGGTTCTGCCTGAGCAATTGGAAGGTTATGTCATCCTGAGCTGAACAGAGGATGGCAGGGTCTGGCTGGAGTTAGAAGTGCGAATCTCCTGTGTGCAGACAACAGAGAAAGCAATAGATCCCTGAAGAGATGAGCGAGGGAACCCTGGTAGATGAAGTCCTTAGCTCAGACTGCAGAGTAGAGGTTAGGAGGAGGAGGCTGAGGAGGAGGAACTGGCAGACTGACTGCACCACAGTGGGTGCAGAAGGATGTCTCAAAGGTTGCCTTCATAAGCCAGATTTATCACCACCTTGCTTCTAGGTCAGGGACAATGATTCTATCCCTAGCTGTTGTGGGGCTCCTGAGGTAGGGAGTCCTCACCAGAGGGTGACTCAGGACAGCCAGACTTCATTCACAGGAAGAGAACCCTAGAAAATGGACTTATTATCGCTTCTTTCAACTATCTACTTACGGATAACAAGTTCTTTCTTAGTGAGAATCCCTATGTATGCTATTAGTGTTTTTGATATTATCACTTATCATTCTTATCAGATGCATTTCTCCTATTCCCATTTTATGGATGAGAGCATGAGATGAAATAACTTGTCCTAGCTGGCACAACCAGAAACATGATCCCAGTTTTCTTTTCATTCTGAAGACTATCTTTGTCTTTGCCGTGCTTTCTTCTCTCATGCACTCAACAATAGTTGTGGAAGACATGCCTGTGGCCAGTCTTGCACTGAGGCCAGACAGGATTGAGCTCTACGTCATCACATGCATTTCCAAGGACATTGTGAAAACTTCCCCTGGATAGCCTAGACCCAACGTTCCGAGTCCCAAATCAACCTTTTTAGGGCATCTCCCACCCTTACCCGAGTTCTTATTTAAATAGACCCTAGTAAGTATTTTCTTGTATATGTTTCTTGTATGATGTATTTGGTGAGGAAGACATTTCAAAATGTACATTAGGGGCATTATGAAAACCAAGACACCAGAGGGTAGCTGAACTTGCACTTCTGTGGGAGTTTTACCCCCTGACATTTTGTGTCTCTTGTTTATTCTGCCAAAAGCAATTTAGGAGGGAGATTATGAAAGAATATGGATGGGAAGGAGGCCAGGTGAGCTGTGCTTGATTCCAGCCACTCAAGTTTGCACTGGTGTTGCTGTGAGTTACACAGAGCTAGATCTGGAGGAAAGCGGCCTCCTGTTGAATTATGGGGTAGATAGATACTACTACTCCTAGTAGCTTTAGGGGATACAGACATGCCTCCAGTCAGTGCCCCTTGCATACCTAAAAGTTTTCCATCTGTTGTAATCAAGGGAAATCATATCTTAAATCTTACTCGGTTTCTCCTTGTGTTCTTTTCTATCTCTGACACACACACACACACACACACACACACAGAGTAGCCTCTCTATTTTATATCCAGAAAGTTCTCAGAGAAACTACACAGTGGCAATGTAGGTAGTAGGTAGAATCCAACATAAAGCCTGAATTGTTTTTTGCCCCGCCCCCCACCCTTCGGGATGTGATTAGGATGAAAAGTTGAACACAAATGCAAGCATTAGCTTCTAGAATTTTTAGTTTGTAAAGTTGGAAAGGGCTTCATGTGGAGGGTGGAGGAGGAGACTAATGGATCCTGTTCACCTCCAGGTTTGGCTCCTGTCTGAATACTATAGCTGTCTGTCTTACCCAGTGAAGAAATTTTTCATGTTCCCTGATTAGAAGGACTCATGAGCCCCCAAAGCAGGTATTCCCCTCATAGACTTTGCCTCTCATCGTTTCATGGTTCTCAGAAGCTCCACAGCTTTTCTGAGTCTCAGTCCCTTCATCTAGGACCTGAGGTGGAGGAGTCCTGTCAGGCAGGGCTGTTGAGAGATTAAATAAGAGAAGGAGGACAATGTCATTGTCACCTTGTAGGTGATCGTTAATGGTGGCACCTGGCTGCTTACTGTTCTATAAAAATACAACACTAAGGCAATGTGTTGAAACATGCTCAAATTCCCAGTACTGGGGAGACTGAGGCATGGGGGTTATGAGGTTGAAGTCAGTTTGAGCCACAGGCTGAGTTTATGGACAGCCTGTTCTACATATTGAGACTACATCTCAATCAACAGTTACCAGAAAACAAGCAAACAACAGGAACAAAACTAAAGTCAAACTAAAATTAGAGAGAAGAAAACCAGTTCCCACCGTTATAGAGTACTCATTCCAGAAATCTCCTCCTCCCCTCACAATCCAGTCTCACACCTCAGACTGCCGGTGGCTTTATATAGTGGGCACCCACTATACAAAGGTGAGGGAGTCATGGGTAATTTATTTGTTTATTTATTTTACTTTGGTCCTGGAGATTAAACTTAGGGCAACATGCATCTTAAGCAAGTGCTCTACAAAGCAGTAAGAGAAAAGGTTTGTTTTGGCTCCTGGTTTAATGAGTTCTGGTCTATGACTCCTTGGCCCTGTCCTTTAGGATCTATGATAATACATCACGATGGGATCAGATGCCAGTCAGAAAGCACAGAGAAGAAGAGACTGGCTTTCCAATATCTACTTGAAGAACATAACCCTGATGACCTGACTCCCACTAAGGCCCAGATCTTAAAGGTTTTATCACCTCCCCATGGGGTCCCATGATTGGGACCAAACTTTAAAAGTACATGCCTCTGGGGGACAGCCCATATCTAAGCTACAGCATGGAGAGTCTGGGAGGCGGGTTCAATTCCTGAAGTTGATGGTTAGGTTATCAAGTCAGGCCCGGGGCCCCGTCCTGTGATGACACTTCAGTCTTTGACATTCCAATAGTGTGTTGAGCATGGCCCCTGTCACGGGAATACAGCATAAAGATGAGGGTACATTTTCTGTTGTCCCTTCTGCTACTTCCTGAGTCTGGAGGAGGGCCTGGAAAATAGTGTAAACCTAACAGAGAACAAAGAAATGATCTGTGTTGTCAGACCATTTGCTGTGATGGTTCCTCCTGGGACATTCTTAACCCTGAACATCACCTGGCTGGCTCCCTCTATTTATATCTGTGTTCATATTTCACCTCTCTAAACTCTACTATGTTTCACTTCTACCCGAACACTCCAAGCTTTCCTTTCCTGATCTAACTCTATAGAATTGCATTTATTACCACTCTCCCCACTAGTAAAAGCTGTAATAGCAGACCAGAACACCCATCTGTGGTGCGTTGCTGTGTGCCTGACACCTGAACACACCTAGGAGCCCAAGCTCCATAAACCACGCTTGAATGAATGAGACGGTGAGTGAAAGGACACAATTACCAGAGTCTTGGCGCACATCCAGGCCCAGAGAGCGTGAGTGATTTTCCTTTTTCAAGGCAGGGTTTCTCTGTTGTCACTCTGGCTGTCCTGGAACTCACTCTGTAGACCAGGCTGGCCTCCAACTCACAGAGATCTGCCTGCTCTGCCTCCTGAGTGCTGGGATTAAAGGAGTGCACCATCACTGCCTGGTGAGTAACTTTTTTATTTTTTGGTCTTAAACTTGTCTTTTACTAATTCTTGGAGAATTTTGTATAGCATATTTTGATGATATTTATTTACTCCCCTCCCCTAACTACTCACAGATCCACCCCACTTCCCTACCCACCCAACTCTTTGTCCTCTTTCTTTTTTTTTTTAAGCCCATCAAGTCCAATTCATGCTACCTTTATACTCCTGGGTGCATGAACTTTCACTGGAATGCAGTTGATCTCCCAAGGGCCACACCCTTGAAGAAAACTCCTCTTTCCTGTAGCTATCAATTGCCAATAACTCCTCAGCCAGGGTTTGGACTTCCTTCCCACCTCCCCTCTCTACGCTGGGATTTTGTCTGGCTTGAGCTTGTGCAGGTGCTATCCATGTTATCACAAGCACTGGGAGCTCATACAACTCTTGTTAGCTTAATAAAGCTTGGTGACATGCAAGAAGGCAGTCTCAACTCTGTATTCAAAATAACTTTACCTCTTTTCTACTAACATACTAAAAGCAGTCTTGACTATGTATCTCACCCCAGCCACTTGATCACTTCCAGATTCTGGAACTTCTACATATCTGTTATAACACACGCTGTCACGTTGAATGTGTCTTACTTTACTTGATTTCACTTTTTATGTATTCATATTATCTTATTATTTTGTAAGTGTGCGTATTTTGCCTCCATGTATGCTGTATATCAGAAGAGGGTGTTGGATCCCCTGGAACTGGAGATACAGATGGTTGTGAATTGCCATATGGGTGCTAAAGATCAAACAAAGGTCCTCTGGAAGAGCTGTCAGTAGTCTTAAGAGCTGAGCCATCACCCCAGCCCCTCTATCTCACTATTAAATATGGTTTCTTCAGAGCCCAGCTCTACCGTTGCTTCCCTATGAAGCTCAGCTCACATCTCCCACTATTGCCTCTTTTTGGTTTTCCACGAAGCACTCACCTCCTTCTGTTACAGCTCCTTTCATGGAGCACTGTTTACCAGGCTCCTGTCACCAGGAAGGACAGCTCTACATTGGTGGATGAGCACGGGGAGTTCTGACTTGAGTCCTCAATCTTGTGTTCTCAGTGGCTCTAATTCCTGGCTAGTGAGATGTCTCAGTGGGTAAAAGAGCTTGGTGTACAGGGCTAATGGCCTGTGTTTCATCTCTAGGCCCTGTGTAAATATGGAAGCAACCCTCCTACATAGATGTCCTTTGACATTTACATGCACAACATGACAAACATGTGCCCTTATACATCATACACATACACACACAACAATGAAAGTGATGATGACAGCAATAATAATAATAATGGTAATAATAATATCCGTGGTTCTAAGGAATTACTGCCTCCCATCTCACTATCTGTGGAACCTTGACAAGTCTACATGACATCATGTACAGAGGGTCCCACCTGAAAACAGATCTTGATGATTATATTTCAATAAACATCCATCACCATAGTGCAGTGGACACAGAGAAAATATGGGGTAGAGTGTCTCCGGGGAGAACTTTGGATGAGTGGACCCTGAAGTCAATCTTACATATTTTATCTACTCGCATCTGGAAGCATGTTGACAATGAGCCACAAGCTCTTTCAGAATGAGACAGGGAAACAGTGGTTGGTGGTATTTCTGAGAATGCCCAGAACTTTATTATTCTGGTTAATACAGCCAAAAATTTCTTTCATGGAGATGATCACTTGACTTCATCCACTACTCATATGCACATAGGTATGTGGCCCATGGAAGAATACACTGAGATAAAGAGTCTCTGAAAAGCACATCCAAGGATGTGAAAACATAAATCAAATTCTAAAACACATTAAACAGAATTTACAAAATCTTTTTAAATACTTCACTGTGGTCCGGTAGCACAAAAGTTCGTATCTTGTAGGGAATTCAAGTAGCTTTCCAGCAGACAGAAGGCTCTAACACCACATGTCTTAGGCTGCTCCTCTGATTTCATTAGCATGATGTGGACTGTAGCATGTTAAGGAAGAATGTGCAGATGGTGCTCCAGGATTCCCCACAGAACTCCAGGGCAGTCTGCCTCTGGGTGAGCACATCTGGGTCTTCTAGACACTCCGGATTTATGAGGGCCACAGTCTGGGTCACAGCTGGACTGGGGACAATGTCCTCTTTGACCTTGTTTGGCTTCATGGAGGAAGCCTCATGGATGTTGCTGTGCTCCCCTAGGGAGATTTCTGCTTCCTCCTTACTGGGCTTTACGTTCCCATGGGCACTGGGGTCTACCAACTTGAGGTTAGACTCTGGAAACTTCTTTCTGCACACTCTGGTCTTCAGGACACTCTTAGAGTTCGCACAAATATTCTTCTGTTTGCGCAGTGTGCGAGCAATTTGTTTCCAGTAAATCTGATCTTTGTCCTGCTTAAGGCAGTCGGTTGGATCACCAGAAAAAACACAAGAAAACTCATGATCTGCTTGAGTGCACTGGACCTTCAGGCTGATGCCCAGCTTCTCCTCAGTCACAGCCCATCTGCAGGTGGATTGGTCTTTGGTGACAAACTTGCCATGGGCCATGGATTTGGATGCCCTGCTTCTCTGCTTATTCTGGGTCTTTCCCAAGGGGGCAGACACGCTCTCCTTTGTTTTGCTGCGTGGTACATTCTCGGCTCTCTTTCTGCTCTTTTCTGAGAGCACTTGAGCAGCCAGGAGAAGGAAGGAGAGCAGGATGAGGCTGTGGATTCTCATGGCTTCAGCTGAGTATATACCTGTTTGACAAAGGCAGCTGGGTGAGTGGCAGCATCCAATGGTCTGAGACAGCAGGCTGCCTCCCTCTACCCCGACACAGGTTTGCCCACTTTAAGATCTGCCAAGCAGCCCGTCCGCTCTAATTTCTGCTTCAAATAAAGTTACATCATCGTTTTCTTCCCCACAGAGTGAGCTCATGACCCCCCTCCTTTCTCCCAGTTACTCCTACATTTCTCACTCTCTCAGCACTTCATCTACTCATGCAACAAACATTGAGTACCTCTAACATAACAAAGTGCAGGACATTAGCACAGTGTGCAGAGAAAGCTCAAGCCTTAAAAAGCTTACAAGATACAATCGGAGGCATTTAAATGGCATCAACTAGGGCCTTTTTCCCTTCTCAGCCCTCAGTTTAATCTTGGAAAAGCCACTCTTCCCCCTAGAAATGGTTGAATGAAATAATCACAGGACCCTTTTCTACCTCTAGGGAGAGTTGTTGGGTTTATACCCCATAATCTACGTGGGCACCAATAATACCAAATGTGAAAGGATACAGGAGGAGTCATGAAGTGTCATGAAAAGGTATGTTGACTCAGAGTTAGGCGTGCACAGGGTTTGACATACTGGACTGGGTGTGGCTGTGGGAATAGATGGCAAAATTCAAGAAGAAGAGCCCCAGGAAGGCAAGAGACTGGTGAGGTCACTGAACTTGATGGAGGCAGGGTGGAGACAAATGAGTTTCAGATTACTTAGACTGCAAGATTGAAGGTAAGGATCACACCTGAGTTCAGTGGCACAGTGCCAGGCGTACAGCAAGTACTCACTCAATGCTTTTTTAGAACAAAAATAAAATGGCCTTCAATGCTGCAATATACAACATGGTTTTAATGAACTAGAGAAGGAAACTACAGGGAAAGGCATAAGAGAAGCCCACGCTTATTTGCTATCCACTAGGTGTTAAACAGTGCCCCAGCATCTGATACTCCCCTATTAACCCACAAAAGAACCCTGCACAGAGGTGTTGATATAACACCCCCAGGTAACAGCTGGGACAGTTAGGGCTCAAACAGGTAAGCAAGTTGCCAGGAGTCCCTTCACGGGCAGAGACAGGTGAAGAGGGAAGCCCGAGTGTGTATCTCTTTCTATCTGTCCTTATTGCACACTTCTTGTTTTTCAACTTTATTCTGCTCTTCAGAAAATATCAGCAAGAAACCATAAAACAATGAACCGTATAAGCTTTGGCATGGCATCTAACATGATGACTAGACAGTTCGTATAATCTAGGATTTATTTTAGATATAAAAGAATTTTTGTCTGAAAAGTAGGAAAAGCCCAGGAAATGGCCATGAACTAATTTCTGCCCGGGACTCTGCCCACCTGTAGAGCTGTAAGAGAAAAGGCCCTCACAGAATCTGGGCTAAAACAATGAGAGGTGGGACAGGAGGCTAGATAAGCCAGGGAGAGACCTGTTTCTCCTGGCACTGTGATATAGCTTTCATGTCCCCATGATGTACTCAAGACCCAAGGAGGTCCAGGGGCTGAGAAGTAGGGTAGATAGAGCAACTTTTAAGAGGGGCCCAGAAGGATGGTTCTGAAAATAGAGGCAGTTGACATTCAAGCCCGATGACCTGAGTAGAAGGAATCTGAGTACAATGCCCAGAATCCATGTAAAGGTAGAAGGCGAGAACCAGCTCCTCCAAGGTATCCTCTGCTCTCAGCGTGTAAGCCCCCACCCTTGTAATCATACACACAACAACAGCAGTAATATAATAGTAATAATCATTAATATGCATAGTAAACATTTAAGGAAATGTTTAAGAGAGCCAGCCTCACCTGTCCCGTGAGTATGCTGATCCACGTGTACCAAGGAGTGCAGGTTTCCAGTCCTTGAAGCTGGAGTGAGGGCTGGGCTATTTATACAGGAGCCCAAGCCAGCTGCATTTTTACAACACACATACTTGTGGAGTTTTATTCATCCTCCTCCCAGCCACGCCCCTCAGAGTGAGCCAGTGCCTGTAGGGAAAGTGCTGGGTGGAAGCCAGGGAGCAGGGGTTTCCTTGTGCAATGACTTGGAAGCCCTCCCTTTCCCACCTAGTGGCTGTGATCAAAGTGCAGCTCAGCCTTGCAAAGATGAGGCAAGGACCCCCAGCAGTGAACAGAGGAAAAGGACCATCACATCCAATTGTAGCTGTCAAACCCCCAGCCCATTAGCACCTTTCCATACTCCTAACCTCCAGTGGCTCTTCCCATTTCAAAGATGGAGAAATTGGCACTGGAGGTATTAAATGGGTCCGAGTTTACAGAGCTGGCACTAATGGAACTCAAATTTCAACCCAAGACTCCTGAAAAATGTGGTTTGATCTCTTCCCACCTGGCTGTTTCAGTGAACATTTGGAGAATGGGTGGACTGGAGTTGCTGAAACCTGTTTCTGAGTTCTGTTTGCTTGGAGACAGCTGGATTTACTGTGTGGACAGATGCATCTGCGGGCCCGAAGGGCTGGTGAAGAGATAAATCTCCATAATGGAATTTCATTAGAAAATATTTGCCTTCAGGTCATCAGAAGGAGCTCATTGCAGATCATCCTGTTACAGGTAGAGTTTCATCCCAGATACACCTAGGTAGGGAATCCTGACCACAGCATGCACTGAACTGTGTGACATTCTGCACTCTCTGACTTCCTTCTCCAGCCCCGACTTGCTCACATACAGTGTGTGCAGAACAGTATCTCACTGGAGGCAGCACACTGGAGTTTTTCTTTTTTTTTTTTTTTTTAGCTGAGCTGTTTAGGTTTGGGCTCTAAATGAGATCTTAAGTTGTTTTCTTTGAAAACAGACATTTGTATTATTGCACATTAGGTGTTTTGAGAATGTCCCTCATTTTTTAATGTGGTGTTTCTCATTAGATTGGAGATTCATTGTTCATTAAACTCTTCATCAAAGAGTTTAAATAACAAATGCAACTCGTCTTTTGGTAGAGCTGAATGATGAACACAATGGATATCGCCAATAAGTTGGTAGTACTCACCAGTGAAGCCCACTGGTTGAACGCCTTTCTCATCAAGGCTGTCCAATGGGAGAGGATATGAAGTTCAAAGTTGGTTTTATTCACATGCTTGTTACTAACATAACTCCTTGACCTAAGGTGCTTGCTCCACTGGTATGGCCACCAGAGATTTACAAGTGGGTGAGTTTGGGATCCAAGGTGAGCAATACCAAGGGCAATATTATGAGGCCATGCTTGCCTAAAAATCAACACCTTCTTCAGAAGTGACATTTTAAACAGAAGTAAAGATGCTGAGTTGCTTCATTAAAGCAATATCAACCTGTTGGTTGTACATTAAAACCTTACCCAGTGTCAGAGAAATGGGATTGGCTAAACAAACAGTAAAATCTAGTGAGTCCAGTAAACAGATACACATGTTGGAACTATGAGGAGAATGTGCATTTCAAATTTATTTCTGAGGTTTCTGAATCTCTGTAGAATACCAATAATTTTAAATAAGAAACTTAGCTTTCTCTCAAGTAACAGTTACTTCAAAGTACTACCCTTTCTAGAAAAACTTTTGTGGTGGTTCAGGTAGAGGTAATGGGAGTGGTGGTAGTAGAGGAGGAGATGGTGGTGGAAGTGGAGATGGTGAGGAGGAGGAGGTAGAGATAGTGGTAGAGGTGGACATCATGGAGAGGGTAGTGGAGGAGGAGATGGTGGATGGAGGAGGAAGTGGTGGTGGAGGTGTTTGTGGTGAAAAGTGGAGTTTGTGGTGGAGGTGGTGATGATGGAAGTAAAGGTGGTAGAGGTGATGGTGGTATTGGTGCAGGTGGTGGGGACAGTTTGTTTACTTTTGCTCCTTTATGACCGATTTTCCCTCAAATCAAGCTTTTTGACCATCTCAGAATTTTATTTAAAGTAAATTATTTTTAACAGCAAATATTCTTCAAAGGAGTTCACATGTTTGAATACAATTTTCACAGCCTATTTCTGCATCTAGTTTTATACTTTGTGCACACATGATCTTATGGCGTAGAACACACAGAAACACACATGTACCAAATGCTCACAGGCCATCTTGTTATCTTAGAGTGGAAGATGGTTGTAGAGAGTCTCTTATTTAAATTTTAGCCTCTCAACTCTGTGTTACCAAAATCTTTAATTGCTCCTTGGAAAAGATGGGGAAGGGAGAAGATAATTGGCCCCATCTTTGTGGTGAGACTGTCACTGTGCGAGTTGGCATGTGACCACGCTCCTTCATATAACCACTGAAGATGATTGAGTGAGAACCCCAGAAACAACTCTAAAAAGACCAATAAGGGCATAAGGATCTATAGAGCCAAGAGATTATCATGTAGGGTGCAGTTTCAGAGAGGATGGGGAGTAAGAACAGAGACAGATTCTAATGAGACTGCATTCAGTCCACCACTCAATCATTATTTCCTTCCTTCCTTCATGTAAAGACCACTCAGAAAATGTCTGCTATTGACTAATTGGAATTTAGTAAAGACTGCTATAGTCTTTGCCCTCAAGGAAGTGGTGGACAATAAGGGCGTAAGCTTTTATCAGATGACAGATTACTAGGTTGGAGGAAAGCCTAGGGTTCTACAGCAGAGACATCTCTTAGCCAAAGGATTTCTCAAGAGCCTTCAACTATCAGAGACAATTCTGCACCTGAGGGTTGGGGGTGGAAGTTAGTGACTTTTGTTATATAGTAAGCATTCCAGGTAAGGTGCAGTATTAGGCACTCATGAGAATGCCAACATGAGTTTGATTTGACTCCTGTCCTCAAGATCTGATAGTTTTGGTCCATGCATGGCTTTTTGATGCTGATAGTTTTCATATCACACTAGAAAGCCTTGGGATCATGTGGTCTGAGGCTATGTCACATCCAGTAGTGAGCTACTGAGATAGCACAATGTTCTCTGGGATGCCATTTCCAAGAGAACCTCTAATGGAATTGATGGATATCTTAGCATTTATAAAGGATCTATTCAGTTCATTTGCACACTTTTTGATTAGAATATTTATTTTTTTGTTGTTTATGTTTTTTTAAGTTCTTTATATTAACATATTCTGGATTTTAATCCCCTGTGAAATGAATAGCTGGCAAAGGTTGTCTCCTATTCTGTAGGTTTTCTCTTCACTCTCTTATTTATGCCTCTGTTGAATGTTTTCACAAAGCTATGATGTCATTGGAGGAACTGGGCCTTTGGATTGTAAAACAATGAAACAGAAATGAGAAATAATCAGATCAACAGTCATCAGAACAGTCTGTAGGTGTACTAAGGGTTTTTGTTGTTATTGTTGTTTGGTGGAAGTGGAGGTCCAAATGGGTCCTATATCATATGAGCAAATACTTGGCTGATGGACAATTTATAATTCATCAGTCCTAGGAGAGTTTGGACTCTCTACTGGTTCTTCACTAGGACTTAACTTTTCTTTATTAATTTTCCATTTTGTCATCACCCCACAATAACAGAAAGTCCTTAGGGGGGTTAATTGAAGGGTTAGAGTTTTTAAAAGGAGCTATCTGAAGAAGTAATTACATCATTCAACTAACTCAGTTTTCTGGGACATGAGCATCCTATTGAATGACTCTTCTGGCATCTGTATTTTTTTGTGTTTTGTAAGTGACTTGTGCACCTTGGCTATTGTTAGCCTACAGCTCCAAAATAAATTATGGATGTCCTGGAATGGCCTTGTGTTGTGGGCCTGATACATGTAGAGACAAGCATGGTTTGAGTAGGCGATAGGAAAGTCTCCAAGTTTTTCAACCTGAAGAGAACAGATTTTAATCAATGACCCAATGGTTTATAGTAAATGTCAAGACAGAACCACTTGCTGTCCCTTCGTAACCCATACAAAGATGAATGTTTAAAATTTAGCTAAGTTTCCTGGGTTTTGCCCTTTATCAGAGACACCCTAGCTAAGACCCAAAAGCACCCACATTCTGTAGAGCTCCATGACACAATGAGGAGAAGGGCTATTTGCACAGACTGTAACATCCCATCAGTGTTTGACCAGCCAGTTCCCAAAGGCTCCTCAAGCCTGAGGGGCTTAGGAGAAAGATGACCTTCTCCAACATCAGTGCATCTGCCAAGAGACAGAAAGCCACTGAAGTCACATTTGCCTGCAAGTGGAATGTGCTAGAAGGCTCAGTTTCTACTCCATCCTATCTTGACACCTCTGCAGTTCCACTTCTGATTAATTGTTCTTAACAATTAATTAACTGAAATATGTCAACCCAAAACATGATTTTTTTTTTTTTTTGCCTAAATGCTTATCCTGAAAAAGGCCCATGGCTATGCTGGGATCCTGAACACCCAGTATAGTTGCTGGCTGGCTAATAAAGATTTTCTCCTGGTTTAAACCCATGTCCAAGCAGTCTTCTCTGGTGGATACCCCACAACATATGAACGATGTAGTTATAAGATGAGCTCCTTAACACGCTGATAAATTGTGGGCTCAGAAGGCCTCAGCATGTATTCTGGAAGATTGAAAACCTATTCTAAATTGGAAGCGCTCTCCAGGTGAATCAGAGAGAGCAGGAATAAAAAACAGGCTTTCTCATTTTGCTTTTGTCATGAGGCTCTGGGCCACTTTTACCCAAGGGTGTGAGGCCTCCTGTTTGAAGGACTAATAACAACAGCAAGGCCAGTAATAACAAGGAGAGGAACCCTTGAAGCAACCTGTAAGGTTAGCGAGTCATGATTTTCCATCAGGAGGGTCCTAGAGCAGGCTTCCAATCACTGGGGATTAAAACAGGAATGTTCAGAAGGAAGCAGTATCAGAGGCTAACTAAGTCAGCATTAACCCCTAATGGACTGACTGCAGAAGTGAGATCCCATTTCAAGGACTATTTGCCAACCATAGTAAGGGGAGATTTATTCAAATACAGAATTCTGCTCAGGGTCAGATATCCAGCTCCAGAATCTTCTATGGTTGTTCCATTCGTGTTCTATGACATGACTAGGAGAGGTCATGGGTCACATTACCTTCAGGGCACACACAGAGGAACCACTCCCTGTCTCGCCTCTCTTGAGGAAGCTTTGCTTGCCAATTAGCCCTATAAGCCTCTTCAGCTCATATCCAAAGGATGCTTTCTCAACCATACAGTGTTGGACTCCCCAAAGTATCACCTGTGTGAGGCAAGAATCTGCAGTCCTCTTACGGCCATGGTTTAGACTGGGCCATCAAGGAGGGGATAAAGCCGTTGTGTCCATGCCACAAACAATTCTAAAGAGAGCTTGCTGATGGGTAAAGTCAGTGAATGAAGTAAGAGCAGACAGAAGCTGGCTTTCCATGGAACAATGAGCCAACTTGGTGGCTGACAATTGTCTCACAATGATCTGTAGTACTTTGTGAGGCTGACTGAGGGGTCCTACCGAGAAGCTAATGTCACAAAAGTATGGCTTCATTACTTACCTTTCAAGAAATGGCATACCACACCACACAGGGCCATAGTAATGTATATAATGTCTTGGTGATGGCAATACATGGGGGTGGGAATGAGGAGGAACATTAGGCCACAGCCTTAGTTGTTTCCAGGGGGAAATCAAAGCTGTTTGGATGTACCTGTTGTGAAATGGACTGAAGTAGACTTGATCTTGGGTTCTAGCCATTCCTGGGATGATTTAAGGAGGAAGAAATTTACTTGGAGTGTGAGGACTAAAGAGAAAGGGTGTCCGGTTTGCACAGCAGAGGTGAAATACCTATTGAGTTGCTTATTACCTTTAGGAATTAACTGACCCTAAGAGAGACTCTAGAAGGGCTCTATTAAGTTTCCCAAATATATCATCATATGATATTAAAATCAAAACACATTATTGGGATGGGAAGATGGCTCAGGTGGTAAAGTGCTTGCCATGCAAGCATGTGGACCTGAGTTTAATCCCAAGAAAACACTTGTCAGGTGGATCTATGGGTTTAACTGGTCTGCCAGTCAAAATGGATGAGGAGCTATGTGAGCAGGCATGCAGGAAATTACCTGGACTTCTTCCAGATGCTTTTATAAGACCAATACCCCATCCAAACCAGGTAAATGCTAAGAGCCATCACAACACTCGATTCAATCTGATTAAGCATCTAATCAGTGTGAGGGTTCAGGCAGCAGCTGAATCTATGCATTTTAAGGATATATCTGAAACTTGAGAAATAGCTACTGGGTGGACTCAGGAGCCCATGGGACTTACTGTGATTTGGATGTGAACTAAAATTCCATCAATCATTTGACCTCTGTTAGCATCTTCCCTGACTGAAGAGCCACAGTGGTGTTTGGAATCTCCTGGACTACTATTGTCAGCTCAGAGCCTGGCCTAGAAGTTCCTGAAAGGGCTGGTTACGTTTTTTTCCCTCATGTGGTTACTCTGTAAAAGCCTGTAAATCTCCTTGAGCAGGGATGGAAGAAAGATCAACAGTATAAATTTCCATGAGTCTCTGCTCTGGGACCCTTGCAAAGCAGTGACCTGACACTTCAGGTCACTTGATAGATCAACCAGAATAATAAGTACACCCGAGTGTGTATTTATGATACTTCCTGATTGAGAACTAGCCTTCCCTTCACTCAAAGGTCTATAAACTGGCTTATGGCTGGGAATCAGTTGAAGGGACCACAATTCTATGTTTTTATTATTAAAATTGCACTTTTATTCAATTGATCTGAGCTTTTTTGATTTAAAAAAATTTGTGGGCTTCCCATTGCTTGCTCCTAAAATCATCAGGAACTAGCCAACACCACAGGTCAGTTGCTTCTGACTGCCCTGTTGCTTCTGCTGTTCCTTGTGGTCTCGCCTTCCACTTTGCCTTTGATGGCTGAGTGCTGCCTGTGGGTCTGTTTCCCTGGGATCCAATTATGCCCATTTCTACCCAGACAAAATGCAACTTAGGGGAGAAAGGGTTTATTTTAATTCACAATTCCAAGTTATAGTTCATCACAGAGGAGAATTCACAGTGACTGAAGCTTGAGGGAGCTGATCACATCGAATCCACAATCAACAGCAGAGAGCAAAGAACGCATGTATGCCTGCTCTCAGCTCCACTTTCCTGTTTGTACAGTCCAGGACCCGGCCAAGTAAATGGTTCCCCAACATGCAAGGTGAGTATTTTCACATAAATTATAATTGTAATTCAATTAAGAAAATTCTTCATAGACATGCCTACAGACCAACCCAATCCAGATAATTCCTCACTGAGACTCCCTTCCCAGAAGACTGTACACTGTTGAAGTTGACAATTAAAACTGGCCACCACATCTACCAGCTGCAGACAGCTGCCCATGAAGTGCAGAGACATTTTGCTATCCTTAATGAAACAATATGGGCTGGGGGCTTTATACCATTATTAGAATAAGTATAGCAATTTGGTCACAAGTAGATACTACTATCCACTAACACAGTGAGTCCAAAATGGGCTTCTTGTGCTTGCCCTGGAGACGAAAATACCATTCTCGGACTGGTGGTGTCTGACAGTAGCTGATATGTCTGTCTAAGGCTGAAGGATACTTTTACCTTTGCAACTTGCTCCTTATGCCTGGCAAATAGAACATTTGGTGCTCTGCTGCCCTCTGGAGGCTAGCACTGGAATGTGGGAGCATGTGGCACAGGCTCACAGAGCTGCTTTCGTGGCAGGTGCTGGCCACAACCATGGTAGCACCAAGAATGAGATCTCTCACGCTTTAGAATATGTGGTTTCGCTCATATTAGTCGATGCTGCGCTGTCTAGGACACAGGGTTACCAACAGCGAACTGCTGGATAAAACCAGTATCTCCTGTCCTTAACATTCTCAGCTAGTGGTGTCTGCAAGGGCCATAATGTGGTTTGTGATTTGACTGAAAAAGATGCTGGATAGACGATGATATCTACTTATGACCAAAGAATCTTGGGTTACAGAGTGAACTGTCTGCAGCTGTGCAGAGACAAGTCAATCCTTGGAGAAAGAGGAGGGGGGTGATCATTGACTCTCCATTGTTCAGCAGCCACTCTGTAAAGTACAGAAACAAGCATTTAAAGGAATACAAAGGCAAAACAAAACTGGCTTCTGCTTTTCCATGTGAGCTCAGGCTCATTCTCTGATCTATGATACATTGGTGACTGACTGCTCATCCCTCCCAAGCTCATATTACTGAAGAGGCTTTCCTAATCCCAGTTGCTTTTCAGCTCATTCGTTGTACCCTTTGCACCGGCTCTGAGCCTCATACTTCAACTGGCTGTCCACTACTCTTCCCATATGTCAAATTCTCAACACTTTGTCTTTGCTAAACTCTCATCACCTAAACCCCATCCCTGCTCTCTGCCTGGAAAACTCTGCATCTGACTTCTGTGCTCATAATAGCTCTAATGGCTCCTTTATCTGGATTCCCGTAATTTTCCAGGAGCTTTTCACCCTTACCTGATTGATGCAGCATGGTACAATGTCAGAGTTCTTCATTATATACTGTATTCACTATGTATCATTGCAGATCTTTAACTTTTACAGATGTGCTTTATTTTGTGTGTATGGGTGCTTTGTGTGCATGTACGTATGTGCATCATGTGCATGCCTGATGCCTCCAGAGGTCAGAAGTGGATTTTGGATCCCCTGGAACTGGAGTTATGAGTGGTTGTGAGATACCATATAGGTGCTGAGAACTGAACCCAGACCCTCTGCAAGAACAGCAAGTCTCTTAATTGCTGAACCATCTCTCATCCCCAGATCTTTATAGCACACTCTCTACAGAGTGGGCAAGATTTCTATCTAAATTAAAAGTAAAATAAATATTTAAATAACTTCCCCGAAGACACATAACTCATTTGTTGCAGACACCAAGTCTGCTCATAATTCTCCAATTCCAGGCATAGTGTTAGTTCTTGTTCTATAGCAACAGATTAAAAGTGGTGTGATAATGCCTAGCTAAGATTAACAGCAACTGAGTACAGCATCCATCAAAAAGCTACACAGAGAAAATCCTGCAAAGATCCCAGATTACAGCACCCAATGTGCTCCCTAGAAGCAGTCAGAGGAGCAAGAGGAAGGGAAGAGACGCTTTTCAGGACTTGTGAGGTAGTTGGTAAGTCAAAGGCTGGGATGAATACACTTTTGCATAAACTGATCACTGTCACTCACTAGCTCTTAATCTTTTCAAATACTAGTCTCTAAGATGTTGATATATATATATATATATATATATATATATATATATATACAAATATATATGAATACACACATATGTATATATATATATGTACATATATATACACATCATATACATATACATATACATATACATATACATATACATATACATATACATATACATATACATATACATATACATATACACACAGATGAGGGAAACCTTCAGGGAAACCTAAACAAATGCTGTTAGAAAAGCAGCCACCTAACCTCTTGTATACCCCAGAATGGCATCAGATACAAGCTATTCAGGTGAAAAATATCTTTCAAAGGGATGCTTCATGTCAATGTACCATTTCCTGGAACATAGATCTGAATATATTTGCAACTGACACACTGCAAAGCCTTTCACGCTTATGCTCTGCCTATCTCTTTCATTCGAAGTAGCCACACTCACCATAATTGATCGATGCTCTCTCTCCAGTTTCTCAAACCTTCCTTTAGACAGAGTGATGTTTGTTAAGAAGGTCAATGGCTGTACCAGTGTCTAAGCAGAAGTTCAAATGCAAATTGGATTGCAGAGCGTGAGAAGGGGGTGCTTAAATGCACTCTATCCTATTAAGTTGACAAATATTTATGAAGAACTTAAACATGCCCAGACAGGCTTGGGTTATGTGACCAGTCCTTCCACCTGTGAAGTGGCAGGTGAAGAACATATTGTTGTGTCATGTCAGTTAATGAGATAAATTAATAAACCCCAAGTCCTGGGGCTTAACACATACACACACACCCACCACACTCACACATACCACACTCACACGGGGTGGGGGGAGGGATTTATCTGTGGAACCAGACTTGTCTTTCTGAAAGTTTCCATTTCTCTATAGCATGAGAAATTCACTGGCATTTCCTACCCTATCATTAACATCTGAGGGCCCCAAAAGCGAACGGAGATATCTGAGTGAAATGATAACAGGAGGTTCACAGTGGATACCAATTAACTAATGTTAAAGACAGTTCTCTGAGGTTGTGAGCTCTGAAACACTGCTAGTGCAGGCTGACAGGACACTTTTGGTTCCCAAGTTAAAGCTCAATGAAAGCCACCCAGAAGAGGTATTTGCCATTTTCTGTTCTTTTACAGCAACCTCCCTAGCAGCTGTAAAATGCAATTCTGTTGTGGTTTTGATCTGTACGTCCCCAGTTGTTGGTTGTCTTGTTCATTTCCCACTTGTAGCTCTTCTTTGGAGAAATAGATTTTCAAGAACTTGTTTTCCCCTGGAACTAGCAAAAGCCAGGGATCTGCCTAGCCCCATCTCTTCAGAGCTAGGGATATACTCCAAATTCATTCTTGTTTGCACACTATTTGTTTGCACACTTGTTTGCATGCTGGACTTTCTCTAACAAGTCAGTGTTCCTATGAAACGAAAGGGTGACAAATTCCTGTCCTGTTTCAAAAGTTAACCTGGAAATCAATGAAGGTCTAAATAGTTAAACTTTCATAGGGAGTCCCATTTAGTAAAGCAAAACCTGAACCATTCTTGGCCTGTCAGTCCAAGATGATCAGTAAGGAACCTGTTTCCCCATCATTGTTTGTTCTTGTGGTGTCACTAAATGCCTTAAATGTGTGTGTGTGTGTGTGTGTGTGCGCACATTCATCTCCAGTCTTTGTGCTGCTGATTAAAGGTTGTACAGCTTGTTCCGATTTGAAACTCCGCCCAGCAAGGGTTTCCACACGTTGACTAGAAAGTGTCATAACATAGGAGATTGCCCTTGGGAGACAGTTAAGAATTGTGTTAGTTATTGTGCCTTGACTTGTGCTCCTCCCAAACCATCTACTTAAGCCCTAAACTATGCTTATTTGGAAATGAGGTGGCTTTTAAGGGGGTGATTGCTTTTGAGATGGTCAAGGCCAGAGATTAAAATGGCATTGTCAGGGAGATATAATTCTGATTGATGTCGCATAAGAGGCAATTAGGACACACTCTAGCTGTGAGGACAGTAGTGGGAGGCAGCCATCTGCGAAACAGCTCAAGAGGCCTCACAAGACACCAGTCTGCTCACACTTTGACTTTAAGCTACCAGACTTTGAACTAAGAGAAAGTAAATTCATTGCTAAGCCACACAGGCTGTGGTGTGTTCACACTGGAAGATTTAGGAAGGTAAGGCAGGAGCCACAGGCATGAAAGATGAAAGATGGAAGACAGACTTCAGCTCAATAGCCTGCAGTATGTCTGAATTCTGCACCTGCAAACGTGGATGCATCTTGGAATGCTGACATTATTGCTGTGCACAGGGACTGTGGGAAATTTTCTCTACTTTTCTATTGAGAGAGAGAGAGAGAGAGAGAGAGAGAGAGAGAGAGAATATGTGTGTGTGTGTGTCTACACACAGGTTTGGGTTTGAGTAGTTCACGTTTTCCCATCTATAGGGAACTTGCTTTACAATTAATTGCCTCTTAGACTGCAACAGCCTTCTTTATCAGCAGGCAGGCTATGCCAAGATGTGTAAAGATTTCTGCAAAGTCCTAGGACTCCCACTGTTTCTTGTTGTGGTGCCTTTCTTGGAGGCCAATGCCATTGAGATGGTGAAATAAATGCAACAAACAAACAAACAGAAAACCAAAACCAACCAAACAAAAACCCCTGAGCATAAAAACAGAAGGGAGGGAAAAAACTGGGCATGCTGTGTACTGTAAGGAGCGAGAGCCCACACTCACAGCACCGAATAGCATTTGGCCTGGTTGGAAGGGGAATCCTGCTATTGACACAGCAGAGCCCAGCTCCCGCTGAGTGACAGCATCTAGGTATAATGCATGTTGTTTATCATGTGACTTAAAATCTATTTCAGATCATGGGATCAATTTCAAGTTCAAATGAAAAGCACTGAATTTTAATTATGCCCCAGAAAAGTGACTTTAATATTATTTAATATTATTGCTGTCCTTAAACAAGAAAGCAAATTGAAATGTTTAATGCAGGATAACGAATCCTATTGTGCCTATCAGAGTTGTTGGCCTGTGAACCCCTAAGAGCGTGTGTGTGTAGGGGGGTATTTGAGTGTGTATAGAGTGTTTACTAAGACATTAAAAAACAAACAACAAAACTACAGCAGTGTCAGGTTAGGTCACCCAGAATGGTCTCAAACTTGCCACCCTGCAGTCTCTGCTTTCTGTATATTGGAACTGCAGGTATGTCCCACTAGGCCTGGCAAAAGTGTCTCCATTATGTCTGAAAATCTGAGGTCCCAAAAGACAACTGACTGAGGAGGCAGGATGCCAGCACTCTCGCTCTGTGTGGCGGGTGCTTAAGTCTGCGAGGTAGTGGAATAAACGTGTACCTTAAGCCCAGACTTTCATCACAGGACAGTGTAGACTCAGACTCCCCAAGGCAGCCGCACTCAGGCTGCACCTCTCAAGCTCGTTGATGCTGAAATGCATCAGGGCTGTGATCGCATGAGGAAACTCCTGGCGTAACGCCACCCCATTTAACTGCAGGACACACTCACTTCGTCCTGACCAGCTTTTCTGCACCGTTCACTTTTGGGAAGTTCGTGGCCAACAAGAAGAATGCACAGCAAAGGCAAATTGACTGTAGGCTTCTATGTATTTTTGAGGACTGAGCTCCAAAGACTCCACTCATTCATGCTTTATTTCAAATCTCAGAACCTTGACAGGAGCTCTTGCACCCCATTTTAGAATCCCACTGATAATCAGATGACACTAAACTCAATGCCCACCCTTACAAACCAGAAAGTGCCACTGAACTGTGAACCAGGACTGGTGTCTGTGAAAACGATTCCAGTTCCAACTGAGCAATGTTTCCCGGTCTCAAGGTTCCAAATTTGCCAGTGGTGTCAAGCAGGCCTCTCTGTGATTCCTCCCGAATTCTATTTCTAAACAACAGGTGGATCACAACAAACAGAGGGAGATCCACAAAGAAGACCATGTTTGCTGCAGGGTTCATACACGTTTAGTGCACACAGATTCTTTTCTACAGCATCAGGTAAGTCAACCCGTCCCAACAGTAACCTCATTTGGAAGAAAAATCTAGAGAACTCATTTGTTAAAAAAAAAAAAAAAAAAAGAACAACAACAGCTCTGACTGTGGTAAAAGGGTATATACACAATTTACTATACACAAAATACACCTTTTTTTTTTTTTGTAAACTGGTTTGTGTTTAGCACACTCCACATAAGGAAGTAAGTTAGATACCCAGCTATGACATCTGAATAGCTGGCTCACAGATAATTATATCCACGGGGGAAAAAGCACCCCATATTTTTTAGTGTCTAATAGAAATTTCGTATAAAAAAGTTAAAAACAAAACAGGGGAGAATCATCCTTGATTAACGAAGGACACACAGATTATAGCCTTGACTGTTCATTCGTGCCGAAGCTCTATCCTAACACCGCTGGTGCCGCTGTATTCTCAGTGCCCGCCTCAGTATCCACATTTGCCACCATGATTCCTTCCGGACTTGGAAAGTTATAGAAGACTCAGAAACTATCCAAAGTCTGGGATCCTTTCCACTTTGACTGTCTTGATGCTGAAATGGAAATCAAACATAATTTTAGAAACTGGGTTTGAGTTACAAAAGAAAGCAAGATGCAGAATCTTAAAATGGTTCTGTCAGGAGCCCAATAACTACAGAAAACATGAGCATATCCAGGGGGCAGGGTGGGGGGTGGGCCTTGTGCTGCATCCTCTCATCATTAGTTTACCGTTTAGGTTCTGACGTAGGTTTAAAAATATATGTTGGCAGAACTGTTTGTTGTAAATTAACGTTTTAAAAATGTTAGCACATATAGAAACCTCTCAATTACATGACACTCAATGTACATGTGACTACTTAGAGCTTATTATTTTACTACATTTAAAAACATCTAATTTTATAGCCTATACATTCAAATGTAATCTCTGTAAAATGTGCATGTATCTACATATATCTACATGCACACATTATCCGGTCACATAGCATAATTGGTTTCTATGTAATTGAAAGCATGTTATATAACCTGCATGCTCATTTAGATTTTCTACTTAAGATGTTAGAATTACCTGTGTTTCAATGTTTTAAAAACTAAAATTTATAGTCTTATAAATTCATTTATATGAAAGCACTAAACTTACCTCAAGCAATTTTGACTTCAGTTATCAGTAACGAGATGGGCTAAAAAACAAACAAATAGAGAACTGTAGCACTCTGCCCTAGGCTGCAGGCAGTCCCATTACCTCTGTGCTGGGGAGCAGGATGTGACTGCACTCACAGATGAATACACACCAAACCCCAGGAAGCTCACCAAGGAAAAAGGACGCCAGAGAGAGCAGGTTGTTCTAGCATCTACCTGTACTGCATTTGAAAAGATGATGAGAAGGGGAGAGTGAGGCAGACTAAGATACATTCTGGGATTTAAAGGTGGTGGGCACTAGGAATCTGTGTGAAGTACATTAGAGTAGCAGAAACCAGATGGTGGCAGGTGGCTCTTGGCCACAAATGACTTCCTGGAGTTTCTAGGACCAGGACGCAGAAACCAATGGAAGTTCTGCATGGATCTTGCTGAACTCCATATGTGTGAGCTCAGATGTGCACATATTCTGTAAGTAGCTTTCTGATTAACAACCAACACTAACCCCACCATCCTCTCGCATTTCTTCAAGACCATGACCTTGACCACTATGAAGAATTTGTGCAAGGGGAGGAAGGAGAACTTCATCTGGAGTGTGTGGGTTCCAAGTCTGATCACTCAGATCACCATACAGCAGAAGGGCCTCTAGGCACCTTCTATAAGACTGACCCAGATGGAGCAGCTACAGGCAGGGACACTGTAATAGCACTTTCCTAGGATCAAATGTGTTCTTCCTTTGGGCAGGAGAAACTTGGGCACATAGGCCCTTCCCGTTTCTCCCAAAGCATCTGCAAGCATGTTGCACAATTTTTCATAGAAATACTACAATATATTGTGGCTTGTTAATATTAGATGGGTAAACATCAAGCAGGGTGCAGTGGTAATGCCCACAATTCAATACTTGGGAAACTGATGCAGGAGGATTGTCATGAGTTCCAGGACAGTCTGGGCTACAGAATATAAACCTGTACAGATAGGATACAAATTGTGTCATCTCTAGTTGAGCAGACCCAATACCACTTATGATGGTAACTTGATAGGATTTAGAATCACCATGGAAACACACTTCTGTCTCTGTGATGGATTTTCTAGAATGGGTTAATTGAGGTGGGAAGACCCACCCTAAATGTGGGTGGTACCTCACTACAGGCTAGGGGTCCTGAACTAAATAAAAAGGTGAAAGCAAACCACACACTAGCATGCTGCCTGCTTCCTCACTGTGTGTACAGTGTGACCAGCAGCCTCATGCTCCGCCACCATGACCTCCTGCTGTGACTGACTGTACTTCAGAACTATGAGGCAAAAAATAAATAAATAAATAAATAAATAAAAATTCCTTCCTTATGTAAGTTACTTTTGTAAGGAAGTTTGTTACAGCAAATATACTTCCCCAGAGGAAACTACCTCTCCTTGGTGCAAGACTGTGTGGGAGGCAGAATTAGCCCTATGAAGGACATCCCAGGATTCAAGGCTTAGAGGAAAGCCCATGATTTTTTCCTTAGTGAAAGCAAATGACCCACCATAGGCTGTATGATAGACTAACTAGAGGTTGTGAGTATATGTGTATGTACACTGAATAGCAAAGATAATGAGGGCTATATCAAATTTGCTTATGAAATTAAGTTTGCCAATATGCTTCTTACTTATGAAGACTTTTCCCTGCCCAACTCCCCATGAGGTTATAGCTGGCTAAGGGTCAGTGAGTGCCCTGACTGTCACAGAGCTTTTCCTATAGAGCCAAGCACCTTCATAAAGCACTGAGCATTTTTGCACTCACACCTAGGTTTGTCCTGGTTACAGGCAGCATGTCAGTCCTTAAATGGAACCACATTACCAAGTCCATGTGAAGGGAGCAGGTGCCTTATGTGTACAGAAGGTCTCTTTAGGGTTTTCCCTGTAACCCATGGCTCTGTGGGCGTGATGAAGGGGGGCTGAGTGGAGCTGGCTTGGCTGATAGGTCAGAGAGGCACCTTTATTTATTTACTTGCTTTTGATTCACCTTTTCATCCCATCAGAATCATCCAGGTAATAAAATCATCCCTATTATCATAGACTACAAACCTTTAAATAGGGGATTGTATTAATCTAAGTGTGAACATTTGACCCTCAGGAGATTATCGAAGCCTCACAAGTTCTAGACATGTAGGGCTCCATTGACATCCTTCATAGATGTGGAAACAGAGACTTGCTGGCATTCCAAGATGATGTAAGTGAAAGAGTGAAGATTTTCTCCAATTGAGACTCCAGAGTCTTCTAACGGGGGTTGGGGTCTCATTGAGGCTGAAATGACTGTGTCTTTAGGCATTCTGAAGTGTCACTCTCCCGTCTTCAAAAAAGTAAACAAGCTTTCTAATTTCAAACTGACTCAGGATGGAGGGCACTCAGGAAACAGGGCAGGTCTTGGTGTAACTGTCACAGAGAAAGCCACTTCTGTGACACAGGACAGATAGGCCCTGCAGTCTCTGGGACTTACATTGCTGAAAAATTAAAATGCAGTAAACAACACTTCAACCTGTCTTTGGAACCATCCTAACGGAATGCAGAAAACTCAAAGGGTTCTAGATGTCCTGTGGAGAACTGAGGAAGGACTTCAGGCACTAATAGAGTCCTGCCTTCCCCTCTCACAGAAGTGTGGAATATTTTTTCCTTCCCAAAGACACACTTTCAAGGCTTTACTACAAGCAAGATCATCACAAAATCACTCCGAAACATTAGGTATTTAACACTGCTAGAGCATTTCGTCTGTTTTGAACTTCGGCATTCACAGCCCTGGGTGAAATGTTTATCGGATGGCATCTGTGCTTCCTGTTCTCTATCATGATCACTTCCTCTGCAGTAAATCAAATCCAAGCCTCAACAAGGCTTACCATGCTCTAGTTATACAGACATGAACTGGTAAGTCAGGAGAACCCTAGGCCAGAAAATCAAGTGTTTGCCTTAGTGCAGTGATTCTCAACCTTCCTAATGCTGTGACACTTTAATATAGACCCTCATGTTGTGGTGACCCCCAACCATAAAATTATTTTCATTGCTAATTCATAACTGTAATTTTTATTGTAAATATCTGATATGCAGATGGTCTTAGGTGACCTCTGTGAAAGGGTCATCCAATTCCCAACAGGGTCGCAATCCACAGGTTGAAGAACCACTGCTCTGGAGACAGTGTGCCTGCGAGACTGAGTTATTTAATCACTGATGCCTAAAGAGGACATCTGTCCCTCCTTTATACCCAATGGCTTAGGCCAAAGGATGGAAGGATGGCTCCAAGGATGAGAATTAGTGAATGCCTAGCCAGAATGTCCAGACCTCAACCCTCAGGGTCCCAAGATGGCTAAGAATGCAGCCAAACATGCATGGTGAGACTATCAATTTTTCGTTTTGAGACTTTTGCTTGTAACTTGATGGTGTGATTCTTGAGTGTGAACTTTGTAAATGAGGATCGCGTCAGTATCAAAAGTAGGACACTCCTGCTTACTTTGACATCATTTCTAAGTGGCAAAGTGTTCACAGCAGCATAGGTATATCTAGAGATTACTGGCTCTCAGAGACACTCTTACCACTGGCAAGCTGAGCTCTCTCTTCCTAATGGAAACACTAAGTGGATGGTACACACTCTGCCAGGCCTTTTGCCCACACTCCTTGCCCTGCACCTCTAGACCCTCTTCTAAGATGGGCTTGTCGCCAGCCTCAGGGCAGACAGCAGATGGTGCTTCCACCAGAGCCCCTGTGCCACAGTGCTTTTGGCAAACTACTCCACCTGAGGGGCTCAACCTTCCCAGGTGGACCAGATCCCCCAATTGATGGAGGTAAGGTACAAAGGCTACATCTGTCCCATGACGGTGACTTCAAGCAGGCCATGCTTGCTCCAGGACTCCCACTGCCAGAAGGAGGCTTTAGCAGTTACTCCCGGATCTCTTCCTTTCAAACCTATGGATCTTCATATGAATAGCATATGGATCTTGCACCCTAAATTCCATCTCAGCATCTCTGCTGGGGACCCAAACTTCTACACTCTCCCGCCCAAGCTGGCCTTTCTTCAGCACCCTCCAAGCAGCTTCAATGAAATTTTCTGACTCAGGGCTGGGCGGTGGCAGCATACACCTTCAATCCCAGCGCTCAGGAGGCACAGGCAAGGTGGATCTCTGAATTCCAGGCCAGTCTGATCTATAGAGTTCGAGGCCAGCCAGGGCAATACAGAGAAGCCCCGTGTCAAAAAAGGATCCTGCTTGACAGAGGACATTTGGAGATGCCACAATCAGGAGGCCAGCACTACAAGTCAGTCCTACAAACTCAGCAAGTCTGACATCAGGGTGTCTGTCATTGGTAGTAAAGAGCTCTTTTTGACCTGGGACATCTTAGCTGAGAAAAGTAAGATACCTTTGAAGCTTGACACACAGGGAAGAGGGAGACCAGTATATAGCACAGGGCAGTATATAGACAGTGCAGGAAATAGCACTGTCTACATGCCCTGGGGTAAACCTGGTAAACTGATACTTGTCTTGAAGTAACCTCTCAAAACAGCACTTTAGCAGCCATGTTCAGCACATGAGAAGAAAAATAGATGTTTAAACCCCACCTTCAGCACCTTACTGCACCCCCACTTTTATCATCACCACTTCTGCTATGGCCTGAACATCTGCATAGCTCTAAATTCAAAAACAGAGAATCTGATCAACAAGATGATAGTATCAGCAAGTGTGTGCACATGCACACGCGCGTGCACACACACACACACACACACACACACACACACACACATGTGGGAGGTGGGGCAGGGAGTGTTTTGGAGATCTGATTAGGGTGTGAAAATCCAGAGAACTCACAGAGCTCCACAATGTGAAGGCATGGTAAGGAGAAGAGATATAATCTGTGATAAATCTGACCTTATCAGACACTGAATCTGAGGGGCACCTTTGGTCTCCCACACCCCAGTTTACAGAACCATAAGAAAGGAATTTTGGTTCTTTCAGATGTTAAAATGATACTTCTCCCCCTAAATGACAAATTGAAACAAGAGATTCTTAAGCTTTAAGAATGTTCCAAGTTGTAAGTTGAGGGGAAAACAAAACCAAACCAAACCTTAATCATTCTGAAAGGAGAAACTTTTCTAACTTCTTGTTCTGTCCCTCTTGAAACCTGACACTGATGGAACGGCTGCTGTTTCCAGGCAACACTACTTAAGATAACAGATGCCCTCGATTAGAAGGAGGAGTCCTATGTGGAAGCAACTGGTGAGGAACCCACACTGGGGACTTCCCTGAATGTGGTATCTACTCTTTTAAGTGGAAATGTCCCACATGGATCATGGGGCTTCTGTGATAAAGAGGGTTCCCCTTGCACCAATGTTCGACTCACTCCTTTGCAACCAGGGTGAGGGTGAGGATAACATCCCCTGGAGAGCCGAGCATAGGTTTAGAGCCAGCTGTGTAGAGATGGGGAGGACCACACTTCTGGGTAGAAAAGCTGTTCACAGTAGACATGTGTGCTGGCTATTCCTGTGTCAACTTGACACAAGCTAGAGTTATCTGAAGGAGGGAACCACAATTGAGAAAATGCCTCCATAAGATCCAGCTGTAAGGAATTTTCTTAATTAGTGATCAATGGTAGAGGGCCCAGCCCACTGTGGGAGGTGCCTAGGCTGGTGGTCTTGGGTTCTATAAGAAAGCAGACTGAGCAAGCCATCAGAGGAAGTCAGTAAGTAGCACCCCTCCATGGCCTCTCCGTCAGCTCCTGGCTCCAGATTCCTGCCCAGATTGAGTTCCTGTCCTGACTTCCTTTGGCGATGAACAGCAATGTGAAACTATGAGTCGAATAAACCGTTTCTACCTAACTTGCCTTTTCCTCATGGTATTTCATTGAACCAATAGAATGTCTGTCTGAAATTTTAGTGGAGTGCAACAGAATTCACTTGGCAGGTAATAGTCGGAGTAATCTGGCAAATCCAGACCTACAGGAAGCCCCTTAACACCAGGGAACATAAAAGCATAAGGATTTTGGAGGAAAAGTTTGAGTGCTTTTTCTGGTTGATTATAGTTAATTTTCTGGAGAGGAGAAAAGGAAGGGGAAGAGGAAGGGAGGTGGAGAAGGTCTTTAAATCGCTACTTTGTGATTTGAGAAAGGCTAAGTAAAGGTGCACATGCATGTAACCCATTAGGATCTAGAGTCTCTCGTAGCATTTTAAGATGGTATTCAATCTAGAAGCTCCTCTGTCCCATTGCTGAGAAATCCACTTAAAGTTTTAGACATTGAGCATCATGGAATCTTACGCAGAGGATGAGCAGAACTAGCCAGTGACAGTGCAGCGTCATGCAGAGAGAAGCGAAGGGTACAAAGAGCATGCAGAAGACTTGGTGTCAGGTCTAGCAGAGAGGAAAAGGCTCACAGGGCTAGGCATGCACGTCAGGCTTTGTTTTACCTTGTCATAACAGGATTATGAACACCATATAAATGATCTTTATGATAACCATTACTACCGTTTTCCAAACTGTAACAAAAATAAATACACCAGAAACACCACGTTACCTCTAGGATGAAGTATTTACATTACAGATCACAAAGACAATGTAAAAATGTAAAGGTCACAAAACATCACAAATGGCTAAGTCTGCAAAGAAGGTTTGAGGGTGTATTTATATTTACATCTTCCCTCCTTCAAAACCACAGATGAAAACAGTGGCTTCACAGATCAATGAACTTACATACATAAAATGTTCATTCACTCAACAAGCACTTCCTACGTACCCTTTATACACTGACCCTCTTTCTAAGAGGTGTCTTGATTCATCTTTACCCAGATATATCTGTTGTTTTTAATGTCATATTATTAATTTAACTAAAGATCAGCCATGTAATAGAAACCTCCCCCATCCCATATATGAAGAGAGTTTTTTTTTTTCTTAAAAAAAAAGGCTTACTTTTTCATGGGTACAGTTTCAACACTATAAAATACAAAAAAGGGGAGACAGGGTTATTTACTTGTCACTGTTAAGGCTCATGATCTACATCCCCCCACCCCCAATACTTTCACTGCAGTGTGTGCTGACAGTTCAGATTCCAGGGATGATGAGAGAAGATGAGAAGAGAAAAGGAAGCATGCAGTTCACCAGACATAGAGCAAAAGGCCGGCTGCAGAGCCAGTGAGAAGTAGAAACAACAGTTATCATAGAGTGAAATGCCACATCCCCGAAACAGTTGAGCTGAAACAAGAAGAACACGGGTTAAGGAAGCTGAGATTAAATAAGAAGGAAAAAAAAGAACCATAAGGTTGGTTAAAAAAAAAAAAAAAAAAAGACAATCTAGTACTTAAAGAGAAGCCAGTTTGTTCTCATCAGAACTTGTGTTTGGTGGCTCTTCAAGGACAGTGCTGCATGAGGAATGTCTGGCCTCCGAGAAACCCCACACTTACTCATCGTACACATCCTCTGAATCCATCCGACGGTAGTACTTGGCCAGCTTGACAGCAATGATTACAGCAGGAAGTAGGAGCATCGTGGCTTTTCCTATGCCGAACCAGAACAAATTCTGGAGTTTAAAACAACGAAAACAAAAATCAGGAGAATTAAATGCTTGAAAATAGATAGTAGGAAAGCACAGAGGGGAAAAAAAATTCTTCTTGCAATTTTAAAGTAAGTTTTTGTTTTGTTCTTAAAATCATTGTGAACCAAAACAATATAGGCAACTGCCATTGCTGTTGGGTGCGAATCCGACTAAATAGGAAGACTCTATCACTGAAAACATCACATACTGTGGTATGTCGTGAAATCAGGCTGGAAGCTTTCTCCCTGCTGAATAGCCCTCATCGTACCAGTAGATGCTATGCAGGATGCTGTGGATGAATTGTCTTCAATAGCCTTATCCAGCTGACTTCTGTGTGCAGCACTATCTGATGGCCAGGGAAGATGTGCCAATTGGTACAGCAGTAGCAAGTCTGTGATGGAGGTAGCCAACATGTCTCTATCTGGAGTTGAGGCCTGCTCCACAGGAGATAATTCATATCTGGCAACTGGAAACGAAGCCAAAGCCTGCAGCTGGGAGGTTGTAGGCGTCTAATGAGGAAGCTACTGCTGCAGCTGTGCTAAATGGACATGATGTGCCCGTAAATTTACCCTTCCAAATAATTACATTTGTGCTCATTAATTGTCACTGCTGTCAGTTTCTGTCAGAGAAGCTTCTTTCTACAGTGAACAGTGATAATTCAGATGGTCATAATTGGCCAACATCAGAAAGTGACTTTTGAACATCTGACCATAAACACTGCATCTATATGAGCCCCTCCGAGGCACAGGAAACACCACAGAGGAGGGAGTATAAAGATGGAAGAGCTAAAGACGTGCGTTGCTATGGAACACTGCCTTCCATGAATGACATGGTTGTTGAATTCCTGAACATCCTGTTACTGAGAGGATAGGAAGTCCCAGACTTCCCTGGGAATGTATAGGCAGTAAAAAGTTGACGGAAGAAGAAAAGAAAACAGTAGTGGTGGTGTACCACTAGTGTTAAAGATACCCACATTCCTCTAAACAACTCTTCACCCATGTTCCTATAAACAACCCTAATGAAATCTATTGGATCAGAAAAGAAATAGTGTTGACATAAAGCTATAAAACTCTCTGAACAAGATTGAAAATGTAGAAAACTCCTAATACCAAGTATGGGGGGGGAAAGAGAACATCTTTACTTAATATCTCTTCTCTTTTTGAAATATGAAGTTCTTACCAGAGGATCAGCAGCGTAGCTGCACAGAACACCATTGACGGCAGAGTCCATGGCGGTGGCCAAAGGCTTGCAGGATGTCATCTTCTCTGTAATCTGTGAGATTGGAAACACAGGTAAACATTCACGTAGCCAGGCTCACAAAAATCCGTACTATGAGACGTGACTCCTGGCTGGATTCACAAGAGCATCTCCTCTGTGTCCTCGAAGCCATGGAGCTGCCAGCTGATGAGCACTGATGAGTTCTACAGCTGGTGGAATTACACACATTTATGGCAAGACCCTTATTCCCCATTAAGCCTCAGTCCTCATTTGTTATTTGGATTACTAAGACCCGTCCTACAGAATGGCTGGGAGGATCAAGAAACACACATACCTAGCCTAGCACTACAGTGGCCTGTTACCTGAAGGAGTGGGAAGGAGGCACATAACAAAGATGAGTAAAGGAGGGTGAGGTGTTCTCTCTCATGGGGAGGCTGCCCTGCAAAGGTCCTGGTTCCCCTTATTTCCAAATCCTCTTGAGGCAGGCAAAAATAAGGAAATCTTGACAATATAGGACTCCACTTATATCGAGCTTGTGCACTCATCCCTTTCCTCACCATGCACACAGCCGCCCGGGACCCCCACTGCATCGAGCTGAGCTGCACACACACCCCACCCCAAATAGCACAATACGCCATTCCACCATAATGACCTTTTATAACTTCCTGTGTCTATTCAAAAATGTCCTAGAACATACCCTGGGACGTGAAGCAGTGGTGGAGAACAAGGAACCCAGGGCTGATTCGGGGTTGTAGGCACACACAGTACAGCAAGCTTTGTCCTCTGGAGCTAACATTTAGGGAAAACCCCTACTTGCCTCCTTTGCAAAATTGGGCATGATTAAAATTGATTATGACTAATATTGGACACTCCATGGGAAAGGACATGTGAAGTGAATGAAGACTTACCTAACCCAAGCCTTTAATTAAAACAGAAAACCACCCCTATCCCACCCTAGCAACTAACTCTTCAGGATCCCACTAAAGGGAGCCCTGACCTGTAGCCAGATGCCCTTGAGTACCCTACCTCAGATGCCTGCTGCTTCCTTGAAGCAAATCTGTTTTGTTCACTCACTGTACCTTTAAACAAAATCCTTGTTACTTTGCTATTCTCTTCCTTGGTTCTATGTACAAGACTCAGAGGACTGGGAACACCAGGTCCAGACAGGCACCACTGGTACCACTTTTATTTATCTCCAACCAAAATTACCAGGACATTAATGTCCTTCAGATTTTATACTAAAAACTGACTTTCCTGAGGTGTGGCCTCATTTATATTCATAAACGACAATGCTACTTACAGTGTACAAAGCCCACTGCAGATAATGTTCAAAGTCATCTACTATTGTTCTCCCAAACCTCTTCGTTTCCTAGAAAGAAATTAAAGATTAGGACTATTATTAAGACCCCTGGAGCACACTTAACGGGTATTCTACTCTACCCTGGTATACTCATATACCCGATTATCTATACACTTGCTTAAGAAAAAGAAACTACACCAAAATGTGGTGGCACACGCCACTCTGCACTCGGGAGGCAGAGGCAGGCGAATCTCTGTGAGTTCGCGGCCAACCTGGTCTACAGAGTGAGTCCCGGGACAGACAGAGTTATAACATAGAAACCCTCTCTCAAACCACACACACACACACACACACACACACACACACAACAAAGAGAGAGAGAGAGAGAGAGAGAGAGAGAGGGAGAGGGAGAGGGAGAGGGAGAGAGAGAGAAGGAACGTACTTCAATGACAATGGAGGAAATGTTACTGGTGACAAAACGCTGAGCAGAATCCAAAGACACAAGGATCTTGTTCACTTTCTCCTGGAAAACACAATAATCAGAAGTAAAGCAGGTGACAAAAGGATTTAATTAGACAACTTGTAAATCAATTAGAGACTGATTCTAGGATCTCTGCTTCACTAGCTCAAAATCTACAGGCCCTGGATTCCCCTCTATAAAATGGAGTTGTACTGTTATATAACCCAAACAGTCTGCTGGTGTACTTCAATATCTACTACAATGCACCTGTCAGCAAAGACCTTGAGCTCCCCAGTATGTCTCCAGATCCCCTTGGAATAGGATATACATGCATGAAATGGGACTAGATCAGGGACACAGTTCCCTGGAGCAGAGCAAACCTACTGGTCTTCAGAGGGACTGTGGCACAACATTGGTCTCACTGTAGAAAGCAAAAGGAGTGCCTTTTTTTTTCTTCCTTTTTTATGGTGGGGCTCACACATCCCAAAACAGTCTTTGAAGTTCAATAAAGATACCTCCCCACCCCCCGATTTGTCTGCTGCAGTTTTCCATACAAGATGAACACAGCACAGCCGTGCGGCTCAGTTTCTGTGCCAGGGCACCTCTTGTGGTGGAGTGATGAACCTTTCAAGATGACTGGTACCCTTCCTGGCACAGCTTCCCAGGTATAGGATGGGATATGGTTGGTCAGTCTTCTAATCTAGGAGTTTTGAATCTGGGATTCAATTAATCTTTTGTAGCTGAGAAGGAACTGGTTTGCTGAATGTATAAAGATTTCTCTGATCAATTCCCCATAAACAATACAAGACAGTAGCTATTTGTGTCATATTTCTACTGCATTATGTGATATAAGTAATCTAGAGATGGTTTCAGTACACCAGAATGTATACCTAGGTTAGACACACACGTAAGGGTATTGAGTATTCATTGGGTATCTTGAAACCGTCCCCTCCCCACACTGAGGCAGAATTGTGCTTCTGTACCTCATGATGATGACAGTGGTTGTAGCCAAGTGGCTTTTCAACTAATAGAATGTAAGATAAGTGGCACTACTCTGAGCAGCAGCTTAAAGGCAATCCATGCTTTGCTCATGTCTTAAACTAGTGCCATCCTGTTATTGTTTGATAACTGAAATGTTCCCCCACAAAGCCACAAACAGAAAATCTGTCTAGGGTTGTCACCTTGTGGTGGATTGAAGGAGCATGGTCCCCATAGGCTCATATAATTGAAAGCTTGGTCTTTAGTTGGTGAGACAGTTTGGGAAGAATTCAGAGATGTGACCTTGTTGGAGGAAGTATGGGTACTGTGGGTGGAAGGTTTAAAAAGCCAGGCCATTCCCGTTCCCACTTAGTTCTCTCCCCCCTCCCCTGCGTCTCTCCTCCCTCTCTCTCTTCCATGCTGTCCTTTAAGGGGTAGGCAAATACAGAAACCTGTGGCATGTCAGCAGTGATGGTGAACATGTGTGGTCAACAGGTGCTGAGACTACCATTGATATTCAGCAAAATCTCTATAAAAAGAATCTTGCTTAACCTCGCCTCCTACACAACAAGACCCAGACTCCTGAAATTTGCATTAACAGAAACACTTGGGAGAAGGGAAGCCATAGGAAAACCAAGTTTGATATTCAAAAACTACCCCCAACATCTCTTTTGTACTTAGAGTACTTATGAAAATCAATACCTCTGAAATCCCAGGTGTTACTATTTGATAACAAAACCTCATGAAAGAAAATAAAAACCCTTACCGGCAAGTTACTGCTCGTGCGCTCAAGTGTCCAGACACTTTGTTTTAAAGTATTCTGGAGGAGAAGAAGGAAAATTTCAAAATTTTTATCCAAAGCATCAAGATAATAGGCCTTATGTCAGCTCCTCTCCCAATACAGACTTCAAATCTGACTGTAAAGCATAATGGCTACTTTCCAGAAAGTAAGCAGACATGAGTAACAACATGGACCTTATGCACTGTGGGTGTGCAAGAAAATGCATAGAAGAAAAACAGGACCATACAAGGTTTTAAGGGCTGCATAGAACACACATGGTGTCTAAGAACTCCTTTGAAATAGGCTAATCAGTGGGGACACATTTATTTAAAACTGAGCCTGCACATCAAGTGTGAATGGTTTAGGTTAAGGTGACAAACATTATCTATAAAAGGCCACTCTACAAATACTTTAGGTTTTAGGGGACATATTCTGTTCTTATGACCAACAGCAGCCATAGATAGTTTTCTAATAAGTGACAATGGCCATGTTCCAGAAAAATTTATTTTAAAAACTGGCAGCAGCTTGGATTAGGTTAGGCTGTGGTTTATAAGCGCCAGTTTATTAGCCCCTGATTTAGATGATATACCATTTATACAAAACATCTTGCTTGTCTATGGCCAGGTTGAACCAGCTCTGAAAAGACCAGGAAAATTATTGAAGGAAAATGCAAACAACAGTAAGTAAGCCTACTATATTAATTTAACAAGCTTGTTCTAGGTGTGCACAAAGACAGATAATTGTAATGAGCCAGTACACAAAGTATATGAATACAGTGCAAAACCCCTGTGGAGTTCCAAACCAGGAAGTAAGAAGGAAAAGACAGAGAGACAACCAGAGTGAAACCTAGATCCCGAAGTTTTTCTGTTGGAGAGGATGGATTTGTGTGCATCTGCAAACCTGAGACTCTGACCTAGCAACTCAGTTTCCACACAGTTCTCCCTTTGACAACTGCAAATAGGCCCAGGATTCCTCTAGCTTCTGAGTCCCCAAGTTCAGAAGTCGTCCATTTCCACGAATCAAGTGATGGTTCACATAGGAGCCACCTCCAATATCCCATCATTCTCCTTGCTTCTATTATTTGAAGCTTAATTGTTTGATGAAGACACGGGAAGTCACTATGTTTTAGAGGGACAAAAGAGGGATCTGAAACCAGGTCTGTGTGATTCCAAACTACAAGCTACCTCTGTTACACGGGAAGCAAGGGAACAGAAAGTTGAGGTATAATAGCGGAGAAAGAGAGCAGTAGCCATTGAACTAGCCAACAGAGCTAAGGAAAACAGAAGAGGGACTTACCTCACCTTCACTTATTTTTAAGCAGAGGTTGGAGAAAAAGAACTGGAGAATTTGTCAGCCTGAGACCGAGCACAGTCACATGCCCAGGAGGCCACTAGCAGGAGTGCAAGCTAGAGCAAGGTGCTGGAGAAGGATGTGGGGTGAACCTCATTGCTCACTCTCTCATGGAAGGAAGAGCATAGGGAAGGAAGGCTGTGTTTTTTAAAGCCCAGCTCCGTATCTGAGGCCGAGGATGAGTGGATGGGCCCTCCATCAGATGAGTTTGTGTCTTCAGGCTAGCTGCAAGTTAACTAGCTAATTAGAAGCTGGATTTCACACAGGGCATCATGAAATGCCACAGGTTGTTATATTACCAGTGACTGCTGCAGAGGAAGGACCTGTTGCTGGTTTATGGTTCTAATAGTCTGTACATCTCTTTTGAAGGCCTGTTTCAACTTTCCTTCAGGCTACAAAGAAAAGAAAACATGTAAAGGTCAACACCATTCTTCTGGACCACAAAATACACTCTTTAACCATAAAGGATGCTGGAAGTCACTACTTAGCCACAGGGTCCCTTCTTGGACAATCATGGCAAGGATCAACATTGGATTTAGCTTAGAGATGCAGCATCTAGACAAACTGCTTCAAACCACAAAGCCACAGACTCAGCAACTCTTCCCACTCATAAGCACTTCCTGAACACAAGATGCTGTGCTTTCTTCTCTGCCTTCAAATGATAGAGCCACTCAGTTTCCCTGTTTTACAGTTGAGAAAAAACCAAGGCTCAATTGAAGATTATTTAGTTAATTCACACTTAAATGATGGTCAGCATATGGACTATAACAATCTCATAAGGCAGGTATAATTATTGCCTTTGTTTTTGTAGATGAGGGAACTAAGCCACAGGTAAGTTAAATACTTTTCTCAGGCTACTAGCATTAGGAAGAGACTGGGTCAGAATTTAAACTTGGGTCTTCCTCTGGAGCCCAGGTTCCTTGTCAACACAGTCTGATATTTCTTAGAGGGGGCCAGTCGACTCTGCAGAAGAGCTGATGGTGGGTAAGTCTGGGATATGATGGTATCTGTGCCCAATCTTATATGCTTACTATTGGTGATGAAAGGTACAACTCAGTTACCACTCATTATAGTGAAAAAAAAAAAGACCTGTGTGTGGGCATATGTATGTATGCATGTCTGTGTGTATGAGTGTGTGCATGTGTCTATACATCTGTGTACATGAACGTGTGTATGTCTTCATGTGTGTCCATGTGTGCATGTCTGTGTGTGTTTGAGTGTGTATATCTGTGTATATGTATGTGTATATGTATGCATGTGTGTGTATGTCTGTGCGTGTGTGCATGTTGTGTATATGAAAGTGTGTGTGTGTGTGTGTGTGTGTGTGTGTGTGTGTGTGTGTGCTTGAAGTGGAAGTGTTGATCTGAACCACATAGGGGCAGCTGCCAATGGGGCCTCTAATGAACTAGTGAGGTGCTGTGAGACACAGGCAAGTCACGGTGACAGGACGTTTTTGTGGTTTCCCAAAAAATGGTATTGACATTTGCCTTTCCAACTACAACAGTAATTAACCAGACTATTCAAACTCACCAACTGGTTTGCTTCTGTTTCCAGAGAAGAAGCAAATGTCAGTAGATCCACTTTGATAGGAGGCTTCTTAGCCTATCAGAGAGGAAATGATAAAAACCAAGTTACAGACATGGGCTTTTGAAACCCAGACACCATTAAAATGTAGCATGTTGAATATGGGGCCACAGCCATGACGTAACAAAATAAGGCTAGGAACTCTTACACAGGTGACAACATTTTCATTTCTATTTATATGTATTATTATTACTAACCCATAAAAAAGAATGCTACTAATACATACTGTAACATTCAGGGACCTTAAAAACATACTCAGTGGAAGAATTCCAGAAATGAACGTCACAAAGTATATGTGTCTACTTATATGGATTATACGGAATAGAGCACAGATTGGTAGCCACCAGTAACTTGGGGCTGGGGAACAACTGCTTTCTGTGAATGATGAAAACGTGCTCGGACTGGAGGTAGTAACTATTAATATACTAAATGTCACTAAACTGCGGGCCTTAAAAATGCTGACCTTTATGCTATGTGAACCCACAAAATTTTGTTGTGATAAACAAAAATAAAAAAACAATACACATGTGCAATACTCTAATACCTCCCCAAAGACCATCCACGTGTATCTGGCTCATACCTCTTCCAAGTACATGGCATAATTGATTCCATCTATCCCAGAATGTGCAAAATCTTCAAGGTTTTTTCTTCCTGCTTTGTCCAACAATTCAATGCTATCAATATTTACACTTAGATTTTCCAACTTGTCGATTATGTTTCCAGTATGCTGTGTGAAACAAAAGCACCCTCTTATTCTCTAAGAAGGTCACATGCTCAACGCCTTCAAGAGGAGTTTTGACTACACATGGTCAAAATAGATGCACATACTTTGATTTGAATGACTTCCCTCTCTGCCTTCGTAAGTATTCTCTCTAGAGGTAGAATTTAAAATGAAGTAAGATTGCATCTCCACCATTAGAGAACTCAGAGGGAAGAGGCTGAATCACAAGAAGACCACATCAGAAGACAACACAGAAAGGAGTCAGTAGAAATGGACTGTGGAGAAGAAATGAGATCTAAGCATTTAGCTCTGACGAATAGAGAGGCTGGAAGGACAAAGTGGGCTGGAATTCCAAGTAGGCGACCAGCAGCACCTGGACAGTAGGAAGGCATGGGAGATAACTTATGGGAGATAAAGATCCTGGGAATGCGGTTGCTGATATGGGTTGTCTTGACAGGCAATCAGTAGTTTCAACAGCGTAAAGTGCCTGGACACCATTCTCAACTGTTACATAGCCCATGGCATGACTGGCGAAGGAGTAGAAGAAATCTGCTTAGGACTTGGTCACAAGATGATGTCTTATTTACATTTAGGGGAGATGCCATAAAACAAAACTCATATAAGCCTTTCAAATATAGGTCTTCACATTAGAAAGCTCTACAGCCATAGTGGGCTCCTTGGTTCCTCCATGGGCCCACGCCCACATCTTGCTCATTTGGCATCATGGAAGATCATTAGAGGAACCAAGGGGACCATGATGACTCTACAGCTTTCCAATGTGAAGAGCTTTTATTAGAAAGGTTTATATGAGTTTTGTGCCCATTGTCAACCATTCTATGTTACTTTAATGCAGTGTGTTTTATCTCATATTGGCTTCACATCAGCCTTAACCAAAGGGAAGAAATGTACTTGGGTTTAGTAAAACAAGGTCAAGCTTATTCCTGGCTCCTATGACTCACCTTTTCAATGTTGAGATTCTCACTGACATTGAAGATATTCTGAAGTTGAAAAGTAGCATACACACCTCGCCCTCTTTTGCAATCACTATGGTAAGAAACAGAGAAAACACGATCAGGTCAGCAGCATGGTAATCTCTGACTGTTACAAAGGATGAAAGACAAGGCTAGTCACCTAGGCAAGGAGGACCATTTCTTCATCTGGCAAAGGTATGAATGATAGGAAGCAAATACAGTCTTAGTTAACCCAGGTTTAGAGGGAAGGGAATATCACACACTATTTAGAGACTTACTCTAAAACAGTGGTTCTCAACCTTCCTAATGCTGAGACCTTTTAATGCAGTTCCTCGTGTTGTGATGATCCCCAACCATAAAATTATTTTCATTGCTACTTCATAATAGTAATTTTGCTACTGCTATGACTCATAAAATATTTACCTTATGATACCTCTGATATGCAGATGGTCTTAGGTGACCTCTGTGAAAGTGTCATTCAAACCCCCCACAAAGGGGTACTGACCCACAGGTTGAGAACCACTGCTCTAAAAGCTGGACTAAAGGCAAGAAAAATAATTTGTCTTTTAGTGAGCTTAAACAATGGAGAGCCCTCAATTCCTCAGGACTAAGGTAAGAGCCTTTCTTTCTGTATCTTTCCAGATGACGAAGAATTTGAGGTACTAAAGTAAGACTTCCAGAAGTCACCTGGCACTTTCACGTATGCACCTGTGTGGCTGTTGATCATCAAAAGACACTTATTAACGAAGATGGAAAGACCAAAAGGGGATCATGAAAGTGACCGGGTCCTCCACCCAAGAGGGAATATTCTAGGAAAGAACACACTTCCAGGGGAAGGATGCTGACTGCTTGAACATTTTCTCAGCTCTTACTACCAAGGAGAGGGAAAATGAAAAGTTTAAAAACGAGGGGTCCGTTACACATGAAAAGTCTGTGTCACGATTTAACAAGGTTCTAAAAGGGTTGAAATTTGCCTATCATTTAGTATCCCAGGGATGTTAGTGATAGAAGTCACGGAATTCTACCAATGTTCTTATATGTCAGGGGTGTAAAATGCATGTAGATGAATAATCATAAAACACTGTTTTTCATGTTCTGATATTGTGTCAGGCGCCACTCCAAACACATGCATCTCACCGGGCACTAACAACCCCAAGGGGAGATCCCTATTGTTATGCATCATACTAAAGGAAGAGGAATTAAATTGTCTAGGGCCACAGGAACAAGACTGGATCCCAGGTGATCTGACTCCACAATGCACAGGCTAGCCCTAAAACTGTCTCACTATTATGGTGTCTGTGATGTGCACCACTCTCTGAGTTCTTAAAGGAGCCTGTTAATGCATCTTATTATTACCTTAGCCAGGAAATCTTAGGGAATACTTAGGGAGATGGAGAAATCATCAAGTCCAGGTCACAAGGGCCGGAAAAGACGACATTTGGGAAGGGGTCTTTTCCTAGTCTAGAAAACAGCTTAATTTTGAAATTGAAACTTCTTACCATTAAATTAAACACACACACACCACACACACATACACTGAAAGTGAAATTCCCATTTTTAACAACAACAAAAAAATACTTTCATCATGAAAATGTCTACTGCAGAGATTAATACCTGTAAACTTGTTCAAAGGTCAGGTTAACATCTGAGTTATTGAGTATCAAGCCAGAGAGAAAGAATTGCCATTGTTCCCTTAGCAAGTAAGGAGTATCCAAAACCTGGAATAAACACAAAAGTTGTTTTAAAGGCAATTATATACTAACTCATACAATAAGAAATATTTTGGGGATATTTTATAATGTGAAATTTCTTAAACATTTAAAACCCCAAATCAGAAAACAATAGCACAATTAGAATAAATAGGTTGAGCACCAAAACCATCAAAAAACATGAATCAGAACATTTGAAATTGTGTTTTTCAAGCAACTTCAACTTATTACACATACTAGAAGTAAGAAAGACTAGATTTTTGGTTTAGAAGAATTAAGAGAAAGTCATAAAGCAATAGACTCAGTCCCTCAGGGCAAAATGAATTAAAACTCATTTTCCAGTTGGTCAGGATAGCACAAGCCTTAAACCCCTGCATTCTAGAGGCTGTCGTAGACAGATCTCTTTGAGTTCGAGGCCAGCCAGGACTACCTACTCCCTGTCTTTAAAACAAAACAAAGAAAATAAACTCACTTTCCAACTCTGTACCACACATATTTAAGAGAAGTACGCCAGGGTGTGGCTGTGCGTATGCTGTTGAAACACTAGCTGAGCATCCCCTTCCAAAATCCCCCCTTCCAACACTTAGGACCAAAAGTGGTACAGATTTTGAATTTTTTTCTGATGTTAAAATATTCATACATAAATAAAGAAACATGTAAGAATGGGGCCCAAGACCAAACATGAAATTCACCTATGTTTAATTATTTTCTTATACATGTAACTTGAAAGTAATGTTCTATCCTTGTTTTCTTAGGAAGCTAAATAGAGATGATATAATCCACTGATGCTCTCAATTCAGTTTCCCTTGACTAACAATAACTGAAATGAGAACTGGTTACCTGTGCAGTCATTCACTTGTGTCTATAACAGATACCAGGAGGAAAACATACACATGGTAAAAGAGAGAAGTAGAAATATGTTTCAAAAGTCAGGATTTAAGGCTGGGAAGATGGCTCTGTAGGTAACGTGTTTGCTGTGCAAGCATGAGGACCTGAGTTCAGACCCATGTAAAAGATGATAGAGGTCGACAGCCTCAGCGCCAGATCCTGGGGCTCACTGGCCACCCAGTGTAGCCAAATTAGTGTGCTCCAGATTCAGTGAGAGACTCTGTCTTGAAAAGTAAAGTAGAATAGAAAAACACATCTGACATTGATCTCTGGCCTATAGACATACATACTTACAAAATACTACACACACACACACACACACACACACACACACACACACACACACACCACATAATCAGAATCTACAGGAAAATACAAGCAAGCCAACTAGAAACCAGACATGTAAACTAGACCTATATTGATGAAGAAAGTGACAGTTGAGACTGAGTTCTGGAGTCTTTGTCAGTTAGTATTGGGAAAATTCAATTCTTAACTGTGCCTCCTCAGTATCTATGAGGGTAAGCCTTTATCATGTATGTGTATGCATGTACACTAGCTATTACAAGCAGAATTTTAACTTGTTGAATGAGAGCAAAGTACCTCTAGTTTTTCACTTGACACAACCCACAAGTTATAGTGAGACCCAAATGTCTGTCCAAGCCTCCTTCATAAGAAGGAAACTATATTTACCTGTAACAATTTCTTGTTTGCATAAGGTTCACAGAGCAACTTTTCCACATTTGCACCAATGACAAAAGTAACGACCACAAGGATCATCAATATCCAGCAAAAAAGGAAGCTGAATCCAACCCCGCTGGAAAAAATACAAACAACGTAAGTAATACTAACGTAAGTTAGTTCTCATTAATTTCATGTATCCCTTATAAACAGTGGACCTGCAATCTTCAGTGCTTTGTGGGTAAAAATTCATTGACCTACCATGAGTGAAGAGAGGCAGTGTTTACTACTGGAGTCTTGGCAAATGCTTACAGAACACTTACAATGTTATTGTTGGGCCTGCCTGTGATCTTGCATGGTCCAGAGCCTGGGCTCTGAGGCCAGTTGAGAACCAATTGTTCCTAGAAAGGATGTATATGGTAGACATTAAGTAGGAAGTGCGCCAGTGGTGATTCATGTTGCCAACTTGACAGGCTTTAGAATCAACTAGGAGAAGAGCCTCTAGGCAATCAGTGATTTAGTTTGCTTTCTATTGCTGTGATGGTGTTTTATAGAAGAGTTTTTATAGATGGTTTTATTTGGTTTAGAGTTCCAGAGGGATAAAATTTTGTCATGGTGGAGAAGCATGGCAGCAAGTAGCAGACATAGTGGCTGGTGCAGGGGCTGAGGGCTTTCATTTGAACCATTATAGGAAGCAGAGAGAGTGCACTGGGAATGGTATGAGGCTATTGAAGCCTCAAAGCCCTCCCTGAGTGACATACTTTCTCCAGCAAGGCTGCACTTCCTAAACCTACCAAACAGCTCCACCGACTGGGGGCCAAGTATTCAAACATCTGGGCTATGTGGTCTATTTCTAGGAGTGCCTGTGAAGGGTTATCTGGATTAAGATAATTGAAATGGGACAATGTACCTAAACAATACGAAGCATCATTCCATGGGCTGATCAAAAAGAGAAAACAAACCAGCAACAGCATTTTCCGCTTCCTGCTTCCTGACTGTGGGTGAGTGTGGTACTCAAGCTCCTGCTGCCACGACTTCCTCCCCATGATGGATGTACCTTCAAATGGCTGAAATACACCCTTTCTCCCTTCTGTTGCTCACCAGGTACTGTGTAACAGTAAAGTGAATAAAGTAACTCCCATAGAACCAGTGAGGTTCTGAAAAGGACGAGTCTGTCTCTGTCCCCACAGTCATAGCGGAGAATACCACAGAGAGGCACCGTGCACAGAGGCTGGGAGATTTCAGGAGCGGGAGCCACAAGGGTTTACTAACACTGGAAGCATACAAACAAATTTTTTTTTTTCCTGGAGAAAAACACTGTTAGCATAATGAGAAGGATGTTTGACAGGCGTCAATGGTGGTGGGACAGCACTGTGGAGGCTGCCATGGCCCAGGACAGTGGCCTGATGGGCTGTTGTTGATGGAGAGAAGCCAGTGGATAAATGAAACATGGAAGGCAATGGAATGAGAGGTAGAGGGAGGAAGAGATCCAAGGTAGGGCGGAAGCAGGGACGCTAATGCTCTGCGCAAGAAGATAAACGGACCTTGGTCATGTTACCAGTGAGACACTACAGCGTGACAATGTGGTAGAGGAGTTTGATGTGTTTTTGGAGCACATGCGTGGGATTAGAGGAGACATTAGCAGTCGGTAGCTTAGAAATGGCCCTTTAACCCTGGGGATGGACTGAAGATACAGACAGCCTGGGGATGGCCAGAGAGACTTCAACCTTTGAAGAATGGGTGGTGGAAAGAGCCAGTGATAGCAAAGCAGAGAGCAAGAAAAGCAGGAAGGAAACCACGTAGGTGTGAAGTTGTCAACTGGGAGTGGGAGTGGGAGTGGGGTTTTGGCACAAGTAGGAGGCATTTGCATAAGGGAGTGCTCAGCTTTGCAAACACTGCTCTGTCTCCATTGTCCTAGAGAGCAGAAGTTACTGTTGACTTGAGACAGGTGGATGATAGGGAAAGAAAGTAAATTGGAGTGGGCCTGGGATCTTCTGGGAGATGAAGAAACAAGAAGCAATGCAGAGCATACTGCTGACAAGGCTGGTTTGTGGATAAGAGAACTGGAAGGGGAGGGTTGGCAGATGCTGTTTCTGTTTTTTTAGAGGAGGGAGAAGGTAGAGTAGTTGTTAGCCTCTGTTTTCCAAATATGTGTACACAAAGATCAGTGGTGGGGACAGGTGTGTGCACATAGATGAGTGGTGGGACATGTGTGTGCACATAGATGAGTGGTGGGACATGTGTGTGCACATAGATGAGTGGTGGGACATGTGTGTGCACACAGATCAGTGGTGGGGACAGGTGTGTACACACAGATCAGTGGTGGGGACAGGTATAGACATATAGATCAGTAGTGGGGACAGGTGTGTATGCATAGATCAGTGGTGGGGACAGGTATAGACATATAGATCAGTGGTGGGGACAGGTGTGTATGCATAGATCAGTGGTATGGACATAGGCCCCAGGGTAAGAACAAACAAACAAACAAACAAAAGCTCGGTGCCTCCATTAAGTCCCCTAGTCTCCCAGGAAGCCTCACATTCTGGCTGTATGCTCACTACCAGTCCCTACTATGCTCTGGAGACCCTCAGAAAACACCATGAAAGGACCTCTAGACCTGCATGAGGAGACCTTTGGGCAATCAGTTTTTGAAAGATATCTCACTTGTGAATGGAAATGTCACTGTGTTTACAGAGCATGTGGGGATTTGGCTGCAGCAGAACTGGATACAGGCTTTGCAGTTTCTACAAGGAAGGACAAGTTTGAAAGCAGAAACTGCAGCCTTCAGTCTAAAGTGAATCACACTGGGATCCACTCTTCCCTTTGCAATTTTCCAGTTGTCTGACAGATGTCTCAGGAGGTAGGAATGTCTGCAAGCATAGTCAAGTCTGCCATGTGGAGAGATGGAGTTCAAAGGTAAAGAAAGCATAGACACCCACATCTGTGGCCCACCTGCAATGAATCTGATGACATCTAACATTCTTAGCATTTCCGCTGCCTCCATCCCAAATGTTTCCACCAGCCTTTGTCTCTGTAAAGACTCCTTAGTCCATAGAAAATATCTAAACAGAAGTAGCTTGTAGCTTTCGTCAACCCGTGGATGGATTCCTTATGTGCATGCTTGCTTGTTTGAAGCTAGATATTAGATTTTTGTTCTTGTTGTATCCATACAAAATTTCATTTTTTGCAATCTTATGAAGGGAGTAATTTTTCAAAGTCGTTTGCTTCCCCCATCAAGCAGTTAAACTGATAGTATACATGCCCCCATAATGTATTCCAAACAGACAATTTCCTAGGTTGTGAATGTCTTAGCATTAAACGAATCTACCTGTATCTGTGTTTATTTGAATAAAAAGGCAAAATGGATACATTTATTTTCCTTGCTGATATAACTTGTTATTTCTTTTTTCCCTTCCCTGTTGAAAGGTAATTTCATTCGTCAATCCCTCTATCCGTCCCTCCCTTCCTCCCTCCTACTCTTCTTCCCTCCCTATGGATTGTATCCAAAGCCTTACACATGTCACTTCCCCAGCCCTGGGGTAGAATGTTTTAAATCTATGTTCTCATACAGAGAGAGCACTTTCTCAGGTCCTGGCAGTCCCCAGGTGATTCATTGTAAAGATATTTTAAAATATATCTACATTAATTTTAATAAAGTGACATGAAACTAGAGCCTGTTTGGAGGAAAGTATTTAGACACACAGATCATGAGAAATCTGATTATGATAGTGACTCCGTGTTTAAAGAGGCAGATTAATTAATGCATGGCACCTGCTTTTTAGTCTTTCTCTTCATACCAGTGACAGTAAAAGCACATGGCTGAGTGTTATAGACATTTATTTTTAGTTGTGCTTAAAATATTGCTTTGTGCACTGTTGGGGGAAGGGCTGCCTAGGTCTTTGCATTTTGTATTGTCTGCAGGTGTTATATTTATGTGGGGGATGCACATGATCTGCATGTGCATGTTCTATCAGTAGAACACTTGAGGAGTCCCGTATCAATAGAAGCACCTGAACTCAGATGCTCAGGGTTCTACTGTCCAATATGGCACTGGCCAGGATTGTGGTTTTCTCTGCTGAGGTCTGGCAGAGCTCGCACATATGAAAATGCATTCTTGTCTCCTTACTGAGCCACCACAGTAGCCAACTACTACAGCTGATATTTTGGTTCTCCATCTCCCAAAGGAACGGTTTCTAATCCTTACTTCTCCTTGAGCCTGCTTACATATCCTAACACTATTTTCAATATGAGACCTTGGGGGTCACCCAGCTCCTCAATGGTGCATTCATTACCACTGACCTGACACCATCATTGTGCACACTGTCCTTGTTCACTAGGCTTTGTCTCAGAGTCCTAGAGTAAAAAATTTCCAAGTATATGAAATTATACATGGATGTCTTAGGAGCACAGAAAGTCACTCCATCTGCCACAGGCTCCCCCCACTGTCAGGTACCTAGCACCTAGTCTTTTCCCTGATTCAGGCTACTTGTCTAAATACCAAGGGTGCTGAGTTGGCAAACCCTGCTTTAAATGAAGTGCCCAGAGTTTCAAGTTAGCAGTACTGCTGACAATAGAAAACGGTGTCTCTGCTTCTCATGAGTGAGTAATGAATGAATGAGCGAGTGAGTGAGTGAATGGATGCAGAGAATGAAGGAGCAATGGGAATTAAGCAACTTGGGAATAATTTTCATGACAGATGCATTAAAAAAGAGCCCATAATATGTCAACAATGTGAACTCAGAGGCTCCAATGTGAGACCAAGAGGCTCCAGGCTCCAGAATACCACACCCAGCACTGGCATCCTCTCCACATTTGTGACAGAATGGAACACTCACGCCATGAGGAAGATGCCTCCAGTGTTGGACACGCAGCCTCTTCTGGTCGGGGTGGCACGCCTGTTATAGCCAAACACACCACATAGCAAGCCCAGGTAAAAGAAAGTCACAATGAGGGTTAACAGGAAGCAGGCGATCAAGCCACCCAGCCACCTGGAGAGAAAAATTACAGAGTTGTCATACACCCTTTGGATGTGAGCCTAGACTTTAATGGAAGGACATTCTCTTCAGTCCTGTTATTATATGTCAAATAGGCAATTGACTGAATATGGGCTAATGCTGGAGTAGTCTTTAACAACATTTAACATCAGAGAGCAAGACTGCATGACAAGAGCCCCCTTTTACCGCCGTTTAACCCAACCAGCCAATACATTTCCCCCTGGGTTTGTAGTGCTCTCTCTCAATGGTGATGGTGAACACCTACAAGTATCATGTGGGGCTCATAGTAGGCCTAAGCTTCCTGGGAGGCCTGATCAAAACACACCTAAGAAGTTTCAAGTCCTGTCAAGTTTCCTAGTGTTAGAAACTGTGGCTAGGGTCCAGGTAGGCAACACAGGGAAAACAGCAAGCTCTTCTCCCTTTCTCAAAACTCTTTTGGGGTTACAGGAATATTCTGGGACATCGTGTTCCTTACTGAACCAAAAATACTCCGTGTGGCAGATGCATGAGACATTTAGAATTTTATGAGCATCTTAAATCAAATATCTACAGAATGCAAAAGTTAATTTTGTAATGGTCCCTGGAAAGATCTTAGAACAATGGAGCCTCAATTAAGTCTTATTGGCATTCCCAGAATGTGCACTAATTTTCCCTGCAGCTAAGGGGTACTCAAGGCTAAGAATGTGTCCCAACATTTAAGACACTAAAAGAAAAAGTATCTGCTCCTCTTGGGGCTTCCTGACAGAAGTCTACCAGACTAAAGCTTTTCATTCAATTAAAAGCAATTTTGGTAATTACACTAATAGCTACCAGCAGCCATTCTGTGGGAGGTTTGTTCCAGATACCAGGAACAACAAATTAAATAAACCACAGAAGCTGGCTTTAGAGAACTTTCAGAATTATTGAAGCAAATGATTAGTTGAAATATTTTTTCAAAAAACAAAAGTTTTGTGGTCTCTGGGTAGGAACAGAGGAAGGAAGGGAGAGCTGAAAGAGGCAGACAGATAAATGTACTATGCTGGACCATTTGTGAAATTCTGTGTCCTAATGAGTTTGTAAGGTCTCTGAGGGAGATTCTATCTTATGTCTATCCCAACGTCTGCTGAAGTGTCCTAGCCCCGCAATGAAAATATGGCCCGAGGTCCCGGAAGCTTATCCTCTGCATTGCAATGACCTATAGTACAGCCAGATGGTGTGGCTTTTCTGAGCCCCAAACTCTTACCCTTTTCTGAGCCCCAAACTCCTTGTCTAGAAATAGTAATGCACAAAACATAACACAGCAGATGTTGGGGAGCATTGTCAGAAGTATCGCGCATAAAAAACTTAGTGAGCATGGGGAAAATCTTTCCCTAATGCTACAATTTTATCATTTGTCTTGTGCTCTCATGTAAAAGGTATCTGGGTGAAAAGGAGCCTCTCAACACTTCAGGGGGCAAGTCCTAAAGCTGCACCCTTCAGAGAAGAAAATGCACCTTACACCTCATGGAACCTCGAAGCTCTTCCCTCTCCATGCTCTGTCTGGAATGACCATCATCACTCTCCAGGGCCAAACCCACCACCTGCATTATTTAAGCTCTGGGTACAGCAGCTGCCCTCCGCTCCCCATTCCTGAACTCAGACACCAACCTAGTGGCCCCATAGCACAGCTAAGAAAACCAGGTTCCTCCAGAAAATATCAACGTCTGTGCATTTGTTTCATAAACCAAAGAGAACATTTTCCAAACACCCTTTTTGATATTTTTAAGCTTTCAAATCCCAGTATATGCTTGGCTTACTAACTATAGCAAAGATTTGAGAAACAATTACCATCAAAATCTAAACTGTTGAATATTTGGGTCAAGAATTTCCAGTTCCCCCCATTTTTTGCTTTTAAATAAGGAGTGTTTTATGAATGTGCATATCACCATTACTCAGAAGCCATGCTAACCATCTCTGTAGTTTTCCAATTTCATTCTGTGTGCTACCTAGTGAGAACTTACACTATGTGTCCAGATGTGTGCTGGGGTATGTGGTACATGTGTGAACATTCTTATGGGGGGCAAAAGTTGATGTCAGGGGTCTTCCTCAATCATTCCCTACCTTAAGAGTCAGGTATCTCACTGAAGCCAGAGCTCATCAGTTGGCTAGACTGGCTGTCCAGCAAGCTCTAGGGCTCCAGCAATACCCTCTCTACCCCAGTACTAGGGTCACAGATGCACTCTGCCCCTTTTCCTTGAATTTATTTTTTTTAGCATGTGTGCTGAGGATCCAAACTCAGGTTCTCACACTTGGCACTGCAAGCGATTTACTGCAATGCCATCTCCCCAAACCCCTTCAGCTTTTGCAAATGAACATAGCTGGGGTCATCACACCAGGCCATACCCTCTTTATCCCATTTGGTTTTGTAAGATTATCCTAGGAATTATGTCCTTACAAAGCAAGCTTCACACCCCTCATTTGCCAGCTCCAAAGAGGCACTCACCAGTATGAATCATATTCTTTCAGCCTGGGAAGCTTCTGGTGAAAATAACTTTTGCTGTCGTTGAGGTAATTGGAAACCTCAGACAGTACATCCTCAATAGGAATACTGTGGCTCACATTCTCAATGTCATAGCTGATAGAATTCAAGACCTTTTTGACATCTGAAAGCAAAGGGACCTCAGTTACTCTCTTTCAAACAGAAGACACAAAGACCTTGTTTGGGGACAAAGAAAAGTCTGAGCCACTTAAGTTTCCCTCATGTTCTGTGTGGATTTCTAACAAAGTAAGATTTTCCAGCAAGCACCAATAAAGCCAAGACCATCTACAAGCAGTGGCCACACAAAACAGAAAATCCAAGCACAGACCTTATGAGATGGTACTTAAGTCAAGCAAGTCTCCCTCGTCTAATGTATTGCAAAAACAATCAAATAAAAAAGATTGGGGGTCAGGTGACTAAAACGCAGGTGTGCCTACCATGTGCCAAGCCCTTCTGTCGGTATTAGTCTACTTCCTCACTAATGTAATATCTGCCTTAATTCCCACTTTGCTGTGACCCAGAGGCTCAGATGCATTAAGGTTCATCCATCATTCTCTTTAGGAAAGTACTGGGTTTTGTTGTTTGTTTTAAGGAAGTTCTATTATCTGGTTTTTGGATTAGTGAGAGTAAAAATTCCACTCCTTAGGAAATGGCCTTCAGAGACAGACTTGGCAGGTGGTGTATACACAATAATTCCAGCACTTGAAAGGCAGCAGCAGGTGGATTGCAGCCAATTTGAGGCCAGTCTGGTCCACACAGGGAGACCCTTTAAGAGGGTAGAGGGCGAAAGTAGACTAAAAATAAAAAGAAATGGCATCCATGAGCATAACTCTCTTACATTGTTTCCTGAAGGAATGACCCCAATTGATGTGTTTATTAAAAAATTACTTAACTTGGGCCTGGAGAGATGGCTCAGTGGTTAAGAGCACTGACTGCTCTTTCAGAGGATTGAGTTCAATTCCCAGCACCCACGTGGCAGCTCACAATTGTTTCTAACCCCTGTTACAGGGGATCTAACACCTTCACACAGGCATACAGGCAAAACACCAATGTATGTAAAATAAAAAATAAAATATTAAAAATAATACTTGACTCATCCAATTGGAGACTTATTACAGAAGTCCATCTGTGTCTCCAACATGCCAAGGACAACGCAATTCCTGTGATCAGTTTCCACTCAGGTCTATAATGGCTTTCCAGACTGGAGATAAGTCCGAGGAGACATCAGTTTTTTTGTTTTTTTTTGTTTATTTCTAATGTGTGAATCTTCCCAAACAGATCCCAGACCATATATGCCTGTTCACCCTGTTTCACTTGGACCAGCATTTCCCTAAGTCCAGAGGTTGGGTTCTGACCCACATGTGCTAAGAACGAACACAACAGTTAGAAGTCTACTGACTGGCAGACAAAGCGCTAAGCAATGGTAAACAGCACTTGAAGCTCTCAGAACTAATCTCAGGGCTCTGCTGGACTCTGGGTAGACAGTCGAGGTTGAGGCTTGGTTCAAAACGGGATTGTATATAAAAATGGCGGGAATCTTTTCAAAAGTGTTTTTCACGCAGATTTTGAAATCTAGAAACAGAACAGCTGAGCACACAGAGTTTGGAATTTCTGTAGTGCCTCAAGGCCTCTCCAAATGGCTCCTGCGCAAAAACTTCTGGAAATTCTCCACTGTGGCTCTCCATGGGCCACTCTGTGATATGCCATAGAAGTGATATGAAGACCCCGTCTGCTTGGAGCAGCTCTTCAGGGGTCTGTCTTGTCCGTGTCCTCACACAGCCTTGTCAGCTTTGGCTAAAGTGCTTTCCAATCAAACATGTTTTTCAGGTCTCATTTGGCAGGGTGCTTCTTTGAGGACGGCTCCTACTGCAGTCTCCCCATTGTGGCCACCTCACAGATACTCAGCGGTGTCACCAGAGTGTGATCAGTGTGTATAACTGACTGAAGGATAGTCAGTGGTCATGACTAATGCCTCTCACATCCCCTACACTTGGAAGAGCCTGGCACGAAGTAGGCACTTTGAAAATATTCAGGCTGCCACTGAGGGCTCAAAGTATGCGAGTTAAAAACATAAAAGTAAACTAACATCCAGACTGATAGGTTTGCATTTGTCTGGCCCTTAAATAATGCTGACTTGTGTTTAAGCAACAACACCAGAAACCCTGGGCTTGGCTCATGCATGCAGCACACTTACAACAGAGGACTGCTCATATGGGCAGAAGAGGTCCAGAGAGGGAAAACAAGAAATCAAACACAGAGATTAGTAGGCAGGCAGCTATCAGAGATCTAGCATGCAATAAGTAGCTTTCAGATGGTAACCTATGGAAAGCATGAACTTGCCTTTAGTATCTTTTTATAAGGTTTTATTTATTTTGTCTTATGTGTATAGGTGTTCTGTGCACCACATGCATGTAATGCCCAAAGAAGCCAGGAAAGGGAATCAGATGCCCTGGAATTGGAATTACAGATGGTTGTGAGCTATTATGGGGGTGCTGAGAACTGAACCCTGGTCCTCTGGAAGAGAAGCCAGTGCTCTTAACTGCTGAGCCATCTCTCCAGGCTCTAACATATAATAGAAAATTTTAAAACCTCTTGGTAACTACATAAAAGAAACATTGGGAAGATGATGTTTAAAGAGAGGCTATAATCCTACTCAACTTCAAGCAAATAAGCCCAAGTTCACCCCCTTCTTGGCAGAAAGAGCTGCTTATATCACATCAATCTGCACACTCAACCCCAAGTACCCTAGCCTGAATATAGCACAATTCAGTAGTTTCAAACCTTAGGATCCCCTCAGCACAGACACTGTGTCTCTAAAACTCTAAGGAGCCTTAGAGCCTGAAGGACCATCACATAGGAACCATAACCAGAAAGAAAACACTTCCCCAAAGACAAACAAACCCCTCTTTACAGTATTCCTAAGAATAAGTTAAAGTGGTTTTACGTTTATCTAGGAAATATAATAAGCTGGGGGTGTGTTTCCCTCCCCAGGAAGATGATCAGAGCATGATCTTCCAAATTGCAGTTGTGAGGGCTAGAAGAGCTGAACACAGGGAGTCACCACCCAGGGTTGCCCTGGCCATACAGCAATAAACAAGAAACACTAGGTGTGGGTTTTTCCTTTCTCTAATCTACATCATCACTCACTAACGATAACATAATCAAAACATCTGATACTCATTCCATAGGGTTTAGTGACAGACTATTTGTCTAACTAGAAAAGAACAATATGATTTATAACAAGCTTTTCCTTTGCAGCCACCAATCCCAGTGTTAATAAAGAGAGAAACAGAGTGATCTTGAACTATAGCTCTTACCTGCAATGGCATCCACGGTTTGGTTTCGTACCTTACCCGATATTTCATCAAGCGATGTATACCCCTAAAAGTATTTCAAAATGAATTAAAGGTCAGTTGGCTTATACTCCATTTTATATCAAGTAAAATTAAAACATAACATTTATCTTCAGACTCAAATTACCCTAATATGAGCATCAGGACTCTAAAAGCAAATCCCTTTTAGAAAGCAGTGATGTTTCTTTGTGTTGGGGATTAAAGCCAGGGCCTTGCGTGTGTTAGGCAAGGTCTCTGTCACTGAGCTGTTTGCCTAGGCCAAGACCATGTTCTTTTAACTGAATAAATCAGAGAGCACCTTAAAAACTTTTCACCCAAGAAGAAACTCCTTTGGACCATAGCTGAAGGACAAGTAACTCAAAATGTGCAGAAAACCCAGAGAAAGATAAAGCTGTTATCTACACCAAGGAAATAAGAACCACACATCATTGGGACAATAGAGATGTTGAGCAAGGACATTCAACGGGAAAATATATGCAGTAAGACTAGTAGCTGGGTGATGGTGGTGCATGCCTTTAGTCCCAGCACTCTGGAGGCAGAGGCAGGCAGATCTCTGTGAGTTTGAGGTCATCCTCGTCTATAGAATGAATTCCAGTACTGCCAGAGTTACAACAGGGAAACCCTGTCTTGAAAAAATCAAGAAATAAAGAACATTAAAAAAATAAAAAATAAAATAAAATTAGTTTAGTGAAGGCTAAAAATACTAAGTTATTAGATAAAGAAGGGGAAGAAGTGAGTGCCAGGCCTAGGGCCTGGTGTATACAAAAGCACTGAATCATTAAGGAAAGAAAAGAAAACCAGATCAGTACAGCAGCTCCTGGGTGGAGCAGGCAGTCAGTATGCTGTGTCGAGAATCTGTGCGTTCTACACTGCAGCACAACTAAGCCCAAGAAAGCAGAGGTCAAGGCCACAGTGGGATCTTGATGTCTTCTATGTTCTTATGCGCGAGGTTGCCCTTGATATGAAGAAAGCTGCCTTAGCTGTTCTAAGGAGCATACCTTTTCGACAAGGCTCTCCAGATCAGTTCTGAGGACGTCATTAATGGTGTTGAGTTCTCCATCCACAGATGGGAGCTGGAAATTAATGAAACAAATAGTAAGAAAAAGTAGTTACCCCAAGTTAACATTCACAAAACAGGGAGACATCTTATATCACAGTTCCCAGGGTGTTGACATTGCAGGATCTGACTTCACATTCTTGGGAAAACATAATATGGTCTGGGTAAATCACATTCTGTTCAGAGTGGCATCTATAAACACTGATTTTTAAAGTTTGTGGCTCTGTTGTAGTCAGTTAATGAGATACAGATAAAGATGGTGTGGCCACATAATTGCTAGTGTTGAACATTGTTGAATGAAATTATAAACAAACTTGTAAAAATCATTTTAAAAGTAAAACAGGGACTTAGACTATAGTCTAAATGAGGTGAAACACATGTGGCAGGCTCTGGGTTAGATCCTCAATATTAAACTAAACAAATAAGTAAGTAAACAAATAATACTAAAATAATGCAGCTGCCAGTTACATCAGTTAGAAGTCTGGAACCAGTTTCCCAAGTCCAGAATTAAACATGGATTCCAATTACCATAGCTCTTAATACTTGGGACCCATGCCCTGGGGCTTTTAACACATCAAGGACACAACACCACTTCTGAAATAGGTCCTTGGTGAACGTGGAGAAGTCGAGGCTCCCCATGAGAGGTCACACACAAACCCAACTGAAGGCCACTCCCCAAAACAAATGGTCTATTCAAAAAATGCCAATGTCACATCAGAAAAGACTGAGGAACAGTCCCCATATTAAAACAGAAAGAAAGACACAGTGCTGCTGGCAATGCAAGATCCTGGGTTGCAAAGAGACAAGACAGTTGTTGAGGGCATTTTCATAAGAAAAAAAACGGGCAACATCTGAAGAGAAAGTGCTGTGGGCTGTATGTTGTGTCCTAACTTTGACGTGCATAGGATGATTATGCAAAGTTAAAAGACGTGTTAAACTATTACAAAAACCATGAAAGGAACAGGTTGGCAACTTACTACAAACTTAGTTTTCAAGAAAAGAACTCTATGCAATTTATATGATATGAAAAAAGCAGATAAAATAAGTTGAGCAACATGCTGAACTTTGGTGTCCTAGTTAGGTTTAAATGTCAACGTGACACATTCTAGAATCAGTCCTCTGAGAGGGGAATCCCAAGTGAGAAATTGTCCAGATCAGATTGACCTGAAACAGGTCTGTTGATATTACCTTGATTAGTAATTGATGTAAGAGGGCACAGCCCACCATAGGGGGCGCTATTCCCTGAGCAAGGTGGTCCCAGGGTGTATAAGAAAGCTAGGTAGGCATAAGCCTTTGAGCAATCCAGCAAGTAGCACTTCTCTATGGTTTCTTCTTCAAATTTCTTTTTGAGCTCCTGCCCTGATTTCCCTTGAGGGTGGATTGTGACCTGGTGTAAGTCAAAGAAACCTTTTTCCCCTACGTTGCTTGTGGTCAGTGTTATATCATGGCAGCAAAAAGAAAACCAGAACACTTGGGGAAAACATCCAAGGGTCTAAGAGTGTTGTGGATCTGCAACTTTATCACATTTGCAAAAAGCACATTAAAAAACAAAAAATTCTAGGTGTGGTGGTGCATGCCTGTACTCCTAGTACCTGGAGGATGAAGGCAGCAGGGGGAAGTTTGAGGTCTGCCCAGGTTGCTTAACCAGATCCAGGCAAGTCTGGGGCAATTGTGAAACCTTGTCTCAAAAAGGCAAACAACAACAACAAAGCATCAAACATTACCCTCTGTAAAGATATATTTCAAACAGCTAAAACAAAACTGACCCCTAAAAGCCCATTTGATGACTCCAAGAATAATTTAGTAGACTGAGTACATGTGAGGTCTTTCTAAAAAACTGACTTGTAAAATATGAAAGTGAGAAAAAGTAGTTAAGGACTTTTTTTTTATATAGAATGTGAATAGTAACTATAACTAAATTAATATATTAAATAGAATTAGCATTATAAATATGAAGTTTTCTGCATCTCAAATGGAAGCATAAATTTTAGAAGATAACTGGAATTATCTATCCCATTATATGTAGTTTATATGCCTAGTTTTTTGGGTTTTCTTGATATTTTGTTTTTACTTATGTGAATTGTTTAGTTTGTGTGGAGGTATGTACACATGTGAGTGCAGTGCCTGTGAAGACCAGAAGAGGGCGCTGGAGCCCTTGAGCTGGAGTTACAGGCAGTTGTAAGCCACCTGATATTAGTGCTGGGAACTGACCTCAAGTCCTGTTCTTACATGCTGAGCCATCTCCCAACAGCACCTAATTTTGAAATATACTTTAAAATTTCTAGGAATATATTCTGCTTCTCTTCTTTTCAAGCTAAATTCACTTTGATAAATTGTCAAATGGTACAGAACTTGTCAAAAGCCCCTCCTCTTTCTTTCTTTTTCTCTTTTCTTTTCTTTTCTTTTTACTTTTTACTTCTGGTGCATCCATTCTAGCATGCGAATCAGATGTCCTGAAAAGGTTCACAGAGCACTGGAGGCTACTGTCTTCCAGCACAAGCCACCTTGCACCAGATAGGCATACCAGGTTTAGTCCCGCTCAGCCTTGTAAATGTTTTTTCTTTTAAAAGGGGGTATGGACTGTTGTTTTCTGCCATTTGGGTCTGGGCTGTTAAAGACTGCAGCTGTGTATCTAAGCTCTGAAGTCCTTTGAAACTGTTAATCTTTCACTGCTAACTGAACTCCTAACAGAACTTCACCCCCTTCTGGTTCAGCTTCTCCTAGCACGTAATAATTGAGAAAGAGCTAAATTGTAAGTTTTAAAACTTTCTTTAGGTTCATAGGGTTAGGAAGAAAAAGAAATGAAAGGAAACAAATCTGTCTAAGCCTGGGGAACTTAACTAACCCTAAGCTCCTTTATTCCAATAACGTTTTTCCTCTAGTTATTTCAGTAATTTCTGTACTAATTTCCCTATCATCAGCTTTTGTGCTCTCTCTTTCCCTGTCTCTACTCCAACTGCCATTTCCAGCTGACTCTCTCTCTGTTATATACCTCCCTCCAAGCTGTTTCCAGAAGTCTAAGCAGCATGTAACCATGTGACGGGGTGTATGTGTGGGTGTGTGTGTTTACAGCACAACAAGCTTCTTTGGCGAAGCGTTCCTTTACACAGCCTCTTCTAGTTCTGGATGTGGCAAGCTCACACCCACTCACCTGACTTGAGTTGAGGTTGCTCCCCAGTTGGCTTAGCCATGGTCTGATGCTATCACAGATCTTGTTGGCTGGGTTCAAAGCACAGTCACTGCTGTTGAGTGAATTCTCAATGCTATTTCTCACAGTGGTCAGGTTGATACTGAGCTGTGTGCTTCCATCATGTAAGCTCTCCAGGCTGCTGTTCATGCTCTGCAGGGCATCCTTGGTCTGTTTAATGGCTGTAGGAACACAACCAGAATCAGAGCAAGCCACAAGAGTGCCTCAAAAAAACTGGAGATGAGTTCAGACAGCTGCAAAGGGCAATGTGACAGGGCACACAAAGGCAATGGGAGCTCCTTTCTAGCCTCTTCACTCAGCTCAGTTCTCCTCCTTGGGTTCTGTTTCACTAAGTAGGAGTTGAGCACAAACCCAGAATCTTCATGGGAACACCTTGAGTGTCATCATCTGGCCAGCAAGGCAGCTTAATCCATATAAGAATCAGTAACACTCATATATGGGCATTAGTATGCAGAGGGCTAGAGTTCACCAACCAGAAATGATTAAGTGATAAGGGAGGCCTATTGGGGGAGGTCAACAAAGGAGAACAAAGTATAATAACACATACTTAGGAAAAAGACTAATGAAGGATTGGCAAGGTGATTCATGGAGTAAAGGTGCTTGCTGCCAAGTCTGAACCTGAGTTCATTTCCTGGGAACTGTGTGGTAGAAGAAGAGAACCAACGCTCTCAAGTTGCCCTCTGACATCTAACATCTGCACACCTGCCCCCCAAGCATGCACAATAAATATATATACACAATAAATAGATAAATGTAGAAAAGAAAATTACATAAGAAAATCCCATTACTTTTTAATACTACCTTAAAATTTTTAATTAAAAATTGAAAAAAAATGCTGGCATATAAATTTCAAGGGTGGAGTGATTTATACCCTATAGAACTTAAGTTCTAAAGGATTTGGACTTTGTTCTGCTGGATTTCAGTCTTGCTTTCGTCTAGTGTTTCCTTGCTATGCCCCCAGCCCTCCATTTTGGAATGGGAATGAATGTATATTCTGTGTCAGTGTTATGTTGGAAGCATGAAATCTGTTGTTGTTTTGTTGTTTTAATTTTACAGGGGACACTTTGGACTTTTGAACAATTTCAGACTGTTTAAGACTAGGGGGACTTTTGAAGTTGGACTAAATGTGTTCCGTGTTATGATATGACCATGAGCCTGTGAGGGCCAAGGAGTAGAAGGTGGCAGTTTGGATGAAAAATGTTCTCCATAGTTTCAGGCATTGAAAAACTTGGTCCCTGGATAGTGGTACAGTTTGGGGAGGCGACGGAGCCACTGGGATGGGTGTTGAGGTTTATAGTTTTATCATTCTCATTCTCTGTTGTCTCTTTGTGGTTGAGATGTGATCTCTCTGCCATCATACATTCCCTGCAATGATCTCTGGAACTATAAGCTCAAACGACCTCTTCCTTAAATTGCATTTGGCCATAACATTCTTTCACAGCAACAGAAAGGTAACTGATCTAGCATTTCTATACAAATAAGTGAAAAAGCAAAACATCAAAGGGTTAGAATTAAAGTCAGAGTAGTAGCTGAGGCACAGCTTTAAATTCAGTTAGGTGTAGTTCAAGATCCTGACTTCCCTACTTCCTGTGACACTGGATACAGATGTCCCGAAAGTCTTTGTGTCAGTTTCCCATGTTAAAACGCTGAAGCTATCACTAAGTTCGTAGCAGACACGGGGATTAGGACAATCCAACTGAAACTTCTCAGGCAATGAGTCTTGGCTTTCTTTTGAGCCCCACAGCCCAGAACATAGTCTTATTATTTGCTATCCTGATTTGTTTAGAGGGTGGAACCTCAGCTGGAGACTAATGAGGTAATAATAAAAGCTCTTTTCCACAGTAGCTTAAAGTCACACAAAGAAAAGAAAATAAATTTAAAGTAACAGCCATTGTTCTTCTTCTGTCCAAGTAAGCATCGAGGAGCTCAGGTCTTTGCTCTGCAACTCACAAAACGGGTGTGAGACATCAGAGTGCAAATGAGTGATGCAAGGAAAAGAGTGAATTCCCTTAAATAACTGGAGGCTCCACCCTTCCTGGCAAGTCAATAAATATGTGTTAAAATTATACACACAAACACAGACAGACAGACAGACACACACACAGACACACAGACACACACACAAACACACACACACACAGACACACACACACAGACACACACAAAGACACACACACATAGACACACAGACACACACACAGACACGCACACACAGAGACACACACACAGACACACAGAGACACACACACACAGACACACATACAGACACAGAGACACACACACACACATGCAGAGACAGACACACAGACACACACGCACGCACACACAGACACGCACACACAGAGACAGACACACACACAGACACACAGACACACACACAAACACACACACACAGACACACACACACAGACACACACACAAACACACACACACAGACACACACACACAGACACACAGACACACAGACACGCACACAACACACACAGACACACACACACAGACACACACGTGCACACACAGACACACAGACACATACACACAGAGACAGACACACACACAGAGACACACACACACACCCACAGAAATACACACACACACAGAGACAGACAGACACACACACATAGAGACACACATACACGCAGAGACAGACAGACAGACACACACACACAGACAGACACACATACAGAGACACACACACAGATACACACACACACACAGACACACACACACACAGACACACACACATAGACACACACACACAGACACGCACATACACAGAGACAGACACACACCCACAGACATACACACACACACGCAGAGACAGACAGACACACACACACAGACAGACACACACACAGACACGCACACACACACAGAGACAGATACACACCCACAGACATACACACACACACAGAGACAGACAGACAGACACACACACAGACACATACACACACACAGGCACACACACACACACACGGCAGAGACAGACACGCACACACACACACAGACACACAGACACACACACACACAGACACACACACACACAGACACACACACACAGACATACACACACACGCAGAGACAGACAGACACACACACACAGACACACACACACACACACAGAGACACACACACACAGACACACACACACAGAGACAGACACACACACACACAGACACACACACAGACACACACACACAGACACACACACGCAGAGACAGACACGCACACACACACACAGACACACACACACACACACACACACACACACACACACACACAGATACGCACACAGAGATACATTCAGAGAGAGGCATCAGTGATCCTTTGTCATGGAATCTTGCTGACAGCAGCCTGAGGTCACAGTTCTCCCTCTTCCTATCAAACTCTATCTCTAAGGGCCTCAGTTAAGCAGCTATGAATTAGGGAGTTGGGTTCTAGGCTCCGTTCTCACAGGTAGTAGGTAGGCCTCAGCTCTTAGGAGAAGTTAATTAGCCTGACTAAGTGCTGCCACTTAACTTTGAGGATCTACCCCAAACCGGATGGAGGCTTCCAGAGCTGAGCTGTACAGCCCTGGTCTCAAGTTCTATCACTTTACCCAAGTAGAAAACATTTGAAATCTGCTTCAATCTTTGCTCTTGATTTTGTTCCAATCACACCTCATTAATATTTAAACTATCAGTGAGCATGCCGATGGTCGGCTTTGCACCCCTCCCACCTATCTGACCCTGCCCTAGTAGGTACTGTTATGTCTCAGAAAGTACCCATATCCAGAAATGAGCTCCAGCTGGACTATAGAAGGACTTCTGTCAGCTAGATAAAAAGCAGCATTCCTCAGGAACTTGTGAAACCAGTTCCTAAGCCCACAAAAGGAGTCATTCCCTTACATCTGGCAGAAGGCACACATGGCTCTCCACTGACATATACCTGTGGTGCCTCAGCATATCAAAGTCAATGGCCTCCAGGATCCCTCAGTCCCTATTCACAAGTACTTGTTCATTTTCAAGTCCCCATACAAGCATCCCGGCCCTTCTTGCTGTCTCCTCTACCCTAAAGCTCCCAGGCCCGCCCAGTTCATGGGCTTCCCTCCTACAGCTCTCATCCTTCCCATAACCCACATGATTCTCCACCCCACCCACACCCACACTCTCTCTCTTCTCTTGCAGATAGTCCTGGCCACATCCAGTCTGTTGGCCATATTCAGTCTACTTTTTCTCTCTGCTCTGGACTCTTCTAGATGCCTCTAGGTGTTTTCTCTCTCTACTACAAGAAAAACCTTCCCCCTAATAACTGAGTGGTCATCTTGCCAGTTTCTATACTGTACTCCATCATGTACAGAGACTCAATAAGATTATTTATCACTAGAAAAGAAACAAGTACAGAGGAGCAAGCAAACAGAACAGAACCAAGAGGATGATGAGAGACCGCACACCTTGGCTTCTGTGCTTGAGTTTTATCTTATTGTCTTGGCCTTTGATTTCAGTTATTTTAGTTAAAGAAACAACAAAAGCAAAGAAAAACAAGTGATAAAATAAGCTAGTGCCCAGGAAACAGACATTTATTTAATCATCATATAGAGACATTCTGGGTTATGAGCACTATTCTGTCATATCCCAGGAAGAACTCAGTGATTATATAAATGTACTTTCTAAAAGCTTCAAAGCATGCTATGCCCATAAAATATGTACAGGGCTGTAACTCAGAGTCATTGGAGGATCCCAGGCTGCATGCATCTGAAGAAATCTGAAAAGAGTTTCCAGATTCTTAATTTCAACTCAACTCTTAATTCTTAATTTCAGCCAATTAGCATTTTACCAGCCTAAAGCTTTTTCCCTTTATGTGTAATGTGTAATAAGCCCACGTGGAATGTGCTCAGACAACTGTTACATTTCTGCTCTCTCCAATGTCCATGAGTTACAGACCCTCAGACCTTAATAGGCCTCCAGACCTTAGTACAATTAACACCATGATGGAAGGACCATTCAGGCCTCGGAACCCAGAAGGTAGACTTCTGAAACAAAAACAAAGACCTAATCCATCAAAGACCGTAGTTCTGGAAAAGTCTCTAAATGTATTAATATTACTTTTTTTGGGTTCTGTAGTTCGTGTCAATCCAGGATGTGGGTTTTGTACCTAAATGTTCACCGTGAGAAAGGTTCAGGACTACACTCAGATGCTGAACAGTGTAATCAGCAGACAGCTAATAAAGACTTTCTATTGATTTGAACCCATGTCCAGGTGGTCTTCTCTGTAGGATACCTCACAGCACATGAAGCACATGAAGCACATAAAGCTTGTTTCCCTTTTACCAAATATATATATATATATATATATATATATATATATATATATATATATATATATAGCTGGAATGGTATAATGATTTAGGCACATCTCTGGCCACAGCAGAATCTCAACAAACTGACTTATTCAAGCTGGCTTAAAAAATCAAGCTCTAATAATATGTGAAGCACAAAGAAAAATACAACCCACTTCAATTTCATCTAGAAAGCACTCCATAAGTCAAGCACTAAATATTGGGGGCTAGTAAGACGGCTCAGTGGGTGAGGGCTCAGACCTCCAAGACTGACAACCTGAATTTGATCTCCGGAGTCCACGTGGTAAAAGGAGAAGACCAAATTGTAGCAGGTTGCTTTGAAGGAGTTTGTGGTTTTGGTTTCCTTAAAAACACAAAATACCATTTGGTCTATATCTTTGTTTGCATCCCAGGTATAGTGGATGATGATGAGTTGATTTGGAATGCTCATAACCCATGGCGATGATTTGATTATGTGTGGCTGTTTCACCACACGTAGCTTGTCCTCATGATTGTGTGCTGCTTGAACTTCTGAGAACTTTGCGTAGAGTATATGAGAGTTGAAGGCTGGAGAGCCAGGGTTGGGTGGTTGTTGGTGGTTGGTGGGTTGGTCTATTGGTTGGTTATTGCTTAAAAGAACTTCAGTAGAAGAAATTAGATTCAGGATATTTCGCTGAGACATGAGTCCAACTCACTATCTGCTCCTGCTCTCCAAGCTTCAGACAGCCAAAAAGGGCCGTGACTATTTCTTCCTTCCCCTTCTTTCTCTCTTTCAAGGCTGTGAAGATTTCATTCTTACTTTCTATCCTTCCTTTCTCTTTCTTTAGCTACAGGGTTAAAAAGCATGGTAACAACCTGCTACATCGACTCCCACAGGTTGCTCTCCGACTTCCATACAGGTGCCGTGGCATATGCCGGTGTAGTCACACATACATGACAAACAAATGTAAATCTAAAGAAATTGTTTAATTATTTAAGAACACTAAAAACTGTTAGACCTTGGACAGATGGTCTGTTTGCACGCCAATCACACTGTCTTGAGATTTTCCTTTGTTTTGTTCAGCCTTTACAGATGTCTAGCACAGATGTCTGGGGTGCAGGATGTCTAGAATCTACCTACAATCATTCCAGTTTGGACAAAAATTACCAGGTCTTCCCAAAAGGCTCACTATTTGACCTTCCTGTGAATAGTACAGTAACACCCTACTTCCAAACTCTCCCTGATGGACATCATCCATCAAGGATAGCCTGGGTATATGAGCTTTTGTAAGGCAAGGTCCAAAAGCCAACCCCATCACTTTCCAACCAGCTGATGGTTATAAACTGACCAGTCCCTCAAATCAGTATGTGGAATTCTTAACCCACAATATGTTCATATGAGGACCTGTAGAGTATTGTAGAAACATATTTTTAGTTGTGTTTAAAATATTGTTTTATGAACCATTGGGTGAGGGTCTGCCTAGGTTTTGGCATTTTGTATTGTCTGCAGGTGTTGGATTGCTGTTGTTTAATTGCTTATGATCTGCACGTGGGATCAGTAGAACACCTAAGGAGTTCTGAAAGAATAAAAACACCTGAGCTGAGATGCTCAGGGTTCCACTGTCGATTGAATATGGCACTGGCCAGGACAGTGGTTCCCTCTGCTGAGGTCTGGCAGGGTTTGAACCTCTGAAAAATGCCTCCTTGTCATCCTTGCTGAGCGATCACAGTAGGGAACTACAACAAATGGCACCTGCAACACGGGGACCAACAGTAAGATGTGCAGACAAAGAAGAAGAGAAAGAAACTCCAGACCTCACAAAGTCTGGTAAAATATGCTCAGGGATGAAGATTAAAGGGTCAAGATTGAAGGGTCTTGAAGGAAGAGGAAAGAGAGAAAGAAAGTAAGTCTCAATGAAGAGAAAAGGCTGTGAAATTAATAAATAAATGAGGAAAAAAATTCCGAGGTGAAAGCCAAAGACTAGGGGCCTTTAGAGAAAGATATTTTCATGGTAAAACAACTCAGCTGAGAGCAGGAAAAAAGCCAGATTCTTATTGCTTTTTCCGATCATGTACCCAATGCTCCCTCCTGGTAGCATACTGCTTTACAAACTGAGTTGTCTGATAGCTGTGTTGTATGTATGTGAAGCTTAAGATGTCTGGCAGGGGCTTGCACATATGAAAAATGCCTCCTTATCTCCTTGCTGAAGGACATAGCAACATACAGCTACAGTAGAGTGTTAATTAGGAATAAATGGAGGTAAGGGAATAGAAAAATGGCTGAATGGTTAAGTGCACTTGCTTCTGTTGCAGAAAATCCTGGTTTGGTTCCCAGCATGTATATGGAGGCTTACTGTAACTCCAGATGTAGGGGATCAAATGTCCTCTTCTGGCCTGCCCACACATCAAGCACACATATGGTACACATACATGCAGGCAAAAACACACATACAAATCAAATTTTTAATTAAAAATTTAAAAGGTTCTTAGGGGTGGGGCACTGGTTGGAAATAACGGGTTCTTTTTTAGAAGAGGAAGAGCAGCTAACACGATAGCTCTGGGGTAAAGGTGCTTGCCCTACAAACCTGACTAAGTTCCATCCCTAGGACTCTTTTAAAGGTAAAAGGAAAGAACCAAGTCCACAAAGCTGTCTTCCGATTGCCGCACATGTGCCGAGTGGCATACATGCACCTGCAGTCCTGCACATACATCCACATAAACACTGATAATAAATATATTTTTAAGCAAAGGAAGAGAAACTAGGGATGAACATTCATACCAGGAACTCACTTTACAATGGGAAGCGGAGGTAAGTAAAGGAGAATGGGAGAAAGGGAGGGAAGAGTAAATAAGGAAAGGAAGGAAGAGAAGAAATTGACTTGTCTTTGAGGTTTGCGTCTCCAGGTTTCCTAGCCTGGAAGGAAATCATTGGTGATGGACAGAATTGATATCTGAAGATTTCAAAAGGCCACTCCCTTTTATTAACTCATCCATTCACTTTGATTTTCTGGGGATCCTACAAAATTTCTTACATAGCCCAGACTGGCCTAGAAGTCATGTTCTCTTCCCTTTCTAATGCCAATTACAGATATGCTACCATGCCCAACACATCAACAGATGTTTTCTTTGAAAGTCCAGATAGTAAATGACCTATAAGCTCTGTGAGCCTGGTCTCCTCAACAACCACAAAGCTTTGCCACCTCAGCACAAAACCAGTATGTAACTGTGTTCTGATAAAACTTTATTTACAAAAACAAGTGGCTAACATATATCAAATTGGGTCACTATTACCTCAACTGACTTTTTTTCAGTACCATATGTTTAGCACAAGCTTTTAAAAGCAACACACATATTAGGATAGCTTGTGTCTTTGCCAGGCCTGTATTCATGGCCAGACACACTTCTTGTCCCTCCCCACTCTTAAGGAAATCCAAGTCAAAGTGAGTAACCCTGAGAAGCCAGGAATCTAGGATGGCTATTCATGATCACTTTTGCCACCGTGCTTACCTGTTGCCATGGCCTTAATCTCATCAAGAACGGGGTTACTTTGGGTTTTAGTTGGTCTTTTATTCTGCCTCCCAGCAAGGAATCGATACCTGGATTCAGAGGAAAGGGGTTGATGAGGGCAGGCTAGCTTCTCCAGCTCTCATGCATTCTCCTCCCACCCCAGGAGTCTATGTCTGGAAAGTCTTCCCTCTTGCTGTCCTCAGGTCTCATCTTCCACTCCAGACCATTCACTGTGGGCGCTGGTGTGAGGAGATATCATCATCTGTTTTAAAGTCCTCAGACTCAGATTCCCCAGTGGAAAACTGTTCTCCATGGACCCTCAGACTTTGTACAAAGAACACAGCATTTATCATCTCCATCTCTTCACCCACACTGGAATTTTCCCCACTGTACTACCACTCACATTTTTGACCAGATATTGCTTTATGGGAATGGAGTGTCCTAGTACTACAGGATAATGAGCAGTATCCTTACCTTCTCCCAAATCCCGCCAACCATACGTGCTTCCAAATGTTGCAAATGTCACCTTTTGCTGAGAACCACTTATCCAAGCTGCATGTGAATTCTTATGAGATATGGTCCAGCACGGAACAGGGCCAGGCTATTTCTAAAGCCTATTTCTAAACTATAAAGTGTTTTATAGCACATAGCTAAGGTATCTTCTAAACCATAACAAACAAAAATGCAAACTAACTTTCAATGCTACTTACCATCCATGTCTGAGAATGCCTTGTTCTTGGTGTTGGTGTACTGAGCCAATATATAGTCAATTTGCTGGAAAAGGAAATTACATGGCATAACAGGGATTTGAGATACAAAAAATAATAATAAATGCTATCAGAACATTTGAAAAAGAAATATTCAGGAGGTGACATACATGCTTGTCTTTTCTGCTACTCTGATTGTCACACTCTCAAGCTTTACTAGCTATAACACCAACTTATCTATTGTGCTTGCTTATTACAAACTTACTAGCTGTCCCATGTCTTATGTCCTATGATTCTGAGGACTGGCCAGATAGATCATGGTGGGGATGGTATGAATGAGTACAAGTGGGTCCTTCTCTCTCCATGTAGCCTTACATCATCTTAGTGGCCAGCCTAAGGTATTTTCACGAGGTGCCCTCAGAATTACTATCAGTGAGAGACTAACAGATACCTGATGCCAGGCTCCTAGAAGCTGAAGTTCCAAACTAGCCCTAGGTCATGTCCACTGTGTCCTCTGGTCATAGCCAGGTCACAGGGACAGTCCAGATTCAAGGAGACAGATTTTTCTCCTAACACAAGGGACAAGAATTGACAGCCATCTCAAATTTGACACACGAAATTATATTGATTTTTCTTGACTGGTCTTCTAAAAGAGTATTTCTACTCTTCTCTACAGTGGCTCAGTGGGCCTGTTTTCTATTCCCTCTTCAAGGCTGGGTTAACATCCTTCTAAGGTTGCCACCCATCCCAGTGAACGTGCAGCAGTGTTTAAATTTTCCTTTCTCCGGTTACTAGAGGTGAAGCACCTTGCTCTGCTTGGGGACAGTTATATTCCATCTCTTTGCTGCCTACTTAATTATCTGCACAATTGCCATTTGGAGGAGGTCTTCATATATGTTCAACCAGGTAAATTTTCCCAAAGTTACAAGAATTTACCATCTTTATAACATGAAAGTCATCTATTTCATCTACATGATGAAAGCCATCCTGTCCTGGTTTTCATGAGCCACGATTATTACTTTTGGCATTTAGGGAGTGGAAAGGGGTTTTCTGTGGAATCTTCAGGATTTACAAGGTGGGAAAAAAGTAATTCCACCTGTGCCAGACTGTAAAGCCATTCAGAGTTAACTGCTCTACTTTCTACCCTTCCAAATGCCTCCATATGGTTCTCTTTTACTTCCAGCTACTTGGCACACTCAATGGGCAGTATTTTGAGGATAGAATTAACTCAGAAGGTCACATCTTGTTCAAGGATCCATGAGTCCTGGGGGACTCTTCCCCGTTCTGGTACCCACAGCATCACAGACTTAAGTCAAGTTCCTGCTCAGCACATCAACACACTCCTGGGATACAGACAAAAAGAAGCTTTTCCCATCATTGCCCTTCAGACATTCTGTTCAACTTCTTCCAAAATTGTGTGTGTGTGTGTGTGTGTGTGTGTGTGTGTGTGTGTTTGACAGAGAGACCTTCCAAGGGAGACTGTTACGATTACACAGATAATAACAAACAGTTGTGTATAAAGCTAAAGAATTCCGTGATAATAGTAAATACGCAAATGATAAGGGGTTAACTATATCACCAAAAAGAAAGAATAACAGCATCCAACAACTTAACAACAACAAAAAAACAAAAAAACCACTGAAGGACTTCTAAAATTATTAGGTACTTTTCTATGTGCTCTGATTTTGTTATACCTAAATAAAAAAAAACAAAATAAGCAAAGCAAAATAAAGACGCCTAAATCCTGAAGCTATGGAAACTATACTTTCATGTCTTTGAGAACTGTTCTCTAGCTGTTTCTTCATCTACAACATTGAAGGGCAACTGCCTTCTGTGTGGATTCATTGGCTTCTTAAAGGCTTGGCTGAGCACCAAACGTGCATACAGAGGCTCAGAGAGGCCAACACAAAGTATCACGGGAATGTGTAGTTGCAGGTTTTTACCTTTGGGGTTTCACTCAGGAATGTTTGCAAGTCTCTGAAATTGTTCTCTGTCAGTTTCTGGGTCTTTTCGATCCAGGTCCTTACTTGGTGGTTAGCCATAAAGGCATACATGATGCCAAGGCTGCAGGAAAAGGGAAGAAAGAAGAGTGTTTGACCAAAATCCACTGTCCTCAGCACCACAGGAGCCACAGAATGGCTACCTCTGCCCCTTCCCACTGCAGCTTACCCAATAAGATCACAATCAGCATGCCACCAAAATGGGGACACAAAACAGGACTAAGACCTCTCTGAAGACAGACCTCCATTTAGAATGAAGTACTACATTGTGACTCTCAGAAACGAACAGTGTCCACAACAAATGCTGTAAAGATTACAGGCAGTGTCAGGGGCATGGGTATACCTTGTGTATATGCCCTCTAGTGCCCATACAAACACCCCTGTGCACCTGAGCTATCCCCGGAGGAGAAGGAAACAGCAAAGCGGTAGGAGAAATTTGGGCCTTCTGGTGACTTTTCATTTGTTAGTTTCTGTATTGTCCAGATTGAAAAGAAATAAGGTCTTTCAGCATTAAACCACTACATAGAGGCTTTGTTTCATTTCCTGTTACTGTGATAAAATCCGCATGACGATGTCCGTCCCACGGGATTCTAGATTGTGTCAAGATGATAATTTTGAAACTAACCGTCACACACACAGGGTTGCATGCCTACTGTTCATTTTGTTAAAAAACAAACCAAATAATAGTGCTAAAATGCCATGTATATTGTGGTGAAGGCTGAGTGCTCTTTTTCATAGTTGTGATTTCTTCATAGAAATTCTTGAATGTGAAAAGGATGCCTCTCTTTATGTAATACACATCATAAGAAATTCCAAAATCATTAGCAAAGTCATCTTGCAGGAAAGATTACCCTGGATGAAAATTTAAAACTTCCTTTTCACTCATCTCAAAAGATTGTATTTAAACATGTTAAAGCTCTTATGCTTATTAGCCATAATCAATCTTCTGCTTTAGATTATACTAATTGGTTCATTTTTGAGGCAGAGTCTGAACATTATTTTTTTAAATTTTAGGAGTAAACTCCCAGCCAGGTTTGATGGTGTACAACTGTAATCCCGACACTAGAAAGACCAAGGTGAGAGGACCTCAGAGCTCCAGGCTAACCTGGGGCTGCACAGAGACCTTGTGTCAAAATTAAAACAAAAGAAAACCCCCAAATATGAGGGGAGCTAAAACTCAAAATACTTTTGAATTTGACCACTAGAGGGCAGCAAGGAATTAATAAGCAGTGCAACACTACCTATGGACCCAGAAGACTAAAACTGTACATGTTTTAAGAACTGTTTTACAAATAACAGGCAAACTTGGAAAAACGAGATGCAGCTTCAGGTTGTCAAACATTTCTTTGGTTTCACTGCACATACACACATTCAGGTAGGATGATAGGGCATCCTAACATTTTTCATTGAAAACTCCCATGTCGCCAAGAAACCTGTTTCAAGACAGCTATTCACCACGCTTGAGCGTGCTGCTGCGCGGGGCTGGAGAGACAGCTCACTGAGAAAACACTAGGAAAACGTCCTGAACTGCTCTTCCAGAGAGCCCTCACATCCACATTGGGCCTCTCGATCAACTTTAATTCCAGCTCCAGAGCACCCACTGTCTCTGGCTTTGAAGGGCACCTACACTCGTGTGCACATACCCACACAGACACACATGAACACATGATCACACATACATGATCACAGATGCACATGGTTACATAATCACACATACCTGAACACAGATGCACATGGGTATATAATCACACACACACACACACACACACACACACACACACACACACGGACACACACACGTGGGCACAGACAGACAAGAACACAAAATAAAAAATTCTTTAAAACTTCATAACTGCAATTTTTCCACTATTATGAGTTGTAATGTACATATCTTATACACAGATGAAGGTTCTGGGGGACCCCTGTGAAAGGGTAGTTCTACCCAAAAGGGTCGAGACTGACAGGTTGAGAATACCTGACTTTGTTTGTTCATGGCTCCTTTTCCTTAAAGCCTGTCTTCCTGTGGAAGTAATGCACAGGTCGTCTAGGGCTCCCAAAGTGACAAGCCTACATGGAACCTGACAATGAACAGTAATTTATTCTCAATAGTGAACTGCAGAGGACTGAGTAGGAAGAGGACCAGAACACGTGACTGGTTCCCTCACCACCAACTCTGCGAAGACCCTTTTCTTCTCTGTGCCTCAGCCACCATCTCGAAAGTCAGTTTGGATCTGATGATATAAGCCAGTTGGAATTCAACCTAGGCTGTAGAAGTGCTGCTCACGCTGCAAATGAGAGGAGCTTGGGGATGGCTACAATTCCCTGGGACTTGTTTGTTCTTAAGCTTGAGTTCCTTCTCAGTGCAACTTTTGAGTGCCCTTCACAGGGCAACCTCAGAAAATGAAGACAAAATGTTTGATTACTTTATGATCTACTACTGTCCATTCTAAACTTACATATGTGTATGAGGCAGACATTGTGCCTCAGTTATAATCATTAGTATCTGGCATACAGGCCTCATGCTAAGTTAGACCAGGTAACTCAATAATTTTAGAGTTATGTGCAGAAGACACATGAACATACAAACATACACAACCCACAACTGAAACATGGTAATATATCAGGGTCTTTATTTAACTAAGCCAGGTTCAAACATCAATGCTGGAACAAGTCAGGATCATTGCCTAAACAGACCTAATATTCATCCTGGGGGACCTCAATTTCTTTTCCTCCTATTTCCAAACTATCTTCATTCACTGGACTGCATACACATTTGGTCACAGAATAAATCAAAGTGGACTCAGAAGTTCACCACTTCCTCTTGACCCTGTCCCCTCCACCCACCATGAAAAACCTTCCACAGAGCTCTCTGAAAGCATGTGTCTCAATGCCTGCCAGAGTTTGTCCTTATTTCTACCTATGTTCAATGTTTCTAATTAGAGGCAATAACTTTCTCCTTATCAGCTTTGCCTAAAGCAGTCTGTCCCCAAACAGGAGTGCTTGATGGAACTGGGGACCAGACTTTTGGTTCACTCTAAACTCTATCTGATTAGACACTAGTTGAGTGTCTAATAATCAGAGTGTGGAAGTCAGAAAGTCCTTATACTTTATTATATAACAGTTTTGTTTGTAAACTCATCAGTCAGATCAATAAGCTGCCATATGACCTTTTGATCCAACACTGACTGTCAAAAATGAAGCCTTAGAGAGACCTGCTAAAGACAATCAAATTCATCTTATCAATAGCTTTAATAAAAATCTGCGCTAAACAGTGTAATAGAATATTTGAACTTATTTTCAAATATTGCAAAGCTACATGCACTTCTGTGCAGTAATATGAACTTTAAACAGCTGCTGTATCTATCAACAGGAGCTGCTGCCAGAAGGTTACCTTCCTTAGCTGTTAGAACCAACTTTCTGGGTGTGGATGGCTGCAGCTTTCTTGAATGCAAAAAGAATGCTAGCCTAGAGTACTAGTAATTGTCTACTCAGTACCTTTGCATGGAGCAACTGAAGTTCAAATTTAACTTGCCCACTGAGATCTTTTATGTTGAAAGCATTTGATTATATTATTGCTGATGGAGAAACTGTTTATGGCCTCCTCCCTCAGCCTAAGTACCAAAGAACACCTTGCCCAGAGTCCTGACTTCACCCATAAAACTTCCTCATCAGCCAGCTAAAGGTTGGGGGTTGTTGTAGTGTGGAAGTTCTGCTCATTAAAGCAATTAAGACCTTTGTATCAGTGGGCAATGCCTTTACTCAATAAATTTCCTGGAGACCACATGCTCAGGGGCAATCAATAAGCGAGGTTACACCCTCTGCCAAGTGGTCCAACCTTTACACCTCTGTGATTATCTTCTCTGTTCCTTATTAAACCCATTCAATACAATAATAACATCTATAAAACAAGATTCTTAAGTGAACTCAACAACTTTCCAATCAAATTTTCAGTGTAAATGTTGATGTTTAAGTTAAAAATAAGTCTAGGCACTGAAGAGATCGTTCAGCAGTTAGCACTGGCTGCTTTTCCAGAGGAGCTAGGTTCATATCCCAGCATCCACTTGGCAGCTCTGTAACTCCAGTTCCGGAGGATCTGGACTTTGGAGGCACCAGGCACACATGAGCCACACAGACATACCCATACATGGGTAATAATAATGATAGTAATAATAGTTAATAATAATAATAATAAATTTTTAAACTGACCAGTTCAAAGGCCCTCAGTGGCAGAAAACACAAGAGGAAACTGGGTGGCTTGGGACCTGGGAGATGTCAGATGGCTGACAGAACACTTTCTTAGTTCTCTGAAGTGCCACCAATAAGGCAGGCTATACTTCAGGAGCTTCCCATCATCTAGAAACCCTCGAAGACCTGAGTTCTTACATAAAACCTCCCAATGTGTAAATACTAGAAGTTGATAAGAATGTTATTATGTTGACCAATGCTAGTTTCCAATTATAGTCTTTTAATTTAAACCTTTTATTTAAACAAATGGAGAATAAATGCTCCTTCTTGTTGTTGCTTTAGACATTCTCTGTCATTCATTGTATTTTCAAGCAAAAAAAAAAATAGAGCCACATAAATTAATTTTTCTGTATCTTACAGGCCTTAGGGACCTCCTTCCCTGGTACTCTATATCAGTGCTGCCAAGTTATCAAGTAGGTGCTTTCGTGCAGTATAGCAGAAGGCTTTCAGATTTCGAGTAGAAGAATTTTTATTCATAGGGTATTCAGCATTACAAATTGTCTGTACATTGTGAAAAATTAGCTCCTCACGTATATTATTATGAATAAAGACTTAATAGCTTTTTACAGACTAAACCCTTAGAATCTGAAGCAATTTTTTCCTATCACTTTCTACAGCCTTAATGAAACTGGCCAGTGCAAGCCAATTAAGTACTTTTAATGGGTAACTGATCTCTTTCTTCTTAAAAGTTACTTATTTAAATTTTAAACAACCAGATCTCTTGTTCCCATTAACAAAGGCTCAAGATGTTCAGGCAGGCCACAGTTCAGTTTGTTTCTCTGAGAATCTTGTAGCCTCCAAGCCAGGAAGTGGTGAGCACATCCTATGTTTAAACGAACTTTGAAGGTAGCCAGCTTCCCAAGGACCAGTCTGATTTTGTTCACCAGCGTAATCGTTACCAAAGCTGATTTATGATATCCAGAGAAACTTCACAGAATTCAAGGCACGGTTGGGATTTTTTCTTTTCTTTTCTTTCTAGATTTATATTTATTTTTACTTATGTGTCTGTCTGTGTGTCTGTATAGCGACGTATGCAATTGAGTGCAGCGCTCACAGAGGCCAGGAAAGGATGTTGGATCCCCTGAGGTCAGAATTACAAGCTGCTGCTGGTAAGCTGCCTAATGTGGATTCTTGGAAATGAACTTCGCTCTTCTGCAAGATCAGCACGTGCTTTTAAATCCAGAGCTTTTTCTCCAGCCTCCTTTTCTCTTACATGGCCTTTGGAAATTCTGACTAGCACAGTGATGGTGAATGTAAAGGAAAGGAGAGGAAGGCTGGCTTTTTCTTTTGAGTAAGACACATCTGCTGAATCAGTCACTGGAGTGGGAATGCAGCCCTCCACACTCAGACAGACTACAGAAACACGTGTCCAGGCCCCAAGACTCTCACATTCCGTATCTGTCTTTTGGGAAAGCTCAGACAAAGCATGACCTCAGATGCGTCTCCACACACTAGGGAATCTCCCGCCTCAACGTGTATGGCTTTGTCAAAAACAAAATGATAAGAGACTGAAAAACGTCTTTGGAATGAAAAGGAATAGCATGATAAACACAGGAGTCACGTCAAAACCAACTACACAGAACTGTAAGATTTAGATCCAGCGACTGGAGCTGACCCTAGTAAAAGGCAAGTAGGAAGTGTTCTGGTCTGGGGAAGGATTTATGTAAATAATAGCAACAGTATTTACCAATGGTATGCAATTCTTCTGAAGCAGAAGCTAGAAGGCTTGCCGAGAAAGGGAAGACTCCACCAGTCCGCCTTCCTCCCGCAGCCGTCTGCTGTCCCCAGTCACCCAGTGCTTCGATTTTGGTGACATGATTTCTTCCCATTTTCATTTGCTTTCACTTTCATACACAGAGAAAGGCACTTCCCCTTCTAGCTCTTAGTCTTCTTGGCTTTTCTCATTATTTACAAACAATATTAAGCAATTATTCAATCATGATGGAAACTGGTAGGAGTTTCAAAGAGAAGACCTCAGAATAGCTAGAGTAAATTGAGAAGTTTAAATTCCTTGTCTGGATTTAAAGAAGAAACAAAAAATCTTCCCATCCACTGTTTTTGTTTAGTCCTATAATATTTTATGCATAAATTTAATGCACAACATGATTTAGAGCTAATCAAATTAGTTCTAAATTTGTCACACACTCAAACAATAAATAGATCAATTCTGGCTTAATTATATTGAAATCTAAAATTATGAATTAAAAACTAAAGTTTTTTTGGGTTGAAAAAAAGTAAGTAAATTGTAAAAAGCTAGCGAAAGAAGAGATTTTTAAAAATAATTTTCCAAACTATATGTACTTCAGATGAAAAGCCCTATCAAGATTTGTTTGATGGCGCTCCATCTCAGAAATAAAGACAGCTAAGCTATACATAAATATATAAATGGAAGCTAGGTTTATTTCTTATTTTGTAGCTTTGTTGTTTATATATTTTGGTATTTTAAGCACAGTTAATAGCTCAGTTAATTCAGAATGAGGCCGCTTGTAAATTATAGAAATGCAAATAGAAGTCCAACTTAAAAGAGGATTCCATTATAGAATACACATTTCTTAAAAAAAAGAGGAAATGCCTTTATATATATACACACACACACACACACACACACACACACACACACAAATATTTACTGAGGTAGATAAATCTGTGTAATAAAGAATCTTCATAATATTTTGACATGAATTTTCATAAAGCAAAAATGATTAGCTTTTGATGGGCTGGAAAGATGGCTCATTGGTTAAGAACACTGGATGCTCTTCCAGAGGACCTGTTTTCAAACCCCAGTATCTACAGAAAGGCTCACAACCATTTATAACTTCAGCCCCAAAAGATCCAACGCCCTCTTCTGGCCTTTGTGTGTACTAGTCATGAAGCACATAAGGTACACAGACATACATGCAGGCAAACTACTCATATACAAAAGATAAATTTTTAAAGAAATAATTAGCTTGCTAAGTAGGGAATCATTCTAACAAGAGGGGCAGTGTGTCCAAATGATGTTTCCTGATCTGGGTGTAGTCCTTGATGTCTAGGGTGTGAAGATGAAAACCATGCTGGTCTGTGGGTGAAGGAAGCATGTGTGTCTCCAGCTTCTAGGAAACCCCTATTGAGACTGAGAAGTCTTTAGGCTGTAACTTACATTCTTTTGCTAACTAACCCCTGTGCTGCCGGGTCTGTGAATTCCTGAGAAGGCTTCAAAAGAAGTAGAGAGACAGATAGACTTATCAGAATTACCAATGAAAGAATAAATTTGAGTAAAGTATGAGAGACACAGTCATATAGACAAGACAGAGACAGAGCAGAAAATGTCAGAGATGGAGAAGAGATGTCTAAACTTTAGGTTCAAGTGAGAAGGTTAGGAATCTGCTGGGCAACTGGCAATGCAGGAAGTCAATCGGACACATACTAATATATGGTCAATGTGTACAATTCTACTAGTTTCAGTTTAGACTTGTCTTTGATTCAATTGTCACCTCTCTGGGACAGAGATAATGAATTAGCTTTTATAGATGATGAGGATTCTTTGCTGTTCATATTTAAATTCTGTTTAAATTAATTCAGTAGGTCATACCAGGCCTGGGACAGTAGCCATGCAGCTAAACTATAGCTCCTTCCATCTGCCCAGCAACCTTCAATTTCTTTTCCAAAGGTAACCATTGGCTTTCTGTCAATAATTTCATGTGCTTCTTTTTGCAAATATCAGAAAGCATTTTGCTGGGTGTGGTGATAGATGCCTTTGATCCCAGTACCCAGGTAGCAGAGACAGGTGGATCTCTGTGAGCTTAAGACCAAGCTGGTCTACAGAGTGAGTTCTAGGATAGTCAGGGCTATGTAGAGAAACCTTTGTCTGAAAAACAAACAAGAAAAAAGTGTGTGTGCTCCCCTCCTGTTTTTATCAGAGTTACCAGATCCGCAATTTTCCACATCATCTGCTTTTCCACATCATCTCTCTTGGAGACAGATCTAGATCTGTGGGATCTTCAGTGGGCATATTTGTAAACCACACAGCTTGCCAGGCCTTTATCAATGGCCACACGTAAGCACTTTCATCTGAGTTTGGACCTAGAACTTCAGCTGTAGGACTTAACTAACACATACACCATCAGACTGCTGAGTGAACGCAGAGTTTGGAGAAAGTCACGTCAAATGCTTACTGCTGACAGTTGTAACTGTACTCATCAGGTTCAGCATGGTGTATTGGGACTTCGTTTCTTTTAATGTATGAAATACTCATTGAGGCCAGGCAAGATGGCTCAGTGGACAAAGATGCTTACTGCCAACCCTGGTGATCTGAATGGGATCCTCAGGATGCACATGGTGGAATTAGAGAACAGGCTCTCAGGAGTTATCCTCTGACCTCTCCATGCATGCATCCTGCCCTTGTCCCTGACTCCCATTAACATGTGTGCCACACACACATGATAAACTAAAATGAAATTTTAAAAATCAAAAAAGTACACGCATCTAAGAAATGTGGAACAATAATAAAAAGTCACCATAAAAAGTCTTCAGACCAGTGGCCTGAAGGGCATTCTTTAGCTGGGGAGTAGATGTGCACCCAACAGAACAGCCTCTTCCTACAGGTATGTATGGAACTCTAGACTGCACAAGACAGAGCAAACAGCAAATTCAAGAAAAGAAGGGTTTGAATTACTAGGGAGTTCTTTATGTTCAACAGTCTTCACAAATTTACAGAGTACAGGGGACTTTCGACATTCCTTTAGCATCAACCACCAAATGGCGGCTCTGCTTCCTGCTTGCATGTCGTCAGTCTCCACAGAGGTATCAGAGGAGGGAGGCAAATGCTTTCAGCCGTTAAGTTTATCCAGGGGATGAAGGATGGCTCAATGAGTAAAGTGCTTGCCACACAGGCATGAGGATCTGAGTTCAAATCCTAGGCCCCGACATAAAATCCTAGCACACCTACAAAGGAGATGGGAGGTGGCAACAGAAGAATCCCTAGAAGCTTGTTGGCCAGCTGACTTAGAGTTCTTAGTGGAGAAAAGAACAAAGAGGCCCTGTCTCAAACCTTCATTCAGGCCATGGCATCTGCGTGCCTGAATTCACACATTCCAATGTGCCGATAACACACACACACACACACACACACACACACACACACACAATTTAACAGTACATCTACAAGAGGGAAAACTGCCAAAAGGCCTTGCTCATGGAGGAAGGTATGGCAACCTCCAGACTAAGTTAATTTTTAGTAACAGTGGCTTTGTGAGTTGCTTCTGCTATCCTTGTTTGTTTGCTTTTGTTGACAATGATTTATTTCACTTTAAACTAATGAGCTTAACTAGGTGTGGTGGGGGCATGCCTGTAATCCCAGGACTCAGAAGGCCTGATGTAGGCCTGTATGTAAGTTCAAGGACAGCCTATAAGTGGAATCTGGTCTCAAAAAAAGGATAAAGCAAACTTGTGGACTTAACAATTCAAAGGAGACGTTCCCCATCACCCTGCAACACCCAAGACTTGACTTGCCTCATGAGCAAACAGATCACCAAGAGAGAGATGGCAAAGCATCTCCTCCGGCAGGGCTCGTTCTGCTTCTGCCGCTGGTGCATTTCTCCACCACATTTGTTACAGCAACGGCACATGCAAAAGAAGTAGCCCACCAGAGGCATGAGGATAATGAACAGCAGTCCCAGGACTACGCAGATAAGGATTCCGATTTCATAGTAGGCAACCTGCAATGCAAAGACATAGCGCATGCTGTCACACAAAGCAGGAAGAGCATTCTGCAGGTGCTCATTATTATGAGTTCCTCAATATGCATGTGTTTAACATGTTTTTCCTTTTAGAAGCTCTCTGTGCTGAAGGAAGTGTAGTACTGAGTTACTAGAATGCTGGCCAAGAGTCTAATATTCCTTCAATTGCCTGGAAGTTACCTAAGGACAAGATCAAGTGGGAAATGGTTTACTTTCAACTCCAAAGGGAGTTTGCTTTCCAGTGGCTTAAAAAATAGCTCTGCACAGGAAGTCATACACATCCAGGGAAGACAGAACAAGTAGAGATTATGAAAGATTTCAGCCATGTTGGATGGGATTGATTAGTGATAAACTCAATGTTTATAACAGAATCTAAATTCTGAACGATGTCTAGACATTCTGAGTGAATCAAGCACAACCTTTTCTGTGCAGACACTGTGAATGGCTCTTATCGGGTCATTGTGAAAACTAGAGATAATGTGTGATTAACGAAGAAGTGCCTGGGCAATCATCAGGTGCTAGCAAGTGGAGCTTTCTATGCCATTCAGGAGGCAGACCTGGGGAGCACCAGGCTTGGTAACCTAGGTCCACAGTGATCCTGAATTCCCAGGATCCAGCCTATCTTCCAGATAGAATCATTAGGCCTAATGTATTTTCATTCTCCTGGCTAGCTTAGTCCTGGGCACATAGAACAGAGTCCTGGAGGATGAAATAATCTCTTATTCTAGTATATGCACAAAGTCACTCATATTTCTCTTGTTTGGTTTTCCTGTTCTGTCCTTTCCTTTCCTTTCCTTTCCTTTCCTTTCCTTTCCTTTCCTTTCCTTTCCTTTCCTTTCCTTTCCTTTCCTTTCCTTTCCTTTTCTTTTTTGAGATACGGTTCCCTGAATCCCAGGCTGGTCTCAGTAGTAAAGAATGACCCTCCTCCTTTCACCTCCTGGGTACTTCAGTTACAGTTATGTGTCCTCATGCCTGGTTTATGTGGTACTGAGGATGAAACTCAGGGACTTATGAATGCTAGGCAAGTAGTCTTATCAATCAAGCTATACTCTCAAGCTCCGAGTTCCTCATAGTTCAGAAGAATGGCAGAAAAAAATCACTTGGTGATTAATGAACAAGCAAGACAGCAGGGGATGATGTAGGGGCTAAAATGAAAAGAGTAAAACAAGACATGAGCCTTGCTCCTGTAGGTGTGTGCTGAGACCTAATCTCACATCCAACTTCCTGTTTGACCACTTCACTTTAAATTCCATAAGCAAGTGATGTATATTTTCTTTCATTACCATAAGTGTAGCAATCAAAAGGAGAGCCCAGAGCTGCCACTTCCTCTAGCCTGTCCGTTGTGGCATATGCCAGTGACAAAACAGCTGAAGAAAACAATGGTCTCTGTTCTTGAAATCTGTAGAGCTAAAAAGTATCTCTTGACTATGAGATTGTGATTATGTGTCCCCTCTGGCCACCTGTTGTGTGGATTCACCCACCAATCAGGGAATCAACTGCCTCTCATACCCCTCCTGAATTTCCAGCAAAATGAACTCGGTGACAAACTTGACATCTTCCCAAGTAGCTGGCTCTCAAAATTGCCTTCCTTGCTCAATACCTGACTCTTGTCTTAAATAACCTGCTCTACAGACAGGACCCTTCAGGAGTCTGACAACACTGCCAGAACAAATGTGATGCCTTGGCAGAGACCACGAAAACCAAAGTCAGTTACATCCTTCTGGGAGCTCCTGGTTCCCTGCCCTAGGAAAGTGCTCATCAACAGGATGAGCCTCGTAGGCATGAGAGATGAACAATCACAGATTCAAAGTGAAAACAACAGCTCACAGTTAATATTCAATAGATAGCAATTAACTATAGGCAAGTGCTCAGGTATGAAACAGGGCACTTGAAACTAACACTTGAATATTGTCCTCTTCAATACTAAGGTTAAAATGCATAAAAACAAGGAAAGTTGCTGAGTTCATCAGAGGTGTATGTTTGTGTGTGTGTGTCTCTTTGTGTGTCCCCTTTCTCCTGTCCATGAATACCCATTATTAACTGACTCTTTTGCATTTCCTTGAGGAATAATGCCACTGACCAATTGATAAACCAGCCTACACACTCCAAATTCTCACATACTTACACATTTTGCTACTTTGCACATTTCTCAGCAAACACAATTATTTAATATTTTTAAAGAAATTTTAAATATTTTCTGAACCTCAGGAGATGATGAACTCAAACTCAGGAGAGAAGATACATTGAAATGTTTATAGTGCATTAATTTTACCCCTAATAAAAAAAAGATAAGTTATATACAACCTTCCCAATATTATTTACCAAATATCAGAGTGTGTCAGGAATGAGAATGCATCATTTACTTTTTAATTCCTCCCACCCTAACACAGTTCTGAGAATTGAACTTGGGGCCTCACACATCATAGGGGCAAGTATTCTACCATTGAACTATATTCCCAGCCCTAGGATGTATCAGAGTATTGATTTCTAGGCCACAATTTGGCCAGGATTTGATAGCTTGTAAATTAATTTTGATAACTCATGATCCTTGTGCACATTGTAGATTATCTTAACATCAAACCAAGGGAAGATTAAATATGACAGCAGAGACACAGACAAAACACATAATTTAAATAACTGGATGACTCCAGGGAACAGAAAGTGCCAACAAAGACACCACTACTGGCTGACTTAAGACAAACAGCAACATGGAACGGGCAGCAGGCATGCAGTTTACCTTCAGAGCCAAGACTACGTTTTCTGGCTGTGGATATCAAAGCAGTTGAGTTTGTGTATAGCAGAGGCAGCATGCATCAAAATAAAACAGAAAAATCACGAGTCATAACCATAACCATATTCTATATTGGGAAAAAATCAAGATGGAGAGATCAACGTGAGATAGGAATATAGATTCTTGAGTATGCATTTGATAATTAGTGCTTTGATATTAGAGTCAAGTTCTGGAATTCACGTTTGGGTTTTTGAAATGCTCAGAGTCAATGTGACCATCAGTTAAGGAAAAGGGAATCACAGGGCAGTTATAGACACAAACATGATTGCTATATGATCTTCATGAAGCAGGTAATGAGGGATGACTAAAACCCAAGAGCTAAAGACAACTCTTCCAAAGTGTCCCCTCTAGAATGAAACCTGGAAGAGGCATTCCCTTGTTTAACAGCATCCCATGGACGTCCACCACTTCTAATGCAAACTTCCTAGCACAGTCTTGTATTATCCAACCTTGGCTTCATCTCCTCATTTTTTCTTGGCCATTCTAAGCTGTTTGTTGTCACTCCGTCAAGTCATTTGCTCTCTTCCTTCCTCACTCTGACTTCCCAGGATGTCTCCCTACCCAGGGCATTCATCACTCCCTGGATAAAACTCAGCCCTAAACTTGCCATTTGAAATAACATACTTCACTCAGAAGAATGGCTGCCATGTAGTCTTCACCTCTTATACTGCCTCCAAGAGGGCGAGCCCACATGCAATACTTACCTAATCAAAATTAAATCAACTGGAATGAAAGTCACAACCCAAGACCAGTGATTCTTCAGCATGGTCCAGAGACAGGGACCAGTTAGTGATGAAGATGCACCAACCCACAATGATGAGAGGGAAATGAAGCAGATCTCAGTGAGTTTTTTCTTAAGCTAAATTTGCTCAACTTATAAGCTCAATTTTTTGGTGACCTGTGTGAGGGGGAGAAAGTTGCTATTGTTGTTTCTAAATGCCCTCTGCAGCAAAACAAAATGAGGTGGCTCTGTCATTTTTTCATTTCATTGTTTTGAAGTTTTCTAGTTTGGAAATCTTAATGTGTACAAACTATGCCTCACATGGGGCAGATCTTCATAACTTTGAAAGAGCAATGCTCGTGATTCTAATAATTTTTAAATGAAGCACTGACAATGTTGGAGACAGTTCAGAAACACATGTTCCCGAGGGTCACCTGAACATCCTGACAAGTCCCATTCTATCTTCCTGAGTGAGTCCACAAGCTCGATACCACACACAACTTTGACTCCCACATCTATCAACCATAAAGATCTCCCAGTAGAACTAATTTCCAGGCTCCTCTTTCGCTTATAGTACATAAGTCCAGGTCTGGGGAAGGCCAGGTATCTGTATTTTAAGGGAGCCCCCATGCGATGATTACAACTGAGCAATTCGGGGAAATCTGTTCTCATTTGGCTACTGTGGTTGGTCACACTGGATGTAGAAAAGCCCTTCCTCATGTAAGCTACAATAAACAGCCAACTCTTTTGTAACTTCTCCAACCCAAGAGTCAGCCTGCCTGTTATTTGAAAGAATAACAACAAACACTTCTATGAACTTGGGTGGGTGAATTTTCACTGGTCTCTTTCCAAATGAGCTGCTGTAGTGGATAAATCCATTTAGGTGCTATACAGCAGTTAAAATCTTGATTCTACATCTTGGTGTCCTGTGATTCTCTACTCAGTTGTCCATTATAACCACATAGGGAACTTCTAAAAAATACCAGTAACCAGCCCTGAAAAACAACATCAAAATCCTGAGGGAACAACCGAAGTATCGCTACTAATGCCATACTGAGTCTCAGTTACTTTATGGCGGAATAAACAGAATAGTACATGAGGAAGCTTTTGCAAAAACTAAGAGGGAAACAGCAGCAAGTGACATGACACTTAGCCTGCCATCAGTGCTTCATCGTATTTTGGATGGGCTGATCCTCGTGAAGGATACAGACGAGAGCCTATTACAGACAGTAAAACCCAACGACTCCTGCAGTATGCTCTCTTCTAAATGCCCTCCAGGATCCCTGGAGTGTGCTTTCCTCATGCAGAAAATGGAATGTGAGTTCTGACTAGCAGTGTGTCTCCCTCTGCAGAGGTGGCAAATAGGTAGCTGAACCACTTTCCAAGCCCTCAGTCATCTTGGCGTCTCCAGACCTGGATCCAAGTGAGGTGACGTCCCCATTTCTACCCACTTGCGGAAGAACCCTTGCCATTTGGGATATCCGATTAGTCGGGCATGCTAGTGTGCAAGATACATGGAAAGCAATGGTCTTTGTATTTTGCCAAGAGATATGAGTCAATCTGGGCAATGGTTTGTCGATAAAATGATCTGTGAGCTTTGTAGGAGAATGTTCTGTAGGGGCCCAGGAGGGTAGTGAGCAGAAGGCAATGTGTTTCTCTCTTCAACTGTCCCACAGTCATCCTGGCAGTCTGATGAAAATGGCTTCCACAGCAGTTTTCTTCTTTGGCTTCTACAGTCACCCTTCTGCTGATATCACATATAACAAACTGAGGCTGTTCTAAGACCATTTCTAACTACAAGGTCTGAACTCATTAGCCATTGGAGCAGTAGGCATTCACATCCAGACTAGTGCTGGCTATCTCAGTGTTCCCTTGACACCAACCTCAGAGCAGAACAAAAAAGAACAGCATGTCTTACTTACTTTGCTAAGGGCTAAGAACATGACAAACACATTTCCCTGGTTTTCATAACCCTAAGTCCAACATGTGTTTCCTGGGCCTTACACTTAAGACTGACCAAAATCAAAGGGACTTTCTTCTGTTTAGGTCACAGAAGTAGGTGGATCAGGAGTGACTCCCAAGATGAGCAGAGATCAGCAAGATCACTTGATGATTTCTGTAAACCCTGACCATTCAACTCCCCTTACCTGGCATGGTCACATTTTATCCTCTCTGGACCAACAGCTCCACCTCCTCCACACCTGACCCCTATGCCCACCTGGTCCCCCAGCGCGGGATGCAGAGCCATCTCCTGACTTGCCCACCCCCTTGGCCTCTCCACTTCTGCTTCATAGTAGTAAGGGCTACCACTTCGTAGTAAGGGCTTCTGCTCAGAATTACTTGTTTCTCTCTGTTTCTTTGTATGTTGCTTCATACCTACTTATTTCCTTATTGCTCTTTGTCATGGAACTGTAAAAACCTGTCCCTGCTCGTTTCAGAGTGACCTTCCTTATCTCTGCCATTCCTCTAATTCCAGCCACGTATGCACACCTAGCAGGTGCTCAACAAACCCAGCCATAAGCCCAGTTGGGAAGCTGCCGTGTAGCAAACGGTTTTCAAAAACAATTTGCAACTACTTCTTGCTTCTAAGAATTCTCAAGAATTTCTACTTCGGGAGTTTCCCTCCCTTAGCTAAAGAAACAAAACAAATAACAACACCCCTATTTCTTTCCAGGAAATTTTTGAATGTCAACTTTTCATTTTTGTCACTTTTTTTCCTTTTTGGTTTTCTGAGACCTTTTGCTATTTTTAATAACAAGTAACAATGAAAGGTTACCTTTTGAGAATCAACAGAGAAGTCAAACTTCCTCTGTATGATTTTTCTTATCATATCTGTAAAGAAAAAAGAAAGCACAAAATAACAAAAGTATTTTTCAGTAAAAGTATATAATGCATACACATAAGATCTATTAAGTACTTATTAATGGCTTTAGGTAGACATAGCATTTTTATGATAATCTTGTTTCCTGAGGTAGGGAAATAATTAAGCCAATGAGCCTAGTATTACATTGAAATTGCTATTCTTTTTTTTTTTTTACATGTTTTTTTTATTGAGGGAGTGCAGCACAATGGTAGATTAGGTACACAGTATGGACAAGGCCTGGGGCTGTATCCATCTGCAGAGGTCGGAGGATATCTTGTAAGAATCAGTTTCCTCTTTCCACCAGCACAAGCTATGGAGACCATTCCTGGGCCACCAGGCTTTGTGGCAAATGCCCTTACCCACAAAGCCATTCCATAGGCTCCAAAGTTACTAGTTTTTTATTTTTAACAACAAATATAACTTATTTCCAACATTTGAAATGTTTACAAACAAGTTTTAAAAGCCAACCTGATCCAAGAGTTGTTAATAACATGAGAAATCTGTCTCTAAGCAGTGTGTGAAAACTCTTGAATTATACTGTGGAAATTTTTCATTCTTCCATCCATGTTCATTTGGAGGCACTTTCAAATGATAAGCACTGAACCAAAACTGGACAAGAATCATGGCCCTTCCTGGAGCTTCTTTGATTTGAGATAACAGAAGTATGGACAGTGAAAGACTTGCCAAAGAATCCCACAGTGATTGATGGGGAGGCCAGACCAGAGGCAGGTCTCCCTTCTGCACAGGCTCTTTCCTATCACAGCACCCACTGTCCCTCATCCCTGGTGCACTGAGCTTCATGCTCTGCCTGTTGCTCACAGTTACCTGTACCAACCACTGAAAGACTTCTATGAAAAGAAAGATGTTCAGACATGCATGCTGGAAGAGAAACTGAGCCTGATAGATCTTTCTGGAAAATAACCTTGTCCTGAAGCTAAAATCTGAACCAAGACGTGTAGATCATGTTGCAGGAATAGGACCAGAAATTCTGGCCAGCTGACTCCATTCCTTCTCAGTACCTGGGGGCTGCTTCCCACTGCCTCCCTTGAAGCCACTCAACATCATTCAGATTTCTGATAACATTTCACTGAAGAGGTTTTGTTATTGATTAAAATTTTAAATTAATAGTCACCTATGTTTTTAAATATGTTTATAAAGTTATGTTCATTTGTTCAAAGACCCAAGTTCTATCCCCAACACCTGAAGAATTAAGGAGCTGGGAAGATGGCACAGATGGTTAAGTTAAAGACCTGAATTTGATCTCTAGGTCCCATATAGAAAGGTAGATATACTGATGTGCACTCGCAATCCCAGTCCTGAGGCAGGAGGACTCCTGGGACTCACTAGTCTGGGAGTCTAACACAATTGGTGAGTCCCTTGGTCCCAGTGAAAGATCTGGCCTCAAAAGAAGAAGATGGTCTTCCTGAGGATGGTAGCCAAGATTGTCCTCAGGCCCTTGGGCCTCCACAGGCACATGCATGTGTATGCACACTCACTAGCATACAGGTCTACAAACACACACACAGTCTCTGTCAACACTCCCAGCCTCCCCACACATACATACACATACAAACGGGAGGGGCCTCACACTCTCACTTTCTCACCTACTTAGTGTCTAATATTAAGTGAATAACCAATCGCCACAAGCACCCAAGAGGGGGTGGATAATTCCCAATTCTCAGAGTTTAAGGTTAGGGTGTTAATATCAAGAAAAAAAAATTGATATCCTGAGGCTGTTGTTGCTACTGCTTTTTAAAATGCAGATTATAATTCATCTCAAAGAGAGTATGAAGACTGCTATTTTGACAGTGTAATATCCATTCAACTTTCCATTAAAATAAATAAATCAAATAAAACAAAACACTCTCTGAGAGCCCAAAGCATATCAAAAGATAGATCTTTACTGAACTAAGCCAGAGGGTCTCCAAGTATACTTTGAGACCCCCTTAGAGTCCCCAAGATACGGCCAGGACTAGTGCTTAAAACAAGGTGTGATCTGTCCTTTCGCGAGGTTGACGTTTGTTCTGAAGTGCAGAAACAATGGCAGGTGACAGCTGGTGACTTAGCACAAAGCAAAGTGCCAGTAGCTAATATTTCCAGATTATCACTATTCAATACAAAGCCCATACAACACAAAAAGCATTCATGATAAAGCATTAAAATCACATTTATTGAATCCTGATCTGTGGGTCTACCCCTTTTAATTACTCTATATAAGAAAATGGGGAGTGTGCATGTTCTGTACACCACATCAGGATAGCACCAAGTCTTGAGGAAAAAACCCATTATACCAGTAGTCAGCTGTAAGCTAAACTACTCATGTTTTCACGAAACACTCTTTTGTTGTTGTTGTTGTTGTTGAAAGAAAGACTGAATGACAAATCATTTACATTGATTTGAGAAATGTGTTATAGATATTTTCCCTAAATTTCAGGGATACAGCCTGAAGCTACAAAAAAGCCAATGGCAGAACATGTTATAAATGATAAAATGGAGCTTTGAAGCTGAAATTAGAAGTTTGAAGAACTCCCATTAATAAGTCAGCCTGTTATGACCAGTAGATATATTAAAAATGAAGTATGTTGGGACCAAAGAAATGGCTCAGTGGTTAGGACTGGCTTCTCCTCCAGAGGAACTTTGTTCAGTTCCTGGCACCCACTGCAGATGGTGCTATCCGTAGCTCCAGTTCTAGGGGATCCAATGCCTCCATGTCAGTAAGTGGAGGCATCCATGGGCACTTAAGTGGTACACAGACATACTTACCTACATGTAAAACAGACGTAACACTTTTAAAATGAAATACAGCAACACTGGGAAACTCATAAGAGTCAGTGAATCACTTCCCGGATGAGAATATAAGCTGTTACAAAGCCCTCTGTGGCGAGGTAGAAGATGGACTAATGGATTCAAATACATCAAAACGGAAAAAATTCCATTCACATACCACATTGAAAACAGACTTAAAAGATGAGCACTTACTCATTTTGGGTAATGTCAAAGAAAAATACCCAGAATCACAGAAATAACGAAGAATCTCTTTCATAACATATCTCTGCATAACCAGATGTCCACACTGTCTTCAACCAAAGCCGCCTTCTGTGACAGGCTGAACTGGGACATAGATGCAAGAAAGTAGCTTACGCCCACTAAGCCAGAGGTTAAAGAGATTACACACACACACACACACACACACACACACACACACACAGACCAATGTCATTCTCACTTTTTAATTATGTTGCATATGAGAGTTAGATATTTTGGTTTGGTTGGTTAGTTTGGAGTTTTTGAGACAGAGTGCTGCTGTACAGTGCAAACCTGTCTTGCAATCATGAGACTCTTCCTGCATCAGCCCATCTGCACCCGTGCTGAGTTTACAGGCATACAAACCATTGTTTGGAAGGAGTTAATTATCATTACCTTTACATTAATTAGCAATGCATGTTAAAAATTGTCCAGTCTAATTCCCAACTTGGTTAAAATGGGCGAATACAAACAGGAGCTTCTTTGTGAACCCGAATAACTGATAAGGTTTAAAGACATATTTGAGACCCCGAAGTGCTAGGGCTTCTAGGTTGAGCACAGTGCATTTCCCAACCTCAGGCCAAAACACTTGCTTGGAGCTCATTCTGTCTAGCTGTAGCCAACAAGGCACACTGTCTCTTCCCTGTCTCTGGTGATGGGGATGTGGGTCTGAAGCCACTGCCACAGTCCACAAGGCAAGAGGCTAAGAATGAAAGCAACACCAGAGAATTTGATCAATGTGTATAGAAAGGGAGGTGAGGATTTAAACTGTGGCCTAGAAGTCAGCAAAAAGTAGGGGCAACCTGCTCTTGCCTTCAAGATTATTTCTGTCCCCTCACTGTCTTCTTTCAATACATTCATAGGTTCTGTCTCAAGTTGGGACCAGTGAAACCTCCCTGCACCATCCCCTTATAAAGTGCATGGGGAACTTCAAAGGCAGTATTCCGTGAGGTTGATGCATTAGACTTCTTATGCTGAGCTTGAGTGCTTTTAGATTGTGCTCTTGGGGCCTGTAAGTCAGCACTCGTGGGCTCTTGTGGTGTTGCACATCTCTGCAGAGAAGCTGGAGTCCCTATTTGCCTTCAGGGGTCCCCAACACAGCTAAGAACTGCAGTGTTAACTTGTGTGTTAAATTATCACTGATCAAAGGTTATTCATATCTTACTATAAGTATCCATTTTATAAAGGGAATACAATGATACTCAAGTATAATGTAAGGACCGCAAGCACTAGATTTATAGATGTGTAATATTATTCAAAACACAACTATACTTCTTTTCAAGCTCAAAAGGCTTTCCATGGGCACCAAAAAATAAACTCAATAGGTTTGTCCCTGTTCCGACCAAATCCCAGAGAAGATGAGAGATGAGGAGCAGATAGATGTGGCAAGTAGAATGCTTGAGTGTAGACATTAATCTAGATAGTTCAGCAGTTAACAAAGCTATGCTTCACAGCACAGCCTTAATTTCTAATTGCTCAAAAAGCTGAGGCAGGAGGATCACAAGTTCAAAACCTCCCTAGACTACTGAGTAAATTCAAAGCTAGCCTAGGAAACTTTCTGAGACCTTGTCTTAAAGGAAAAACTACAAAAGGGCTGGGGGCACTGCTCAGGGGTGCCTAGCATGCATTAGGCTGTTTAATGCCCAGTACTGCCCCCATCCCCAAAGGTTAACTCCCTAGAAGTTACTGTTATTTGCTGCTATTGTGCAAAAGGGGAAGACCAAGGGTTATTTTGCTGCAGAAACAGGTTCAGCACAGCTTGGCGTTGAACATATTACATCAATGTGTCAGTATCTTTCACCACCATTCTGATACCTTCAGCACTCTGCTCTTCCTTCCCCTGGCTCTTCACGGAGAGGCACAGAGCATGAGCCCCCAGCAGCATGGCAGCATCACTGTGTGGCCTCTTCTCCCTAGGACCACAACCCGACTCTGTCCCCATCAGGTAATAGTAATTGCCATTAGGTAATAGTAACTTGTGATATGAATTGTGACTGTAGAATGTGAAAAGGTATATGTATGTGTGTGCCATTTCTAGGCCTGGGCTCTATATCCTTCCACAGCCTTCCTCCTTGTCCACATTCTCCATCTCTCCTGCAGAGTATGGAAGATCCATCAGAAACTCCTGAACTCAGAGACATGGCAGAACCACAGGGAGACAAGCTAGAATCCCCAAACCACTTCCCTCTACATTGGGCCTGAGGCTGTAGAAGTAAATGATTTCTACTGAGCTGGATATAATGGCTTATGCCCATAATAACAGCACATGGGAGACTGAGCTGTCTTTAAAGGGAGAAGACAGGGTGATGACAAGATGGCTTAATAAACAATGGTGCTTACCCTCTGGAACAAACACGGTAGAGAGGGAGAAAGAAACCAACTCCCACAAGTTGACCTCTGACTTCCATGCACATGTTATGGTGCACAAACACAAACACACACACACATACATATGTAATTTTAAAAGACCACCCCCATCACTAAAATTGGGGCTTGTTGTAAATGGCATTAATGAGCCTAACTAAAACAAGCTATGCCCAGTTCAAAGCCCATATCCAAGTATGCTTCTTGCCACAGTTTGGATGATTTGTCCCCTTCCTAATCTGTGTTGAAGTTGACTCCATTATGTGGATGAGGGAGTTTTAAGAAGTGATTGGGGCTCAGCGCTCAAGCACTCACTACCTGTGTCTTGCCATGGGGCGTCTTGCCTCGACTCCACACTCTGCCAGCGTGAAGGCCAGCACAAGCTGAAGTCCCTTGACGTTGGATCAGAACCCAGATTAAAATATATTTCTTAGGAAGCTATCCAGACCATGATACTGTGCTATGACCTCTAAGATACCTCCTCCACCTGTAACTTTTCTGGCAGTCCTGAGCAAGCAAAAATGAGAAAAACCCTCATTTTCCTCAGAAGATGGTCTATGCAGATGAGCTGTGTGCAGACTTCAGTGACTCCAATAGGTCAGACAAATGTAACTAAGGCTGCCGAAGGCATCTTCATTCAGGATCTGAACTCATGGAGTCATAAAAAAAGAATGCATAAAAAAGCCATTAAAAACCCTAAAAGTCACTTTAAAGTGCAGTTATCAAACATTCCTCCCACCTGCTTCTTTTCCCTGTGTCTTCAAAGCTCCAAGAGCCCTCACCCCACCCCTGGCAGGCCTAATACATACAGAGGCTTTCTAAAGCTTTTATCACCAGCCAGATTTTCCTAACTTACAAGATGCATGCTCACAACCAGTGTAAACCACCGATTCAAGTACGTGAGTACTGCTAAAATACTTAACAGTATTACCTTGAGAAGCATGCTTTAGAGGGCGACTGAGGCTAACATGATTCTGATTCCATCCCCATGAGTTACCTGCACATAACAGCCCTTATGATGGGTTCTGCACCAGCTTGCAGAACCACAGGGCTCTTCCTAAGGGAGAATGCAGGCTCAGATCAAGATATGGAGCCAACTGGTGCAAACATAAACCCCTGTGTGGCTTATGCATGGTCACCAGCACTTCCCACAGAGCCTCCCTGGCAGGAAGCATCCTGGACTGCAAATGCAATACAATACAATTCATTCTTGTCCTCTCTCTACGTTCTGTTTATGTTTGTTGATGCTCTTTGTGAGTTAGAATTCTAAATGAAAACTCCCATTGGTAAAGCTGTCATATTACTTCAAACAAATACAGAAGGTTCTGATTAGTTGGATAGAGTGATTCAGTTTACTTTTAATTTTTAAAAAAAAGATTTAAAAGTTAATTTGGGTCAGTATAGATGTGATTGTTTCTGGTAACTGATGGGCTCATAAAAAAAAAAAAGAGAGAGAGACTCATCTAGAATTTTAATTTAAGGCATATATATGTACACACATTCATTGCCCATCATTTGATACAAAGAGAGCCCTCTTTCGAATGAATCACTGGAGGTGAGTTAAGATAGCCTTGTAGTAGTCTGATGCTGTGGCAGCTCAGCAAGGAAGACAAGGAGTTCTCATATGTGCAAACTCTGCCAGACCTCAGCAGAGGGAACCACCATCATGGCCAATGCCATACACAACAGTGGAACTTCAAGCATCTGAGCTCAGGTGTTTAATTGATTCAGAACTCCTCAGGTGCAGATCATAAGCAATCAAACATTCCCCCACAGAAATCCAGCACCTGCAGAGAATACACAATGCCAAGACCCAGAGAGTCCCTCACCCACAGTGCACGAAACAATTATTTTGTACATAACTAAAAATATATAAACTTTTACAACATAGCACCTATTGGAGTATGCAGATATCTCAGTGGCTAAAGCACTTTGGACCCCACAGACCACATAAAAAGCCAGATACAGGAGTGTGTCTGTAGCCCCAGTATTCCTATAGTGAGATGGAGGCAGCGATAAGGAGAATCCCTATAAACTCAGTCAGCCCGGCATGTGCCAACATGAACAGCAGAGACCAACACCTAAGGCTGTCCTGTGACATCTGTACATGCTCCAGATCACCTCCAAAAATAGGCATAACAATAAAGGCAGACTAATGCCACCCATTCCACCTCCAAACCAGACAGACTCAAGGGAGCTGAGCATGGCCTGGCAGGCTCACTGCCATATCCAAACAGTGTGGGAACTTCAGAAGCATTCAGCAATCACATTCAAGATTCAGTGGATGAGTTCATTTGACTCTCTGAATTGAGAGAATCAGGCTTTTACTGAACTCTCCACTCTTCTACCCTAATCTCCAAACACTGTGGGGAACTGCTTGCATACAACTGAATTCTCCAGAAAGACAAAAGGGAACTAAGAGAACTGAGAGAACTAAGGAAACTGAGGGACTGAGAGACAGATATGCATGTCTAGAGACGAGTGAGGAACATGGAATTTTACGGCATCATGGCTGCGCACGCCTGAAATCTGCAGGGCAGGCTGGGCATGCAGGCCAGCATTGCTGCTGTGATCTTGAGACAGAACTTCATCCTTGAGAAGCCTGAATTTTTTTTCTCCTACGGGTTTCAATGTGCTATCTGAAGCCCATCTATATTATCAACTAATTGCAGGCTGGGGGCAAAACTTAGTGACCGAGTACATGCTTAGCACGCTTAAAGCCCAGGGTTTGATCTAGCACCTAAATACAGAGTCAACTAATTTTCAATGTTAACCCCATCTATAAAATGCACACGTTAGTGTTAGATTAAGTTGCCAGGTACCTTAGCCTGACCAAATTGCATACAGAAAACTGTCACTGTGTTGGAGTTGGCTACTGGTCATTGTGGGAATAGTTATCAGGGCAGCAAGCGAGACCAAGCTAAATATCTCACAGCAGGCTATTTCAAAGCAGGAACATGAACCATCATTAGTAACAAGCGCTTTTTTGTTACTTTAAAATTTATTTCAGAAGAAGCACTCACCAATCATACTTGAGATTCCAGGAGTGAGTTTACTTGGCTCTGACTTGAGAGGTTTTTAACTGAACTCTACTCTCTTCCGTCCTTATCTCCAAACACTATGTAGAACTGCTTGAATCCATCTGGTTTTGTCTGCATGTATGTATATGTATATACGTACACACTGTGTGCAAGCAGCACCTATATTTGCCAGAAAAGGGCATTGGATCCCCTGGAACTGCAGTTAGAAATGGTTATAAACCTCAATTTAAGTGCTGGGGATCAGACCTGGGTCCTCTGAAAGGCAGCCAGTGCTCTTAACAGCTAATCTCCTTTTGACATGTGATTTCTCCATGCCAAGCCAAGGGCAGTTGCAAGGCTGGGAGTCAACACTCAACTCTGAAGAAAGCTGAATGTGATATTGACCTCTGCTTGATGGATCCTGATTTCAAAGGCAAACTTCTGAGATTTCCATTGCACATGATAGAGCTAAAGAAATATGTTGCTGGAAAGGTTAAGTGTTTGTTACTTTGGAGGGGGGGGGGGATGTCAATGTCATCCCCCAGCAGCCCTGATAGATTAAATATGTCTGCCATCACTTATAATGATATCTGTGTCTGCTACTGGATTCCTGATTCCTATGGCTGGAATGGCTAAAGTAAGCCTGTCTAAAAGCCTGTTGCAGCTCTGCTGGACTGTGCAGTTTTGTGTGACTAAATGCCTGGGTAAAAACAATAAAATCCCAACACCAACTTAACAAAATCCTTTGGCTTTATTTTCAATAAAGAGATCGATGCTTCAGACATCAAAAGCCAATGCAGGTCTAGCAAACGTATCGAGTGTACACTCCCAATATAAGGTCATAATCAAATGGTCAGGAAGTGCCTCTTTTCCTTTCTCTAAAATACAGTGGGGTGCTACAATGTGTACCTGTAGTCCTGGCACTTAGGAGTTGGGGAAGGAACATTATTTCAGCTTAGGAGTTTGAAGCAGTCTGAACAGAGGGGTGAGGTAGGGGTGGGGAGGGTGCCAACAGCAACTTTTGATAATTTTTCCTCGTCTTTTCAGTTCATGACCATATTTAATTCTTCTCCTTTTACTGGATGGAATGCCTCTCCCTTCACATTGGCTTTTAGTAGATTAAACAAGATAGTCAATTGCTTGTTCTCTAGAATGAATGTCTTAGAGTTACTCTTGCTGTGATAAAACACCGTGACCAAAAGCAAGTTGAAGAGAAAGGGGTTTATTGGGCTTTCATATCCTGATCACAGTCTACTGGGGGAAGCCAAGGCCAGAATTCAAACCAGGCAGGAGCTGATGCAGAGGCCTAGGAGGAGTGCTGCTTACTGGCTCACTCCTCATGCCTTGTTCAGTCTGCTTTTTTACAGAACCCGGACCACCAGCCCAGGGGCGGCACCATCCACAAGGGGCTTCCCCTCTCCCTATTAATTACTAATTAAGAAAATGTCCTTCAGGACAGCTTATACTTACAGTCTGATCTTACAGAGGCATTTTCTCATGTGAGGGTCCCTCCTTTCAGATGATTCAGCTGGTGTCAAGTTGACATCAAACTAGCCAGCACAATAAATGATGGATAAAATGGCTATAAAGGAAGTCCTGTCTGTGAAAGCATCTAGGACCAATTTAGTCCTTGCTTCTGCCAGCCATGTACTTGCACCAATCCATGGACAGTGACTATTTACCTGGACCCACTCTGCATGCTGCCTGACCCAAGCCAGGTGGTTACTGGGCTACGATTCTGTCATTTCTTCCTCCTTCAAAGGAAGCTATCATGTTGTACAGACCTTTGGAAGGTTTCTGATGTCTCCTGGAGTTGGGAATCCTTAACAAGGCTATGTCTCCAATAAGCACAGAGGACTGAGGGCCCTCTGTGATTTATGAAGGAGGTGCTCCTCCTTAGTGGCATTGCCTGGGGCTCCAACAGTCCATGGTGAGTCCAGGTTGAGGAAACTAAGGCCCACTACCAGTGTACTCATGGATTGCCATGTGGGCATCCTCTAAAACATAGCAAGGAATTTTTTTATATTTGCAACCTTTTTCTTCTGCTCTTCATGGGGAAAATTTTGTCTGGAGGACCTCTGAAAAACATGTGGTCCTAGTTATGTGTTTTGTCTGCACCGGAGACCACATGATCTTAATGACAGGGCTGTGGGACTGTGAATCATTTTGTTACATGCAACAAAAGCTTGCCAATGACTATGGTCTCCGATCTCCTGGAGACAGAATGGGTTAAGAGACGGGATGTATTACAGTGAGAGAAGAGTTAAGGGGCTGTACATACTTCCAGGTCGTGTGAAATTCATTTTTAAGTTTTTAATTTTTAAAATAATTTTACTGGCATATTCTTCCATATCCAGCCCAATTTCAAACTAAACACAAAATACCATAATATAATTCCTGATAAAAAAAAAATATGGTTAAAATTCTGGTTCCTGTCCATGTAAAATCAGATTTTACCATATCTCCTGCAGAATTAAGTGACCTGGAGCAATCTCTACAGTATCTCAGCATAGAATATGCCATTTGCCATGAAATCTAACCAAGTGCCAGTGATAGCCACAGCTGGGCTGAGTAAGAGGAATTTCTGCTCTTTAAATTCATCCATATGGAGATGGAGTTGGCGAGGGGAAGAGAGAGAGGAGAGGAGGGGGAGAGGCACTTTAATCATACATCAGTCCACTTGAAGTTTTCTGAGGATTTTCAGGGAAGGAAGATCATGTGACATGAGATAGAACTGGCTTCTAGCTCCACCTGCAGCGCTGAGAAACTGTGTGACTGGATGGAATATGTGTTGAATGACAGAGAATGCCCAGACTCCACTTCTTCACTTTTAAAATAAGAAAAGATTTGCTTGTGAGCGTTATCAGAGATCTCAAATGACATACAGTGGCCACTTCCCAGAGTCCTCCCTGAAACCTTGGAGATGAAACCAAGGTTCTTTTACTTCTCTTTCAAGAGAAGTAAAAATGTCCAGTGTGTCACTGAAGGAGAGAAAGCTGGGGGACAGGGACCAGCAGGTACAAGGTAATGGGGTGAAATGATGCCGCAGCATTAATGGACTACAAATAATTGACACTGCTTCAATAACAAGTTTAATATAGGAGATGAGAAAAGGCAGGAAGTTAGTGTCCCAGGTGAGAGCAAGGAATCCTAGTCCTTCCCCTTAATGGCAGTGCAGCCTTGGGCAGGTGGCCTTGAGCTTCGTAACTCCAGCTCATGGTTTTCTTGCCTGTAAATGTCAAGCTGTTATTATCAGCAGCATGCTGTGAACACTAGGACCATCAGCTAATGGTTATTTCTGAACATTTGAAAGGTTCTAGGGAGTGTAGAACGCACCTACTGTGTGTCGGGTCTTTAATGAGCACAAGGGAGCTGACTATGTCATCTTAATGCTGAGGGAGGATGTCAAGTGGTACAAGTAAGTCTTCCTCAGGATGTGCTCTGAGAGTCAGACTCCAGACAAATTTCTCCCTTGTGACTGACAGCAAAGCTACTGTGGCTGTCTGGACAGATCCAGGGCAACCTTTAGAGATGAGATGATTCTTCTTCCAAAGTTCAACTTCATGAGTCAACATCTCCTCCAAAACAAAATTCTCCAACTATTTCTCCTGGTGCTAAGACCAGTTAGAGACTTGGGACTTGAGTGGGGGGTGGTAGTGAGGGGTTAATAAAAGCCCGGTTGCCCTGTGGCAACTTCTTGGACTCTGGTGTAAATATGAGACCATTCTATTTGTTTTGAATCAGTACTACAGGAAGTTCCTAAAAGTCATGAAACAGAACCTCAGAAGGATGCTAGAGATGCAGCTCAGAGGCAGAGAGCTGCTGAGTGTATGCAAGGCCATGAGTTCCTGCCCAGATAAAGAAGGGAAGCGGAAAGAGGGAATTGGAGGCAAAAAGAAGGGAAGGGAGGGAAGTAAAGGGCAAGGAAGAGGGGGGAGGGAAAGGAAGGAGAGAGGAGGAAGAGGTGAAGGGGGAAAGCCAGCAAGGGGGAGAGGAGAGAAAAGGGGGGATGGAGAAGAGGGGAAGGGTGGGGCATGGAGAGAGTCAGCTTTAGTAGGATGCTGTTGGTCTGTTAGGCCGGGGTTCGGGCTGTGGGGTAGAAACATGGGATAGAACATAAATGGTGCACCATCTGTCACTGAGAAGTTTGAGCTTGAGAAGGCCTCCTGGGCATTAGACATGTGTGGCCTTTCCTCTCCTGTGCTCTCAACAGCTCTAGGCCTCCAGCCTTATTTACTTCACCTTCAGACTCCAGAATCCTGAGCCCTGCTTAGAATGCTGACAGTCACCATGAAGTTCTCAGGAAGCTCAGGCTGGAGGTTTCCCCCATTCCTGTTATACAGTACTAGAATGCTCATAACACAGCAGAAAAGCAGGGGAAAGGAAAATTGCCACTTTACATCCACAACAGTGGCTTCTAGTCAGCTCTCCCCCATTAGAAAAACTACCTGAGAGAAGAAAAGGTTTTCTTCTGGCTCACACAGCAGTGGCAGTCTGTGGTAATGCTGCAGCTTTGTGGCTGTGACAGGGCAGCATATGGAGGCAGGGTCAGTGAGAGCAAGCCTTTCACCTCACAGAACAGAGAAAAAGAGGGGAGCCAGGATCCCGAGATCCCTTCACGCACTTGGCCACCAGAGACCTAAAGAACCAGCATTAGCCCCAACTGCTAAAGCCTCTGTCATTTTCTACCCTGGGGCCAAGCTTTCAACCATGCCAGCCTCTAGGAGACAGTCAAGATGCAAACAGTATCAGTGAGGACTGATTACAGCAGCAGGAAGCTAAAGATCCTAAAAAGGCAGCGTCTGTTGGAGAACAGGATAGCGTATGGGAAAGTGTAGAAGACCAAACTATAGGCTACACACACACACACACACACACACACACACACACACACACACACCACACACACACACGCTTTTTAAAGGTGGGGTCTCACTGTGTAACCCTGGCTGATTGAGCTCACTGTGAAGACCAAGCTGGCCTCTAACTCATGGAGCTCCACCAGCCTCTGTGTAAGAGTGTTGGAATTAAAGACATGGGCCATCATGCTCAGAAAAAGAAAAAAAAAAGATAGAAAGAAAAGATATATAAAAATTTTAGGAGGAGCCAGCTAGACAGCCCAACAGCATAGGTACTTGCCTTACCTACAAGCCTGATTACCTGAGTTCAATTCCCAAGACCCACATGGTAGAAGGAGAAATCCAATCCCCACGGGTCTACAGAGTGGGTTCCAAGACAGCCAGAGTTACAACAGAGAACTTTTGTCTCAAAAACCAAAACAAAATGTAGGAACTTAGCAAGATGCTTAGAACATATTAAGAACACAGCAGACTGCTGGGTATGGTGGTGCGTGCCTTGAATCCCACTACTTGGGAGGCAGAGAAAAGCCAAGTTCCAGGACGGCCTGGTCTACAAGTGAGTTTCGGGATAGTCAAGGCTACCAGAGAAACCCTGTCTCAAAAACAAACGAACAAAAAGAACACAGCAGACAATTGCTGTTGTGTCCTTCAAAGTCCCTCTAATCAAATCACAACTGGGCCCTCAGACAGGCTTGCTCATTCCCCCCGCTGAGGCTTGTAATGTTATACTTCCATCAACTGTACCCTCCCTACTCTTCAAAGTTAAATTTGAGGTGCTCAGCTGACACCTAACATTAAATGCTCATAACTCATCACCCACTTGTGTCATTTACTGTCTTACTTGGACTACTTATTCAGCATAAACATTGTCTTTCCACCGTTAATGAAATTACTCATTCTTTAAGGAAGAAAATGTTCTCTCTCCCATGTGAACCCATAGCCTCAACCCAGGGTTATGCATTTGTTGCAAGTGCTCTATAAAACTTTTATGGCCTAGACAAGACATGTGAATGAGATCCAAGAAACTAGCATTTGTTGAAGTGGGAGTATTTTTCCTTGAAAAAAAAAAAATCTAGAAATAGAAGCATGGTACTTAAAATTTAAGTTTCCTTTCATTTTGTTTCTTTATAGCCTTCCTCTCAGCTTCCTTATTAAGCCAAAAAGGTGTTTGGGGTGGAATGATAAACAAAAGTACATAATTAAAATATAACCCCAAATCATCATTGAACATCAGATAAAACCTGATTTCCTTACACATCTAAGTGTGTGCTTTCAAGCTGGCTTATAAATGTGGAGGTTTTTTGTTGTTGTTTCATGTATTATAATAATAATAAAAAAAATCATCGAACCCTCAAGTGCAGACAGTTCTAGATAATTTTCACACAGGGGAGATCCGTGGGTATATGTCTCAAAACTTAATGAATTTAGATATCTGGGTTTTTTTCTAGGTCACATCTCGATTTGCATTGTATGTGGGAATATGGTATGATTTAAATTCTGTTAAACAACAACACAATAGTTTGAAAAACAGCAGACCAAATTCACACGGTTATCTGCAGGTACCATATATCCTTTTCAAATTTGTTTCTGTATATCTTATAGGAACATATGCTTTCCGTAAAACAGAAATAAAGGTAGATAGGTCTGCTGGTCTTGAGATTAATAACATTGCAAGAAATAATCCAACAACGAGTTTCTGTAGTCAACAAAGCATTTCAATATAACATGAGTTTCCACTGTATTCATTCCAAGCACTCGTTATTCAACTGGGAATGACAGAGGAGACACTCTGCCTCTGTGCACTAAGAGTCCTCCAGAGCCCGACATTCCACACCCACACCTCTACACTTCACCTCCTCCCACCTCTGGTCCTCTTTCCTGCTAGTTTGTTCCATTAGCTGACACTGATGGTTCATCTCCCAGGGCGTTAGTGGTCTCTGTTAAATAATGCAATTGGATGTTTATGGTCTTCCCTAAATGACAATTTCCCTCACACCAAGTCGTCTAATTAGTACCACAAGTGAACACGTGAGGCACAGAGTTCTACAAAAAAAAAAAAAAAAAACCCAAAAAACAAAAAACCCTGCTGTGATGGAATCCCTAATAAATCATATTTTAAAAAAGAAAGAAAAAAAAAAAGCAAACCACAAAGCCAAGACCTCTGCAAAAGTAGACAAAGTCATTTCACAGACAAGCCCTTAAAAAAGGAAACTACCAACTGAAAAAACTGGCCCCCCCATCAGAAAAGTGTTAGAATCAGTGCATACTGTTCACAGTTCAGCTTACCACACTACAGGGGTAGCAAAAAGCATTTCAGACCTTCTGATGGACTGCAATTCTTTCAAAACCTCTGAAAACGGCATCTCATGACTAATAACCCTGCTGAGGGTAAATATCTGAAGTGCAAAGAAAAGTAAAACGCACGCATAACCCTACCTAACATAAACTAAAATGAAACAGGGAGAGTGTTCGTTTTCATGGGATCCCACCCTTGTTCTCTGAGAACAAGGCTGGTGGAGAGGGGCTCAGTTGGAGATGTGGGGTGGGGGGAACAATGCAAGTGGGAAGGGGGATGCTAGTGCTGCAGGAGAGCTGGCTGCAGTGTTTTGGGGTACTCTGTTTTCTCCTAATTGCATCCAGCAGCTGACTGCTCCCAGAACAAATTACAGCTGTGTCTCCTGGACCCACTTTACCTGCCTACCCACTAAGGGGAATATATTTGTATAAAAGGCTGGACTCATGCAAAGACCCCCAGTGTCGGGAAGGAGCTCACACAGTTTCTGGAAAGTAAAAGGACAGAGTGGATGCAGTCCAGTAAGCTAGGACAGAATGGCTGGAGAGAGACTCAAAGGTGCAGAAGCCAGCATAGGACCGGGGCTAGGACTCACACAGGCAGAAAATGCTTCCTAAGCATCCACTAATGTGTTTACTGAATGCACAGTAAGTTCTAGGTACCTCACCAGGCTCTGGGGATACAGTACTGTAAAGTTAAATAAACAAAGTCAGTAGAGCCCTTCCTGTAAGATGCTTGGATTCTGAGAAATGAAGTGGACAAATACTATACAAGCATTATCCTTTTTGAGAGGGATATGTTTCAAGTTCCCCAATGGATACCTAAAATTGCATATAATAATACTGTGGTTTTCAACACACACAATCTAATTATAAATCATGCACAGCAAGAGATGATCAATAACTAATAACACAAGAGAACTATAACACTTTACTGCAATAAAATCACCAGCATCTGTAGCCTTTGTTTCATGGCTGTTATTTAGGAAAACAAGGGTTACTTGAACACAAACGTTGTCCGATAGCACACCAATAAATGTGACAGCAGAGACAGCTAACAGGAAGGTAGCTTATACAGCATGGCTACTCTGGATAAAGGGATGGTTCATGTCCTAGGCAGGATAGACCAGGAAGACACAAGATTTCTTCACACTACTCTGAATAACGCACAACCTGAAAGTTCATGAATTGTTTATATCTGAATTTTTCAATTAAAATTTATAGATCGTGGGCTACTGAAACCACAAGAAAAAAAAACCCCAAGAGAAGGGGGTGCCAATCTAATATTAGGGTGCATGAGATGAAGAAAAAATGGAGGCAAGAGAGTGAGGTTATGGTCTGAAGAGGTGAAATCTGAACAAAGATGGGAGGGAAATGAGAAATAAGCCATCCAACAGTGGTTCAAAGGGAAATACAGGTACACAGGACCTGTCTCAGGAACAGCAGGGAGGCCAGTTGGTATAACCATCATAGTCTTTGCTACACATGCTGAAGGTGAGTGACAATCTCAGCTGAGACAAGAAAGTTCGGCCAGAGAGAAGGGGAAAAGTATAGCACATATTTCTCAAACAGTTTTCAATTTCCACGTGAGAGAACTGGCCTGCAGCAAGGCTAGGCCGCTCTGTTACTATATTCTGGACTTGGGAAGCAGTCTTTCCAAAGTCAGGGAACTTGACTTGGCTTGGTTGTCAGAGCACATTCATTTCGGTTCAGCTTTATTTCCATGCATAAGCTGTATTTGGGATGGGTCTTTAAAGAAATGGGAGGCAGTGTCAGTAGGCCTGGAACATCACCCTTTACATGTCTCGCTCAATTAGCCTCCAGACAATCATGTCCAAATCTGATTAGGCAGAGCTTCTGGGTCAGCCAATTCCTAAGAGGATAGTAAAGCCTATATAACCTCTTCCCCCCCTCACCCAGACAGCACAGAGAGAGCCTTTGACTCAATTCATATACCCATCATATTTAATCAGTAACAACATTAAATTGAGACACCACAAAGCCATGATCCAGGAACTTAGAGACTCCTGCTAAAGAAAGACCAACTATGAATAGATTACCACATGACTATCTTTAGGATCCCAGAGTAGACTATGAAAGAAATAAAGAAAAGGTCAGAAGAGCCAGGTCAGGCACCTAAGCAGACCTGGGAGCCTCATATAGGCAAATATTATCCCATCCCAGAGCACACATCCATATAACCCAGCTGGAAAAGAAATATATGAAGGACCCAGAAGAAAGTCCTACCTGGTGGTTAAAGGGGACACTGCTCTCTAGTTTCCCAGCCACAGACTCCTAGAACTACTCAGGGTAATTTAAGAAAAACTAAAGACTGGAAAGAAGCCAATTTTGCTCTCTTGGTTTGTTTTTTTTTTCTGAAACACAGCCAACAGCTGTCTCAAAAATATCCTAAGAGTACAAGTTTCACATGCAATTGTAGAGGACAGCAAGGAGAGACAAGAGCATAGAGGGGCATCAGATCAACCCACACACAGCTCAGGACAAAGTCTATGTGGACTTCAGGGCATGCTGTTCAAGACATCAACATTTTTAAATGAATAGCCCATACCAATAATATTTAGACTTTATCACAAACTCCTTAATAGGGTAAAAGATACTCAAATGACACTAGTTATGTGAAGCAAAAGAGATGATCAAAACTGAATAGTAAACTATTAGAAAAAAAAGAATACCACATTTCAATATCTATAGGATGAAGCCCAAGTGTTTCAGGGGAAAAAAAATTCAACTTCACTGTGTTTATTATGAAATAAGAGTCAAATTGAAATAGATATAATTCAAAAGTTATAAAAAGAAACTAAACTTCTAAAAATAGGAAGTATTAACTAAAATTAGACTAAATCAGGCTAGTTGAGGGAGCACAGGATTGGAATTAGAAAGCAGAGGCAGGCTCACCAAAAGTTCAGTGCCAACCTGAGCAACATAGTTGTGGTGGTTTGGACAAGAATGGCCCCTTATTGGCTCACATGTTTGAATACTTGGACTCAATTGGTGGAACTCTTTGGGAAGGATTAAGAGGTGTGGCTTTGTTGGAGGTGTTTCAGTGAGGGTGGGCTTTTCCATTTCAAAAGACTGGAGGTCTGAGCACATGTCAGATGCCTTGGTGCCTGTGATAGGCTCTGGTGCCTGTCTCATGCTCTGGTACCTGCTGAATATCCAGGTGCCTATGGGAGGTCATGGCTCCTGCAGGATTTCTGGGTGTCTGCAGGATGTCCTGACACTGACAGGATTCCCTGGTGCTTGTGAAATATGTGGGTATCTGAGAGATATCCTGGGACCTGTGTGGGGTTCGGGTGTCTGTGTTATGTCTGGGTGTTTGTGGGTTGGCCCAGTACCTGCATTATTCCAAGGTGTCTGCAGGATGTTTGGTGCTGACACAGGATGCCCTGATTTGTGTGTCTGTGTGTGGTGGTAGTTCTGGCGCTTGAGGGGCGTCCTGGTGCCTATGGTATGTCTGGGTGTCTATGGAAAGCCCTGGTCCCTGCAGTATTTTGGGGGGCCTACAAGATGCCCTGGTGCTTGCAGGTTACCAGGGAGTCTGCTTGGTGCCTAGGTTTGGACAGTGAGGCCCAACTTCAGGTCAAACTTTGTTATACTTAGTCTCTCAGGCTAGTGTAGATCAAGTGAATGTCCATGATCAGAGAAGCCTCCTGCCTCCAAAGACTGTAGTGATGCCTGTGATCCACACTCCTGCCATACAAGCTCAACTTAATTTTCTTTTAGTTGTTATATTTTTGGGGTGGAACAAGGAGGAATGGGAAGAGGGTGTTATCGAGATACATTGTATGAAACTCAAATTATTAATAAAAGTGTTATTTTTTTTAAAAGACTGAAAAAAAGCTGTTAACTTTTCACTTAAAAGTCATTGCTGATGCTAGAGTTGTTAGGGTCAGAGCCAGGCCATGGCAGCTCCAACAAGATAGTTTTGATCACACATCTTCATACTCTAACAAAATAGACAAGTAACAGAAAAAAAAAAAAAAAGGCAAAAAAGGGATATTTATTCAGTGTAATCACTTTGGGAAGAAAGGAAAACAAATAGGTTCAGTGACCCTGACATACATCTTTGGGTCCTGACATGAGAAATGGGTTTGGTTTTAAACAGAAGGCAGGATGTATACGTAACTAATCAGTCCTGATCAATGTGTGGTTCTGCCTGCCACTGACCCATCACTGCCTGCTCTAGTCTCTACTGCAAGGTATCTAACAGGTTGTCAGCCTGTGTGCATCTTTTCCTAGGCAACAAATTCCTTCTCTGTTTGATACAGGTCTTGAACCTTTTCCTTCTCCCAGCCTGAAACTCCTGGGGAAATTCCAGTTTCTTTGGTTCCATTGTTCAATGGTCTGACAGCCAAACAGTGTGGAGCAAGGGTCTAGTATCTTCATTCCTGCTAGGATGGTTATACCCCAGGAGCTAGTAAAGGCCAGCTATAAATGCTAGGTCTATTCCTGTTTAACAGGGAAGACACAGCAACCTGGGTATGGCATTTCCCCATGTGTCTGTCTCCAGATTTACTCTTTAAAAGGATACCATGTGCTAGGGAGATGGCTCAGTACAAGGATGGTGACCTCAGTTTTTAGATCCCTAGCACTCAGGTGCTGGGGATCTGTCTGCACCCATATGTGACTGCACCCATCTATGTACTAGTGATGCAGAGACAGGAGGATCTTGAGGGCTCACTTGCCAACCAGTCTAGCCAAAATAGCAAGCTCTAAGTTCAGTGGAAGATACTGTCTCAGAAAATAACATGAAGAAAGATAAAGGCACTCAATGGGGCTCTCTGGCCTCCATACATGCACTTACAGATATGAGCACCCACATACACACAAGCACACATTCAAACACATGTGAGAGAAAGAGAGAGACAGAGAGAGAGAGGGAGAGAAACCTGGTCCTGAGCAGCCATCTCTAGTATGATCTCATCTTAACCATAAATCACATCTTCAAGGACTCTAATTGGCAAATTAGGTCGGTCATATTCTAAGGTGCTGGCCATTAGGACTGCCATATGGAAAATGAGGTTAAGTGGGTAATTCAGTCAATGACGCTGCATTGTTGACAAGCTCAAGTACAGTTGTTGATGTGTTATGACTAAATCTCATATGAAGTGAAGAAATGTGATGTAAAGACATTGAGTGCTTAAAAAATAAGTCAAAAAGATGGGGGTGTGTCTCAGTGGGTGGGCACTGGCCTAACACATGTGCATGACTCAAATATAAAGCCTTAATAAGGGCCAGTAATTTGGATATAGTTGTATATCTACTGTGTCATTCAGCAAGGAGGCACAAAGGCATTCTCATACATGCAAAACCTGCCAGACCTCAGCAGAGGAAACCACTATCATGGCCAGTGTCATACTGGACAGTGGAACCCGGAGCATCTGAGCTCAGGTGTTTTTATTGATCCAGAACTCCTCAGGTGTTCTACTGATAGTCCTACTGCAGATCATTAGCAATCAAACATCCCCCACATAAATCCAACACCTTCAGACAATACCAAATGATAAGACCTAGGCAGCCCCTCACCCAAGAGTACACAAAGCAATTGTTTTATACATAATTAAAAATAAAATTCTGCAACATTTGGAGGTCTGAGGAAAAAGTAAACTACAAATCTGGAACTCTGAACTACAAGTGTTTTCACTTGTGCTATACTTCAAAAGAAATCAAAACAAAGAAATCTAAAATTATAAAAAGCATTGTGAGTGTGATTTTTATCTGAAATACTAATTTTGTAACTACAATTAACTCATAATAAAAGCAAAATTTAAATCTTGGCTGTACATCAAAAGATTGGCCAATGGATGTTTTGAATTCCTTGATTAAAAGTTTTTTGTTTTTTTTTTTTTAAGTTAGGAAATACCATAATAGAAACAAGCATGGAAAGATGCCCCTGATACATGAACACTTCAAGTCACAAAATTCCCAGAGTGCCCACTCTTTCTCAAAAGTTGAACCATATTGGAGAACAGGTAGAATGAATAAGATCCTGACCATCAGGACCAGCATAGGGGTTGCACTTGAAACAGATACAGCCATACATTATCTGACTTTTGATTTGAATCTATGTCAACATCTATATATTGTCTGGCCTCAGATGAGAACCTTGACCCAACCTTTGTAAATACAGTCAAGCTGCCTTATCCATGGATTCTGCATGACGGCATTTAACCAGCTGTGGCTCAAATGATAAAATGGTTGGAATTCACTTCAAAACAAAAGGAAGGGGCACAAGTTAAGGAAAAGGTAACCCAAGGAGAATGTTATTGGAAAGGGGTGGGTCTCAGCAGACTCTGCCTCTGCTCCTGATACATCTTCTATACATAATCCTTTTCTTTTCTTATGTGTATAGAAGCATGTGTGTGTGTGTGTGTGTGTGTGTGTGCGCGCGCGCGCGCTCGTGCACGTGCGCGCATACACAAATACACATATGTTCATGTGGAGGCCAGAGACTGATGTCTAATATCTTCCTGGAATGCTCTGCTCTCCAGGTTTTGAGATAGGGCCTCTCAGTGAACTTGAAGCTCACTGATTGGGCAGATGAAATTCAAGAATCTCCCTGTTTCTCCCACATCCCCAATGCTGGAATTACAGGCACTCCACTGTGCCTTGCTTTTCATCTAAGTTCTGAGGATCTGAACCCAAGTCCTCACACTCACATGGCAGGCACTTCACCAAATGGGCCACCCTCTGCTTCCCCAGTAGTTTTCTAAAAATGTCAGTATATTCACTTAGGAAAACTGGCAGTATTGGTGGGGGAAAACACCAGCACCCCACATGAACAGAAAAATGTGTATAAAGGCACTGAAAGATACATAGAAAAAAATTACAATAGTACAATACATAGTGGCTCAACCAGAAACCCTCAAATACCAATCCAGTTGGGTAGATTAGAAAAGTTTGATTTGTACGCATAATAGAATAGTATATACTGAGAAAGAATATACAACTATACATAACAGTAGCCTCATAAATAGCATATTAGGGGAGAGGAGCCAACCAACATAGTACATTTAGAGTTCCTCTACCAGAGAAAATACTTAGTCCTTGCTACTGCAAGTTGGTAGAGCAGCTACTTATTCTCGGCAGTGACCAGGAAGCAAGGGTTAAGTGTGGTCTTGTCGGGGACAAGTCTTCTTCTTGCTGTGGGTGTGTGACTTTTGTGACAAGTCAACCCGATAGCTTATATGTGTTGATCTGTGCATATATTATATTTTGATTTTTTTAAAAAAACTGTTTTGAAAGGTAAGAGATTGCTATAATTAAGAGTGGAGCCACGGGCCCAAGAACGATGTTTCCACTAAGCCCCCAGGTGACACTGATGCTGGAGGAACATCCAGCTAGCCCTACTCCAAACATACAGGGGATTTTCAGAACGAGGAGGAAGAATGGAACTTCACACATGCCTATGATCTCCTGCAGGTAGCTGTGGTGAGGAGTGTAGGTTTTCTTAGTAATGCCTTGCTCTCTAGTGGCTGTGTACTGTTATATGGACAATTTACAGTCTGACATTCATCTGCCTACAAACCATCTCCTCCTGCCCCTATCCCCACCCCACACTCAGCTTCTCTGTTCTCCAGGTCCTTTTCTGAGTCCATGTCTCAGTTTGCGTCACTCAGCCTCTCCCTGCTTCTGGGACTCAGTCTCACACTTGCAGCTCAGTTCAAATGCTAGTCCCTCAGTGAAGCCTCCTTGCAGTTCCACCACTCTCAATAATCTGAAGAGCCATAAGCACACCATTCATGCCTCAGAACAAACGTGGCCCAGCCTGCCTGTGTCTGCTATGCTCTTGCCTGTGTGGGAGCTTTCTGAAGTGGGTGGGGGCTGATCAACATGTGAGTCTTTGAAAGGCAGGTAACCAATCAACGCTCTCAGCCAGACAGCACTAGGCTCACACCAGGAAGGAAGGCTTTACGGAACTGAAATGTGAGTGCTTGGAATTAGACAAACCAGGTTACAATCTGTTTCACTTTCTAAGAATAACTTGAGACTTGGAGTCTCTGAGCTGCACAGGGTTATTCAGAGAACTGAGGAAGAGTGGAAAAGGTGTAGTGGGTTGAATGGGGACCATCCAAATGACACGTGTGCGTGCACACACACACACATATGTATGGATATACATACATATGTGTATATATATTCCCAACCCTAGAACCTGCGAATGTTATTTGTGAAAAGTCTTTACTTTCTTAACTGTGAGGTAAGTATCCAGAGATGAGTGCATCCTAGATGCGCTAGAACAAGGGCCTAGAACAAGAAAAACAGACAGATGACAGTGACACCTAGCACCATCAGACTAGAGGACCCAAGGAGCATTCTCCCCCAGGGCCTTAGGATGAAGTGAAGTTATGCTTATGGCTTGATTTTAGATTTTTGGCTTCCAGCTGTGAGAGAATATTCTAGGGCTGGTGTAAGTGCTCCAGACTGTGACTATCTGTTACCGCCATCCTGCAAAGCCAATATGCAATGGTCACATGACTACATCTCTTGTCACTGTGATCTCCAAAACCTGACATTAACTGATACAGATTATAAGCATTCATATTTTATTTGATAAACAAATACCAATGAGTGTCTTTCAAGTGTTATTCTAAGTGCTTTGTAAACACTATTTAAATACTGTGACCCCCAAAGTATCCTATTATTAACTGTCATCTTCCAGACGAATAGAGAAGAAATTTGCTTAACATCACAGACCTATTAAAGCTCAGAGGCTGATAAAAATCAGGGGTACAGGCTCTTTACCATCACTCAGAGCTCCGTGTTTTTCTAAATTTAGACCCCAGCCCGCAGTGGGGTTCTGATCTCTCTCCTGACCGTTCATCCTGCTGGGCAGCTCTGACTGGCACTGAGCTATGCAGACCAAACTTTCCAGCTGCTACTTCCGGGGCTAAGGGTCAGTTTCGCCAGGCTGACCTCATCTAGCAGCTGCTGAGGTGCCTCTCACGTTTACACTCACACTAATCTCCTGCCTCCTGCAGGGATTGGGGAAAACTCCTGAAGCATTCCAGGGCAGGGCCCACAGAGCAGGAAGCCCAGCTGCTAGCTTCTTTTGAACATTTTTCCTGCTCCCTATTACTAGCAAACAAAGACGGGATCACATTTCAACCAGAGAGCCGTCCTACAGGAGGAAACAAGGCAAAAGCTGGCAGGATGTGCCTTGCAATTTGGCTAAATAGGTGTTTGTCATGGGAGTTGGCAAAGTGGCTCTGTGGGTGAAGACACTTGCCACCAAACCTGACAATCTGTGTTTGACAACCCAGAACCTATGTGGCAGAAGCAGAGAACGACACCTGAAAAGTTGACTTCTGATCTCCATGCATGAACTGTGGAAGGAGTGCATGTGAACAGACACACTCAAAAAAATGTAAAAAAAAAAAAAAGATGGTCAGTATGGTCAGTGAGTTGTTAGCACAAGGAACATGGAAGCACTCTCTCAAGCCGTTTAAATCTTACTTTCCCTTATAAGCCTCAAAACTACAGCCAGCTGCAGGCCCTGGGCAATCCACTCCGTACTCTGGCCTCTGCTTCAACTTCCGTAAAATGAGACACTAGGAGGAACTAGTTCAGAGTGGCCAACGTGTCTAATCCTGTACGGTTGCTGGGAAGCAGAAGAGGTACAGGCTGTCCAGCATAGAGACTGACACAGGGAGAAGGAACAAGACACATCAATGTTTTTGCCTTGGCGACCTTATTTTTGGCAAGGTCAGCGCCAACACAAGTCACATGATCTATAGAGGACAGTGGCTGCTTTGTGTGAATTAGGTGAGAACATGAAGGTGCTATAATCTAGTGGTACCCAGATGTTAGTACAGGTGCACCTGTCGGACTGTCCACCTGGCCAGCAACTTTCCTGGAACCAGCTCTCTCTCTTCTTACATTGTGAGAAGCAATGGCTCACAGGAGCCAGGCCCACTCTGCAACACCCTGGCCACAGTTACTGAGAGGGTCCTTGGCTGACCTGCTTCTCAGGGAGTTGAGAATTGGGGATGGAAGAAAAAGAGTTGCTGGGCTTTCTCAAAGAAGCTAATCTGAAACATGTAACACGGGCAAGTAAATTGTATACACTGAAGACTGTGGGAGTTGAAAATGGGGGCAAAAAGGCAGGGCTGGGGGAGACAAGAGATGCTAAGGTCTCCAGGAATTCCAACAGAAGACAGAGGGAATCTTGACAGCAAGGCCTTCTCACGCCAAACTAAATGTCATGATGCAACCCTCCGTCCTGATGTTCAACTCTGTTGATCACCTAAGTTAATAAGATTATTTAACCACAAGATAGAGTCTATACTCTAAGGTCCTGAGGGGATCCCAAACTCCACAGAAACCCAGCCTCATTCACTCTCAAGCCCCAGTCAGTTCTACCTCCTAGCCAACACCATGCCCATCTGCCACAGATCCCAGGGGCAAATTAGATTAGCCTGGAAATACTTTTGGAAATAGGTCAGCCATTCTAAAATCTAATTTAAGAATATGCTAAAGTAGGGTGAACAATTATTTTAGAATATTTCATAAAACTAAAAGCAGATCTGTCTCTCCCCTCCCCCTTTGCTTGCTTACTCATGGTGAGATTTGTGCCTTGTTTAAAAAAAAAGAAATGGAGATCACTATGTGTCTGATTGTTTGTTTCTGTCTCTGAGCATGCAGCAAGAAAAGAACATGCAAGCACCCAGCAATAAAACAGCTGTTTACTACCCAGGCTGCAGGCCCTATCTGATTCCACTTTATTTCAGACTTCCCAGCCTTCAGCACACCGTGCCAGGGGGAGGCATGGCTCTCTTCCTGGGGAGTCTCAGACTAGCATGCAGTCTCAGTCTTGGTGACTCCAACACAGGAAGATGTTCATGAAAACATCTAGAACACATGGTGCCTTGGCCCAGTTAGCCATATTCTTGATCTATTCATATCTATTCTAGTTTATCCAAGAAGTAAAGTCTATCTCAAGTCCCAGCTGAACAAAGCCTTTCCATCTCAACCATCTTCAGGATGCAGCATGGGCTTCTTTCAAGAACTTCAAATCAAAACTCAGTGAACTATTTTGATTGGTCACAAGATATATGGTAAGTAGGGGGAGCCCACACTCCAATATCATTCCTTCCTCCACCAGTTCTCAGTCTATATTAAACTCTTTAAAGACTCTTTACTCTCAAGCAGAAGCACAGACCCATGGATACTGCCATCTATCAACATATTATATGTGCCTCAAAATTTTGTTTTGATTAATGTCCTAAGGCTGTCTCCCTATGATTTGGTGTCTATGAAATATATGGGCCAAGATGAAAGCCATAAGTGAATCACTATCTCATACATGTCCTTGGCAATATAAAGCACCTAAGGGCACTTGGAGACTATTATGAAATCTGGTAATTGGGTGGGAATAATGTAAAAGAAACTGGGATGAGAGAAGAAAATCAAAACCTAAGGTATCAACTGTCAAAGTTAAACTTCTGTACTGGAAACACTAATAATTGTCCCTTCAAAGGGAAAGCTATATTGCTTTGGTCTTCTGCTGCAACTCAGGGGCATGTCTCACTTCACTATGATTATAAAGCCCAAAACCACAAGCTAGGGCTAACACCCTCAGAATGTTCAGATTCAGTCTTCGGACAGCTCTTTTCTAAGCTAACAGTGTTGCTGATGGAGTCTAAACCCTTCGAATGCATCCTCAGCTAGCCTGGTCACTGAAATAAAGGCTTTAAATAATGCATTGCTTTATGAAGCATGAAGAGCCTTCCTATAAAAGAAGCAACACAGAACAATGTATGGAAAGAGATTATAGGATTAGCTAATTATAGATGTGCCTTAGGCACGGACAGCTTCTACTCTTCCAAATTCATTGTAAATTCATACAAAGCAACTGAATTCCAAGCTTATACTTACATTTTTTTAAAAAGATGATTAGGGCTGGGGAGGTGGCTCAGTTGGAAAAGTATCTGCCACATAGGCAGGAGGACCTGAGACTGGATTGCCTGCACCAACATACAAAAGAAGTGTGGTAGCGTGCATGTAAATAACACTAGCACCAGGAGAGGCGCGGGCAGTGAGGGGCACAGAGAGAAGCCTATTCCCAGAGCTCCCTGGATGACTAGCTGAATCTATGACCTCGATGTTTTGTGAGAGATTCTGTCTCAAACTAATATGTTTGAAAGCAATGAAATAAGATATCCAACCTCAGCCTCTAGCTTCCACACACCCATCCACTTTCACCCATATGCAAATGTACAGACACTAGAGATACACACACAAATAAAAATTTGTAAATGACCGGGAACAATAGCAGTTTCCTGTTTATACAGTAACATTCATACTAAGTCTATAAAAAAAAACGAAATAGCTACTCTAAATAGGTAATATGTAATCAATGCTAAGAACTAATCTTGAACCTTTCTTATTTTCTCCTTTTACCATTTGGATTTCCAGCTTTATTCTTTTAAGCAGTGACAGAAACAGTAGGTAGTGTTAGCTCAAGATCATCTTCAATGACACTAAGGGCCCAGACTGACTTATTTCTTAGAATTGAAATTTAAACAGAAATTTGATAAGAATACTTCAGACTGCTTCAAGTAGGTCTAACACAAACGTATAAAAATGTCAATAAACATGCTTTTTTTTTTTTTTGTTCTTCAAGGCAGGGTATCCTTTGCTACCCAGCTGTCCTGGAACTCACTCTGTAGACCAGTGTAGCCCTATCTGTCCTGAAACTCACTTTACAGACCAGAGAGGCCTTGAACTCAGAGATCTGACTGGCTCTGCCATAAATATATATTTCAATAAAACTGTAAATGTCACGTTCTCATTTCATTTTTATTGTTGTAATAAAATATCCTGACAAAAAGCAATTCCAGGATATGGTCCAGCATTTCAGGGAAGTCAAAGCAAGATGCTAAGCAACCAGTCACATCACACCCAGAGTCAAGAGCAGAAGAAACGAATGCACCCAAGCTGCTAGCGCGCTTGCTGCTTCTGCTTCCTCAGCTAGCTTTCTTCAGTCATATACAAGTGAGGGCCCAGCCCATGAAGCTGCCCACTTCCAGAGTGGGTCTTCCACCCCACCTCCATTAAGGCAGTCAAGACACCCCAAGACATGTCCATGCCCACAGGGCAGCCTGATCTAGGCAATCCCTCATTCGTGGTTGTGGCAAGTTGGCAATTAAATCTTAACCAGTCACAACTGGACAGATAGCTCAGTGGTTAAGAGCACTGGCTGCCCTTCCAGGAGACCCGGGTTCAAGTCTCAGCACCCACATGGTGGCTCATAACTATATGTCACTCCAGTTCCAGGGATCTGATATACTTACACAGACATACACACAGGCAAAACATGTATAGATGCATATAAAATAAAAATAAATAATTAAAGAAGCTAACCAGCGGTTGTTGTTACAGTGATCTCCCGAGTGTTGCTCGGGAGGCAGAAGCAAGCAGTGAGTTCGAGGTCAGCCTGATCTACAGAGTGAGTTCCAGGACAGCAGAGTTACAACAGAGAAACCCTGTCTCAAAAAACAAAACAAAACAAAAAATCTTAACCAACACAGCCCCAAAATATAAACAAGTGATGAGGCTCACTAATCTCTCTGTCTCTGTCTGTCTGTCTGTCTGTCTGTCTGTCTCTCTCTCTCTCTCTCACACACACACACACACACACACACACACACACACACACACACGCATACGCAGGGGGGGGAGAGAAAGAGAGAGAGTGAGAGAAACAGGGAGAGGGAGGGGGGAAGCTCTTAAAACACTAGCCAAGACCATCTAAATTCTCCCCACTTTATTGTCTCTCCTACTTTCATCTTTGGACTGCTTCACATTTTATAACCAATGATTCTATTTTAATCTCTAGTTTAAAGACAAGCTTAAGAGAGATGTAACTTAAATTAAGTTCATAAAAAATGTAGCCGCACTGCAGATACTTCCCACAGGCCACTGTCCTTACAGGACTGTCCCTATGATCACACACTAGGGAGTTTCCAGGTTAAAGAATTACAAGAAGGCCAAAGAAACATCAGTGCTGTGTTGTGTACAGAGAACAATAGCCCTGACCACAAACTCATGTGCCCTACCCCACCCCTAAAGTGACCAACCCCCCCTTCCTCAAACTAAACTCTTAGTTAACAGTTAATCAGGGAAGGAGGTCTGGACAGGTCTGTCCTTGTCCTAAGGAGTATCAAAATTGCATTTGGTGGGCAGATAAGAGCTAAATTTTTAAGTGCTGACACAATCAACAGCTGCCAGGTAATTACCAACCTCTCATTCCATGACAAAGGACTTGCATTTTTATGCCAATTTTCACTTTTTTTGTGAGTGCTTTGGAACAATGCATTGCTCAAGGCAAAACAGAGTGGGATAAACTGGGAAACCAACCATGCAGAAAGATTTGATTTTGTTTCTCACCCAGCTTAACCCTATGCACATCTTTCTATATATTATATAAATATTTTCTGCCTCTGGATAGGCAATGCCTTTGAGCCTCGTACTGTACAGTGCTCAATATCTTCTGTCTGCATGGCGTGGACATTAAGAAACCGAGTGTGGGTGCCAGAGGCAAATGCATCTTCCCCAAAGTCAGCACTTACCTAGAGGGAAATCATTGGGCTGGACCACATGGAGGAAGGTGTGCACCATTTGGTAAAGAGGGCCAATTATCTTGGTGTCGAAGGTGTCTTCAGTCTCATATTCTATGGTAAGCAATTCATAATTCAAAGCCGCAGGAGTGATCGTGGAGGCAGGCTGCCCTCCTGAAGCAGTACTTCCATACAGCCCCAGTAGCAGCAGGACACTGAGTACAAGAGCCATAGTCAGCCTGCTTCCCCAAGCATGAGGTAGTTTCTGGAAGCTCGGGGGAAATGGGCCTTTCCTGGGCTGGTGAAATCTTCTGCCTCTTGGCTGGTTTCAAAGAGGGCAGAAGAATGGTCTCCAAGGAGGTCATTCACTCAAAGTATCAATCCCTGGTAGGGAGAGAAAGAGCATTGATTACTCAGAGATGGCTTGCCTGCCCCAGGAGCCCACCCGGAGGAGATGGCATGGCTTAGACTTAAACACTCAGGACTAATCGGCGTGCATGGAAATCGAGCACACAGCCTGCTCCAGAGCTGCAGGTAAGGACTAGAAGGAAGCTGCTTCCTGGAGGATGGAATGATTCAGAACATAGCCCTCCGAGGTTGAGAAACACCATGCGGGGTTCAGGAAGCTGTTTGTTCTTGGAAACGGACGTTTATTCAGCACTTTCTGTATTCCAGGTACCATCCTATATGCTTTTAAGGCGTAATCACACTTCATAGATGAGGGATGCAGAAGGAATTTTAGTAACCTGCACAAGTGACCAGGCAGTCATAACAGAGCCAGAATACAACTCAGTATTTTCCCTTCAGAGTCCAAGCTCTAACCAGGGCAGTAAGGCTCTTACACTCCAGGCTCACCCTCCCAAGTTCCCACTGGTGCCACAGGGGCACCCAGCCATTGAATAGTCCTGAGCTGTTTTAAGGTTCTGCTGTCCTTGCTCTGAAGATTATGCTGCTTATGATACCTTATATGCTGTTTATTTGCTAATCGATTGCATTCCTGGCATCCATCACTGTACCTAACTCAATCCTGCAGGGCATGGTCTCAAGATCATGGACAAACAGATATTGAAATCTGTTTTTCTAATAAGCTCACGAGGTTATTCTATGAGACCCTTCATTTACAAGTCACAGTCTCTAATGACTGGGCACCCAGGAAGTGAAAGGCAGGGCCACAGGAGGCTCCTGTCCATCCTTGAAGAGATGGTGAGAAACAGAAATCCTAATGATGATTACCACCACCATGTCTGGGGAGGGAGAGGGACACAGCAGTGACAAGGGGCAACATAGGTTTTTTGTCTGTTTGGTTTTTATTTTTCTCTTTTTCTATTATAACAGAAGGCATCTCTACTCAGCAGGTAAATCTAAGAAATTAAGAACCCAAAACACCTGACTTCTTATACCATTTCATGAGGGTAAGTAAATCAGCAAGCAGCCTAGAGGTAGGATCTAGAATGCACAGCTCACCAGTGTTACACGAGGAGACTTCACTGCATACTTGGTTCAGAACACACAACACACACACATGCACTGTGCATACCTTCATGCCATGAAACACCAACGAACACTGCCAGAAATGCTTTAGTTCAGACTCCAGACTACTGCACCTTATGGAATGCAGCATTTCTTACTAACATACAAGAGTTCTGATGTCATAGAAACATAATGGTTTAATTACAGAAAACAAGGAACCTTAATGTTTTTCTGTCATTTCTCCACAAGCTTCCTACTAGTGTATCTTTGGGTAGTACTATGTTAAACAAACAAGCACATTCACTTTAATGGCATGCAAATTTGCTTTAAGTATATGGTAGATTATATAGATGCTAAAAATTGTTTGAAAATAAAATTATTTTATCGTCTGTGATCAGCAAATGTTTGGTTTGCATGCCTATATTTCCAGATTTGTATTAAGAAGGTAAAAGCAGTTGAAGTGACTCTGTCTAGAACACAGGTTTTCTTTTTTTTTTTTCTTTCTTTCTTTCTTTTTTTCTTTTTGGTGCTAGATAGATACTAACTTTCAGGATAAGGATAAAGTTGCCCTAAAATTCAAACTGGGAAAGGACATGGGGACAATGAAGAACTGCCTGTATTCGAAGTAAGATCCTGTTGAGAGCAGATCAGGGATATGCCAGTACAAAATGCAGGACAGGACCCACCACCAAAGTTTAAAACAAGTGCAGATTAAAACTAGACAAGAGGTAGGAAATTTTGAGCAGTCCGAATGAAGACTCGAATTCCTATCTAATCCCTCATATATTGCCTCCTTTTCTAGCTCCCATCCTGCTCCAGTTAATGCACAACCTAATGCCTCTGCAGTCTTCCTCCAGTAAATCATAGGCTGCTTAGGTCTCCAGATGGCTCCTGGGATCAAGCTCTACCACAGCCACACTGTGCCTGTGACCCTGGTGATGGCTCCCAAGGGCTCTTTCTGTTCCTCCACTCCCCTTCTCCACACATACACACATACACAAAGCCTCAGCTAGTTCTTTGCCAAAGGATTTCAGAGTTAGATGGATTAAAGGCTCAGGTGCTAAAAAAGGCACACTTCCTGGTAATAGGACCAAGCCACAGACACAGATAGAGCCTCCTCTAGAGCTACATATAAATAAGCTCCCAGGCTCCCTCTGTGAAAATGAACAGAGGAAATCCCAAAGGAAAGAATACACCCCTGCTCACCAGGGCAGAGATAGAGGCACCCATTATTTCAGAGGCCAAGTGAGATCCAATATATGCATTTCTTTACAACCCCTGCACAAAGCGCAGGTCCCTCTTCAATATTAAAATTTAAGAAAATATCAGTCTCAAGAGTTACAAAGCAGGCAACTGATGAAGATCAAGTCTAAAAGAAAGATTTTATCCTCAACTTTAGTGGATATAAAAACCCCAGGCAGAGGTGAATCTCTGACTTTGAGGCCAGCCTAGTCTACAAAGTAAAGTTTCAGGGCATCCAGGTTACACTGGAAAACCTTTTCTAAAAAAAAAAGAAAGAAAGAAAGAAAGAAAGAAAGAAAGAAAGAAAGAAAGAAAGAAAGAAAGAAAGGAAGAAGGAAGGAAGGAAGGAAGGAAGGAAGGAAGGAAGGAAGGAAGGAAGGAAGGAAGGAAGGAAGGAAGGAGGGAGGAAAGAAAGGAAGAAAGGAAAGAAGGAAGGAAGGAAGGAGGGAGAGAAGAAAAGAAAAAGAGATTTTAGCACCCAATCAGGTGTCAAGAGCTGACCTCAAAGAGCACACAGCATATTCATCTGCATAAAATAAACTCTGGGGCTGGAAAGGTGGCTCAGCAGTGAAGAGCACTTCCTTGCCTTGGTGGTCCTGCAAAGGACCTAGGTTCAGTTCCTAGTACTCACATAGTGGCTTGAAATAATTCAAAATTCCAGTTCCAGGTAATCTAATATCTTCTGGCCTCCATAGCCACCACACACAAACATAGTGTACATACTAGCATGCAGCAAAATACTCAAACACATAAAATAAAATAATTTTTTAATTTAAAAAATGAATATCGACTTAAAAGTACTGACAGCCAAACTTAACTACTAAAATAGGGTTTATTAATCTGCACTTTAATTTTTTAAGGATGTATTATGGGGTAGGAGGTAGGTGTTGGCCACTGAGTCAAAGGACAAGTTTCAGGGGTAGCCAGAGTAGGTTCTCTCCTACTGTGGGTTCTGGGATTGAAATCATAGCTTTAAGAGTTGTTTGTTTTGTTTACTCCACTGAGGCATCTTGCCAGCCCTAATTTGCATTTTAACTAACTCCCCTGAAGGTAGCAAAAGGTTATAAACTAACATTATTCTTAGAACATCAGCCTGCCCCATTCCTGCCACTTTCCAAGGACATCACAGGTTTTCTGGATACAGCTGCAGGAGCACAAATTAAGGGATAGACACCTTGTTCCTGTTGCTTTGAACTGATCTGCCCCAGATGCAGTGTGGGGGGCACGGGATACTGATTCCCCCTGTTATCCTTGGGACTCGGTACAGAGGAGATACTCAATAAAGGATTGCTGAAATAAAATGGGGAAGAGACTGGCACAAAGTTGAAATCTTTACCTCCTCTGAAGCTGAGTCAAGCATCTACCTGTTGGCAGTCTTACACCCTTGGGAAGGACAGATCCTGGCCTACCTCGAGGATTGCTTGTGGCTACTCTCCAAATCAGGCAGCAGGCGATCTCTTCACTGTCAGCCAAGGCAGGCCTACTGATCCACCATTCTGGGTGGATCACATATCTTGAGACCTTCACCATTGCCTTTGGAATCTCTTCTCTCTCCCAAGTTCATTCCCTTAAACAGGCAGTAGTTGGCAATGCTGGCCTGGCCGTTTCCGGGTTAACAGGACACAGTGTTGGTTTCCACTCCAAATACACTATATTCAACCAGGGAAAGGAACTCACTAAAGTTAGTTTTAAACAAGATTTTGTTTACCTCTCAAGATTCTAAGTCTGAAGTCTGGAGAGCTACATTTCTGCAAAGACTGCTTTGAAAACCAAACAGGGTGACCCACTAGCTTCATTTCTTTTCTTCTTATGATGGAAAGTGCTTTCTCTCCTTTTTACAAGGACCTCTGTGGTAGATGTAGATGTTTGTCTTCTAGGGTGCTGCTTCCGGGATAAGGGGCTATTTGACTTCTGAGTCCACCTTTATGAGTCCTCTGGGGAGCAGCCCTACCTCTCACTGTTAGGCCTGCTGGGGTGCCCAAATAGGTCCTGAGGGTGAATCAGTCTAGGCTGGTCAGATGGTTTCTCTTGGAGCATATATTGAAGCTAAGTGGTTTCTAATTCATTTTAGAAACGAAGGCGGCAGTACAGCAGCCACATCCAAAAGCTTCCATGCTCAACACAATTATACACCAATCAGAGGGCCTGGTCACATGCCCTGTGGTGCTAAGCCTGGCTATCCAATCCTCCTGACACTTACTAAGTCTCTGTCCTCGAAGAACATGTTTGTTACACTCATGCTTTACAAACTATAAGTTTGTAAAGTTTACACACTCATAGTTTGTATTATTTGTAACAAAGCTTCCTGGTCCTTAAAAACCAGGAGGTGGTTTTTGACAACAGAAAAAAAAAACTATTTCCCTCAAATTATAAACAAAATCAACAATACTTAAAGTACTATTTTCTTTTTTTTTAAGATTTATTCTATTTTATTTTATGTGTATGGGTATTTTGCCTGCTTGCATACATATGTGCACCACAAGCATGCCTGTTTCCGTGGATTCCCTGAAACTGGACTTACAGACAGTTGTGAGCTGCCATGTGAGTGCTGGGAATTGAATCCCAGTCCTCTGGAGGAGCAGCCAGTGCTCAACCACTGAGCCGTTTCTCCAGCTCCTAGTGACGTTATTTTTAACCTGTTCTTTGATGTGTTTGTTTACTCCATTGAACTAGAACACAGAGAAAGAGTTCAACATAGAAATCATAAGGAAGTCCATAAAAATTTTTATGTAACACTTCAATGAAAAAACTAAAGTGCCCTGATAAATAGTAAAAATCCCAAGTTTCAAACAGGGTCCCCACTTACTAATTCTGTGACAATGACATTCTCATCTGTGAAGTGGGCTTTTGCATGGGGTTAAATGGTTAACATGATAACAGGTAAAGAACTTGACACAATGTGCGCAGTTCACAAATTACTCATGCTCCGGGCTACCCACTGAGACCCTAAGCTCTTGCAGACAGATGCCAGCTCCATGTTGATTCAAACAGGTACATTCACAAATGAATGAGAAAAGTAAGTCACCCATGCTGAACCCTATGAATTTGTCAATATTCAATTGGTCAATCAAAAAAAAAAGAAGTTTTTCATATTGTTTAATGTAACTCATTGTTCAAGTTGTTCAGGTCACTAGTGAATCGGGATGGAGGGGCCTGCTAGGACCCCAGTCATTCACTCGCTTAACAAAGGCCAGCAACCACCCACAAGAAGCGGAGCAAACCTTTCTCTCCAGGGCATGAGAAAAGTCCACAAAAGAACAAGAGAGCAACAGAGCGGGCTCCGGGAGCAAGCAGGAGCTGCAGGAAGCCTGGGCACCTTTCTTCCCCGGCCTTTCCCTCCAAGCCACCACCAGGCAGGGTGCCCTCCCTCCCTCTTTCTCCTCCTTCGCAAGGGCCTCTCCCGGGCTGCGGAACACAAAAGAACCGGCTGCGAGGAGGCGCGCGAAGCTAGGAGCCTCGGGAATCCACCGAATCCGCCGTCGCCTGGGGGAGGGGTCGTCCGTGAGACCCGCGGTCGGGAGCTCCACCGCGGCTTTTCCCCTCCGAGTCCCCGTTGGGCAGGAGTTGAGGATTGGAGCCCAGCTCCCCACTGTGTCTCTCCGACCCGCTCTCGGAAACTTATCCTGAGCCTCTATCCTCCAGCAGCCACGAAGCTCTGTCTGGACTGTCCACCCTCCTCTTTGTTGTCCCCAGCCCCCACATTCTGTCAAGGTATGCCCGGAGAGGCTCTGGTCTCCATCCCTAGGAAAGCCCAAGGTCTCGGCGCTGTGAGTCCTGGAGGGCTGGTTGGAGCCAGAGCTTCCAGCCTCGGGTGCGTGTCCTCTGCAACTGCCGCGGGGAGGCGGTTTGCTCTTGCACCCGCGTTGCCTTCCCGCTCCGGCCAGTAGCAATGTGCGTCTCCCGGGCCTTCCCCAAGGTTCTCCTTACCGCAGAAGAGTTCTTAAGACAGGGACTGAGTCTCCTCTAGCCGCCTACCTCGAGAGCGAGCCGTGGCCTGGGAGCCTAACCACCGCCTGCCTGCTCACTCGGCGGAACCCAGCGACCTCCACCCCTCCACAGGATGGAAGGAGCACCCGAGCGGAGCACTGCAGCGCTGAGCGGGCCAACACCGCGGGAAAAAGTTTGCGCGCTTTACCCGATCCTCCCAGATTTCGGGATCGCTCAGTAGCCGGGACCCCGACCACCCCTCAGCCCCTCCAACTCTGTGAAGGCAATCTAGGCTTTCCCCACCTGCTATGGAAGCTGGGTAAGGCGCTGGGAGACCTCCTCCACTCTCCATCCCTAGCCCTGGTTGTTCTAGAAAAGGGTGCGTGCAACCCTGCGCCGGGTCCATACTCTTAGCTACTCACCACTCCTTTCTAGCTCCTGCTCCGGTCTTGGCGTCCTCCAGTCCCTCACCTCCCGGCTAGGGTCCCTCCGCATGGTTCATGAATTATTTAAAGTCCGGCCTTGGGAGACCACCGAGGTGGCTGGGTGAGAACCCGCCCCGCTGCCCCGCCCCGGGTTGGCTAGGGGAGCAAGAGGCAGACTACCGGACCCCCAGGATTCTTAGAACTTGTTGAGTCCTCTTGGGTCCCTGGATGGAGATCTGGGGATGGAGCTAAGGAAATAAACCAACTCCTTCAGAAACATACTTACTCGTTGGTGAGCTCGAGGCCAGGTGAGTATTTACCCGGCTCAGTAATTTAAAGAACACTAAGCCTTCAGCTCTGAGCACGCTGATTGGACCTTCTGAGCAGCTCCGACACAATGCCCTGGGGACACCCACGGGACATAGCATTTATTTCCTGCAGAAAGCTCTGCTCAGCCTCAGAACACCCTTCCCTATCACCTAATCTTAAATCTCTCCTTGGAAGGCCACTAGAAGCTAAAATCTCTAGTCTCGGCGCACCCTTCCTGGCCTCTTCAGACACGGTTACTGGTGCCCAGTACATTTTATTAAAAACAAAACTAAAGGAAAATAAAATAAAACCAAATTATATTCCTGCTCTGTCAGGGGATGGAGGCTACAGTAGCGCTTTTTATTGACTCACACTCCTGGATTCATCCAAAAGTGGCTGGAGAACAGACACGGGTAAGAAAAGCACCACTGGGACATGTCTACCACCAAAAGATGCTTAGTGAATGTGTATGGTGGTTAGGTGGATGGACTGATAGAAGAAAGAATGCCTGGAAAGATGGTGGAAGGATGTGTGTGTGGGCAGATGAACTTTAAAAAAGATTTTATGTGTGTGAATGCTTTGCCTCTGTGTGTGTGTATTTGTGTGTGTGTACCAGATGACCATGGAAGTCAAAAGGTGTTGGCTCCCCTGGAACTGGAGTTACAAATGGCTGTGAGCCGCCAAGTGAATGCAGGAAACTGAACTCATGTCCTCTGCAAAAAAAAAAACAAAACCCCCCCCCAAAAAAAACACACACACACACAATAAAACGAGGGTGTGCATATTTCCAAGTCTAGACCGGGGAGTTCAGAAAGACCCCTGAAAAAATAACACAGAACTGTGGCAGGCAATGTTAGGGAACCAGAGGTGTCTAAGATTGCCAGTTACCCTCTTTTTCAGTCTCTGGTGCTCCCAGATTACAGCCCCCCCCCATCAACTGTCCTGCTCAGAGACAGACATTCCAGTGAGGCTGGTGTTGTGGTGAGACTTGACCTCTCGCTCCTGAGAGCTGTGCTTGAGCGGCCTATTTCACCAGCATAGATGCTGATGGCCTCATCCCGCTGACTCTCAGCTTCCAAGTCTCAAAAATTACAGGAGTGACCACCCAGAATAATTTCATTCCTAATAATATTCACAAAGTAAGAGAAGTGGTGCCATGAGGCTTTAGGCCAAGTGTCTGAATGAAACTTTATATAGCTTTAACAAGAGCTTTCTGAAATCCTGTTAATGATTACCTATAATGATACAGGTTTAATAACTTGTCTGAGGTTGCATTGTTAGAGAAGACTCAAATCTTAACCCAGAACCCAGAACCTTTTCTGGGTCTCCAGAACCCAGAAAATAGGTGTGTCTTTGAACAGTGTCACATTGAATTGAAATGGGTGACCATTGCTGTGTAACATTTCCTGAGGGTGTGTGTGTGTGTGTGAGAGAGAGAGAGAGTGAGAGAGAGAGAGAGAGAGAGAGAGAGAGAAGGGGGGGGGTCTCTCCACACAATGCATTAATTGACAATAAACCAAAGAAACGTTTCTTTCTAAATCTAGCTTGGTGAAATAAATAGTTTGGGGAAGGTTATTTACAAAAAGATGAGGGCCCCTTATAGGACTATGGATAACCTAAAGGTGGCTACATCAGTGGAGAAGCCCATACTAGCACAGGCGACAGCTCACTGAGCTACGTTGCTGGAACTTGGCTGGAGCTCAGTACACAATTTGCAGCTCCGCTGAAGACCAGAGCGCTTGTGTAATGCTGCTCTGGGGTCTTGTCTTACAACTTTCTAAGCTGTGCTGAGCCTCCTGTTCCTTGGTTTACTGAGTCTTACCAACCTCCCTCTTCCTGTAGAAAGGCTATTTCGACTCAAAGGAAATGGCTACACAATCAGCTGCCTTCACATTACTCAGGACACTTAATGCTTCAACAGTTCCTTGTATTTTCATGTTCTACCCTAACACCTATCTGCCTGAACCGTTGTTTTTGTTTGTTTGTTGTTTTTGGTTTTTGTTTGTTTTTTCAAGATAGGGGTTTTCTGTTGTAACTCTGGGTGTCCTGGAACTCATTCTGTAGACCAGGATGACCTCAAACTCACAGTGATTTGCCTGCCTCTGGGATTGAAGGTGTGTGCCACCACCACCTGGCCTCCTGAACCATTGTATATGTTCAATGTGAACAAATGAATAAGCAAAACACAGTGATAACAAAATAATAATAACAAAAACAATAGCGAATCACAATGATAAGATGTATCCTATGTAACCTTAAGCAGAAGAGACAGCCCAGCAGTTACAACCTCTTACTGCTCTAGCAGAGGACACAAATTCAGTTCCCAGCACCATGTAGATGGCTCACAACTGTCTGTAAACCCAGCTACAGGTCTCCTGTAATACCACCTTCTGGTCTCCTCTGGCAACTGCACTCACACACTGCACATACACACTGAAACATAAAATAAAGCAGCTTTAAATGTAACAAGGGTGATATGACTTTAGAAATGAAGCATTGGGTAGGGCTATTATAGCTCAGTAGAAGAACATGTGTTTAGCATGTCCAAGGTTTGGGTTGCAATGCCACATGAAGAGAGGAGGAGGAGGCATGCAGATATGATGAGAAATTCCCATAATTCCAGCACTGGGAAGACTTGGTATTCAAGGGCAGCATGGACTACAAATGCAAGAAGGTATTATTTAGCTATTGCCGGAATACACAAAAATTGATAATTCAATAGTTATTTCCTTGAAAAGATACTTCTTGTGGCTTTAGGTACTTTTCTTGCAGTCACTAAAACTAATGCAAAACATGTTTGTGAATAATTATTCTAGTTAACCTGACAATTTCTACCATGAATGAGGGTGTTCTGAAAGGAACAATGTTGCTTTTCACATTCCCTGGGCAGTGCTGCTCTAGGGGGCTTCGAAGATGGCTAATGGTCTCCATGGTGAAGCTTTGCAAAGGGGCCTATCACAGGCTCAGCATGGAGTCCTTTGCTATCTGTACTCTGGAGCCTGCTTTCTTCACTTACTTGGGATTTAAGAGGGCTGGTGATTTCAAGTGCCTGTATCAGCTATTTTGAGCCTGCCCTGGGGATAAAGGTCATCTAGATTTGGAAGAAGTTGTGGAACAGGACCATAGAAGTCTTGTTCCTCAGATGAACTTAAGCTGGAGGGCATAGGGCTGTAGTAGAGCAGAACTACTAGAGGCATTTGTGATTGATTATAGCAAAATGATTATTTTTAATAATTAAAATAATGGTGTTTTGTGTCACTCGAACACATGGCAGCATACCTTTAGATAAAAGAATTTTGCATCTCAACACTGCCCTTACAATTAAAATTTGTGTAACACTTAGCCATAGAGAGAGGGAGAAGGAAGTGGGAAGAGAGGGGGAAAAAAAGACAGAAAGAGGGAAGGAGGGAGGTAACTTGAATAGCTTTAAGCAATCCAACATTTCCCTGTAAATATTTTACTGCATGATTTCCTGTTCCTCTTCCTTTTTTCTACCTTACCTCTGGGCTGTGCTACTAAAAATAACATTACTGGTATTTAATAACCAAATGCAATAAAACATTCCTCTTGTACTTTAGGTATGATCTGTGCCTGATCCACCAGGTTAGTCCACAGCCTAAGTCAAGGGCAGAGGTAGACAGCTTCCAAACAGTGAAAAGAGAGCAGATGGGAGAGCCAGACAGAGCCAGGGAAAGATAGCATCATCCTGATTGAAAGCTGGGGAGAAGTTGGCAAACTCAGCCAGTGGTTTAGGGGGAATAGGTGTGGGATACTTTTGTGTTTTGTGCTTGGGAGTCTACTTTCTGGTGAGTAACTATTTCAAATAAATTCCTGGTCCTTAGAAACAGTTCTCATCTCAGATGATAGTAATATGCGCTAAATCACATGGAGCATTTAATTAATAACCAATGAAGACAATCAGTGTCAGAAAACCAGAGTCACAAGATGTGAGAGCATCTCACCACCCTACTTGACTCTGCAAGGAAGAAGAGGCTCCAAATAAGTGAGAAACTGGCAACATGAGGTAGGCACAAACCCATCACTCTCAACTCAAAAGCTGTCAGTTGTCATAATCCACTCAAGGTGCAGCCAAGAACTAACAGCCTAAAGCAAAAGTCCCACTTGTGCTGAGCAGTATGTTTCTGCCTTCCTTTAAAAACTTCCTAATTTGCACTCCTCCACATCAGCTGAAAGTTGACAAGCTTTTCATCTAGGAAAAAAAAAAATTTGCTTGAGCTTCCCAATTGCCCATATAAATGTCATTCTTCAAATCACCCTTTGAATGAGTTCAGTTACAGCCTCTTGGTGGCTGCCTCATTAATACATGAGCTGAGCAAACTCTTTCACACTAACTGTGTATTTGCACAGGAGTCATGTTTCTTAATTCCTTGAAAATTAGAATTTAGAAACCCTATTGGGGCTTTTTATCTCCATGGAGACAAATGGTAAAGTTTTAAATATTGTACAACTGATTCTTAAATTAAAATTAGACTATGTGCAGGAAAATTGAACCCCATGGTTACTGCTAAACAAGCATTAAAGAGATTCTAACGTGGACCTAGGATTATAGCAGCTGTCACTTTGCTGGGGCAGAATTGCTTCATACACACACCAGAGGTTCAGTCCATGCCCCTTTCTAAATCTCTCCCACAACAACCCCATTCAGGGCAATCTTACGCACAATGTTCCAAGCAGCTGCTGAAGACAAAAGGAAACAGCGGAAGAGCTAGATTCCAATGGACTCCCTTTGACTGCTGAGAACACAGAATGATTTCTTGTTTTTAATTAACAAGCATGAAAGATGTTTTGTGCTTTGTTTTGCTTTGTTTGTAGAGCTGCAGATTACACCCAGGACCTCATCATGTTAAGCCACACGCCCACCACAAACCTGAGGTGTATGTCAGCTGGGGTTTTGTCAACCGGACACAAGCTAAAGTCCTCTAAGAAGACGGAATTTCAATTGAGAAAATGCACCCAGGTTGGCCTGTAGGCAAGCCTGCGGTGTCTTTTTCCTTGACTGATGATTGATGCTTCAGGGCCAAGCTCATGTGGGTGGTATCATCCTTTGGCAGGTGGTCCTGAGGTATTTATGAAAGGAAACTGAACAAGTTAGGCTGAGCAAGCCAATGAACAGCATTCCTCCATGGTTTCTGCTTTAATTCTTGCCTCTAGGTTTCTGCCTGTAAGATCCTTACCTGTAAGATCCTTTCCTCCCCAAGTTGCTTTTGGTCATAGTGTTTATTACAGCAACCGAAAGCAAATTAGGTTCTTAAATTTAAAAATTAAAATTTAATTTAATTTAAAATTAAATTTTAAATTAAAGCAAACTAGTTCTTAAAGATCAATATTCATTTGCAGCATTCGAATAGACTGGCCTTACCCATGAAGACCGGAGAGCATCAAAGTCAGTTTGCTAGAGGGAGATACTTGTAGGAGTCGTGCTTAGAAATGGTCACAATGGGTTAGATGGCCTAACACGTCTCAATGGCAGAGATGAAAAGAACAGTTTCCAGAACTGTTTATATTATGGGGGAGAAGAAGTACAAGTAAGATAAGAAAGCATTCTAGATTCAGAGGTTTTGTTTATTTCTTTGGGGAGTTTGTTGTTTTTAATCCCTTGCTTAGTACTGGAGGTTGGAAAACTCCTTATTACAGGACAGAGCTGTTCTGTGCACGCAGGGATGTTTAATGATATCCCAAGTGTCAACTCCATCAGTTTTAAGTAGTCCCCCCAGTTATAGCAACCTTGAATATTCAACCCCAGAGTTTGTTTTCTTTTAAAGTCTTAGGTTGGAAAGATGGCTCTTCCAGAGGACCTGAGTTTATTTTCCAGCAGCCACGTTAAGCAGCTCACAACTGCTTTAACTTCAACTTCAGTGGACACAATTCCTTCTGGCCTCTGCAGACACCTGCACTCACATGCATACACCAGGCATAGGCAAATATGTAATTTCTGAAAGCAAAAATAAATCACAGCAAAATCAGTATTGCACTTGGGCTGAATCTTATCAGGTATATACTATAAAGGCATTGATAGCAATTTTGCAAATGACAAGGATTAGGATCACAGTTTTCTTTGTACTCAGCATATTACTCTGTACTCAGCCTACATGACCCAATTCTGTTCCCCGTCTAGCCCTGTGGACAGGAGACTCTCTGGAACCTTATCAGCCAGCTAGCCTGCTGTATACATGGTGGTGAAAAGCAAAGAGACCTTGCCTCCAAACAAGATGGAAGAGAATCAACACCTGAGGTTCCAGGTTGTCCTCCACACGTGCACCATGCCCTCCCCCAAACCACACACATATTATTTAAAAAGAAAAAAAAAGGTGATTGAGCAAAGAGGTCTGCTGTAGAAGTTTATTTTTATTGTGTTTAAAATATTGTTTTGTGCACTGTTGGGTGAGGGGGTCCTTAGGTCTTGGCATTTTGCATTATCTGCAGGGGGGATGTTTGATTGTACATGTTCTGCATGAGCTATCAAATAGAGCTATCAGTAGAACACCTGAGGAGTTCTGAATCAATAAAACACTTGAGCTCAGATGTTCAGGGTTCCACTGTAGAGTAGGGCCTGAAGTCATGCTGATCCAACATGGAGACAAGGAAGAAGAGAAAGAAACTCCAGATCTCAAAGAGTCAGGTAAAGTATGCTCAGAGCATTTCCCAGAGGATAGAGATTAAGGTATTAATAAAGGAAAGCTATATAAGAGAATGTTGTAAATAAGAAAGAAGCTCTGAGTGAGAGCCATGTTTCAGACAAATCTTTGGGATGAATATTCATGGTGAAAACAGAGGTCAGCTGAGAGCAGGGAAGAAGCAAGGTTTCCATGGCTTTTTCTGATCATGGGAAGCAACGCTTCCTTCTACTGCAGGCAGCAGCCAGGACATGGAAAATGGAAACCAGAGCATTCTGTTCTATAAACTGGATTTGTTGATGACTTTGTGTGTGTGTAAAGCCCAAGTAGGTCTTGTGTTTGAGGTCTATGAAGAAGGGTGTATGTTTCCCAATAGCAGTGGTGAAAAAGAATGCTAAACCTCTAGACTGTTTGCACTGGCCCAGGATCCCATCCTGTAGCAGGAACCACAGCTTAGAGCCAAAAAAGCTGCTAAGTTAAATTGAACAGCTTTTTTTCTTCTGCAAACCTGACTATAAGCAGTCTGGATACTGGTGATGGTGACGAGAACTCCACCCACGAGGAAACCCTTCTTGCAGACAAGGTGACCTGTTATTTTCCTGCAAATCACACTCTATCTTAAAAACTGGAAAGTGTTTCCTCAATGTCAGCATACAGAAGCTGTCTTCCAGAACTGGCCGAGGTTGTATCTCATGCTTGCAGCTGAACTTGATACTGTAAGAGTCACCCAGTTGTTACTGGTTTTGAAGGCATGAAGGGTCATGAAGAGCTGCTGAGGCACTGTGAGAGGCCAGGAGAGATCATTGGAAAAAGTGCAGCCTCTGCGGCAGTTGAAGGACCAGATTGAAGAGGTCATGCAGAGAAGTTGACGCTTGGCACCGTGAAGAGAGCCCAAAAGAGGCTATTAGTGAAGGTGCAGCCTCAGTAGCAGTTGAAGACCCAGAATGAAAGGGCTCATGTAAAGAAGTTGATGCTTGGCACCATGAAGAGAGCCCAGGAGAGGCTATTGGTGAAAGTGCAGCCTAGTTGCAGCAAAAGACCCCAGCATTCTGAAGATGCCAGTACCATAGGACGATAACCAAGAACAGCAGCAGCAGTGGAGGGGAGCCAGCCAGAACCTGGAAGGCAAGCTGTGTGTGCTACAGAGGGCAGACCCAGAGAAGTGACCTAAGCCCTTTGGAGGAGCCCAGAAGATCATGAGTAAATTCCAGATATTTGACATTGATAATGTTTTTCTACTGTCCAAAGACATTGTGAAAAGCCTGGTAGTTGTTTGGTTTCATTTGGTCCTGTGCGTTAGCAACTCCTGGTTGTTTCTCTTGTAAATAGTTTTACTGGTGTAGTGTTAAATTGTGTTGTATAAATGAAGTGATTTTTTTGGCTCATACAGAAAAGGGGAATAGTTGTAGAAGTTTATTTTTAGTTGTGTTTAAAATATTGTTTTGTGCACTGTTGGGTGAGGGGATCCCTAGGTCTTGGCGCTTTGTAGTGTCTGCAGGTGTTGGATATATGTGGGGGATGTTTGGTTGCACATTGTGCCGCGCCGACCTCGACCAGCAAGGAAAACACGACACGACTGGTTCCTTCTCAAGGCAGTTTAATCAGGAAGTTGAAAACAGGAGAGAATGGCCCCGATCCCCAGGAGCAAGCCGCTTATATACACTGCAGGAACCGTGGTTCTTCATGATTGGCTACCTCTGCAACACCTCATTTGCATATCTGCTTTTGCGGGTTAGTTATGGGTGTGTTACTAAGAGCCAAGCTGTTCTCAACTGTAGCACATGCGCAAAGCTGTTGTTTACTACTAAGCTGTGTGGAAGCCGGCGCCATCTTAGCATTGTGCTGGAATGGCGTCCTACAGCACATGATCTGCATGTGCTATCTGTAGAACACCTGAAGAGTTCTGAATCAAAACACCTGAGCTCGGATGCTTAGGATTCAAGTATGGTGCTTGCTGTGGTGGTGGTTCCCTATGCTGAGGTCTGGGAGAGTTTGCACATATGAATATGCCTCCTATGTCTTGTCCTTGCTGGGCCACCATGGCAGCACAAAACTACAGAGGTCCGTAGTAAAATGGAATAGAACTACTACTGAAATTTCCTAGCGACAGAATGGGATGTTGCTTAGCACATCATAGGTCTTCAATGAATTCCGGAGAAAAACCAAGGGACAACAGTGAGATGTTAAGCTCTGAAGAAGATAAATAACTGTGGCAACAGCAAAAGCATTCTGAAAGGTTGATAGGATATACTACAGGGCAGCCCAAGGCACCTGTTGCTGTCATTTATTAACCTACTGGCACTTGCCAAGCACTGAATTGCATACATTCTCTTAATTAAAGCCTAACAATGGGGGGAAAGGTTGCTTATTCATTTTCCAGAGAAGGAAATTGAGACAAACAGACTCAGACGCTAATAAAATCACCGGGCACAGTTAGTGGTGGCAACCATTATTTTAACCACACAACACATACAATATTCTAAATAATTTTAGGAAGAATTATCTAACAAAACTAAACAAAAGTGATGTTGAATATCCATTTGATGCCATGATGGTGCTAAGTGATATAGATACAACAGTCAACACTTTCATGGAACTTTCAATTTAGGATCTGTATTCATTTCTTGAGATTGCTATGACAGTTTTGTAGAAAGGGTGACTTAAACACCATCATTGTAGAACTAAACAATTAAAAACTAATTGTAGAAAAGGTGACTTAAACATGCTGTTACACAGCCTGGAGGCTCAAATCAAGAAGGTATCTGCAGGGCTCCTTCTGGAAGCTGTGAGAACCTGTTTCAGGCTTCTCTCTCAGCTGTCTCTTCTCTTATCCCAAGATGTTCTTTGGTTCATATGTAAAATGCCCCATGTGTCTTTATACCACATTCCCTCTGTGGGTGTCTGCCTTTGTATCTCTATTTTCTCCTTTTTGAAAGGACTACATTCACCATTCACTCTTCTAACTCCATCATCTGAAAAGACCCGATTTTTAAATAAGATCCTAACTCGATCATCTGAAAAGACCCAATTTTTAAATAAGATCCTGTTAGTAGGCTCACTTACTCAACCAGAACCATATCATTCCACACCTGGAGCAACTAATGCTCTGAGAAGTTGTGTTCCTGAGGGTGCCCAGCTACAAGTGGCTGAAGTGGGATTCTGAGTTGTAGCTTTGCAGGGCACCCTGGGGGGCACTCCTAGCTACTGCCTGGAACCTCTGGCTCTGTCCGTCCCACTTCTGCCCCAGAGGATGAGCCAGAAAGGAATCAAGAGATCAGACTTGGGGAGATGCGTGGACACACAAAAACTCTTTTTGTTCAGGACAAAAGGCATACTTTATACCCCCCCCATCACGCTCCCATTCATCTCTTGAGCACGATCTTGGTGAAATGTCCTTTGCTGGTTGGCTTTCTTGATGTCATCTGTTCCTAGGTATCAGCTTTCACATCTATGCGACCACTGCCCCTGTTTTAAAACCTGGCAGTAAATTCTTAGGGAGGCCTCACTTCCTCCTACACTGAGTCTGACTGACACTAGGAGTCATACCTTTAAGCATGATGTGAAACCAGTTCTCAAGGAGGAAAGTCTTCAGAAAAATGCTCCAGAATTTATCACCTAGTGATTATAATATATAATTTGTTCATCCAACCAAAATCTACTGAAGGTATTCCTGTGCCAGCCTGGTGCAAGCACCTGAGACCCATTCATGAACAAAGTGATGATTTCTGCTTCCTTGGAGTCATTGTTCCAGAAAAGAAAACAGGTGATAAACATTAAACTGGTAGAAATTGGTGAAAGCCCTAAACACAGAGCCAGAAGGATAAAGAACACAGTGTTGAGCATGGTTGCTGGGGTGGGTCTCGGAGAGCAGGAGATGACGTGGGAGCCAGGTGGCCAGGATGGAGCAACCACACGGCAGAGGCCCTGAGCAGGTGACCTGGGAACTCCCATGAGAACCAGAGAATTGGCAGACTTGCCCCAAGTCAACGTCAATTAGCAGATAATTCACTTCCAAATCCCACCTGTTACTTCCAAGTTGGGTGCTCTTAACACAGAGAGACTGAGGAGTGGAAATCTAGGGCTGGAAGAAAAGCTTTAGCTTTCAAGAAGCACTCAGACTGTGGCAGGCAGGCCTTGCCTTCGGCACTTCAGAACACAGAGGTGATGTAACCCCTGTTGATAAGAAACTCATTGCTTGGGCCTGGTGTCTCATGCTCCGGAGTTGATGGATTAAGTTCTATTAAACGGCAGATAAAGACAAACTAATAACTTAAATGGAAAAAGTAGACTGAGGACAAACTTCAGCGGTATAACACTTACCTAGTGAGAGCAAGCCCCGGTATGTTTCTCAGGGCCACATAAAAGCAAGTGCATGCTTTTTCTTCCTTTTAATCTCTGGATCTGTATGAAGGCAACAAAGTGATGGCAGTAAGGCCGGAGGACCAAGGCCTTAGAAAACTGAGGTTAGAGGATTCTAGAGATTTTCAGAGACACAAGAGCAGAGTCATGAATCTGCATTAGAGAACATGGATGGAACTGATTTTATTCTCAAGATGCATAAATGTAAAAAGTCATCCCTTAACTTGAGGTGGGAAACCACAAAGAAAGGAAAGCTGATACAGGTGTTCATAGAAAAGCCCTCTGCTGACCCACAGCAAACATTAGGTGGACCAGAGAACTCTGCAGAAGAGGAGGAGGAATGGTTCCAGGAGACAGAGGGACAGAGGATACCAAGAGAACACGGCCCACAGAATCAACTAAGCAAGGTTCACAGGGGCTCACCGAGACTGAAGGGGCAACCATGCAGCTTGCATGGGTCTGCTTTAGGTCCTCTGCATATATATTAAGGTTATTTAGCCTAGTGTTCTTGTAGGAGGTGGTGTCTCTGACTTTTAGCTGCTCTTGGGACCCTCTTTCTCTTACTGGGTTGCCTCTCCCAGCCTCAGCATGATAGTTTATGCCTTGTCTTATTTTACTGTGTTGTGCTGTGCTCTGCTGATATCCCTGGGAGGCCTACTCTTTTCAGAAGGGAAAGGGAGGAGGAGTGGATCTGGGGAAGAGGAGGAGTTGTGGGGAGAACTGAGAAAAGTGGAGGGAGGTGAAACTGAAGTTGGGATATTTGTATGAATGAAATATAAATAAATTTTCAAAAAGGAAAAGAAAGTCCCCTGCTAAGGAGAGGTATCTGTGCAGGGCTGCTGCTGCACTGTGAGGTACAGCTGTCAGACTCAGGTCAGTGAAATCACTGAGGCCGGAGTAACATATCTGGGGATGCTTTGGACAGTTCTGAAATGTCCCACTAACGAAACATAAAAGAGAAAATATGGAAAGTGGATGGCCTGAACACTGAGGAATGGAGGTGCCTGCCTTGAATGGCTGGTGGGGGAGGGGTATGACAGCAGCTGGCAAGAGGCAAGAGGTAGGGGCAATCTAGAGTTAAAGAGCAAAGCAAGGATACACCTGTCTTGCAAGCGCTTTTGCTTGCTGTGTCAATACTCTCCTTCCTCCCTCCCTCCCCTCTCCTCATCTTCTTTCTTCCACTTCTTTTTTAAAAGTTATCTTTTGTGGTGAGATATTCAGTTCATATCCTAATAAGGAAATCCCAAGTTCCAAGAATTGCTTGCCATTGGTGCTTTTTTATTTTTATTTTCTCTTCTCTTGTACATCCTGACCTCTTCTCCTCTCTCTCTCCACTCCTCCTACCTTCCCCCATCTCCCCTATCCCTCAGATCCACCGCCCCACAACCTCCCTCTAGCCAACACTCCCTCCTCCACTTATCCCTAGAAAAGAACAATCCTCCCAGGGTTACTATTCAAACAGCACATGGTCTAACAAGATTCTTTCACTTCTTTTGAGACAAGATCTCACCATGTAGTTCTGATTGGCATACAACTTGCTATGATAACCTCAAACTCACAGAACTCTGCCTGTCTCTGCTTCCCAAACGATGGGATTAAAGGTGTGTGCCACTATGCCCAGCATGTCAAATATTTCTTGTGAAAGAAAATGTCAAGTGCCCCCAGAGCTTAGTAAATAAGTCACCTTTCCATGAGGGGTAGAGTAGTAACATGGTATTTAAACAGATCAACCTGGGGTCCACTCTGACTATGACACACCTAACTTCCTGTGTCCCATTGGGCTTCCCAAGGAGATGGCAGTAATGCATCAGAGGGATCTAGTGGGAGCAGACTCTCTCCTAATGACTACTGCAATCTGGGTGCTTATGGCTGAGTGATACATGATGACCCCTCCTTAGATCTAGCTGCTCCCTCCTCCCATCCTACAAACCCGTGACTGGTGGGGAGAGATGGGCAAAATGATACCAGAAAGATGACAGAGCTCCATGGAGTCAGCAAAGTTCTGACCCCCCCAAAATGAAGGATGCATCTCTCTTGTAGCGCCATGACTGGCCTGGCTACCTGAAGAGGACCACCTGCTCTCCACAGCTATCCTCACCCCAGAAAAGAGTCAGATGTGCAGATGGGAGCAAACATATTCCTAAAAGCAATTTAGTGCAGTTGGCTTTTCATACCTGTGTGCTGTGAATCCAAAGAGTCTACCAACTACAAATGGAAAATATTCATGAAAGAAGCATTGCAGCTTAAGTGTGCTGTAGTCTCTCTGTGGGCCAAGTCTGTCCTGAACTGTCTTCCTTGTCATTGTTCCTTAAACAATACAGAAGTGTGGCTATTTACACAGCATTTACATTGTATTTGTTATTGTAGTTCCCTAGAGATGATTACAGGAAGGAGTATGAAGCCACCATAATCTTTCTTATAGTACCTCTATGAGGAGGTACACCCAGCAATTGCCTGTTCAACCTTAGGCTGATGTCATCTGGGTTATATTGATCCCAGGGTAAGAATAATTGTTTCAAAACAATTCAGCAATCCTCATCTCACCTTTAAACCCTCTGAGCTCCTTAGTCACATTGGATACACCCATAATTCACCATGCACATGTGATCCATTGCAATGCCCTGACATTTCTGATGGGACTTGTTAACATTAAAGAGCCTATAATTTGGTTGTTTATGTTGCTATAACCTGTCTGGCCAAAAAGTATGTCACTGTATAGTAGGGGAAACAAGTGAATTCCAGTGTGACTTTTAGAGGCACCAAGAGTAGGTGCGTGCAAGGTGACAGGAGTGGTCAGTTCAGCCTCCTGTGGATCAAAAGAGGTTTCCTGGGGACTGTCCTTGCCACCAAGGCTCAGGCTTGTGATCTCAGCTACTAATGAGGCTGAGGCAAAGAGGATCACAAGTTCAAGGCCTGTTTGGGATACAGAATGAGTTCAAGGCCAGCCTGAGCAACTTAATAAAACTCTGTCTAAAAATAAAAAGCAAAAAAAGAAGGCTGGGGATACGCATATATAAGAGCACTTGACTATCATAAACAAGGCATGAGGTTCAGTCCGTGCTGGGAAAAAGAAAGAGGGAGGGAGTTATGTGGCTATTTGGTTAGAGATAGAGGATGACTGAACAGCAATGTGCTGGAACACAATGCAGCGGGGTAAAATGGTAGAGGAATCTAGAGCTCTAGAATGGGGAACACCATTTCTAGAGACGCTTATCTGCCAAGTCAAAGAGTCAGAACCATCTGAGGTGTCGGGGGAGCTGTAGAAGGTTTTAGAGTGTGGCAGTACTGGCTTGACATCAGTGGTGATCCTGATTTTATGGTGATCCTGAGGAGGATAAAAGCAGAGTGAGAACGAGAGACCAGGCAGGAAACACACCTAAGTCCCTGGAGCTGGTTCACAAGAGCTGAGGTATCCTAAAATGAGCTGGACTTTCTTGAAAGTTAACAGGTTTGGGGCCTGAAACAATCCTGATTCAACCTCCCATCCTTTATCTCTTCCTACTCGTCTGCTGGCAAGGCTTAAGTTAGACTGTTAAGGGTAGAGATCCTGACCACATGTGGTAATCTCTACCCCTTAACAGTCTAACTTAAGCCTTAGATGTGATGGGTTCAACTTGATGGCATTTAGAATCACCATGGAAAACAGACCTCTAGGTGTGTCTGTGAAGAAGTTCCTAGATTAAGCTAGTTGAGGTTAGGAGGAGCCACCCTAACTATGGATGGCACTATTCTCTAGGCTAAGATCCTGGACAGAATAAAATGGAGGAAGCTAACTGAGCATCAGCCTTCATCACTCGCTCCTTCACGGCTGCTGGTGGGCTCAATGTGACCAGTTCCTTCAGGCTCCTGTCACCATGCTTTCTCAAACATGAAGGACTGTACCTCAAACTGTGTGCAAAACAGATCTCTCCTCCCTTTCTACCTTCCTTTTCGTTCATTAGGAATTTCATTATAGCAATGAGAAAGATAGATAACACTTCTCAAAAGTCTCATGTGCCAGAGACTTAATCTCCTGCTGGTGACAATACTTTGGAGGGTCTAGAAAACTTAGTAGGTGGAGTCTAGTTGGAGGAAGTGGGTCCTTTGCCTTCTCTGCACTCTCTGCTTCCTGTCCCCACATGAGGTGAAGAACATCCTCTGCCATGATGTCTCCTCCATGTACCTGAGCCAAGCAACCATTGACTGAACCTCTGACACTGTAAGCAAAGCAAACCTTTCCTGCCTTGGGTTGTTTCTGTCAGGTATTTTGGTCACAGTAATTCAAAAGAAAACTAATGCAATAAAATCTCATTTAACCCAGTGTTCCAGCTAGACAGAGTCCATGCCCTGGCCCATCCCCATCAAGGAAGGAAAGTAACCTTCTTTTCAGGTACTCGTGATGTATGCCTGGAAATCTGGTACCATGGAGTTCACATATAGTCTTCTCCTGTATCAGCTATCATTCAGAGTACTATGTGTTCCTAAGCTCCCACTCTGTGTACCTTGTGGTGGTTTGAATGAAAATCATCCTCATAGGCCCATAAGGAGTAACACTCCTGGGAGGTGTGGCCTCGTTGGAATAGGTGTGGCTTTGTTGGAGGAAGTGTGTCACTGAGGTGGGTTTTGAGATTTCAGAAGGTCACGCCAGTCCCAGTGGCTCTGTCTTCCTGCTGTCTGCTGATCCAGACATAGAACTTCAGCCACCTAACCAGTACTATGTCTGCCTGCATGCCACCATGCTTCCTGCCATGATGATAACATGATGATAATGAACTAAACCTCTAAACTGTAAAGCAGCCCCAATTAAATGTTTTCCTTTATAAGAGTTGCTGTGGTTATGGTGTCTCTTCACAGCAATAAAACCCTAAGATATTACTCTAACCCCCAATCCATCTGAGGAAACTTTTTGATATTCCTGCTGCCAGAGTCCAGCCTAAAGCACTCAGAGCCAAGCCAACAGCCATTGGAGATTTCTTCCAGAGGCCCAGGCTCCAGGGGATGAATATATTTGGAGAGAAGAGTCTCTTCCCCAGATCTGACCTGTAATTTAGAAGTCAAGACCCCTACACATACTCCTGAACATTCTTAAGAAGCTTGGAACTGTTTTGTTGATCTTGGGATCTTATTTCTCTGATCAAAAGGTATCAAACACGCAAGCATCTTGTGGGTATGGGCAGGAGAAACAGCCTCGGGCCTCTATGTTGCTCTCAATCCCCTCTGCTTTTCCTCTCCCCATATCTCAGCCCAGGAGCTGGTGTTTTCCCTTAGTGTGCAGCATATTTGTATCTCTTCACAGAAGGACTTAGTTCACTGTGAAACTAGATTACCTGTTGAGCATTAATTAATTCATATTAATTAATTAATTCAGTTTGGATATAATCCTATTGTCCATTTTTTCTTCAGAGAACTGCTCAGCTTTTGGTTGTGCATCTTGCCAAGGTGTAAAGAGCTAAAGCTCTTTGGGGCTAAAGGCTGCCTGATGCCCCGCTCTGCAGCAGATCCTGTGTTTGAGGGACGCTTTCACATAGTACAAGGCAAGGTGAGGTGGTCGGCCCAGGATGGTCAGACCCTCAGAGGCTCTGGCTCTCCCCTCACATTTCCATTTTAGGCCATTGTTCTTGCCTCTGTTGCACATTGCTGAAACATTAAATTACCACCACTCTTGTCTCACAAGAGCAAGCTTCTTCATCTGGTTTTGTTCACCAGAATATCCCATAAGCCTGGAACTGTACCTTTCATATAAGTGGAGCTCAGCAATTTCATCCTGAGTGAACGAATGCTTGCTTTTGTCAAGCAGGAGGCGTGCGGACAGACTATAGTTGGCATAAGTGCCTATACCAGACACTCTTCTCTGCATGACTGAGTCACTTTAGTCAGAACACTTTTCTTTTCTGTATCTGTTTCCACACTGGGAATGAGTCTTATGAAGCACACAGCTGAACTGTAGAAATAAAGCAGGGATAAATCAACACAATCTTTATGACCATAGAGACAACCAAAGCACATAGCAGGTGCTAACAGGTATTCCTTCACTCAGCTTCCTTCCTTCCTTCCATCCTTCCTTCCTTCCTTCCTTCCTTCCTTCCTTCCTTCCCTCCTCCCTCCCTCCCTCCCTCTCTCCCTCCATCCCATCCTTCCTTCCCTTTCCATCTCCCCCACCCCCCAAATCATTTATAGAGCACATGTGTCAGACATCCCTCCCAGTTTTCAGGACATACAGCATTCAGACATAAGGAGGGAAAGCTTGTAGATGGTGCTCTGAATCATGGAAGTAAGAGAAGAAATTATGGGGTATGGGTGGGGACTTTTGTCTGGGCTATGGACTATGCTGGATGCTAAATGAGGCAGGGCCCTAAAGTTTTGGTCCTGACTCTGTCCTTGGTTAGACTCAGATTCAGATGCTTAGAGACCTATCTATGACCTTTGGACCTCAGCTTCCAGGTCTAAGGGTTGAAACCAGGATTCTTCTCACAACCTGTGATTTATATCCCCTCACCCCCAAGGTGAGCATAATACTGGAGCACATGTGTGATTCCTAGGAACCTTAATATTTTAATTTAGAAAATGACTGTTAAGTTACTTAATAGACACCATTATGCTGTTTGGTGGCTTCATTAGTCAATTTTTCCTGAGCCTTAAATAAAAACCAAGAAACCTCATGCTGTTACAGCATGTTAATTTGGGTATCATTCATGTGCAAGCTTGTATTATGCTTCCCAGCTGCCTTTTTCTTCATGAAGCTTCCATGCTGCTCCAGCTTTGTGTATGTCACAAAACTGTATTAGCTATGGCCTTGTTGGTGGTTGTTCAAGGGCACTGTAAAAAACTGAACATGGCATGGCTACACAGGTCCTTGAAGCCTTTTTCATAGGACAAGTATATATTCTGTGGAAGGCTGCAGGCAAATACAGGAAGTAGGTATGGGAGGGAGAGCAGTTTCTGAGATATGCTGAGCTAGTTTCAAAGCAGATATCTGCAGCATATTGTGTGTGCTTGTACATGTCATCTCATGGCACAGATTTCAGTGTTATCAGCAAAAAAAAAAATATGAGTACCCATAGAGATTCCTCTGTGTGTCTGACCACTGTGTGATCGGGCATGGCTGCCACTTTCTGAAACTGCACATTATGGAGCTTCTGTCCTGACTGGATTCTCCACTGTCTTCCAGCTTCCTTATCTGGATCCATATCCTTAGTTCAACAGGAGCCCTCAAGAACTTCTGAGACTAAAGATGTCAGTTGTAAATTGATACCCAAGCATTAAAATGAAGGTTTTCCAGGCTTGTCTAAAATGTGTCCTTGGAGCTCCATATGCCTCAGGCTAACTATGAACATGGCCCAACACAGAACCATAAACTTATTAGAAACATGATATTTGGTGGGTTATGTTTTTGTTGTTGTTTTATAACTCAATTGTGCAACTGAGTATGAATTTTGTAGATAACATTGTATCATAGTGTCAAATGGTTACCAAACAGGGTTAGTTTGACCTCTTTGCATTTCAGTCCCCCAGTCTGTATGTTAGAGCTTGCTGTGGGATATTTTAGTTATGGATAATATTCCTGTATGCTGCAGCCCAGTGATCAGAAAAGACTGTGAAACACCCCCACCTAGATCTGCTGGCAGACCTTGAGAAGTGTTAGGTACCATTGTTTTGCAGTGAAGGCCTGTGTGGGGACAGGGGGCTTGGTGGAAAGAATAAAGGACCTGGGAGGAGTACGATGCTGGGGAATGGGGGGAGAACGACGTGGGAGGCCACAGAGTGAGCTCTCTGCCTAAGCCGCCCTGGTATGGAACCCCTGAGATTTGTTATGGCTCGTGACTAATATATCAACAATGATTTAATAAATAACATTGTGAAAATCAACTATGGACTTTTATTAACAAGAGCTAGTCCCTAACATGGTGTAAGATTACGAGGTTTAAATAAGTTGATACTAAAAACACTGTGCACCTTACCTGACAGTGAACCTTTGTTGTGCCTTGCGAGGGCAGCTTCCTTCCTAATGACACTGTTATAGTTTGGATACTGCTGTGCTCAAAAGATATACTCAGTAGAGAGACTCTTTTGGGAGGTGATGTGAGGTGTGGATCTACAGAGATGTTCTTGGGTCACTGGTGTTATATCCTTAAAAAAGGATTAAGATAATTCTATTCTCCTTCTCTGTAGTTCTTACAGCAGGGTAGTTGTAAACAGAGCAAACATGGCTCCTCCCTTTCTCTGTCTGCTACCTGTTCTGAATGTACTGTTGCTATGACGCAGAGCATTCCACCGCATTCACCAGAGGCCCAACCAATATGGCTGCCTGATCTGAACCATCTGTGAATAAAGATTCATGTGTTGTTTGCCATGGATCTGTCTCTAACTTCTAGGATGCCCCTTACATTGCTCAATTCAGCTACAGAAATTCTGAGAATTCACAACTGACTCTCAAACTCTCCAGCAACCAGCCAGAGAGTAGGGTAGAAGAATTTCCCCCAGGAATACACTTGCAGCAAACCTGGGCCATCTCCCTTCAGGGCCACCTCCCCTCGCTGTAGCACTCAGGACACATATCCATTTGTCTCTCCCTCCAAAATTTCCTAGCGTGATGACGCCAGGCTCCTTGGGGCGACTGAGAACGGCACCTGGCAGTGAACTGCTTGCACGCCCCTACAGTTCAGACAGTCTCCCAATCTTTCTTGCCACAGTTCCCCTTGCACTTGGTCCTTGATCTAGGTGGCAGCAGCAGAATGGATCCTACACTACAGGAAGCAGATTATTAGAAGATGGGCACCCCAGGTTCCTCAGATGTGGGGGTCTCTCCTTCACCTTCACAGTAGGAGAAACTAGAACTTGAGCAAAAACCCTCATAACCAGATAAGACATAGGAGGAAGAAGGAGGATGTGGATAGATAGGTGAATGTCACCATGGTGAATGTCACCATGGCATCAGCCAAGTTGCTTGTTTGAATCAAAGCACACATTAAGAACACACATCAGAAAAAGCCAATCCCCGAGCAAAGCCCATTGGTCCATCCATCAGCAGGAATGATACTTTACAAACAAATATATAAACCCTGGCCAGGGTTTCAGCAACCCGTGAGGGCGGGGCAGAGTCCAGGAAATAATATGAATAAAGCCATACCTCTTATGGATGGGATAAACTTCTCTCTTTATTCCTTCTGTCCCTTCTTACTTCTCTGTTCGCCTTCTTTCCTCTTCTCTCTCTCCTCTCTCCTACTCCTGCTCTCCTACTCCCGCTGACTATCTGTTTTCCCATGTATCTTATATATGTATATATTTTTGACAAAGCTCTTCATGGGGAAAGATTGCATTATAATCAGATCTTAATCATAAACTTAAACTTTACATAATGATTACAGGTTTTACATTTCAGTGATTACAAGTTCCATATTTTTTAACAAGTTATCTTAAAACCCACATCTGAACCCCTAATTTCCATATAAATATATATATGTATATATATATTTATTTATTTCCCCACAGTATATCTTTATCCTAGAAGCAATAGGTTTTTTTTTTTTTGTTTGTTTGTTTTATAGGTTGTAATTGGCGGGTTGCTAGGGAACAAGTTGCTAGGGAATGAGTACACGTCAGAGTATCCTAATGCACACAATTCTTATTTAGTTAGTACAGTGAAACAAGTTTATTATAACTAGAAAACTTTAAGTCAGGGGCCTTTTTGTTTTTCTTAGGTAAAAGGAGAATCTGCTGCACAGCTCTGTATCCCCAAGGCATACACCAAACTCATCAGTAAGCTTTTATTATAGAGACCAGGAAACAGTCAATTGTATTTGAGGTTCAGGAGTTCAAGCCTAACAATGGGCACTGAAACTCATTTGTTATTACTTGATCAGGGGTCTGTTTTTCATAGGTGAAACTCGTGGGCCCTAGCAATTAAGCTTTTTTTTTGTTGTTGTTTTGTTTTAACTTTCTTAATCCTGACCAAAAAAGTCCCTAGCAAAACTGTTTTCTCGTAAGTTACTGATTCTAAGGCAGCTGTCAAAACATTCTAATTTAACCCTGCATCTATATGTGAAAAACACCTACTGTTTTTAACTATACATGTTTTTTTAGTTATTCTTTCTGGAGTTTCAACAGAGTCACCAATTCAACTGAGTGGCACTGCCTTGCCCAAGTGGCATTCATTGCTTGAGGGAAAATCATCACCATTGTTATGTGTGCCAGCAGCACTGCCCAGTGAGGGGTTAGAGACCCCCATAGAACTTTTAAACCACAAGAAAGACATGGAGACCCTGGTAGCAACAAGCATGATAAGGTCCAGCAGTAGCAAGGAGACAATCCCCCAGGAGGCCAAGGTAAAAGCTTACTGTCACCTTGCTAAACAGTAGGATGACTCCTGAAGCTCTAGTGCTGGCTGCGGTTCCCCTGCACACCTCCCAGCCTTCTTCCATCTTTCTGTCTGGGAGCCGGTGATACAGAGCTTCTCTGGGCTCCATTGCCCAATAATAGGTCATCAGGCTCCCATTTAGGAAGGACTGATGCCCTGTACCCTGGAGGAAGGAGTGTCAAGGAGAGTCCAGAAGCACTTCTGTAAGCAGGCTGAGTTGGTTCCCGCTTCTCTACAGTTAACATTTATTATCTGCTTGGTTTAGTCCCATTTCTGCATAGTTTTCCAAGCTTCACTTATGCTTATGTAATGAGGGTCCCATAGAAACCCCAAAGGACAGGAGTGGGTAGTGTGGAGTAGCCAGTCTCATGGAGGCCCAGGAAGATGACAGGCAGGGAGGGCACGGGATGTCAAGCATTTCCCCAGACCTCACTCTGGGCATCTCATCTGTAGTTCTCATATCTACTATATAAGTAGTAAATTCATTTTTTTTTTTTTAGTTCTGTCAGCCATTCCAGAAAGTTAATAGAATATAAATAGGTAGGAGGATCTCTAATGTACAGTCCATCATCACATCATCAGAAGTACAGATTAAGCAATCTGGGGCACGTGTGACACATAGAGGAAGTAGTTTTAGGGACAGGGTCCTCAGCCTGTGAGATCCGATATCATTTTCAGACAATGGCAAAGCTGAACTGGATTAGAAGAGCCTGACTGGAGTCAACTTCAGAATTGTTTGATTGCCAACAAGAGACACCCTTCCAGTCACCCCATTATTTACATGATCACAACAGTGGTGAGCACCATGGGCACCGAGTTGGGGAAAGTTGCTTTTATGCCGTAGCCATAGTGAAGGACTCACTGAGAGTGTCACTTGCCAGCTACCACACACAGAGTCCAGGGGACTAAATGGGAAGTTGTCCTCAGAGTTCTAGCTCCATTTCAATGCAGTCAGATGCAGCTGCGTCAAAGATGGTAAACACAACTTTTACTCGGGAAAGACAGTGTTCCGTCTTTTCCATCCAGATCAGCACTGGATGGGAAAATGACTGGGCATCAATAAAGTGCTGAAAGCAGCAAACTATAGCAAGGAGGTAGCTAAGACTACAGAGCATCCACCCGAGTCCATTCTCCCTACTCCTTTTCCCTAGAGACTTCAGACAAAGCAGACTTCCTTGAGTGAAAAATACATTTTTCCAGCTTTCAATTCAGTGAACTAAATTTACCTTTAAACACAGCTCCATTTTTTTTTCTTTTTTTTTTTTTTTTTTTTAGTTCTTAGATACGCTGTGCTTTTTTTTTTTTTTTTTTTTTTTTCTTTTTGTTTTTTGTTTTTCAAGACAGGCCCTGACTGTCCTAGAGCTCACTCTGTAGACCAAGCTGGCCTTGCACTCACAGAGATCCACCTTTCTTTACCTCCCAAGGGCTGGGATTGAAGGCGTGTGCCACCACCTCCCAACTGTCCTTCTGCTCTTAAGTTCAGTGAGGTTCTGGTTTTAAAGGTATTAATTTTAAACTGTCTCTTCAGCCAGTGAGTCCAATAGGACACTGATTAAATGTAAATTATAAGATTTCCTAAAATATTTTTTTCTTAGAATACATTTAACAGTGGTAATGGATTGTCATGTATGGCTCCCTTTCCTAAGCCCCGAGTGCCTCTCGATAGTCCTAGCCCTGAGAAAAATGTCCCTTAGGCCTCAATGATGAGTGAGGTGGAGCTACTCACACCATATTTGATTCTTCCCGGGCTGTGTCTATTGAGTTTAGAGACTCCTCTCACAAAAAGGCGACTATTCAAGATTATTCTTAATCTTGTGGGAAAAGACACACAATTTGTGTTGTGCAGGATGGAAACTAAGACACAGTGCTTTATTTATCCATTGGCATGTTAAAATCCATCCTACCAAGCCATGCCTATTTTTTGAAGCTATTTTATCATGTAGAATTCCACTAATGCATAGGGATCAAAGTAGTTTAAAGAATTATGGGCCAATTTGTCTTTAAATATATGCCTGTCTTCAAATTTTGGTTCTGCCTCCTACGTGCTATCGTGACCCTGGGAAGCTCACCTAACTTCTCTGAATCAGAGGTGGTAACGTATCTAAAAAGACTGCATGGAGGATTATTGGAACCAAAGCATGAAACGGCATCATCAGGTCTCTATGTTGCACACGACATACGTATAAATTCACTTCCATTTCCCCACTCAATTCTCAATTTTGTTTAGCTGAGCAAATATGGGCTCTGTGTTATGTGCAGACTCTTGGATTCAGCAATGTACTCACGCCCTTAAAGTTTTCTCCATTTTCTGGGGCAAATGGAGCCTTGCTGTGTCCTTCAAGGCAGGTGAACATGCTTTTACTTGGGTATGAAGAAAGTTTGCTGAGATCACTAATTTCACTTAGTACGCTTTTCCGAAAAAAGTTAATGAGCCTCCAGGGAGCCCTTGAAGGACCAATAAGCTCTGGATTTAATGAGGAATAAGATTTTTGGAAAGTCAACAAGGAGAAGAAAAAAAAAAAAAACCCACTGACAGAGGCAGCAGCAAGGGCAAAGGCAAGAAAGAATAAATGTAGTACAACTAATAAAATACAGTGGCTCCCTGTATCCAAGGGAGCCAGATCTCTGGACTCAACCATTTGTGGACTGGAAATATCTGAAATGTTATGGCTGTGGGGCAGGAGAGGTAGCTCCATGGTTAAGAACTTTTGCTGTTCTTTTAGAGGACATGTTCAGTTCCCAGTACCTGCATCTGGTGGCTTACACCCATCTGTAACTCCAGCTTCAGGGGATCTGACATTGTCTCTGGCCTCCGTGGGCACTGGCATACACTCGGCATACATTCTTACAGACATACACACACATAAAGAAAAATAAATTTAATTGAGGTATGGCTTCACTGATCATGTGTAGACTTTACTTCCTTGTCACCAGTTCCCAAAGAAAATGGTCTAAAGTACTATACAATAGAAAGAGATGGTTTCAATCATACATGAGGACTCAAGAAAGTTCTAGGCAGATGTTATGCCATTCTGTGCAAGGTTTGAGCATCCATGGATTTGGATATACAAGGTGGTTTTGGAACCAATCCTCATGGAAACCCAGGGACAAGGGATGATTTTCCTTAAGACTCTCCTCAGGGAGGTGGCCAAGTAAGAAGTGGGGAGAACTAGTCTCCAAAGAAGGAGATGAGACACAGTGGAGGAGTGTCTCCTCCATCTGACCCTGAAAAGAAGTCTTACAACTCCAGAAGAAATGAAGTAGATACATTTACCTTCGATTATTCACTCATGTCTATTTCTCAACTGCCTACTGTGTGCCAGGCTCATAAGAGTCAACAGTGAACAAGGTGCTGTTTCTCCCTATAGTGTAAAATGGAACTTCAGGGCATTCATCTCTCTTATCACCGCCACCAGGACAAATGATTAAACTGTGTCCCCTACCCCAGAACTCACATGTGGAAGTCCTCATCACAGGACTTCAGAATGTAATCTGGTTCAGAGACAAAGTCTTTAAGGCAGCAATTGTCAAAGTAGAATGAAGTCAAGTAGGCAGCTTCTAACTGGACAGGACTGCCCTCTATGTAAGAAGGGGACATCCAGATACATGGACAGGCATGTTAAGAAGGAAGATGATCTCAAGAGGCATAGAAAGAAGATGGCAGTCTAAGAGGCAGGGACACATTCCTCCTTCACAATCCTCAGAAAGAATCTACTGGCTTACACATTCTGGCACTGCCAGCCTCCAGACTTAAGGGGAGCTCCACACCCCCATGATGATAGAAACTGAGACTTGGCAAGGAGATCATTCACCCCACAGGGCCTCCTTCCCGTGTGGGAACACTGGCTCCAAGCTTTTTCTTTTTCCCATTCTGGGGGTGTGGTATTCTCTCAGTGTGGGGCATCGGACCTTGTACTAGCCCCAACCAGGAACAAGTGGCGATATAATCAGAGAAAGTTTTATAAATATAATTCATCACCCAAGTGTCACATATGGTAACACTGCCAATTATTTCCCATGGAGCCTGTAGGATAGAACACCTGCTTCTCAAGGGGACAGAGGATCTGGTTCCCTACAGCTACTTCCTTATTTATGTTGCAAAGCCCTGTGTGTGACCTGGGTTAGGCAATCCCAGAGAGTCCATTAGATAAGAGAAGGAAATGTTTGAAGTTCAAATGCACTGATACAGCCTTCTGAGAAGCCCGCCTGCTTTCCTGGATATATCTGGCCATGTCACACCTTAAAAGGCAGAGATTAGTCATACCCGCCCCCCCCGCCCCCCCCCCCCCCCCCCCGGCCCCTTAACAGCTAAGAAAAGCCAAGTTCAAGGAAGCAAAGAAACTTTCTTTGAGGAGTAAGGAAATTTGATTAATGAGAGAAATAACTCTCACCCCAAAGGAATAAAAGAGATTGTTTATTCCAGAGCTAAGTATGAGTGACCATGGCCCAGGAACACAGACTTAGGTCTCCCCAAATACCATGTTCCAATGAAGTAGCTATCTCATGAATCTTTTATGGTAATAGAACAAAGAGGATCATACTATAATACACTTTCAAATACATTTCTGTGTATAGCTGGTAGGCAGATTACAGCAAAGCAGGAAAAACTGCTATAGGCCTTAGATACTATCTGACAGCTTCTTAGCATTTGACTGGAGGAACTAGGAGTTTGTTCATACATTCCAAAGGATTTACTTAATGGTCACAAAAGACTACGGACAGAGGACAATAAATGGGTAGTAGGAAGACAGGAATTGCCCCAAGACGATTTAGCCCTTGTAAACATGGCTTCTTTGCAGGAATTATCATTCACATTGCTCAGAGCTGTCTACCTAGTGTGGCAGCAAAGCTGGGAGTCAAACACAGTCCTTTGTTGCTTCTGTTCAGAATCCATCTGGATGGCTGAGGAAATGCTCTGTGAATGAACTACCTATTACACAAGAATGAGGACCTAAATTTAAGCTCTAAAAACGGAGACAGGCAGATAGATAAACAGGCAGATCTTTGAGGCTCACTTGCCAGCCTAATCTAATCAGAGAGCCCCAGGTCCCAGTAAGAGATCAAAAGCAAGGTGGGAGGCTCCTGAGGGACAACACCTAAGGTTGACCTCTGATCTTCATATACATGCACATGCACCTACATATAAACAATATACACATGCATATGGACATTTTCCTGAGTACTTGCCTGGTATAGAAAATGAGAGTAGGCAGCCTTTTTATCCTGTCTGGACTTGATTCCCTGGGACCAGATCATGATCACTTTAAGCAACTTGGTTTCCTAAAAGTCCAGTCACAGGCTGGTGAGAAGGCTCAATAGGTAGAGGCCTGGTGTTAAGCCTGACAGCCTGAGCTTGACCATTACCTCTAACACCCAGGATCTAAGTGGTGGAGTTAACGAACTCTCTCTGATTGTCTTCTGACTTCCACGAGCACACCATGGTACATGCATGTACACACCACACACACACACACACACACACACACACAAACACACACACAAACACATACACATACACACACACACACACTCTGTATTTTTTTTTTAAAGGACAGTTCTATTGGGAGTCCAGGGAGTTCTTTCTACTCCTGAGGCCCTGGAGGTGGGGGTGGGGTGTCTAGGTCCAGAAGGTGTCAGAGATAACCACTATACATGGCCAACTTTAGTGAAATAGGCTTTTCCCAAAGGGCATAAGAACACAGAGAAAGTTCCAGGTCATTAGACTTTCTGGGACTTTCAAGTCATACCACCCACTTTGATGTCATCACTCCAGTAAACTCAGTTCTCCAGACTCATGCTGAATAGTATGGGTGTAGCAGGCTCAAAGGATAGAAGGGATCAAAAGGGAAATGTTTCCCTTTTAACATCTGATCATACATGAGGAAGAATCAGCAAGTTTAGAGGCCATCACAGCATTACCCATCTCCTCTACGCTGGTGACCCTAGGGGACTATTCCCAGGCTGAAGATGGGGACTCTGCATTCTAGAGTTCTAGAGCTTCCAATGAAGTGGGGCCCCAGGGTGATAGGCAAGCATGCTTGCTATGATGTAAGCCCTGGTGACATATGCCTCCTCTTGAGAGCTGAGGGGACACACAGGAAGCTGAACCTGGGAACGAATTTTCCCTGGAGCTCCTCCAAAGAGAAGGTCTTCCGAGCACACCCAGGTTACGCAACAGGGATCAGCTATGGTTACCACACCTTCACCTTGTTCTTGTGAATTTTAATTGAGGTCAAATGGCTATCATGATTATTAGCCACTTAAAAGCTGGGGATGTGTAGCCCAGTGTAGAGAACTCCATACAATATGCATGGCCCTAGGTTTGAGAACTAAAAAAAAACTTCCTTTAAAAATGCAACCATTCAAAAGTGAATTATTCAGGGGCAATTAGCATTCTGTAATTGTTGGTTAACCACCACTTCCATCTGACTCTGACATTTTTTCATCACCCCTAAAGAAAGCAGTTGCTCTGCACAGCCCCCCACCCCCAACCACCACCACCATGCCACCACCACCCCAGCCAGACTCTGGCAACCGCCAATCTACTTCCTGTTTCAAGATTTCCCTATACTGATCATTTAGACAAAAGGAGTTACACAGCACCCTATTCAAACTGCCTGCAGAGGGTCAGGTGGAGAAGGACTGAGTTGTGACTTTCCTTGGTTTTGTTGTTTGTATCTTCACTGCCATTGACATTATTTTGTGTAGGCTACTGAAAATTATACATTCCATGGCTAAAAATATCCTGAAAACAAAACCAGGAAATAGAGGGAAAACTCAGTGAAGAAAATTATAAAATATTATAACACCACTCTTCAGTATTTCCACACTAATTCTTCCGAGACAAGCCTTCCATGTCCCACCATGAGAATTCAGTGTGGTAACTAGCTGCTGAGCACCCTTGGCTGGTGTCTCAACCCCCTGTTTTGTGTCCTCATTTATAAAAATGGAGATGATTACAGTACCCTGTGTTTATTTGGAGTATAACTGAGCACAAATGGTGTGAGTTACTGTGTGCTGACTCAACACAGCACACAATGGTTTTGATTATGTTTTCTGCCCCCAACTCAATGAAGTCAGGGTCATTGTATCTGCGGAAGAAATCAATGGTCAGAGAGATCAAGTATATGCCAAAAGGCACAGAGAATGAACAATCCTTGAATACTTCTGTGTCTAGATCATTGCCATCACCCCATGCTACAGTGAGGAAAACTAAGGCATTGAGAGGTCAAGAACTCCCAGGATCCCGTGCCTCCTGATTAACTAGATAGTAATCAGAATCAGTTTGTGTTTGCCTCCATCTGATTCTCTTGGGAAGTAAGCTATTCATCTGGCGTTTAGCACAGGTGGGCAGGGCTCTCTCACCTCAGTATGGTTCTAGGCATCCAGCACTGCTTTCTGTTTGCTCCCGGCTTTTAGCTCGAATTGCCTGCTGAATGTCACTGGAGAAGCTCCCACCATTCTTCTAGAAAAGCAGAAGCTGTGCTGTGGAAATAGGTTCCTTGGCCCCTGGGTTCTGCTCAAGTCACTTGGGCACTCTTGTGATACCATGTAGGGCCCCCAGCAATGCTCTAAGATACACCTTGGGTTACCGGTGGTCATGTCTTTAAAAGCCTGGGAACTTGGCTAAGGACTTTAAAATTAGAGAGGGCAGCTTCAAAGTCAGACTAAGCAGTGAAGACATTCTTGGCCTGGATCAGAGGTAGGACCTGCTCACTAGTGAGCTGATGGTTAATGCTGTTACCAAAACAATTCCACAGGCCTGCTGTGCTTTCTCTCTGATCCGCCAGAGAGCTCTACGACTACAGCCTTTTCCCAGGATGCTAATTAAAACTGTGACTCACCCAAGGCAGCATTAAAAATAATTCAACTCGGAGGAGTAAGGGAACTCTGACTCCGATGCTCAAACCCCTGCAGAACACAGAGGTTTTGCAGCCCTGTCTTTCCAGAGAGTTCTCCCAGGGGAGCATATCTCCCAAGAGGCAGCAGCTTCCCAGGCTCCAGGAGCCCTGGGACCAGAGGCCCACATAGCTGCCAGGTTGCCCTGTGTCTGGTCCCATAGGACTCGAGTCGGCAAACAGGACCCTTCTCTGATCTTGGGGGTTGAGGAATTGGCCTGGACTCAGAAAGAACCCGTGCTTCTGAATTCCAAGGAAAACTAATGACTCCAGGTCCTGTTGTTAGTACCTATTCTTGACAGATCCTCTGGAGCCTGGCTGGCATTGCTAGTGGACTGTAGGCCTTATCATTCCCCTTTCATAGAACCCAATGAGTGACCATGGCTCCACTGAGGATCATGAGTCTTGAGAGATAGTGGAGACAGAGGCTGCAAAACACCTTTATTCTGAGCCAACTCATTTATTCTCCACCATCACCATCCTTCCCACTACCAGCACCGAGTATCCCCTCAATGCCTCTACTACCCTGATCACTTTATGCAACTCAGTGCCCACTTCTTTCCCATGCTCACAGGTATGTGCTCCCAGAAGCTCCATTTCACAGGGACCCACTGTGATCCGCACTGGTTGTACGTGGTGAAGGTCAACTGACCCATAGAGGCTCTCAAACCGTGACGAAACTTTCCAGTTCTTTGTCTTGACACTGACTCGTTGGTCCAAGTGACAAAGCAACGTGAGAGGCATCCATGTGCAGGCTGCAGTCTGTGGCATGTGGAGTGGAGCCAGCTGGTTGTTCCTCTCACCATGCCAGCTCTTGTCCCTTGGTGACAAAGCTGTGACCAGGCCTGCGGACTAACTCTGACATATGCTTCAGGGAGTGAGTTGTTCAGTGGTAAGAGACACAAGGTGTTTATTCTGGGCCCATGCTTTCTCCACCATCAGTTTCCTCACTGCCATGTCTGTGATGGCTCATGCATGGCATACACAGAGGCAGCAGCTCCTGAGATGAAAGGAGAGGCCCTTTGAAGTTTTCTGGAAAAGAGTTTCCACCCTGAGAGAAAAGACATGGGAGGAGACGCTGCCTTTCCTATCCATGGTCATGATTCCATGACGGTAAACTGCTTGCTTAGGCCATTACCTTACACTCATGGGCCAAACCTGAGGACAAGAGTCAGTAAAGACAGGGCCGCCTGCCCTTGGATAACATTCAAAACAGCAGCAGGAACTAAACCACTTGCTCAGCCTGCTCTTGGATTGTTCCTGACACCAGATGAAGAATCCTTTCTTCCTTGATCTTGAAATTCTAGCTCAGGAACCATATAGAACTCAGCACTGGATTCAGTGGGACTAAGTGAGCTCAAGGCTTTGCATTTTGAATAATCTCTGGAATGATGCTCGAGTCAGTACTGATGCTAGCACTGGCCTATGCCACACTTCTAGGAGCCATGGCTGAAACTAATTTTAGGTGTGTTCTCTAGTACACGTAAATAAGAACAGTCTATGCAGGAAGTGTTTTTGAGGATATGGGACCAGCAAAGAAATTATTTTACTTTTGATTTAAAAGAAGACATAAATGTTAGTTCAATTGACAGGGCTGGGAGCTGGCTTATTTTGCAGAAAAGGAAACTGAGCCTAAGAGAATTACATCTTTAATTTACCTTCGAAGATGACAAAAACTTAACTCCAAAGGAATTAAAGCACAACAGGGAAGTTAGGCTTACGTTTATGTAAAAAGAATAGGAGTATGCTCAACCCAGCAACTCACATTACGTTGTCTGGGCTTCCCTAGCATTGAGCAGCTTTCTTTGCGTAGCAGAGAATGACTAGCAATGAAAGGCTCTCATTCCATAACACCAAATTAGAGCTCCCAAGGAGAGTGTCTCACTGAGTTAGTGTCTGTGTAGAATCCCCTTGGGCCACCTCAGAGGGTGAGAATGGAGACTTTAGGAAAACTGTGATGTCTGTGCCTGAGATAATGCAGCTTACTTCAGGGTAGAGGAAGTGGGAGAGGAACATTTAAACTAGAATAACTTTATAGAGTTTTACTTAAATATATCTATAAACTTTTTTTATAAGAATTCTTGTTGGAATACTTGAGCAAGAAAATGTAATCCTTCTCATTGCAGAGCCAACTCAGTTTGTCAGCTTGCAAATGTTCGTTATCTCCTCCATCAGATTCTAGGGCCCCTAACAACCGGAACTGTTCCTGTCCTTTGTCCATTTACTCTGCATAGAGTTGAAATAGATAATAAGAAGGAAAGAGGAAGGGAGAGAGCGTTGGAAAGGCTCCTAGGGAGTATTACATGATCTAGACTTATAGTAACCTATTCTGATATTATGTTCAAGATGTTTTAAACATCAATACATAGAACTGAAGATTACTCCTATTTCTATACATAAGAGGATAAATCTTTATTACACAAGGCATATGTTGTATACACACTGCATGTTTGGGGCTGGAATGATGGTTCAGAAGTTAGGAACACTGGCTGAAGGAACAGTGGTCCTTCCAAAGGACCTTTTGGTTCAATTCCCAGCAGGATGACAGCTTACAGCCACCTGTAACTCCAGTTCCAGGGACCTAATGACATCTTTTAGTCTTCACAGTTACCAAGACCAAAGATGGTGGCCAGATCTTGCAGACAAAACACTTATACACACAAAATAAATTAAGGACTTTTTTTGTGTTGTTGTTGTTTTGTTTTTGAGACAAGGTTTCTCTGTGTAGCCCTGGCTATCCTGGAACTCTTTTTGTAGACCAGGCTGGCCTCAAACTCAGAAATCTGCCTGTTCCTGCCTCCTTCTAAGTGCTGGGATTAAAAATGTGTGCCACCACTGCCTGGCTACAAAATTTTTGAAGAGCTGCACATAGGTTTTGTGAGGACACTGACATAAGTTTCCCGTAATCCACCCAAAAGACCAGAACTCTTTCTTAGTTAGAGAAATTTCCAATGAATAGTTGATGACGTGGCTGAAAACTGACATAAGCAAACATATTGATTGAAAGCAGAGTTAGTCATATTTCTTTAGAGATGCATTTGATTTCTTTTGGTGTAAAAGTGAACAGCTCAAATGTAGAAGGAAGAAATAGAAAAAGGCTGTCCTGTTGTTCTGGAGACCAGGCTGCTAAGAGTAAAGTGTGGAGCTAGAAGAACCAAGCTGAGGGAGATCTCTTGAGGTGAGATGGTCTCTGGTTCTGGGACCACAGTAATCTTCTCAATTTCTGACTGTCCTCTGAGGATGTTGCCTTCAGGAGTATTTTATTAATTTTCTAGCTGTGCTTTGGGGATTAGGGAGAGAGGACCTCTCTATACTTGGGAGAGGAGACAATGGTCTCAGTTACCTTCTATTGCTGTGATAAGACACCATGATCAAGGCACCTTACAGAAAAAAAAAAAGATTTATTTGTGGCTTGTAATTTTAGAGGATGAATCCATGACCACAATAGTGGGGAGCATGGTAGTCATTATACTTAAAGTTATAACTTTTACCATGAAATGAGAAAGATAAGAATTAGCAACAGGGGAGCTAGAGAGAAGGCTTAGTGGATAACAACACTGGTTGTTCTTGCAGAAGACCCAGGTTCAATTCCCAGAACCCATATGGAGGCTCCCAATCATCTGTAACTCCAGTTCCAGAAGAGCTAATGCCCTTTACTACTCTCCACTGGGACCAGGGACACCATATAAACACATATAGCCAAAACACTCATATACATAAAAATAAATAAATCAGCAACAGGAGAAAGCACCTAGAGTGGAGACCCAACTTAAGATTCCAAGTGGCCTTTCCCAGAGGAACCATGGGGACAGGCGTAGCTCTCCCAACAACAATGGAATATTGTCAAATGAGGATGCTCACTAGGGCGGGGACAGCGAAAGGTTTTACTGTGTATCAGCCATGTGGACACAGCAGACTGCCTAGATGGCCAACTTCAGTTAACAGGCAGTATTTCTGGGATGAAGCTGAGACTGCCTGGCCCCAGGCCCCCACTGTAGCTCACTGCATTAAAATAGACAACCAGACAAAGTCTAAGAGTCTAGAAAGGCAGATAATCTGACAGACTATCCCAAGGGCTGTGGGGTTACCTCCCAGACATCCTGGATCAGAGGATATACCTTTCTTTGGAAAAATGTGAATCCTTTTCAAGATTCTTTTTCCAGCATTCCCAGACATTCTTCCATGTGATCTAAGTGTTAAAAAAATGTTTTACTTTACTTTTAAGTGTGTGCACTCACACATGTGTACAGGTGTGCGCATGTGAGTGCAAATACCTTTGGAGACTAAAGGAAGGCATCAGACACCCTGTAGCTAGAGTTGCGGGAAGTTCTAAGCCACCGAATATGGGTACTGGGAATTGAACTTGGGCCCTGTACGAGAGTAACACATGCTCTTAACCACTGAGCCATCTCGCTGGCTCCTCTAAGCCCCCTTTAAAGAAGTCCTTCTGAAATACATGGCTGTTTGGATCTTCTTGAAGCCTCCTGAGGTTAGCAGAGCAGACACCGTGATCTCTGTTATCCTATTGAATTAGCTAAGATCCAAACAGATCTAGAAACTTCCCCTCAAGGACACACAGGCTGTTCTCACACTGGCATGCCCTGGCATCTATCACACTGTCCTCCTTGGCTCTACTCAGCTGCCATACACATCATTGCTCCCCTAAGCAAGAAGCTGACCAGGAAGAATGAGTGGGTGGAAAGGTCAGGAGACTGAAGTCAGCCAAACCTCATCTCAAATATTTGGAGATCTGAATGTTTGAAAAACCCACATAAACTTGCTAGAACTAATGAGTTGGCTCCCCATCAGCAGTCTCAGAATATTACAAAGGTGGTTTCTGTAAACAAACAGGGCTTACTATAGCTTTTTACAGCTGTCTCTAAATAGCTTGTTTTCCGTATGTTGGAAAAACAGGAAAGTCTTGCTAGAAGATATGATGATATGGTAATATGCTATATGATAGTATGATAATACCCGACTCCTTGCAGTAGAAATAAGCCTTTAGCAAAGACAGGTGACATTCCTAGTCAGATGTCCTCTACTCTGACCTAGAAGTGGAAGTGTTTGAGTGTGCATTAGATTCCTATCCTGGCCAGGGAACAACTCACCCACAGTCCTACTGCAAGCTGGTCCCATCTGTTGCCGCATGCTCTAAGAGAGAAATGATTGCTAAGGTAACCATGAGGCCCCAGGGGCGGGCAGACAGGGACACATAGCAGCTGCTACTACTGGGCATGCAGCCTGAACCCTACTCTGAAGGGATCCCCATGGCCCTCTGCCAGCTAAACCTCAGACAAGGGCATGTAGGGCTATTTGGAGAGAGCCTTCCTGGTCTTTGCAGTGTTTCTGGGAGGTCAGGAGACACGTCTCTCAGCGGGGGAACTGTGGGTGACGTATCACTTCATACTGAATATAAATCCCACATCACTGTCCTAAAACAAAGCCAAAGTTAGCCTTCTAACAGTATTTTAAAAAATGTTTAGATCTCCAAATGTTTGAATTGAAATGGTCTTAAGGCTAACTATAGTATTCCCTTCCTCCCAGGTAAGCTCTTGATGTAGTTGATTCTCCAGAACCTCACAAAAAGGGGCTGAATGTTGCATAGAGAATGATACAGAGGAGCCTTATTTGTTCTGGGAGCATTCACTGAAAGTCTATTTTCTCTTTTTCTTAGAGCTGCTACAACAAATTACCATAGACTTGGCGGTTTAAAAGCAATAAAATTCTGTTCTCCCAGTGCTCTGGAGCCCAGCACTACAACCAGTAATTTGATAGGGTTGCGTTCTCTCTGAAGGAGCTAATGGAGATGTTTCCTTCTTCTTCCACATCTGGTGACTCAGGCAATTGTTGTCTGTCTCTGCATCACTCCAAAAGCTGCCTCATCTTCAGATGAACTTCTTCTTTGTATCTCCTCCCATTCCTTCCTTGTCAGGATGATCATCATTGGACTTAGAGCCCAAGTTAACCCAGGATGATCTTAATTCAAAATCCTTAACTTAGGTTAGGTTTTAGCTCAGTAGTAGAGCCCCTTATTTATCATGTGCAAGGACCTGGATTTGATCCTCAGGGCTTCAAAAAAAATCCATAATTATGTTTGCAAATACTCTTCTCCAAATAAATATGCACATTTCAGATTGACATATCTGAGTAAAGGTAGAAACACTAACAAATCCATTCTGCCTTCCATGAAGTTTCTGTTCCAGTAAAAGACAAACTAACACACTATGAACTTAATATGTTTTCAGATAGTGAAAGCTGCTGTGTTATGAAGGGCAGGGGAGACTGTCTGGGTAGGGATGAGTTCCTCTTTGAATAAAGTGATCAGAAAAGCCCTCTTGCAGTTTCCAACAAATAACAGGGAATTATTTTCTCACATTATATAAATCCCCATCTATCCAAGTTCAGGGGGTCAGATACCACAGCATGGTATCTTTAAAAGATGAAAGCTTGGTGACTTGTCTTTTATGGGGTATGCATTAGAGGAGGGAGCATTTCCTACAGGCCTGTGGCTATCCAGGACTGCAGGGAGAACTGTGAAAAGAGTCAGCGGTAGACCTGCAGTCTAAGGAACTCTAACTCTCAATGGTTCACCCACTGGGCACTTTCTATGACTGTGGCATTTTATGCCTCAAACAGGCTGTGGAGTGGGATTTGCCATGGGAGTTGTGATTGACTGAGTCTTCCAAACAAAGACAATGGCTCTCTCACCCATTCTGAAAGATGGTGTTAGGTATATCTCCCAGAAATTCCCAAACCACAATCTTGACTCACTGATCTCTATAAACTACACCAAAGAAGAGACATTTGGAAGATTGATGGAGAAGACTGCCTCTCAGTACAGCTTACAGTGTCTCCTCTTCTGAGGGGAACAGAAGAGAGCAAAGTCTCTATCCTGAGGGGCAGAAGGATAAAGTATGAAAAAGGTGAGAGGTAAATGCACATTAGCTGGCTTTGTGTCTGACTTGGCACCAATTGCCCCTGAACTGTTCAGGTGCGGGCCCCTTGAAACCTTGACCCCAGTATAGTGACCTTACTGCAGGAGAGCCAGGGCTGAAGGCTGGTAAAGGTACCTTTCCCAGCACTGTCCAAGGTACATAGGAGAACTGGGGTCATCAAATGTGCAACCCACATTCCCAGAGGGCGACAGGACCAAGAGTGTGTGGGTTTTCTTTGGAGCCAAGGAAACACAAAGAAAGGAACCAGATGCCAGCCACCTGGATTAAAAGCACTTTGCAAGAGGGCTACCAATGAGGAGACCTCCAGAGTAAGCTACTAGGGCAGAAGTGAAGAGACGAGGAGAGCCCATGATTGGCCAGCATTAACAGATAGGGGCGAGAGTGGATATATGGGCAGTGAAAACTGACAAAAGGGTATCATGGAGAAGAAAATACAAAGAGCTGCTATGGATTGAATTGGATCCTTAAGAAGCTGTGTCAAATTCCTAGCCCCTCAGTCCCCATGGGTACGACTTGACTTTTGTGGTTGATGCCATTAGTTAAGGGTGCAGGATGGGGCTTAGCCCATTAGTTTTCCTCATAGTAGAGGAATTTGGATACAGCTACAGAGGATGGCACTGTGTTGACAAAGAGAGAGACTGGAGCGATGCAGACATAGCCAAAGAAAGCTTGTTGTCCCAGAGCTGCCCAAGATGAGAGAGTTTCTGGAAGCTTCAGGGGAAAATGTTCCTGACAACACTTTGACTTTGAACCATGAGCTTCCAAAATTGCTAAAGAATTAGACTTACATTGCTGTCAGCTATCAAGTTTGTAGGACATTGCCAGGCCTAGCCACTAACATGAGAGTAAACCTTTAGGCATCTGCCATACAATGGAAAGCCAGGGCCAGATGCTCCAGCAGGAGTCAGGCAAGCTGACTTCATCTTCACATCTTCCCTCCTGGCTCACTTGGCTCCCATACGAGAGGAGCCAGACACAGAAAGTGTGATTGTTAGTTTTTCATTGTCAACTTGACACAATTTAGGATCACGCGGAAGAAGGGCCCCGAGAATGTCTTTGAGAGTCTCTTGATTATGTTCACTGCTGGAGAAGACTCACCCACTGTGGGTAGTAACATGACCTAGCAAGGGGATGCTGAACTGTGTAAGACTCTTTTGTGAAGAAAGTAAGCTGAGTACAAGCTATTCTCTCTGCTTCTTGGCTATGAATGCAATGTGGACAGTTATCTCAAGTTCCTGATGCTAAGACTTCTCTGCAAGTAATAGACTGTAACCTGGAACTCTGAGATGAAACAAACCCTTTGTCCCCAAAGTTGTTATTTATTCAGGGTATTTGTTCATAGCAATAAAAAGGAAACTAAGGCAGCAAGGCACTGAGGTGTGAGATGGTTGAAGGACATACCTATAATTGGCCTGAGATGAGGGGAGAGAAACTTCTTTGAAATGGACATGAAGGTTAAGGATGTAATTCAGTTGGTAGAGTGTTTGCCTAGCAGGTATAAGTCTAGGTTTGACCTTCAGTACCACATAAACTAGGCGTGGTAGTGCACACCTATAAAATCCTAGCTCTTGGGAGGTAGAGGCAAAGGATTAGAAGTTCAAAGGCCTCTGAGGTCTTTTTACCATCCTGACTATGACTGCAACAAGTTGTTTTCCACACCTAGAGTGAGGGCATTGTCTCAAAGATCGAAGAATAGAAAAGAATTTAACAAGAAACATTTAGGTAGAAACATTTGATGGGCACTGGCCCAGTTTTCCTCAAACCCTCATACAACCAGAGCTTGTCTCTGCAGAAGCAGGAGGCAGGAGATGTGCTCAGATTTCCACCATCCCTGGGTCTTCTTCCTCGGTAGAAAAAAGGCTATGTTCTTTCACTGAGATGGTGACTTGTGTTCTCCTGGGACAGATGGTTAATCTAGAGCCCAGGTCAGTGGGGAAAGTGATCCAGACCTCAAGGAATTTCAAAGTGCTTGGTGGAGCAACAGCCTTCCTTGAAAGCAGGCCAGCAAAAGGCACCTAATGGCTGGAACACCAACCCACAACTGGGGAAATGCTTTCAAGGAGACAGACCTTTGGGACTGGCCCATATACTCCATATATTGGTGTCCACAGAGCAGGATTTCCTTCCTGGTAGAGTATGGGGTGTTTGAGACCAGCAGAGCAGAAGCAGATCCCTCTCCCCTGTCTGAATATCAAGGCAAAAATAGACTTAATAAAGAGGTCTGGTTGCCTACCAAAACTGTCTGGAGGATGATGATGAGAATAGGGCCTTAGATGGGGCTTCTGGGCGAATTAACAGCTACCTGGATTTTGGATTTTGTCAGATACAGTGAACCCAGAGGTTCACAATGATAAGAAGGAAGGACTTTGTGTACCACAGACTCCTAAAAGCAGGTCATTCCATATACAACACCAGGCTGCTGGGGTAAGCACTAGAGTCTTCAGGAGGCAGAGGGAGTAAGAGGGATGTGTTTGCAACAGTTGCTATATGGTTTCCATGGGAAGGAACAGATCGAGTAGGGTAAGCAGGCATAGATCTGGCTGGTGTGGATGATTTCAGTGGACTCTGGAGTACTTGGGGAAGTCCAGAATGGTCTAGTAGGTGGCACTGGGGAGAGCAGAGAAGTAGCATTGGGCCAGCCTAGGAGAGAAGGTTGTTCAAGGAGGGCTCTGGTCTTCATATGAAAAGTATGTTTGTTAACATACCAAAAGAATTATTTTCATTATTTGAACGTGGGTATGTGCCTGGGTATGTGTATGAGTGTGAGCCTGTGCACATAGTGCATGCATGGAGATTAGAGGACAACCTCCAGTGTGAATCCTCTCCTTCTATCTTATTTGAGACAGGCTATCTTGTTTGCCATTGTGTATTCCAGGCTAGCTGGCTCATGAACTTTCAGGGGTTTTTCTGTCTCAGTCTCAGTTTCTTATTTTGATGGAGGATCTCTGGAATTATGGACACATACTGCAATGTCCGGCCTTATGTGGGTTCTGGGGATCTGAACTCAGTCCCCATATTTGCCTGGGAAGTGCTTTATCCACTGAGCTCCAGACCTGGAATTTGTCATCCCTAACAGGTAGAAGAGGCAGAACCTCCAGCAAAATGCCAAGATGTCAAAACATTACAAATACAAGATAAAAGGAGAAGGTTAGGAGTATCAGTGATTTTCCACTAGCATAGAACCAATTGTGTGATTGATTGTGTGAAGATGAGAACCAAGCCATCAAGAAGGAGGGAAAACTTGAGGCCACAGGAAAGCTCTTGGGCTCTGGGGAGTTAATATGTGTCAATGAATGGCTTGCTGAATGGGTTAATAATGTTGAGTCCTCAATGAATAGTGACTGTTGCGATGCTAAGTATATTTTGGAGTTAGTAACATGAGTTGTATAGAAAAAGATCAAACTATTATGTTTGTATTTAAAAAGCAAAATACTTGTCATTGATTGTCTCTTAGACTTCCAGAGTTTGTTACCTCACTCTAATTTTGCCCAGGAGCAGACGTCTAGCCACACACATACTCCATTAATATTCTTTATACTGAGTTAAATGGGTGAGCTAACAGGCAGGCACTCTGAAGACATTCCCTTCCTATAGGCTTGGATCTTGCCAGAGGTGGTGTCACAGAGTCCCAGTGCCATTTCCAGCTTCTTCTAGAAACATCTCTCAGCTCTCTCAGCTTTATAGCATTTTCTGCTTTCCATCAGCCTAGGAGAAAGTGTAGCAAGGCCCAAACCAGGGGCAACCCTCAAATCCAGCCAGGGATTCCTCAACCCTGTGTGTATTGATCAGGAGACAGAAAGAAACCTGCTGGATCAGAGACCAGGGAGAATGCCTTCTTCTGAGTCACCCGGCTGGTCACACTAGGTTCCACCCTTGGTGATGCTGTAAGGTTGAACTTCATCTCAGTTTCATAGAGGATACCCAGGGTTAGGAGGTTAGTCTTTGCAGAGGTCTACAGCAATGTTCACACCTGGTCTTCTTAACTCTGAGGGCCAGGAGCTTGCAGTCATAATTCACAGCCTTTACAAAGAAGATTATTCCTACAGGGGCTGCTACTGCCTCACACATGTAACCAAATGGGTTGGGAAACAGTGTGACCAGTAAAAGTCAAAGACCACAAGGCCACCATGTTCTTCTGCTGAAGCCTAGCCCACTTCCCTAATTAGAAATAGTTTTCTAAGCACTTTTGCCCACGAAAATTCCATACATTAGAGATTAAAAAAAAAAAACTTAGTCTATTTTGATAACATATCCTTCACATTTACTAAAGTGATACATCACTCCCCATAAAACAGTGACATGTATATGGACACAAATCACCACGCTCACCAAGATGGTTATCATAAAAACAGGTGTCATATCATAATAACAGGTGTCAGCAGGATGTGGACAGCTGCAGGCATCACACACCAGGAGTGCAGGACACTTCCACTCTACAGAAGAGTTCAGCTGAAGAAAGGTTAACATAATGCAGAAATCCACTTGCAGGGATCTATGCAAGATAAATGAAACATGTCCATGTAAGATGCTGTCCACAGAAGTCTGTCACAGGGTTCTTCTTAACAGCCCCACATGGAAGCAGTATAGATGGCCATAAGATAGTATGCTGTATTCATACAGCAAATGTTACTCAGCCAAAAAGGAGTGAAACACTGATGCAGGGTATGATGTGGGTCAACCTTGAGAATGTTGTGCTAAGAGAAAGCAGCCAGTCACAAAGGACCACATGCTGCATGATTCCATGCACGGGAACTATTTGGAAAAAGACAGATCTGCAATAGTAAGTAGGTTAGTGATTGCTGAAGACGGCTTGTTGGGATAGTAATAGTGTGTAGCATGTTTCTTTTGGTCTTACAAAAATGTCGTGAAGTGGATGCTGGTGATCATTGCATAACTTTGTGAATATCCTAGGATAACTTGAGTGCACACTGTACATGTGTGCTCCATATGGCGTGAGAGATGTGTGTCAGTGAAACTGTTATAAAAATCACAAACTATATCTAATATAACTTTCACATAGATACTGGAAACATTCTGGATACACTTTAGTGTCTACAGCATATGTGGGATTTCACTTAATGCTAATAAATCATGGAAAGACATAGACGAAAAAAAATAAAGAAAAAGAAAAGACATGGATGAACCTCAAATACATGTTTCTAAGTGAGAGAGGAGAGCCTACAAAGATTTTGTCGTGTATGATCCCTGTTTACATTCTGAAAAAAATCTCTGTTGATGTTCCAGGAAAGGCAAAACCATGAAGGCAGTAAAAAGAAGTGTTTCCAGGGACTGGGGAGGAGGGAAGAATGGACAGGTGGAAAATAACAGATTTTTAGAGTAGTGAAGGCATTCTATACAATGGTGCAGTAGTGGGCACATACCATTATATTTCCCTTAAAACTTAAAAGGATTACAGCACCAAGGGTGAGCCATAGTGTACACTGTGGACATAGGACAAGTGAGCATGGTGAGTTCAGGTTGGTGGGTAGAGAATGGCGGTGGTAATGGAGGTGATGTCTATATAAAGCAGAAAACAAATGAGGACTGTTAGTAGTTCATGTTCAATTTTGATGTGACGTTAAAACTAAATAGCCTTCTATAAAAAAAAGAGATATTTTTAAGGATCTCATAGATGGGGGGAAATCACTTAGCATACTGACTCTGCACACATACACGATCATCCCAGAGTAACTTGTGTGGGTCTCTGCAAACACCAAGACTGGCAGAGTAATGATCTGTGTGAGGCAAGAGGGAAATTCAGTTCAACATGACTCAGTAGCCAGTGTTCGTTCAATCTTCTAGAGTCTGATACTAGCAGTTCATTTTAGGCATATTTAAGCACAGTACAATTTGGAAACATTTCCTGGTATAATATAATCCCACGTGTACAATAAAGCATAATTTGATTGACAGTCTTCTCAAAGTATGTGTCACGTCTTCCATGAAAATGGTGTTTATAGATAGGCTTCCATGTATTACCCTTCAGGGCATAGTCTGGTGTAGTCTCAGCCGTACAGATAGTGCAGAGGTCATCTGGACTATTAGCTATCTCCTGTCCTGGTTGTGGGAGTTTTGGGGAGCTAGGTATGGCCTGGCTCTACAGATAGCACAGGGCTTACTTAGGCTATTGGTCATCTCCATTTCCAGCCTTCTGGGCAGAGAACAGGTTATACAACTTTTCTTTTCAAAAGACAACCCTCCATGGTTAGCATTCTTGGTTTCCCTAGTACTATCTGTGAGCACAAGGACTTTTGTACTCCCAAGAGTGACTAATATGCTTAGTGTTTTTGTAAGATTGTCTTTTTTGTATAATTTTCAAAACTGTTCCCTTTTCCTTAACAACACTTTTAAACATTTTTATATGCTAGTAAAGAGTTCCTGTATTTAAAAATAGCATCATGGAACTGTATTGTATAGAGAATCTATAATTTATTTGAATATCCCACATTTTAATAGACATCACAGTTTGTGCTATTATTAAGAGCATTATGAAAAAAAATTCCTTGTCCTTAGAATTGATTCTTAGCCACAATAAAGAGGCAATTTTATGTTGGGTATTTAATAAAGGTCTGTGACTGAGCCAATTGCAAGTGTTCCTCAACTGGTGCTCAGAGAACCTTAGTTCATTAGTCCCACTGTACAGAAGTCACTGAGACGTGGAGATAGCGAATGATTTGTCAGTGGGTACTGGTAAAAAGTAGAAGCTTTAACCAAATTTAAAATGATCTGATTTTAAAACATGAGCTGTTAGTTTGAACCCTTAGGTATATTGAATTAGCTTATGATCTTTTAATTTTTAAAAACTTTTCTGCAAATTGGTTTTCGAGAAAGTCACACTAATTTATTGTCACTAGCAAAAAATATAAGCATTATGTTTTCTTTTTATCTGCCTCCTTGGCTACTTTCTGTTTCCCATCTCTTGCTGCCCCCTTTCCTTTTCTTTAACCCTCGTGTCTCCTTCTTCTGATTCTGTGACACACATTATATCAATACCCTCTCATTTGCTCCTCTGCTCCAATTAAAGGCCTAAATGTAAGACCTGGAGCTGTCAAACTGCGAATGGGGACAGGCAGTACACAGAGGAAAGGTCTTTCTGAAAAGGACTCCAATCAGTCAGAGAGTAAGATCAAGACTTGTCAAGTGGGATTTCATGAAATTAAAAAGCCCAGCAAAACGTGCAATCCACAGAATGAGGGGGTAGCTGCAGAATGGGAGTCTTTGCCAGCTATACATCTGACAGGTTAATCTCTAGAGTCTATAAAGAAGCTCAGAAATTTAATAATCAAAGTGATCAAATAATTCAATAAGTGAGCTAATGAATTGAGTAGACAGTTCTCAAAGAAGAAAACTCAAATGCCTAATATGCTTGAAAAAGTATTCGGCATTCTTAGCTACTATGGAAATTCAAATTTAAACTACCTTTATATATTACTTCACCCCAGTTAGTGTGGTTATCATCAAGAAAAAAAAAGATAGCAAATGCTAATGAGGATGTGAGGAAAGGGAAAACCTTACACACTGCTGGTAGGAGTGTAAACTAGTGTAACCATCATGGAAATCAATATGGAGATTCCTAAAAAAAATTACCATACTCTTGAGCTATACCATCCTGGGTATATGCCGGAAGTATTTCAAGTCAACACAGCACAGAGACACTAGCACTCATATTGATGTTGCAGTTTTCGCAGTAGCCAAGATACAGAATCAGCCAAGAGGTCCATCGACAGATGACTAGGTAAAGAAAACATGGGACAAACACACGACAGAATTTTATCCAACTACAGTTTTGCAATTTTGTCATTTGCAGGAAAATGGACAGAACTAAACAGCATTATGTTACGTGAGTTGAGCCAGGCACAGAAAGACAAATATTGTCTGTTTCTGCTCATATGCAGGATCTAGATTTAAATGTATATATCTATGTAGACACACATAGATGGATATGGGTATGACGTGAAGGCGGAAAGAGGACTGTGAGAAGGGAGGAGTAGGTCAATGGCTTTAAACCACTAGAAACTTATGTGTAATAAAATGTTATTCAGATCCAAGGCTATGAGATATATCTCCCAGCCCAGAGGCATAAGCACTCGCCAGTCTTAACAGACTCAGGTCTTAGCTATGCTGGGTGTTGCCCTTCAAACGCTAGATGGTGACAAAGAAGTAGGTTTACAGATGCCCTGCAGGAGGAACCTTGTCCATGGCAGGCCAGCATGTCAGAGAACTGCCCCCACCAAATACTTCTCTTTTGAAGTGCTACCTGCTGAGCCCTGTGATCCCTAAGCGCCACTCTCTATGCTTTATGACCCAGCACCCTCATCTCCCCCATAACAGTGCTAGGATTCTCCAAGGGATGGGTTCAGAGCTCCCTTAGAGAGTACAAGGATGTAGACCCTTCTCTAGGCCTCCCATATTTTGACCTGTAGGGGCCTACAGATAGGCAACAGGAGTTAAGGGAGTGCCTCAGGCTCTCTTACCAGCCTGTGGAGTTCTCTAGGCCTCCAGCCCCAGCAGAGCTCACTCCTTAGCAGAGATAGGAAAAGCATTCTGGAGATTTTTACCACTTGTACCCAGACCAATACAAAAGGCAAGTGGCTGCCCACTTTCCCAAGGACCTCTAGATATGCAGATCTCCCAAGAGATCCCAGACTGCTGCTTTTGTGATGGTTTACGTAGTTTCTCTCCCAAAGGGTCTGTAGCCAGTTCTCCTAGAAGCAGAGGGCATTGCAAGATGCCACCTGCTGTCCTCATTTCCTAATTTGGGAGGTGGAGGTGACTGGGGAGAGGGTACACCTGGAAGAAGGAGTCCAGGTCTCAGCTTCTTCCATCTCCCATCTCATGGATTCTTTTACTACAGGCTTGAACTGAAGGTCCTACCCTTTTTATTGTCTTCCCTTTTCTGTGTTATCCTGTATGGCTAGTTGTCATGTTTCTGACTGCAGGAGTCTCACTCGATCTCCTGCTGGAGAGGACAGGCTAGATTGCACAGTTGTTACCTGGAAGGAAAAACAGGTGAGCAAACTGGGCTTTGGTTCTTCTTGGGAACAACCCAGACTCATCATTTGTAAAGAAGATATGTTCCATCTATGGTGATCCTTGAGAAAGTTCAGGGGTATTGGAGTTTTCCTGAAGAGACTTCGATCTGTCTGTATGAACATGGTTTATGGTGCCAGTCACAGGAGCTGGCTTTTTCTAAATTACTTTTTATGGTCGATGCCAGTGCCATCTTGTGATTGTTGCTCCTGACCTTGAAAGGAACAATATGGCCATCCTACAGTCTGACACTGGTGTCAGGCAAACAGTACAACAATCATCTCAACCAACTCTGCAAGATCTTAGGGCTTGCCTAAGAACCTCAGGCCCCTTGGCTAGGAGCCTGAGATAAGTCAGTCCTTGCTTTGAGGATTAACACTGTATGTGGCTAACAGTCTCTCCCTGCATAGTAGGGCACCCATGGAAATGCATTTCTTTTCTTCACCATACTAGTCCCTGAAGAGTCAGCTGATGCTTATACAGTCGTATAGGAGTAGAGGGTTCTATGACCTTCCTTGGATCTGATGGCCTCGTCTGTTCTATGGACTGAGCCATGGATTAAATGGCCAACAGAGGCTTCAGGAGCACAGATAGACTGTAGATAGAATTCATAGTATAATGATGTTATGGATCCCAAAGCCAAAGCACCTAAACTTTATTCTTCCTGTGCCTCTGACCATGTCACTATACATTTTCAGCTGTTCTTGAAATCTGTCCCATCTATAAAAATGAAGTGATTCTGGTAATACCTCCCTGAGAAAGGGTGTATGTGGAAGGAATAACCTCACATACCCATAGTATTATAATAGAGTATAGATACAATAACAACACCCCACAAACACAAGGCAGTCTGCTGGGACCTCAGAGGACATCCTGGCCATCCAATGAGATCATGGATTGAGGCTCTCGGTCAACTGTAAATAACTAGTAAAATGAGTGCTTACTGTCGTTGGATCACAATGGCAGGGACCCAATGTGATGTGCTCTGAGATGAAACCTGAGGATTGGGAGGCTGCATGTGAGAGCCAAGACTGGGATTCTAATTCCTGGTTAAGAACCACTTCTGCAATATGATACTGACCCAGCTTCCCAAAAGGAGTCAGGAGCTTTTGTGTGTGTGTGTGTGCGTGTGTGTGTGATTATCTTGTAGCCTAATTTATTAGGAAGTTACAGGGCAAAGTAGAGGCAAAGACTATTTCAGGATCATTCATCTATGCTAAATTGATGGAAGTAATATCGTCCATTTAAATGAGGAAGTCTCAGGAACTTAGTTTACAGTGACAGCAGGGTGCTGTCCTCAGGGCAATGACATGAGACCAACCCAGAATTGTAGATCCAGAGGCAGGCATCTGGGTGTGCCTTTTTGCCTCTAGTGTGAGATGTGACCTAGGATGAGTCATCTCACCTTTCCAGGTCTTCTTACATGGCCTCAAAGGTGAGAATAATTAAACCCATTTGATAAACTAAATAACAATAAAAACTGAATCCAGAAAGTCGATCATCATTTCTCTCCAGATGTCCTACCTTCTAGAAGAGTGGAGATTTTTTCTTTTTGTTTATTTACTGATCACTATTTTCTATAAGACTTTGAGATAGCACAGAGAAATAAGTATAGCGCAGTGCCACTTCTGTAAATACCAAAATGAGTTTCAGATTTTTTTTTTTTGAGACAAGGTCTCACTGTGTTTCTCAGGCTGACCTCTAATCCCTGGCCTCAGGTCACCTCCTGCTTGGGTCTGACAGATAACAGGGTGTATAGGCACACACCACTGCACTCAGCTCAATTAGAGCTGTTTCTTTTCTCTAAGATTTATTTATTTTTATTTCATGTATATAAGTGTTTTGTCTGCATATAAACCACGTGCATGCCTGGTGCCCGAGGGAACCTGAAGAGGGCATCAGATCCCCTAGAACTGGAGTTGCAGGTGGTAGCGAGACATTATGTGGGTGTTGGGTCTTCTTAAGAGCAGCAAATGTGCTCAGCCACTTATTCATCTCTCTGGACCCCAGACGGCTGTTTCCTACACACAGTGCAGTACAAGAAAGGTGATCCTTTGAGATTCTTTTTCTTCCCATTGGGTATATGAATGAAAGATAATAAATTGGGATTCCTTTTAAGTCAAATTCCTTACCCCTTGATACGGAGGACTTCTACGGCATTCATGATGTCCTGAGACAAGCCTTCACAAAGCAGGCACAATCCAGTCACAAGGGCATCACGAGACAGAACAAGGAGGTTATGACAAGGAATGCTGACAGTCTGTTCAGGAGTAATGGCAGGAGCTGGCTCTAGGACTTTCATTAGAACCAGTGTGAAGATGAGACACAATGATCTGGTGGAGTACTGTTCCAAAGGTATCTGGAAGATGTCAGTAAAGACCGCGGTGTCTTTATTTCTGGACTCATAGGAGATTGAGCAAAGTCCTCTTTTGGGAACGAAGAAGGGCCCCTTCACCTACTGCCGTGTCCTAAGCCTAGTGAGGCAGCAGCAATGGAGGGAATGCGAGGTGGGCATGACATGCAATGAGGCTGGGCCCCGCTCACTAAAGGCTCAGTGAAGCACAGTTCGTATTTTGGGAGTGTCATCAAAGTAATCCAATTTCTACATGGCACAGCTGCTCTGAGCAACACAGGGAAACTGGCGGTGATGGCTTTCAGCAGAGCCTTTGGGAGCATTTTTGGTGTCTGTGTTTGGACAGACACCAAGATAACTCATCCTACCGAGAAAGAGAAAGCAGAAAATGAGTACCTGAAGAAGTGGCCAAGGCTGGTGAAGGACCTGGGAGTAGGCTAGGCTGTGCTTGGTAGGCTGGATCCCGGGAGGAAAGACCTCTAAGGATGTAAAAATACCCTGTCTAGTGTTAATGCTCCCAGATGGGCCTCTGTGAGTTTGTTCTTGTTTTCTGAGGATGTGTGTGGATATGTGTGTGTGGATGTACAAGTGCTTGAGCACAGAGGCCAGGGGTCAATGTTGGGTATCTGTCTTAATTAATCTCTTCCCATCTTACTTTTGAACCAGGGTCTTTCTCTTTCATGGACTCTGGATCCCACCAATTCATCTAGACCAACTGGCCAGCCTGTCTAGGGGAGCCTTGTGTCTCTACCTCCTAAGTGCTGATATTGCATGCTCATTCCCACGTGTCCAGCTTTCAGGTCATTGCTGGGGACTGAACTCAGGTCCTCGTGCTTACATAGCAAGCACTTTAACAACTGAGTGCTCTCCGTTGCCCCTGGTTTGTTTTTGAGACAGGACCTCAAGTAGCTCAAGCTGCCCTTAAATTTACCGTGTAACCAGATAGCCTTGAACTTCCCATCCTCCTGCCTCTACCTCCCAAATGCTAAGGTTACAGCTGGACTGCCAGGGCTCTCCTGCAGCAGCCAAGGCCTACAGCGGAGTGCAGGTCCTGTCTTCAGACATTACCGAGTGCGCTAGCATCGGCCGCGCAGCTGCCACTGCCTTCACTCACAGCTCCACCACTAGTGTGCACATTGCCTTCTTTTGGTGTCCAGTGCTCTTCCTGAGATCTGCCTCCCTTAGAGTCTCTGCTAAGGTCCCTGGTGGCATTTAGGGCTGATATGTTCCAGGTGGCTGATTATGCTTGGGCTAAGTGAATGTTTTCTGAGCTTGGAGACATGTTCCATCACCACAGTATGAAATCAATTTAGCACGTTAAGACCAGCATTGAGAAGCTACAAACAGAAAATATTCAAATGAATCAGAGCAAAGGCATGTATTCTATCCAGGTTTACTTTCTATATATGGCCTTTTTTCTTATTATGGATTGCTGTCAAAATTCTTGGAAAATGTTGCTTTAGTCCAATCATGGTGCCTAGGTTCAGTTTCCCAACCCTACTTGTTAAGTGTGGCCATAGTATTTCTAGTTAGTGTGAGCATGTTTCCAGCTGCAGATGACGTGTCTGGGGAGCTGCTGCCTTCCTGATTAGAGGACAGGCATGGATTAGCCTGTCATATGCCTCTTCTTTGTTCTCTTGTCTTTATCACAAGTGTGATGTTTTGAGATGCAGCAGCCACCGAGACCAACATGGAAACGTGGACTTGACACTGTCAGCTCTGTAGCTGCCACTGTCAGAGGGCCATGCTGAAGCTTTGTGCTGTGTGAGACGTACTGACCGAACTGGCCCTTGCTAAAAACTGCTGGAGCTTGGTCACCTGCCACTTTCAGTTGTGTGAGAATTTAGTTTTAGATGCCTTTTTTCCCCATGGGGTATATCCTTACCCAGACCTTCCTTCTCACTTACTCTCTCTGCTTCTGAAGCTTCTTATCATGTCTGTATCTACAGTTATAGTGACATATTTGATTCACCTTTGTGGCTCCCCATCATTCCCCAAGACAGTGAGACAGGTAAATACTTATTGGGTAAATTTGACAAACTAGGCAAAGCATGAGGCTGTTTATATCTTAGACTGGAGGATAGGAGAGCAAAGCAGTATTACTCACTAGCCTTCTGTGTCTCACTGTTACTTAAACAAGCAGCTGTGCTGGAAGTGGGTGCTGTTTCCACTGTGCTTACAGGCGTGGGAGCCTCAGGCAGGTGAGATGCTTGACCCCAGGCCCTCGCTGGGGTAGACGTGATGTCACCTGTCATGCACACTCCGCTCCTTCTGATTGCTCTCTGCTCTTCTCCTCCTCGTATAGAGACAGCATTGCTGAGCACATCCTGCCCATGAACTGGTGAATTAGAACCCTTTATAGTGATCAGTCCCAGGCTCTTGTGGGACTCCTCCTCCTCAGGCCTGGCAGAGCACCTGCTGGATAACGAGGGCCTTAGTTGATACACAGACATCATTATTAGCCTCACTGTGCACATTCATGTGGTGTCAAATGAGAAGTCAAGGAGAGACCACTTGAAAAATACTAGACGTCACATAAATCCATGCTGTTCTGCCTTCTATGTACTGATTTCTTAGAAAGAAAAAAAGAGACTTCAACTGTATAAGCAGGACAACCAGAACAATCCATTCCTAATCCAATTCTAAAAATAACACTGAGAATTTGAATCATGTGAGTCTGGAAAATGTAAACCGACAGGAGAGTAGAAGGAACGGAAAACTGCATGATTTTGTTGGAAAATGATTTGCCTGTGTTGGGGCAGTTCTCACAGACTCTTGTGTCAGTCCGCTGATCTGGACTCTCCTTCTCGCTCCCTTGTCCCCGCCTCATCTGATACAATCCCCTCACTGGCCAGATTGCTTCGCAGGAGCCAGAAGCAGGAACATGGGAGGGGACATGGGTCTGGATTGAACAGCCGGGGATCTGGTCGGGGCCACTGAGAGCTGGGCAGGATAATGAATTTACCCTGGGACTTCCATTCAGAGATGGTTAAAAGTCACTTTATTTTGAGGGCATAGGTGAATATATCGAGGGGTTCAGGGGCAGGGAAACAGGTAGCCAATCTGCCAATCACCTGTTCAGGGAGGGTTTGGGTACGGATGCAGTGATGCATGGGCGGCTTTCTTCTGCTTTGATAGCAGGAGCCGCCAGAGCCCTCAACCAGCCGTGTGAAGTTTTGACTCGTTTCCATGGTACCGCACTCTTGTACCGGGCAGTCCTAAGGTCTGTGGCCCATTCTATAAGCTGATGAATCCTGTGAAATCTTGTTGCTTATTTTGGTGGCTTAGTTGAGAAAAGGGCTTTTGGAGCCTCAGCTCCTACAACCACAAAATGGGTGCATTTCAGGGACATGGTGCAGATCAAATGAAAGAATGAATTAAACAAGCCTTGAATGGTGACTTGTGGTAGAGTTTAATAAGTATTGGTCTCAAAATCATTATTAATACTGTAAGATCAAGCTAGATGACAACTGATCAGAGGTGCTGAGAAGACATTTTCCTTGGGTTGGATGACTTGTTAGAGCTGCGCTAATGTTGAACTTCCACCAGTTCCAAGCCTAAGATCTCTAAGATTATGTATGAAGGTAAAATGAATCACGTTTTTATAGCCATACTTGCAATGGAAGGATGGCCAGATTCTCTTGTATTTTTCAATTCAAGATGGTGCTATGCTTTGACTCCTCAAAGGCCCCTCAAAATACCCCTCAAAGGTCCATATATAAAGCCTTGGTCCCCATGGTGCTGTAAGGAAACCTTTGGAATGTGCTGCTTTGTGGGGTGTGCTGAGTATTTCGAAGACAGGACCTTGAAAGGAATTGTGAGACTCAGTTACCCTCCTCTGTTTGTTCTCTGGATGTTAGGTAAGCAGTTTTGCTTTGCCTCAGGTTCCCTCTGTGAGGGGCGACTTCACCACAGGCCAAAAGTAATACATTGACCATGATGGAAACAGGTAAAATTGAAGCCAAAGCTGGGTGGAACCTGAACTAGCATAGCTTTATTTCATTTTTACCAAGACTTTAGCAACCCTGCTTTCTGTTCTGCCCTGCGCGGGAGAGTTCAGCTCAGTCTGGTGCTTAGCATGAGGTTCATAGACCACTGTCCCTTTCCTTGGTCTTATAGAAATATTTGACTTTTATCCTGGCCATGAGTAATACCAACCTGACTCTGGGAGCCACTCCTGCAAAGTAACAGATTTGAAGGGGATTCATCATATAATCATCCAATGAAGAACAAAATCAGATAAAAATTTTGCCTTCCAGATGGTGTCAACACTAATGCAAATGGACCAAGCCTAGGTTTAGAATCCTCTGTCTAGGTTGGGCTCACTGAAGGATATTGAGAAGTACCTTCAGGACAGTCTAAGGATTTGGCACTACACTGATGGGACACTAGGTCTGTGTGAGCCCATTGCATTCCACACAGACAACTCACTAGCCTCCCGGATCCCATGCTGTACATGGTCCCTGGATATATCTTAGCTTCTTTGTTCCTTACTCTGATGTGGATGGCCTTGATGGCCTCCTTTTCCCAACTCCTCTCTTCCATTAAACAGCTGATGGCCCAGGTCAAGACTGCAGGAAAAGGGTTTAATATCTTGCTCTGCTACCTGTGTGGTTGGCACATGTTACTCTTCCCTTCTAGGATGTGTTTCTAGCCTGCAGGATGGAACAATAGCATGCACTCCATAGGGGATTAAGATGAAATAATGTGGAAGGTGTGCCTTTACATAAAAATTCCAAAAGTTATTAGTTATTACATTCTTTTGGAAGGCCACCAGCCTGCCTTTCTCAACACTTAGTTGACCATAGTAAATTAACACTAAATCTGAGCATAGTACTTTATAGTTAACAAAGTAGCCTCTTCCCTTATCCTGTGTCGAACAACTCAACTTAAGATCCCACAGGAGCTACCCTCTCCAGCAAGGCATTAAGAGCTCTCAAGTCCTGTCTCCACCAGGAGCTCCCCAGATAGGATCCCTTTTCTTCATGGTCTCAGCAGAGGCTGGCTCCCAGTAGGCACAGTGTTGTGTGTGGAAGAGCTGAGGCTATGCTGTAGACATGCTGTGTGCTCTTCCTCCTTCAGTGACAACTGTCTGTCCTCCCTTCCCTTGCACATCCTTCACAGTGGCTCCTTTTTAATTCTTGCAATAAATACTTCTCTCTGCCTCTGTCAGGAGCTGAGAGCACTAGGGCTGCAGCACTGAATGTGGCAGAGCCTGTCTGGATAATGTAGATTCCTGTGACCAGGGCCTATGAGACAGTAACACTTGTCAGGAGTGTGCATTTAGCTGGCACCTCCAACACTTCCTAGGTTAGATCAGATCATGAGCATACAGCACAATGTTTTCATTTCTGTGCCTCCAAGTGACTGGGAAATTGATTCCTGTGTGTTTCCCTGTCTTCATTTCACTGCCCTGGTTACTACCTCTAACATGGCAGACACCTCTGACCTTCCCGGTATTTACATTCCTGTGCAGACATAGTTAAAATAGGAGACTTCGCTTATTCAGAATTACAGTCTACAAATTAGCTACCCACATTGCAAGTTAGTCACCCTGCAAGTTTCTCTTCCTAATTAATCCCTTAAAAAAGATGCCAGGTAGCTGGCTAGCTCAGTGAGAGACTCTGCCTCAATGAATAAGTGGACATCAATTTCGTGGGCCTCTACACAAACACACTTGTGCATGCATACCAGCACACATGTGCACCCATACACGGACACACAGACACAGAAAGCCAGATGTACCCTCATGAACCACTTGGCTTCCTTCCTGCTAGATGCGCTTATATATTCAAAGCAAAACTACAGATTGATGCTCACTCTTCTTTTTCATTATTTTAGCTACTGTGGCAAGGCCCCACCACAGAAAGGCCTGCTTCTCACTACTTTGCTCCGGTTTCCTTTTTTTATTGACATTTAAACCAGTCATGCCTTGTGCACTGAGCTCCCTCTGGGCACTCACAGTTACCTATCTATGAAGCAAATGTTTGAGAATCACTAAAACCTCCTCACCACCCCAATTTCTTCTGAGTAACTCCCCCTGTCACTGACACTCCTTCCCTCCTTAGGTGTTTTACAGGAACATACTCTAAACCATCCTGGATGTCTGAAGCGTTTAATGAATGTCATATCACACTGACCAGTACCACAGGGCCATCGTCAACAACCAGTGGCATGGCGCCCTGGACATCAAGAGATTTTTAATGTTCTCTTGGTTCATTAACTTTCTTTCTATTTCTTGCTTTTTTGAACCTTTATTTGCGTGTGTGGAGGTCAGAGAACAACTCCTGTGAATTGTTTCTCTACTTCCATAATGTGGGTTCTGGGGATTGAACCCATGTTGTCAGGCTTGGCACCAAGTGTCTTTGCTTGCTGAGCCATCTTGCTGGTTCCTTACAAGTAAACTCTTAACACACACTTTCCTGAGATAAAGGGCAAGAAATACCTGCTTAGTAACCACCTGAAGAGATTGGATTTTAATGCTCACCTTCAAGGCACGCAGGATATCTTCTCTGAAAATGTGGGGAGTGTTAACTCTTACTGCTCACCCTACAGATGACTCACAGTAGACAGAGATGTCCACAAGGAGTGTTTCAGAAGCCTGAAACACTTAAGAGTTTTAGAGATAGGTCTGACTCTCATTCTCCTTTACCTAACACTGTCTCAACAGATTTTTTCAGACTTGTGTGGCCACAGAGCTGCCTATCAGGGGCTAAGAATACAGACATTTCCTCAACTTGTTTTCTGTCCAAGACAGTCTGCATTTTCTCAGCCAATCAATGATTTTGTTTTTCATTAGCACCCTGGGCCTCAGCTCCCTCATCATATGCTTGCCACTCTGGGGTGCTGTGCAGTAACACACACACACACACACGCACACACACACACATGGTTGGGGCCTGCCGTTGGCTTCTCTGGGTACCAGCTGGTAAAAAGGGGACAGAGGTGAAGGTGACTCACAATAAATACTATGGGTCTTGACTTGAAAATGGCATATTCCCTTCTCCCAACACTTGGGCTCCCACAATGACATGCTATGCTGCAGTCCTCTACACAGCACACAGGAAAGCCAGATTGTGGCAGACTGCTAGCAATATGTGGTGACACTCCCCCGCCCCCCCTTTCTTTTAGAAGCTCTGGGAAACTGCTTTTGAATGATTTTAAGCAGACACAACAGGGAGATATCAGCCCAACATTACCAATGTGAACTGCCATCGGCCCGCCATAAGCCCACAAGGCACTTGATCACTGAACAGCTGTGGCAGCAGACATGTTGCTGTCAGTTGTGTCCAGCAGACAGGGACCCTGATGTTCCTTACTATCCCTTGATCAGGACAGTTTCTGACACAGGAGACAACTAACAAATCATTGTGGAAAATATATGAAAATCGAGTAATTTAAAACAATCTTGTGGACTCATCTCTGCTGAGCTAACAGACCTGGCAGGGTAGATGCTGAAGAGCCAACTCTAACATGCGTCTTTCGAATGCTGGCGATGTCCACAAGGAGTAAGGATATATTCATCAGTAGCATCTGGTACCCTGATCCACGGGAAATGCTGAAATGGGCCTGATGTATGCTGAACCTTAAAAAACAAAGCACTGTGTTGAACATGAAGTACATACCGACACTGTGACATCAAGATACCCGTAAAATGCACATGTCTTCATGTTGGTCTATGACCAACAAGCAGGCTATTCTTTCAAAAATCAAAAAAAGCAACAATTTTTTTCTATCATTTAGAATAAGAGTAACTAAACATAATTAACACAGCCCTATTAGTTGTAAACCAGAAATAAATTCTGTACAGTGAGACATCCATTCCATCAAATAGTAATCATTAATAAAAGAAATTCAGTGACCTTTTTAAAAAAGATTACAAAATTGAATTTATTGAGTTTCACACAAGATGCACTTATAAAATTAGTACTGAATGCCAGTATGACAGAAGAAGTGAGTATCATTCACACTCCCAACAGCATCTGCAAAAGAAATGCAATCTTCAGAAACAACACAGAAACAGAAATTCAAGCGGAACTGAAAGATACATCTAGGCCACGTTCTTGTTCTGATCAGGACTGCTTTGACAAAGCTGTCTCCACACTGCTCCTCGTTGCCACTATACTTTCTTATTGGTGAAAAGAATAGTTTAAAAGCGGGGCCCCATGGAAACATACACACACAAAAATAAAACAATCATTTTAAACTTAAAATTGATTCCTGGTCTTACACGGCAAATATAGCATTGCCAACAGCTGTCTTCAGACTCGGTTAGTGAGAAACATTAGAACTCCCCACCCCTGTACTTCAAATGCATAAGCCAAAACATCAAACTAGCTTTTTATTGTATCCAGGATATAGGCAAACCATTTAAAGTCTACCATCTGTGCCCGAAATGTTCATATGAGAGCTGAGTTTCAGAAGTGAGACAGCAGAGAAAATGTGGTTAAGAGTACCATCTTCTGGACAGTTCAGAAATCAGAAATAGTCAATTTTCTTTTTAAGAGTACAGAAAAGATTCTCAGGATAAAAATGGGTGGTGATAACTTGTCCTTGAATGCCACCAACTAGTAATGAAACAGGAATAGCATTCTTATCTCAAACAAAAACCCCAAAGCACCTTTTGGTTACTATTCCCAGTGTTTACACTGTACTCCCTATGTCCCAGACACCTCATTTATGGTCATGTGAGGGTCTCTCTCAGCACAAGGCACCCACTGTCCCCTCCCCACACAGAACACAAACTCATGGAAGGACAAATGCATTCTAAAAGCCCAGAAGGTGATGCTGCTCCATCACCTAGGAATACTTTAAAACTCAAAACAAAACCAACAACCTAGCCTGTAAATACCAACAGCGTTTCAGCTAATTCAACACCAAATCTTTCAACTTGTAATAATTGATGAAGCAATTAGCTTTAAAGTGAAACCAGGTATCTACACCTTAGAGTTGACATTACTCTGCGATTTCATTGGAAACTGCCTTTTACTGTGTCACTGCCATTAAGTAACACACAGCTCACACTCTGCTCTGAGAGTAACGGAGACAAAAGGGAGCATTTTGCAGTGACATGACCTTCACTAAGTAAATGATTGGGCTGAGATCTTTGTTTCCTATAAGACGCTGCTGCTACTCATCATGTTGTATTTAAATAGCCTTTTACTCTGAGTAGTTCAGATGTATTGCCAAGGATGACTCTGGTGGGAAGAACATTTATCTTGACTTATATTTAATAATTTTTTAATGTTTTGGCAGATGGAGTCAAGTTTGGAAAGAGTCTGTGAAATGGTGTGAGGCTGGAAAGGTAGCTCATGGTGAAAGCTTCACAGTTTCCCAGGTATGTCCTTATACTGAAGAGGCCTGGAAGAAAAGCCAACATTCTGGAAGACCAGGCTCACAAAGCAAACCGGAAGTGGCGCTGCTGGCCAACAAGGAGTAGTGTCATTATCCATCAGCGTCCCAAGTCAAGGCCAGAGGCTGGCGCTGTTCCGTGATCTGCAACTTCTGCCAGGCCACATTACTGGAAGAACAATACTAGGATTTGCTTGTCATTAATAATTTAAGTTTTTAAATAAATATTTAAGTGCCATTTAGCAAGTGTGTCCTGGCAGCCCAGCATCTGTGGCTCCAGGGCCTGGCATCTTCACTTCACTAGCCCCAGGCTCAGTCAATCCGGTTCCCACAAATTGTGAACCTGTCTATCTCTAACAAATCTTTCTTTGAGGATCTGTGTTTTAATTCAGAATTTTCCTGTGCTATGTCCTTCTCATCACCATCTGGGGTTGTCAGAAACTGGTCAGAATTGCTGGTCACAAGTAAGGGTATGATGTTTTCTTTCTGATGAACAGGCTGGCTGGTGACGGAAGTGGACAGGTTTTCTTCTGTGGAAAGGCCTGTGAAAAAGCAGATCTGCTGGATTAGGAAATATGCACCTTCAATCACAGTAAATACTTATCAAAGCCCATGTTTTAGCAGTATTGAAAAGTATCTGCTATCTTTCCTCTTAGATAAAACAAGTAAAATAAAAAGCATACTGTGTATGAAGCTGTAATTTATAATAAAATTCAGAGGCTAGTCACTCTGTTCATTCAAATTTTTACCCACCCCCGTAGGCAACACTACCACTTGATTCTGGAAAGATCCTCCCTCTGACTTTGCAGCTTTCTCCTACATGACCACAAACCAACAGGACCGTCGCTCAAGTGGAAAACAACACTGCTCTTCACTCAGAACTCCGGGAAGGACTAAGCAGACCATAAGGTGTTCCAGATCTTGTCTGTACACTTTGGCTAGACTCAGACTAGCATCATCAGCTGGAGGAAGCCCACATCAGAAAGAATCCCCTACCTCCTCACCCCAGCCCAGGAATTTAGGGATTCTGGCCTTGGAGGTAGCTAAGCTAGACTGGGACCCACTGACTTCCCCTTTCCCTTTTCTTTCACATTTCCTGCCCTGGGGTGCTGGGGACTCTGTGTTTGCTAGGCTAAGTGTTCTACCACTGAGCTAACATCCTCAACCCCATTCAATGCTCCTCCTCAATTTGATCCTTTAAGGAAGCTTTAAACCGGAATGAGCTGTAGATAAACTGCCATTATTTAAGATGCAACCTGATGAGTTCTGCTGTGTGTGCATTCTTGCTGAGACCCTGCAGTCTTCTATGACCCTGAGAAGGTGAAGAACCTAAAACTGTCTTCAGTGTTGACTTCTACCCCTCTTTAGGTCCTGACTTCACCACCCCCCTGAATCATTTCTTGCAGTCTCTTGAACTGTAGGACAGCCTTCACGGACACTTGTCTTAATTGTACTTCATGTGACATGATGTGACCCCTGATCTGATGACTGCCCTCCAATAGACAGGCCTCTCTGGAAAGTAAAATAGACATTTACTAATTTCTAAATGTAAGTAACAGAACGCTTGCTGACACATTTGTACTCTTCGGATCACTAACAGCACTCACATGTTCTTACAGTCAAGTACTGTCTGAAACTCTAGCTTCCACTTTAGCTTCTGAGAAAACACATAGGAGCATGACCTCGGTTCAGACCCTGGGCCAGCTGATCTCCTCTGCCCTGTCCAGAACAAGCTTTATACTCTCCAGCATGGCTGGGCACTGTCTGGATGCACTGGCCTCATCTCCCTTTCAAGTCTAAGCCAAGGATCTTGCAAGAGTGACAGGGCACTGGGACATGGGAAGTACAGTCCCTCTGGTCCTCAGAACCAAGTCAGCCCCATCCCCTACAGCAGCTACCTGACTTTTGTTATCCTTTGGGACACCAAAGGTCTACTTGGTTCATCTCACTGAGTATGTGTCCACAGCTCTTTCCTGACCGCACTCACTGCTGCCTGACACATGCTCCACGTACTGCTCTTCCTCTCAACAGTTCAGGTCTGGTTCATGGGAGCAGAGACACAGTCTTTTCCTCCCCAGTTGCATCCCCTGGTCCTCACATGTAATAGGTGCTCAATAACCACTAAGAGAACAGTGGATGAGCAAATATAAACACAGCACTGGATCAGGTATATGTGTTCCAGAATATAACTAGTAAAGGCCCAACAGTGAAACAGCATGAAAGCACTTGTCTAAGCATCACTGAACCTCAGCTGAGCAGTGATTTACTAGGAAGAATTCAGATGAAGAACTCTGAAGCCAACGTACCTTGAGAGGACTTACACTTGCTCTGGGATTTACTGGACGGTTTGCCAGGAGTGCTGGCTGGGGGAGGATTAAACAGCTTCTCTTCCATTTTGGCTTCCTTCACATATTGACATGACTTCCCCAACAGCACGATGCTATTAAGTATTTTCAGGGAGATCAACCTAAAACAGGAAATAAGGCAAAGTTGTGGGAATTCATCTAAGTTACAGTATAAGTCAACCTCCTACACTCTGGTTTTTGAAGGTGAGAGGATGGGTCCAGGAGTCAGAGGACTTGGGCTGGTGGAATGTGAGTTCCGTGCACAAAGCTTGAGTTTTCCAAGACTCTTTATCACAAAGGAAGACCTCTGGTACATTCTATTTCATGAGAAATTCTATCAGTCAGTGGCTTTTCTTAGTATAGATAATATAACATGTATTCTTTTACTATAAAACAGGTAGATGCAGATGAGTAAAAAACAAAAGAGAATTTCTAATTCCCAATGCGGCAGCCAGTATATTATCAGGTATCTTCCCTGAGCACATTGTCTGCATCTTTTCATTGTGCAGAAATGGGATCTAATGGAGTCTCTTTAGGTTATAACAAGGTTATGGTGTAAGCAAAGTGGGAGCAAGAAGAATGATTTGGGGTCAGTGTGTAAATAGATCCTTTGTGGACCTGGGAAAAATCCTCCACAGTTCATCAGAAAGGAGAGGATTGGGAAAAGCTCAGAGCCATGCTCAGCACAAAGAAATGTTAAGCAAGCCTGCTCCTTTTACACACACACACACACACACACACACATACACAGAGAGAGAGAGAGAGAGAGGGAGAGAGAGTCTGCCTATCTATCTATCTATCTATCTATCTATCTATCTATCTATCTATCTATCTATCATCTATCTTACAAATATTCTTCCATGCCAGTTAATGTTCCTACATGATCTTAAGAGTGCTTTGTGGTATGGGCTACATAATAAAACTCACTTGTAATAGCTTCCATTTCTGGGCATCTGGATTTTGCTTCTATTAAAAAGTCTGTGATTAAGAAAAGTTAGCTTGAATCTGTACCTTATTAAAATAAATTGCTAATACCAATAATTACAGATACAGAAGTTTTGGGCCAAAACCTATCCAATATTTTAAAATGACTGCTATAATTCTGGCAAACAATTTAGAGATCACAGCATCCCATTCACATCTTCTCACATACTGTGGGCCATGACGAGTGAGTAAGTAGGTTGCTGTTTGTTGTTTGTTTGTTTTTGCCTGAGATGAAGCACTGTCAGTAATATGGAACTACAAGCCACTGAGAATCATCATCGGCTCAACCTGTGAGTCAATGCAGGATTCTTGCCAGGTCTTCAGGCATTTCACTTAGGGGCTCAGAACACAGCACAGAAAGGCACAGGTACAAATTCACTGTCAGTTCCAGGTCTCCACAGACCATACGCTCACTACTTGCCTGCTTCTGTGGTTCTGCCTAAGAGAATTCCAAACTTATTAAGCCAATCTCCAATTCTAGATTCCAGTCATCCTTGCTTCAGGCCTTCATCTCTCCACCTCCAAATGTTACTTCTGCCACAAACTTCAATAAGTGACAATTCTGTTGCCTTCACTGCTTGTCCCGAGATTCTGTAACCACACTAGAAGCCATTCTTTTATATCTCATGTATAAGCAATGTGCAGCCAGCTGACAACTGCTAACCCTTCCCTTGCTGGCATGTCCATTTTAGCATTGGTCACCTTTTCCTGGTAGAGCCACTGCTTCCCAACCCATTGCTCTACTTGCCATGCTCCAGCCCAGCCTCTACACAGGAGTTGAATGGCTCCCACAAAAAGCCTTCTTGTGAGAATCTTGAGTTAACTCCCCATGTCAGAAACCTTCCCACAGCCCACTCTCTAGGCTTACACTCTGTATTTCCTGACCAACCACAGCTGCTTTCTGCTATACTCACATTTTTCTTCACATTGCTCACTACTCTTTAGGATGTGTCCCTGCTCAGGCTATCTGCACTACTGCTTTAGAGATACTGAGGGAGAAAACTTGTCTTCTTTTTGGCTGATTCCCAGAGCAGCCTGGAACCAGCAGCCAAGACTGCTGAAGCGACGGGAAAGGACAGTGGTGGGCACATCTTTCCCATGAATTCAGAGATGTGTGTGAAAAGCACACATCTTCTCTGGAGAATTATACAGAAACTACTGTAACAAAGGTGTTCAAGTATGCTATATCTAAGTTTCAGTTTCCCTATTTGTGTTCAAACTTTTAGAACAATTAGCTTTAAACAAAGATAGAAGCAAGGAAGAACACAAAAGGCAAGGTGTGGGAATCTGTATTGTCTCATGTTTTTTTTCTTTTTCTTTTTCTTTGATACAGTGTTTCTCTGTAAGTCTGGCTGTCTTGGAAGTCACTCTGTAGACCAGACTGGCCTTGAACTCACAGAGGTCCACCTGCCTCTGTTTTCTGAGTGTATGCACCACCATCACCTGGCCCTTTTTCTGTTTTTAAGAAATATTTTAGTATCTATTGTCATACAGCCTAAGTACAAAGGAATATTAAATATTAATCATCAAAAACAATAGGTACTTAAGGTTTTAACATTGTCTTCAATGCGCAGTTGGAATACCTTTGGCATAGTAGTAAAGGAAGAGAGAGAGAGAAAGGGGGAGGGGGCATTTTGATTATAGGCAAAATACAGAAAAAGATGGGAAGAGTCCAGAACTTAAAAATAAAAGTCAATTTTCTGGGACAGGAATTTTAACTTCTACCTGGAAAATAAAGTATACAGTAAAAATTTCTAATATTGTATAATTTAATGTAAAAAACTTAATGTCAAACAACTTAAGAGAGCTGGGTATGATGGCATGTTGCCAGTAATCCCAGCACTTAGGAGGCAGAGGAAGGAGAACAGAAGTTTAAACATCAGCCTCTGGTACATCGTGAGCTCAAGGCCAGCTTGTGCTATGTGAGATCCTGTCTCATAAAATAACAAAGAAGGTGTGGGCTGGAGATGTAGTTCAGTTAGCAGAGCATGCACTTAGCATGCACAAACCCCTGAGTTCAACGTCCAGCATAGTATAAACCAGGTGTGGTTATACACACCTGTAACCTCAGCACTCAATCAGAGTTGCATCCTGAAATCAGTCACAACACACCTGAACACAGGCCTAGAGGAGGAGACACTAGGAAGTGCTCATGATTTGCAATTCATGAGGGATCTCAAGCGTAGCCTTGGGAATGACCATGCCTGAGTTGTTTGGATAGAGGAATCATGGGTACCTGTCATATGCCAGGCAGTACATGTACCTGTTGTGTGCCAAGCACTATGTGGGTACAATGAAGATATTCAAAACACTCATATGTGAAACTGGAACATCACAGATGTTTCTGGAAACCAGACTCTGTGAGAACTTAGAACTGAAATCATTCCCACTCTACTTATCTGCTCCACAACCTTTTCCTCTGGAGGTCTTCAGGGCTGTATTCCCCCACAGACCAGCAGTCCTCAACATTCATGCCTATGCACCCCACATAGCTGGCTTAGCAACAGGTTTTCCAGATTACCCTTTGGGGAAACTCATCATAATTTATGGGCTATTTACTTTAGTTCACTTCTTGAAAAACTCAAACAGTGGCAAAGTAACATTTGATATCATTTTCTTGTTATCATTATGATTATTGTAAATTACTTAAACTGTTTATGTCCGCTTGTGTTTTCCAACCAGTATGGGACCAACATCCTTTTCAGAAGGTTGAGTTGGCCATAGCCATAAAAACTACATTTTTGTATCAGGTTGATGTGACACAAGCCCAGTGTGCTGAATATGAAGCTTGACAAACACACAAAAAAAATAAAGGTGTTTCTTAATATGAAAAAATGACTGCAATGAAAGACTTTCCCCCAAAAAATAAGTATGGATGAAATATAAATGTTGAGCTTTTGATTAGAGATTCAAATTCAAGTACATAAAATAGGAAAAATATTATTGGGTACAATTAGCTTCTAGTCTATCTTGCAGTTATACTTCACTGTAAAGTCAAAACATATTCAGGAATAGGTACTCTTACCCCAAATAGAAGAGTATGACACAGGCATAGGACAGGATTCCTTGCACTTTAATTGAGCTTGTTACAACTCTGATGAGCTAGCCAGAAACAAACCAAAACACAAAAACACACAGACAAAACACAACCATAACAATTAGTTAATATTTTAAAAATATTTTTTTCTTATTTTAACATTTTAGAGCGTACCTGCATCTAAATCTAAGAGGCTAGATCTAGACTTTCCAATTCATTGACAATATGCCTGCCTAAGCCATCTGTGGTGGCTTGCATGCAGTGCAGCTTCCACTGAACATGGAAGTCTCATGCAGCCTACTTCAGTTATAGCACTTTTACCTACACCTAACAGAGGTACACATCTTTGTTGTTTGTAAAGTGAAAACTCATTCTGTAAGGTCTGGAGATGCTCATCTAGTTCTTGCTAGAGATAGTACCAATTGGGCATTTTTCTCATTGCTGTTTTTTCCTGTCTGCTGTTCAAATTCTTTAAGAGCCCCAATAACTTGCAGGGAACACAGAGCAAAGGGAATCTTGGAAGACTTAACATTGTTTAAGGAACTAAACAAACAATTAATTACTTAAAAGCCATGAAGCTCTGTCTCTTCTGCTAGTTATAGCTAATACCTAGTTTCTTATTTAACAGACACAGACATAGCAGTATTATCCCTGGAAGCCCATTGAGTGAATCTGGTGGGAGCAGCTGAGAGAAACATTTATGTATTACAGATGCAGGTCCTGGGAGTGGCTACATGGAAATAAAGCAAGGTAACTGGCCTCACTCAGTCATGTCAAGACTCTATTGTGATGCCTTAAATAGAATTAAAATGCTACAAATAAAAAGGTGAACAGAAATGAGATATGGGAATGGACTGTCTTATGTTCAATCAAGTTTCACTATGAGAAAACCATCATAGGCGCCCTCACCTGTGCCATAGCCTCTAGCAGAGAAAGGGCTACTACAGTTTAATTAATCCTTCTATTAAGAATCAGTTGAGTAGCCAGATGCTGGGGGCTCATGCCTTTAATTCCAGCACTTGGGAGGCAGAGGCAGGACAGCCAGGTCTACAGAGTGAGTTCTGGGACAGCCAGAGTTACAACAGAAAAACGTTGTCTCTCAAAAAACAAAAAACAACAACAACAACAAAAAATCTGTTCAATTTGTTGCGCAATCTAGATTCACCCTCATTGCTGAATATATGTTTCTAATACTGGAAAATACAAGTAAAAAATTTTGACATTCTATTTTTTCAATTTCTTTAACTTTTAAAATCTGATTTTTTTCCAGAATTTTAGGGGTTCCTTTTCCTAAGCAAAAGAAATTTGCATTACTATGTAATAAGCAATTAAAACCATAACAGTATTTAAGATATGGTTATCTGTTAACTTGTTGAAATTTAGCAACATTAAACCTATCACTAGCATCTAAAAATGTTGGGTAAATCAATCTAAATACAGTTGATATGACTTCCAGCTTTTTTGTACATTTGTTGACCTGCACACAACTATTTTTAGGTCTTTAGATAAAAAGACAACTCTTTTGTTTTGATGCTGGATCCAGTAGTGTAGAAAGTACAGCCAGCAAACCTCCTTAACCACATTGCAATGCTTGGCCCTACTCACCACTCACACTGTGCCCTCTGTATTTATTTCCTTAGCATAAATTCCTAGCATTAGATTGACAGCATCTAGCACAACAGGATCAAGTTATGCTGCCACCTCCACACTCCAGTTGCCACAGCAATGCCCACCACCGGTATATCCATTAGAGAAAAAAATTCTTTGTTCAATGAATAAGCAAAAAGACTAGCTTCACTGTTAGAAAAGCTATTTGGATAACCAAATCTTTGATGTCACTTTCCCACTGGACTCAAAATCCAAAGGAATAATGCATTTAGAATTTATGACAAACTTTTCTTTCAGGTTACTGATTTTTTAAAATACCAAGACCTGTTGAAACAAACTTACTGATGTTTTATGATAGCCATCTCATTACAAAACAGAAAAGCATGAACTTACTAAGACAGCTAGCGGGAGAGGAATAAAGCCCATTCGCCGTGCTACTGAGTCACTGTAGTCAGTGTATGCCTGCACGAAAGGAGAAAAGGATTCGCTTGGTTTTATCAGCATCTAGAAAGCACCGTTCACTCATCAGCAAATGCTCTTATCAGGTGCTGTATGAACAGAGAACCAAGCACCTGGCAAGTAACTGAGCAAAAGGATGCAGGAACCCAAACGATCACCAGAAATTTCAAATATCATTACTACAATGTTGCAAAAACATGTTATTTAATGCTACTACTGTATAAATATTTAGTGTCTAGAAAAAGACAAGTTCAAGTCTATGCAGTTTTTATCCGTAGTACTTTAACCACTGGGGAGTTAATTTCAGACTACAGTTTTAATGAAATGCTTACATTTTTCTGTCGGCTGCTAACAAGATCAAAAGCAAGGCTGGCTCTATATTCACTGTAGACCTGCAGGCAAATAAGAAAAAAAAGTATGATGTAGTCTAGAACAAATACACACAGTGGAAAGGTTGAGACTTTGTAGATAAAAATGTTTCATAACTACTCAGAGAAAGATGCTAAGGAGCAACTCGACACCTACAGCTTGAGTAAAGCAGTCTCAGCTTCCTGAGCTGCTACATTCATGGGCTTCAAAAGGACATGCTTAAAAGAGGAGTAACAGTCAATGACTAACATTCCCAGAGCACAGAATTTAGGGAGAAGTGGCTGTTTTAAGTAGTGCTATATTGAAAAACCAGTTCTTGAATTTTGAATGCACAGCTAAGTATTATAACTGACCATTTAGCCATAACAATAGTACTTTTTCAAACAATGATGCTGACAGTGAAGGAGACAGAAACAGGCTGGACTGTATCAGAGCCATTGCAGCAGCCACTAAAGAGCTTGGCCAGTGTATTCCCACTAAAATGGCATAAACTACCTGAATCAAACCTTTAACTCTAATTTCAGGTACCGAGAAAATGACCCTATAAAAAGAGAACCATCCTGTATCGAGGAAGGCAAGAGAGAGAATGATGAACTCATTTTTGATTCCTGCTTTACTGAAAGGACAGAAACATGCTTCAAGCATTCAGAAAACTAGAAACAGAATTTGGCAACTCATACTGCATTCAATTTTAAATCTTTGAGCTAAACAATATATAAGTATCAGAATACAGTTGTCAAAAATATAACTCAAGACAACTATGAAAGTTGTTGAGCCAATTCTCTGTTTTGGAACTAAGGATGAGGCTGTGGCCTTTTTCCAGCTTCATTGCATCTGTATAGTGAATTACAGCCTCAGATCTGTTTCTAAAGATACTACAGAAAATGGTTAAAGCTTCTTTAAATAAGCTCACAAATAAAATGTACAGCTTGTCTCCTAGAATTTAGGTACCTGCTCATATTCACAGAAGAAACTTTTAAATAGGAATTATTTTGTAAACTCATCAAGGTTTTGATGATTTTATTTTACTTTTTTATTTATTTTAAAAATAGACCCAGTATGATTTTAGTAACTAATTTTTCATAAATACAATAAACCAAAATCTACATGTTTATGATATTAAGGAATCAAGGAATCAATAGGAATTGCTAGAAATACATACATCTGCAGTGATGTCATTGAATTTGGTGATAAAGGCATGCTTTACAATATCCACAGCAATTTCTGATGTGATCACCATACAGACATCAGGAAACAACACCCAGAGATGATCTAGAAAGCATGGAAGAAACAATTATACATCTTCATATAAACAGAACCTGTATCTCAAGTTCCCAGCAGTCTGGGACCTCCAACAGGGCACACTCCAGTATTTTCAATAACAATAATTTTAATAACAGAGAACTAGGATATCATAACCTTCCTTGCCAGAGTCACATTTTACCAAGTTAAAGAATAGTATTTATTCAGTTTTTTTTTTTCCGCACTGTCCTAGCACCGCAGCACACGCAGGCCAGTGTCCAGCAGAACCCCTGCCTATGAGGAATCCACACACTGGAGAGGTGACTTGGGTAAGATGGTTCCTTAGGAAAGCTGTAGCTGCCGTGGTCTGACAGTGCATACCTAGCAGATATGCTGAAGCCCTTTGCTTGTTCACTGTGATTTAAAGAACAGGTTCATTTTCTTTACAGCCAGATTGACATAACATACTATATCTGCTTACTTGAACTGCTCACTTTAGTAAGACCTCAATTCAGCACTACACAACTGATAAACACACCCACAGGCATCCTTTCAAGGCCCCAAGCAACAAGAGGTGCAAAGGAAAGCCGTTTGGAATGCTGGCAGAGCTTGCAGCAATTCAACGTGGAGTACTGGAGGGCGACATGGACAACACAGGGCAGCTTTTCTGAGTCTGGCAGCTGGCTGAAGCTATGAGACTGCTGAGACTTTGAATACCAAAGGCTGCTATCTCCTGCTATGCTCTTGGGCAATTTTCCTAAGTATCTAAATAACAGTTTCCTCACCTACAAAATGAGAATAATATTAATGTCTACATTTCATTACTTTTAGATTTAACTGAGATATGATATGTAGGAATGTACTTTCCATACAAAATAGTATTTTTGTTACTAGTTACCCTGGGCACAAAGGGAAAGCCATTAATGGGGTGTTTTAAGGAAAGAGGAAAGAAATGAAAGTATTAAAGCATGATGTACAAAACAGTGAAAGCATCAAAGTACAGTGTTCCTTTGTCACTGCCACAGTGCTGATAAAGCAGAGGAAGGTATAATCATAAGAGTTCACACATTGGTCCTCAGGAGGCTCAGGTCTTCCTTAGCATAACAATTCTGTTTCTTTGAGACTGATCCCATCTGGACTCCTGGGGACAGTCACACATGTCCACTCTGTCTTTTGTGGAAACAGCTGACTTTGTCAACACTATGGACCAAAAGCATCCAGGTAGGGGGCCAGAGAAATGGTTCGGTGGGTAAAGGCATTTGCTGCCAAGCCTGACCACTGGAGTTCATGCCCTAGAACTTATAGTTGTATATCTACTGTGGAGGTTCAGCAAGGATGACACAGAGGCATTTTCATAAATGTAAACCCAGCCAGACCTCAGCAGAGAGAACCACTATCATGGATGGCAAGCACCATTTTCGACAGTGGAACCCTGAGCATCTGTCTCAGGGTTTTTATTGATACCCAGCTCCTCAGGTGCTCTACTGATAGCACGTGCAGATCATGAGCAATCAAACATCTTTTACATAAAGCCAGCACCTGCAGACCATACAAAACACCAAGGCCTAGGTAGCCCTTCTCCCAAAAATGCACAATTATTTTAAACATAAATGGAAATAAACTTCTGCAACAAGAACTGTCATTGTGGAAGGAGTAAAGCGATTGCCACAAGTTGTTCTCCAACCTCCACATAAGTGTGCAAGTGAGCATGAGCATGCACAGGCACGAGTGAAGACACACACACAATATAAGTAAAACTAATTTTTGTGTTTCTAGATAACACAAAGTCAGGTGTGTGGCATGAGGAGCTTTCCTACCATAAGTCAAGTAGCCTTTGGATCTATTCAGATTAGAACTGTTAATCTGTATGGTTTGGTGCTACAGGTTCTGCAAGAAGGCCACGTCTGGAATGTATTTCCAATCTCAATATCACTTTATATGTGGTTCTAAATCTTCAAATGTTTCTGAAAACAAGCCATGAATTAAATAAATTAAGAGGCTTCAGCTGTTCAGGATATCTGTAATGCTGGAAGTAACAAAAGAAATATAAAATACCACCTGTTCCATTAAGAACAAAACTGATTACTAAGAAAAAAAAGTTTCGCCAGGTGGTGGTGGTGCGTGTCTTTAATTCCAGCACCCAGCACTCAGGAGGCAGACACAGGTGGATCCCTGTGAATTCGAGGCCAGCCTGGTATACAGAGTGAGTTCTAGGACAGTCAGAGTTACAACAGAGAAACCATGTCTTGGGAAAAAAAACTGTAAATGACCTGAGCTATTTGAGCAAAGTGATCATTTTGTTTCGAACCTTTCTCAGTTCTGCACTGTGGTGGCCTTCTTCCTCTGCTATCAGCTTATGAGTCCTGCATACGTGTTAGCACTTTTCGTATCTGTACAGCCGTTTGCCCGGGATGGGCATACATTCAAAGTATGGCTACTAACTGAATAGTTAACATTTGTGGAACTCTAACAACTCTCTTGTCAGCCTAGATTCAGGAGTGAATAGAAGTAACACAATTTACTGTTTTTTACTCTACTTCTAAAATTCATTGCCATTTAAAAATGGTAAATGTGATAAAAAGCAAAGGCTCTCAACTTTTGGTAACCAGAGTAACCACAAAGGCTCCAGCTCCAATAGAGTCCTGAGCTGGTGTGCTTGATAGTATTTGCCTATTCACATTCTGCAGAGAAGCTGTGGGTCATGAGAAATGGCAGCATCCACCTTGCAGAATATGATACATCCATTCTCTTGGGAGTGACATTTCCAACACACAAAGAATGGTACAGATAGACACTTCAGCACTGAATCCACGTGAAAGAATGATTTGTCTTTTCTCTTTCTTTCTTCTTCTTTTAGTTTTTTAAGATGGTTTCTCTGTGCAGCCCTGGCTGTCATAGAACTTGCGCTATAAACCAGGTTGGCCTCAAACTCAGAGATCTGTCTGCCTCTTCCCCCAAAGTGCTGGCATTAAAGGTATGTGCCACCACTGACCTTGATTTGTATTAAGAGTAAATTTATCGGGCACCATATTTAATTCAAGAGAGAGTTACCTGGATTCCAAGAAAACTGCTCCATGTTTCTTAAGCACACTATTAGCAAAAGCACATAATTTGTGAATCGTTCCTTAATATCTAAAAAGAGAGAATTGAACATTAAGTGCTAAAATGTATTAAATAGAGAATTATTTAAAATAACTCTATTAAAACATCTAAAGAAATAGTGTTTTTTGGAACTATGGGGTTCCCCTTTAGATACCAAAATTCACAGTGCTCAGGCCCCTTCTACAAAACACTGCACTATCTATATGTACATGGCATATCACTATCTATCATATGCTAAGTCATCTCTAGATCTCCAGATCTAGATTCCTCACAATATTTGATACAACTTAAGAGCAATGTATATAGTTGTTATGATACATTATACAGGTAGCAGAGATAAGAAAAGTCTACACATGTTCAATATAGATACGGTTTCTGTTTAGAATACTTCCTACAGCCATATCTATATGCAGGAGGATGCACAAACATAGAGGGCTTCCTGCTGACTAGTGTGTGTACACACATGTACCCATGTGTGCAAGCCATTACTTCATTTTCCAACTTATTTCTAGTATGGAAACTTAAATACATTAAAACTGTTCAAACTCGGTCATTAAATGCCTCCAACAGTCTTTGGGAATGTAACAACTAATTCATTTTATAGAAGAAGAAAAATAGAACCAGAGAATAAAATATAAGACTTTGGGTAAAACAAAACTTGTGTGCTTCCAGAGAATATCCAACCTGGAAAGGAATGAGTATGTAATTTCTTAAGAGAATGCTGGCATTGTAATAGCACTACTTGGTGGTATGTAAAGAATTTCTTTTGTGTTTGTATACATGGGATTAGGTTTCACAGTAGTGTTTACCCTAAGTTGGTAACTAGCTGATTAATTGGAATGAATTTAACAAAAATAAGGAACTGAATTCTTGTTAAAGACTATTTATACATTTCATTTTTTTTTCAACTGTTATCTTCTTCTAGGAGTCCATGATGCCATGTAGTCAAGACATAAGAACGTGTGACAGTAAGTGTGTACCATCTACGTGTCTGTTTAGGCTTTACCTAAAATTTGAACTTTACTAAAACATACTTCAAATCCTTACAAAGGTTTTCCATAGAAAATCAAACTCTTCATATAAATGATGATATAAGTCACAGCTTTCAGATCCATCACAGGAAGCCCCACGAAGTTGTCTAGACCAGTGGTTCTCAACCTTCCTAATGCTGCGACCCTTTAATATAGTTCCTCATGCTGTGGTGATCCCTAACCATAAAATTATTTTTGTTGTTAGTTCATAAGTATAATTTTGTTACTGCTACATTATTATCATAATGTAAATATCTGATATGCTGGGTGGTCTCAGGCAACCACTATGAAGGGTCCATTTGATGCCCAAAAGGGTTGCAACCCATAAGTTGAGAACCAGTGGTCTAGCCCTTATTAATTTTCCATTTGTTCTTTTTATTCCTTGAAAAGTTTTCAAATCTATAACTTAAAACTGTTTGATTTAATTTATTCATATACCATTATTTTTGGCATTAAAACTTCCATACAATGAAAAATGCACCAAACTTGATTATATAGGATGGTAAAGTCTGGTGCCATTTTAACTAAAAATCAAAAGAGTTCTACCTTCAAGAAATTTCCCTTGACCCTTCCTTCACCCATGTCCCAGCCCTGACAAGCAATCACTCTTTTCTATCATCATAAATTCTGCCTGACCACAGACCTTAAATTAGACAGTACTTTCGAGGCTGGTGTTCGTTGCTGAACGCAATGCTTGAACTATACATAGCAGGATATATCAGTAATTAATTTTCCCTTTTATTTTTATTTTGTTCGGTGCAGTGTGAATGTGTTGTTTGTACAGATGTGTGTGGAGGTCAGAGGTCAACCTCAGGTGTTGTTCCTCAGGAGCCATGCACCGTTCTTTTGATAGTCTCTCACTGTGGGGGGTGGTCATCGTCGTCATCACTGAGTATAGAGGTTGGCTGCAGCAGCCCTAGGAATCTGCCTGTCCCCGTCCCGAGGCTGAGATTAAAGGTGTGTCCCAGCACACCCAGCTTTAAATGTGTTTTCACAATCAGACTCCGGTTTTCATGCTTGTGTGGCAAAGCACTTTAGCAACCAAGCCACTTTCCCAGTCTAGGTTTTCCTTTACTTGCATGGTTTGTATGTATGACTGTTTATTAGTGTTCCCGTCAATCCTGGGTTGTTTCCACTCTGGGGCTACTCTGAGCAGAGCTGCTACAGTAACTCTGAGTGCTGATTTACAGGGTGGGTGAAAACTGAGAAAGAAGTCACCCCAAAGCTTTAACAGAGAAGCTGCAATGTTCACACCACCACAGCATGGAGAAACAGTTAGTTCCTATCTTCCCGACCTTGGTGTTGGCATTGTCAGCTTACAAGAGCATTCCGGTGGGTATGTAATGATGTCTCATTTGACTTTCCTTTGTATTTCCCTGGTGATATTTTCCCTAATGACACTTGGCACCTTTGTGCCATTCATACGTCTTCATTTTCAAAATGCAAGGCTTTTTGCTAGTCTAAGTCAGATCAGTCTTTCATAATTAATTAGGCAGAATTTATAATATATATTCACGGATTATAAAGCCCTTTGTCAGATATACATAACTTCAGCTTTTTTCTCTTATAAATGTGATGTACCTTTTCATTTTTTATACTTTTCTTCATTTTTATTTTCTGTGTATGAGTGTTTTGCCATAACACAGATGTGTTATGTCTGTGCTCCAAACCTGCAGTGCCCATGGAGACAAGAAGGAGCTGGACCTCCGAGGACTGGACACACAGGTCCTCTGAAACAGGAGCCAGTGCTCTTAACCTCTGAGCCTTTTCATTTTTAATCAGCATAGATTAAAAAACAAATTTAAATTGAATTTAAATGTTATTCTTATGGTTAGTAATTTTTTATATAGTCTCTAAAAATGTTCCCCTACACAAAACTTGTGGATACATCCTCTTACATTTTATTTAAGGAATTTTAAGATGTAGCATTTATGCATATGGCAACAAACCACTTTGAATTAACTTTTTCTTGAGGAGGACAGGGATCAAGTTCTTTCATTTTCCTTGATCCAGATGATACCATTACTAGGTAAAAAATACCTCAATAAAAGCTAGTCTGTTTTAGAAAACATAATTTTTAAAATTAAAAAATTTTTAAAATACAATTACTTTTTATTAAAATGTTATTCAACATTGTATATGGTATTAAGTCACTTTCCATGAATGTTAATTAGAACTACAATCATAATCTAACTACTTACCACTATTTGACATCTGAAAGAGATTGTTCTTTTCAAACTTCTTGAAAACACTTCCTTTAATTTCAACAAACTGAAATAGCAACAGAAATACCATCTTTATCACTTCATCAACAGACCTACTGCCTCCTAACATCATGGTAACGCCCGTGATCCATGCTCTTGTCACACAAGCTAGACTTAATTTTACTTCTTTTTGTCTTCCTTCCTTCCTTCCTTCCTTCCTTCCTTCCTTCCTTCCTTCCTTTCTTTCTTTCTTTCTTTCCTTCTTTTTCTTTTTTTAGGGCACAGAGATGGGAGGGTGGATCAGGAAACAATCAGAAGAGGGTATTAATAAAGATACATTGTATGAAACTCAAAAACTACTAAAAATAATTCCACAAAAAGCTTCTTAGAATAACAGGTAGCCAAGAATTTCTTCTCATTCACAGTATTACTATGAATGCCTTTTATAAACTTACAATACAAAGGACTATCTCATACTTACATTATTAGACATCATGATAGTAAGCAGGGACTTGTTGTGAGAATTAAATGCTACATTGAGAGTCGTTGCTTGAACCATTATGAGAATTGCATGTAGAACTAAGAGTAAGTCAAAGAAAAAACTTGTTTTTTAGAATTACTAACACAATATCATAAAATTTTGAAAGTGAAAATGAGAGAAATGACCGTATTTTCTAAATCAAACCTGACAAATATTTTTTTATTGTCACAAATTTTCTACTTGATACAAACATGATAAGATGTATGTACTCCATATGAAACAAGTAGAAGAAGAAAGGAAACCTGTACATCCATTATTTAGAACTGTACCTCTGATACTTGGCACAGTACTTAAGAGTTAGACACTCAAAAAGGTGTTAAGTAAGTTGGAGAAATTATGGTAAACGATGAAAGAAAAGGCTAAAAGGTATATACTGTTTACAATAATAATTCAAAACTTAAAATAATTTAAAAATAAATAAAAATAAAATAATTTAAAAAACACAAGTTAGTCTGTTTTCTTTGGTTACTCAAATGATATGGAATATTAAAATGGTAAGAAACATCTAGATTGTTCTTCATGTCATACAGCATTATATATTTCACATGGAATAAATTATCTTTGTTCTACTACAATGGGAATGAGTTTTGTCCCACTTTGTCCTCAAGTATTAATTTCTTCAAAATGGCACTGACAGTAGAGAAAAGATATGACAGAGTCTTGTAAATGAGTCCTGGCTTCTTAAATATGCAGGTGTATGTAAACCTGTGTGTGTGTGTGTGTGTGTGTGTGTGTGTGTGTACTTGTATATGTGTGTATACTTGTATACACACACACCCACACACACATTATAGTACTTGCCCAAAAGAAAAACTTTAAGTAAAAGATACACATGTACATATAAATACACAAACACTCTAAAAAACTGTCATGCAATTCATAAACTTAAAGATAACTTTAATAAAACTTTTAAGCATAGGAATCATAGCTATGGCCCTAGAGAGATGGCTCAGTGGTTAAGAGCACTGACTGTTCTTCCAGAGGTCCTGAGTTCAATGCCCAGCCAACAGATGGTGGATCATAACCATGTATAATGGGATCCATTGCACTCTTCTGCCATGCAGGTGTACATGCAGACAGAACACTCATAAATAAAACAAATAATAAATATTTAAAAGAAAATAATAGCTATGGATATAAACTATTGACAGACATCAACTTTCCCCTATCATCAATCACAACAAAAAGGTCTTAAAGTAACTTACAGTAGATATTACAATCAATTTTTCAAAAGAAATTAGTGATTTCATTTTGATCTTCATATGCATACATCATCATGTGCAGGGATAGATAAACAAATAAGTAAGGTAGAATACACGCTGGATGCTGGAATGTCCGTTAAGTCTAAAAGGATACAGACATAGAGAACAGCCATCAGAAAGTGAGGGATGACTCCGATGTGTGCTCTTTTTCTTTCTTTAGGCTCTGTGGCTGTCCAGTAGAGAGCATCTAAGATATCTTGTCCAAATGAGGAGAACAGACGATCGGCTACCTGCAGAGAAATAGTGGAATCACGTTTCTTAGCTGCTTATTTAAGTATTTTACTAGCATTCAGATCAAATGTTGGAGACCTGAGCTTTATGATTCCGGAAGGGAAGCTGAAGAAGACCAAAGGTCCTGATTATTACTTCCTCGCACTTATGCCCTGGCTCATACTGAGCACTCAATACATTGTAGAATCAGAATGGACTTTGTCAACTTAGCCGTTTGTTAAAAAAAAAAAAAAAGGAAACTTGATGTAAAAAGTTTCAAAGCAATTTATATTTAGTATACCAAGCACACATAATTAATAGTTATGTAGAATCCTTAAAGTTCTTGCAAAAAAAAAAAAATCCAAAAACCAAACCAAAATTTAAAAAAAACCCAAAACAAGCAAACAAAATAAATGAGTAAGTTTCCAATGAATTTGCAATTTGACAGCATGTGCTCTCAGAACGAACTGTACAGGCAGTGGGACTCTTTCCTTTAACTGGAGGGAACACGTGGCTTTGAGGACTTGCTCCCTTCAAGTATGATCTGGCTCAGTGGCTCAGATGCACTTCGGTAAACACTCAGTCCCCAAGCCCCACTAAATTTGAATCTGCATTCTACTGGGATCCTCAAGTGAACGAAGCACCTTGACCAGAGCTACAGCACACGTTCTTCTGTTTCTTCTGTACTACAAAGACCTGAGGACCTGACAAACGGCTAGTCTGCGGGTAGCAGGGCCAGACCAAGCGCACGCAGGGAGCATGGTCTTACCTCTAGCATGTTGTAGATGATATAGAGCTTGATGACAGACTGCCCTCTTATCAGGTGGTACATCATGGAGTAGTCAACATAGTGCATCATGAAATAGCAGATTACCAAAATGACACCCTTCAGAATGTCACACACCTGTGCAGGCTGAAGCAAACGTCTGTCCCTGAAACATACAAGTAATGGAAATAGGGGTTTTACTTCATGTGTTCTCAAAACAAGTCATCGTTACTGGATATACAAGAACATACCAAGGTCACAATAAAAACCAGGCTGATGCTTTAAAAACTTTAACAAGAACAGTCACCAAAATAACTGTGTTAACGGGACACTTTCTTCTGCGTATACAATATAAAGATGTTAAACTAGAACTGGATAGACCTGAAGACAGTGGGTAGGCACCTGCTGCTGCTCGTGCTCTAAAGCAGCAGCTTCACAGAGGACGAAACCTTACTCATGGCCGCTGGATCAGCCTGTCCGGCCCAGCTGGCACTCTACGCACACCACGCTGCATCTTGTGCACTGTACTTATAAGCAGGGTGGCTGGCTACCTAGAAAGTCTAAGGCCAGTGCTGGGATTACAGGCATGCTCAGTTCCAGATTTTTCATAGTGGTCCAGAAGGATCACACATCTCTATGGTAATAGTTTCCTCCATGTACATATACCATAATTTTTTCAGCCCATTCTTAACAAATTTCTAGGCTTTTCAACCACAAGTTAGCATGTACATATCTCATAAGCAAAAATGTAACTGCATTCTAAAATCTTAAAATTCTAGGTGCAAACTTACATTTACTTGATATTTTGGTAGCAACAGCCAATGCGGCCTCTGTAGGGGTTGTGTCAATTTATACTTCTGCTAGTAGCATATTGAGAAGCCTGTGGTCCAGGAGTACCAAACAACACGTGACCAACTTCTGAATCTCTGCCAGTTGCATTGGTGAACAGAAGCCAGTATAGTTTTTATGTTAATTTACCTCAGAAGTAGAGCTGGTACCGGGTGAAGACCAAACCTAAGCAGGGCCTTGCTCATGCTAGCCAAGTGCTCTGCCACTGAATCACATCACCACTCAAAAAAAAAATCTTTAAGAAAATTTTGAGACAAATCTCATTAAGGTACCCAGGAAGGTGGAATTTGCAGTCTTTCTGTCCTGGCCTCCCAAACACCCTGGATTATAGGACTGTGCTACGAGGTCTTCCTCTGAAGGACTCTTCTATATATTTAAGATTTGTTTAAATTTCCAATTAATCCTTTCTTTGTATCTTTTTTTAAAATGGGGGATGGTGAAGGGGACTGATTTGTAGGACAATTCTTTAATTGTAGAAGTTAGTTCTTTGTAATATGACTTGAATTTTTCATAATTAAAAATGAATCACTTCTTACTTCTGAGACTACAGAATAAAAAAACTAAGCCTAAACTGGGCAGAGGTGGCGCATGCCTTTAATCCAGCACTGGGTGGGTGGTGGGGGAAGACCAGAGGCAGAGGGGTTCTCTGAGTTCAAGGCCAGCCTAGTCTACAGAGTGAGTTTCAGGACAGCCAGAGTTACAGCAGAGAAAACCTGTCTCGAAAACCAAAAACAAATAAACAATAACAACGACAACAACAAAAAACTACGCTTAAATTAAGGAAGGAAACAATATGATGGAGAAAACAAACAGAGAAGAAATTTAGGATTCTCTTTCACCGGACATAACATTTCCATGACAAGAGTAGGTAAGTTTGAGGAATAAGACCTCTTATTGCATGTCATATTGAGCCTTATTTCAGGCCTATCCCTCTGGATCAATGTTCACGCTTCTGTTTTGGCAGCTTTTTACCTATAGCACGTTCAACTATATGGACCAGATGCTTTTGTTAGGAGATGTGGCCTCTTCATCTTCACCAGCAGTGACTACTCTAAGCAACAGTGTGGACTAAACTCATTTGCTGCTGGGCCCCTGGCCCCTGAGCTACACACCTGCCACTGGGAAGTTTCTTGGCTACCTCTTATATTCAGCTCCTTCTCAGCCCGTTCATGTGTGTAGTACTTTTCAACAGAATGTGTGAATCTTTTATACTGTTACTGTAACTTGTTTAACACGCTGCAGTATCAGCTCTGAAAGCAGCTGTCACAAGACTACCAGTAAGTTCAGCTGATCTACTTGGATAAAATATGGGATACTGCAGGTATGAAAGGACACATTCAGGAAGTGTTCTAAGTAGATGAGAAGACATCCTCGTGAGCCACCATGGAGATAGGCCTGGCTTTGTTCGTCTATCACATGTCCTCAAACAGATGTGGAATCCTGTGGAATCCTTACTGTTATTTTTCTTGGCAGTTCAAGTTGGAGCTCTGGGCAGAAGTGCACCAGCACACAATCTTCATCAATACTTCTGTCCTGACTTCCCTTTCTCCGATGCTGATCCCATTCCTCCCACAAAGATTTTGGCCTTATTCTCATGGAAAGCAGGGTAAATTTTATCTTCTACTTCCCACACACCTAGCTTAGAGTGCACTTCTCTGCCAAGGGCTAACTGATGATCCAGAAGATTTCAAGCCCCACTCCACACAAGGCTGGGACTGAGAGCAATGGTTCTTCTGTTGAGAGCAAACACATTTCTAATTCAAATATTGAGAGAAGACATAGTCTTGCACTCATGGGCTACCAGTGGTTGGTTGTTCCCCACTGTTGGCCAGGTATCAATAGAGGCATGGGTTTTCACAACCACTGAGTTCCAAGACTTTAAAAACGAATTTCCAAAATGATAGGTATCAGCAAATCATTGTTTTCTACTTGTTAGTAAACTTAACATTATTTATTATTTGGAAAAATTATTGTGTTACGAAACAAACACACCTCCCATTTTATTAATTTCTAAAATTCACAATAAAAAACGGGACAAAATATACTGCACTTTGTTCCTCGGCTATCAGTCACTTCCTGCTCTGGTGAAATTTCCCACTGTGAACTAATCTTAACTGGCTGTTACGGTGCTTACAGGTTTTCAAAATTAAGGGCTTCTATTCAAATACAACATAAAACTTGTTTCCCAACCCCTACAAACAGGATCGTCTTCTCACAGGAGCCTGCTAATGAAAAAGGAAAGCAACAAAAACCCTTCTCAAATGGCATCTTAATAAGACGCCTGTATACATCACAACTTCTCCAAGACCTAACCTCACAAATGAGTTTACCTAAATTAAAAGAACTTGAACAAATCACAGCATTGCCCTTCTCTGCCAGGATATTTTTAGATGACTGTCAGTAAGCATTACAAACTCCGTAAGAAGCTTATCTCTAATGCTGCCAATCAACCTGTAATGGGCACCTGAATAATCTTTCAGGCAGAATGAAGTCCTTAGATACAATGTTGTTAAAGAACAATTATGAGCAGTTCTTTAGCAAATACTGAAAATTTCAAGAGCATGTTGGACAAAGGAAAAAAACAAAACAAAACCAAAAAATGCACATTTATCTAATTTAGCTTAGATTAATTTTGATTACATGTCATGGCAAGACAAGATTAATAGAATATTCAATAGAACTTAGAATAAAAATAAGATATTTAACACAATTTAGAGAACATTCAAGTTAAAACACCTGTGCAGAAAGTAGATTCTCTGCCTTCCCAAATTTTACCTTTTAATTCATACAAATATTTCTACTATACTTTTGCATTTATTATAAATGACAATTTCATATTACGCATTTTATTATTATGCATTATATATCTCCAAGCTGTTTAAAGTGCTCATAGATTCATGAAAGTAGAATTATACAGCAGAGAAGGATGCTCAGTAGGATCCCCACCCCTTGATACTCTACTGTTGAAGTGAAACTAGTACTAGCAAGATCAAGAAGGAAAGACAACAAACTGAGCAGGTGGAGCCCTCCAGCCCAGTTAATTTCAAGCCATGGACAAAGGCCAGGTGTCATCAGACTCAGTTCACTGTAAAGTACTTGTAACTGAGGGGTGGAGAAGGACAAGTGCTACTGAAATTTAAAAATTATATACTTCATCACAGTTTTAAGAGAAGTCCCTTTATAATCTCAAAGTAAACTGGAATAAAGTACTAAGATCAAGATGTTTTCCTGAGCTGGTAAACTGAACATTTTTCAACTTCAACTGACACACAGTAAAAAAATAATCACACAGCCATCTAGTGATGGCTAAAATCTTTTCTTGGTTCTTAAACTAACTGTATTAGAATGAAGTGGCTGATTTATGAAGCTCTGTTTGTGTTTGGAATAACAAAATAAAAGGTGCTCCAAGGGACAAGCTAGCTGAGCCCTGGGGTAAGGACTGAGTGTTTGCTGCCACAGAGACCCATGCAAGTAATTAGCAATTACTTTACAGGTAATTTTCATGGGTGACAGTATGGTCAAACACTGTGGGAACAGACATAAATAAAGCTTAAGACCAAGTGAGGATGCTACTGAAGACTATTTTCCTCAGTGTATTTCCATCCTCAAATGGCTATGTGGTCTAGGCTGGTGCTTTTGCTTTTGTATAGGGTCAATTTGGCCAAGAGTATAGAAGGAAAAATCAGGGTTTACTCACCACAAGGAGTCCCTGTGCCACCACACTCCATCCTATAAAGGAAGTGAAAGTGCTCCTCCCTTCGGTCTGATTTACAAGAGAGAAAGAAAGAGAGAAGGTTGTAATGTTGCTACGCTACTTGGAGCGTCATGGTGAGGAACATGGGATGACAAAACCTGATGCTATGAAGACTTTCTATGTAACAGTATACTGCTCTCCATAGTGCACCACACCATCAGCCCTGGTAAGAGGAAGTAATGGACATACCTGTTTCCCCGACAAGGATACAAAGAGCTTTCCCTACATACTCAGGCCAGAATCAAAGGCTTAATTTTGTGTGGAAAGCGAAAAGCCTGTTTATACTACATACATAAAGTTAATTTGAGCACAACTATACTGAAAGAGGTAAGGCACATGGAGGAAAGCCAAAAGGTTAAGACACTCAAGAATTTGAAATTCATAGTTCTTTTGGGAACTGTCCTACAGGGTCAACTTTCAAAAGAAAAAGATATCCTCCTTTCCTAAAAGAAAAAAAGAAGTCAATGAAGCCTTAAATAAGAGTTATGTCTAAAACCAAGATAAAGGACCAGAAAATTTGCTCAACTGAATTTTATTTACTCTAATAGTAAAAGAAAAATACTCCAGCATTCCTAAATCTAGTCAACTTACTTAGCACTGTGAAAGCTCAATAGTGCTTTCTTTACTACAATTGTCAGTTTTGGGTCCTAGATTTTACCACTTTCTAGGTAAATCTCATTCAACATTTAACTTAAGTGTGACAGCACAATTCTAAAGCACAAAATAATGGAAAATCTGGGAAGAGACAGAATTCACAATAATATCACTTAAATTACCCATATAACTGGTGTTTTTAACATATTCCACAGATAAACTTGGAAAGATGATATTTGATGAACCCCAAAAAAACTAACTCATATAATGAATCAGAACCTTATTCTGTTTCTATGTCTTCAATCACTGAAAACATCCTATTTTCTCTAAAATGAAGCTCTCTTACCCTATCTAGGAAAGAAAATAACCTGCTTTTCATAACTCTAGGTGCCTTCCTTCCTTCTTTCCTTCCATCTTAAACATTAGGCAGCAGGGTTAAGACTGCTAATTCATCAGAAATAGAGTCAACAAACAGATTCAAGTCTTTCTGAGATGGCTGAGAAGCAGTATACACTTTTACAGGAGCAGTGAGTGCAGCATCCTTTGCAAGCAGTGCACTACCCCAGCTAGATTCGCAATGACAACCTGCCAACATCCCCAGATGAATACAACTTTAGGGGACTGAAAGTTGACAAAATGGTCTGCGGACTAGGCAGTCAAGATGAAGGCTGTGTTACTGAATAGGCTATAAAATCTTCCTGATCCGCACCCTTTGTCAAAGGCAATGTCTCTATTCACTTAATTGTTACCAGTGGCAATAAAACTCAAATCTCGAACCAATGCCAAAAAACATGTCAAGAAAGCAGAAGATCTAGGAATAGGTTCAAAGCAGAAAACCTGCGTTAGAGGTATCCATTACTTTTAAAAAGCCTAGAACTGTAGGCTGAGGGGAAGAAACCCAACGATGACAGGAGGGCAATCCTGGCCTGTTACCGCTGCCTCTGACACTGCCGCAGATGATGACGGTTTTCACATCAGGATTGAATTAACAAATACAATTTTCTTTTCTTTTTAGAAAAAATTCAACAAAGAGACTAAGAAGACACTTTTTTGACAAAAGATTCAAACAGAGGAGATGAGAACGATAACGCTGGGAAAAAGTATCCGCCAACTTCTCTGCAGGTTTCGAGTCAGACTGAAGGAAAGAGCACTTTTTGTTTGCTGAAAAAGATGGAACATGAAAAAGCTACAGGCAAAACAAATCGAATAATCTTTAAAAGAGGTAGAGAACACTGGGAGGAATGCTGTTAAGAGAGCAGAATTTGGCTATTTCTAAGTAATTCTATAAAAATAAAATTTGGGTATTCCAGAAATACTTGAAAGGTGCTCTGTTCAGAGTCACTTTTCACAATATAATATATTTTCAGATCCATGCTTTAAAAAAAAAAATCACAGAGACATTGGTTTCACTATTCAGAGAAAATAAACTGTGGCTCATATTACACACATTGCTTAACCCAGACACAGAACACTAAAGGTATTCAGACATTAACAGCAGTTCTTCATATTTTCTGTAATATTGCCTGTTCTCATATTCATATATATTTTTTTCAAGATAGTTGTAATTCTGCTACACAATATTAAGTGCATTCTCACATTTCATTTATCATATAAATATGAGTGCTAGCATGAAATGTAACTTTTCAGTTAACCTTCTCTGCAGATGAGTATTAGAAGTTGTTTATAACAGGCTGCCCCCTAGAGTTCTGTTAGCTACAAAACCATGGAAATAGAAGACACTTTTCGAATGTAACTGAAGTTAATTTAGATTGAAAATGCCTCAAACTAATATTTTAAAACAATCACCTTTATTAAAAGGTTGGCTACAGGAAGCACCAATCATTTATGTGAAGCAAACTGGAGTAGATGATTTAAGAATTCCTATTTTCTGCAATACCTCTTAATATTCAGAATGGAAAGGCTATACCAGATGCTACTTAAATGTCCTGCTTCCCCAAGCAATAAAGAAGCACGAGAATGACTTTGAGCATAAAACAGTATTAGATGCCTGAAGAACAAGATATATCTTCAAGTAAGATGACTGGCATGCCATTATCAGGCAATGTCGTTCATGTGCTAACCACACAGAAAGGAAGGAACCAGTCCAGGAGGAAGAGTCTCTAGGTTATAAATCCTTTTAATGCTTTACTCCAGTGTGCCAACAATAAGTCAGAACATGCCATGGGTATAATATGAACCTGTTTAACACTGCTGATCAAGGAATAATTAAGAAGTACTCTAGCTCACAAGTATATGTGGAAATTCTTGCAAGGTATTAGTTATTTTATTTATTTATTGTCAGGTGATTGCATTGGGTTCCTCTAATTTCCCTCTATATCCAGCCACACGTAAAGATTTGCAATTTGTAGTGTTTTATTGATTTTTTCCTCTGGTATTCTGAAAAGATAACTAAAATGTCATGATCTCACTGAGCTCTCATATAAAAAACAGCACACGAAAGTGAGACTGTCAGTCGCAAAACACCATGCCACAAAGGTCTTTGAAAATGTTTACTAATAAGAACAATGCCTTCTTAAAAACTCTCCTCAAAGTGAAAGGAAATACTTGCCACATCCTAAAGCTGGTGCTTAAACTCCTAAAAAGATTTTCCTGTCTGGTTAACTTGTGATTAATAAAGCATGTGACATATCAGTTTGGAAGATGAGAAAGATTATAGACACGAAATAATAACTTCTGTAACACTGAGGTAAGTTAAATACAATTGTTTTATTCTTGGCAATCTTGCTAAGAGTAATTTTATTCCTCTCACAACCTGATCAATATTTCTATTTACATTAGAAGTATTTCTTCCTTACCAAAATGGACTGTAGTTGTTATTAAGTATAGGCTTATTTTCTACTTCAAAAGAAACTTCTTTGTGACTTTAGTCATTTAAACAAAAGTTAAAATTTTGAGTATGTACTAGTAATTTTTTAACTCAACTTTGTTGGTTAAATTATAATTACAAGTGTTATGTTCCATTGAACATTCATTATAACTAAATAGAGTTTCACAAATTATTGTCCCTTTCAGAATTTTGAAATCTCAAACTTAAAAAGTATGTTTTTAAAAAATTTACAAAAGTGACATGCGTTAGAACTGTAACTCAAACAACTATGCTAAAGCTAAGCAGTAATTTGTAAAGGGTGACTGCACAGAGTGGAGGCATGCTGACATCACTATCAAGAAAGGAAACTCTAAAATCAAACTTCCTGCTCGCTTTAAAGAACAAAAGCACACGAAGCTTCACATAGGGTTAACATCCCACCTTCCAGTTTGGTAGAGTAGAAGTGAAAGAAACTGGTACTTAACAGGTACTGTAGGCAGTCACTCTGCTGGCATTATCGGATGCTGTAGTCAAAGACACTGTGCTGGCATTATGGGGTGCTGTAGTGAAGAAACTCTGCTAGCATTATGGGATACTGTATTCAAGACACTCCTGGCATGGGGTGCTATAGTCATGTACTTTGCTGGCATTATGGGGTGTTGTAGTCAAGACACTGCTGGCATTATGGCATATCTGCTGATATGATTTTTGTATTTCCAGGTTTCTAGGGGCAGGTACTCACCACAGACCACTGGCTATCCAAGTTGGTTTGGGCTGACTGATCTTTCCTATCAGAATGATGGCATTATAGAGTTCTCTATTGCCACCAACCAGAAGTGTGTAACTAAGACTTCATAGGCCAGACTTCATGGGCCACTAACATAGTAATTCTCAGGTGAACTAGAGGAGGAAGTCTGCAGTAAGGGCTCCTTAGGAGATTCTGATGCCCACCTCCACAGCCTAGAATCTGGACCTTTCATAGATGAAACCTAGGCGACTTCACAATCCAGGTAAAGGCAGGTTAAGAACGTGATCAGTCAATCTCTACTCTTAGTCCTATTCCTCTTCTACTTAGCCACACAGCCCTCCATATCAATGTCAGCTTACTGGGTAATGCAAAGTTTTAGTTCAAAAACCTCTCTGAAAAAGAATGCATATATAAAGCATGTAACACTACTTAATATAGCTTGAACAGATAACCAGTATGTGTTAAAAACCAAAGTGTGAATGAAACTGTATGAATCATCTTTTTCTAACAACTCTACAAGTTACAAAAATAATGGAAGTGTTTAGACACGAAAAATAGTCAAAGATCTAAACTTACCTTAAGCCATAGCAAGGTAGAGTGAAGAGCCTGAACAGCGCCAGGAAGACTCTTAAAGGAAGCAGGGTGAACACATACAGAAAGGCATCGAGGCACAGGAAAATTCCAAAAAACATGAGCTACATTGAGAAGGAGAGAAGGAAGGAAAAAAGAGAGAAATATTCTTTAAATAGTTGTAGACACAAATTTCAAGCATTCAGGATTTCTAAACTTTATGAGTAATTAATTTCTGATTACTTGGCTTAAGGAACAGCACATTACATGCCTGTGTGCCAGCCATATTTTAATGTTAGTCTTTTGTTACTCTTCCCACAAGTTTCCGTTTACCATCCACAGAAGTCAACTACTCAAAAGATGAGTTGTTCTTGACTACAGCTCAGACTCATCTGATGTGACTTTCTGGTACTTCTTTAAAACATTGGAGACTAAGTAAAATCTTTCAGACAAGTTTCTTATCTTTCACCTTATTCTTCCATTTCCTGTTCATCAGAAGACTGGAATATAAGCAGTTTTAAATTGAAAACAGTTTTTGTAAACTGATTACTAAGTTTAACATAACCTTGCGTACTCAGACAGCTGCTATACTTCAAAGGCCTTATTCTGATTAACTGCATAATTTTAACCTCTCTGCTGTTTCTTGTGGACTTATACTTTCCATTTTCACCCAATAAATTTAGCAGGATACTTCCTGAGAGGAGGGTGAGGTCTTTTCATAGCTTGAAGTAACTAGACCAGTTTGCCAAACACTTGCTATTCAACAGTGGTGACTTCCTGCATGCTTGGCATACAAACATGGCCTAATGAATATGTTCACCATAATCCTCCACATAACTTTAGGCAATAAACTGCCCGCCTGCATGTATTACCTAAATTCACACTGCTATGAACAAAACAGTTTTTCATAAATTCACACTAAACTTCTAACTTCTAGGACGTGGGGTCTTTACAGAGGTGATTCATCAGGCTAGGTTCCGGTCCAACATAACTGGTATTCTGGAGATGTTAGTCGTGAGTCTTGGCCTTAGCAGTGGCAATAAGGATGCCTTCTTGAGCAGTGGAGGCATGGCAAAGATGGTGGTCAGTCTGAAGAAAGCTGCCCCATGTTCTATGCTCAAACTCACTAGTGAATTCCTAGTCTTCTATACTTTAAAAAAAAAAAAAAGGATTCATGGTAGGCGTTTAACATCTGGTATTCTATGTAGAGGATATCACACAGTGGTAATGCTTCTGTGACACTGCGGAGCAATAAACATTAAACACCTGTGAAATGTTCTACAGTTGATCTTAAGCATTTACATAGAACCTACTAACACTGATCTTAGCCATTTGAAAAATACAAAATAGAAATAAATACAAAAATAAAACACTAGCTCCAACCACAGCAATATATATTTTTTTAAGTTAAAAAAAAATCTCTAGGCCCCCTCCCTTGTCATTTGAGATTTCAAAACCAATAAAACTCTGTGGCAAAAAGAAGCAAAAATGGATGTGAAATGTATTTCTTAAAAGCTTATCTGAAATTCTGAGCACTAGCTTCTCTACCGAGGCCATCAAACATCATTTACTTACTAGACAAGGAGTTACAGCCTGGAGTGCCATCTGAAAGCTGTGAGTGAAGAGCCTGGGCACACTCCCTCTCTATCCCCAAACTTTCTATATATAGAAATACATTCATATATCTATATCTATATCTATTCCTACACTTGGGGTTAAGAGGAGCCTGGGATATAGCAACATTCAACATCATAGTAAGGGAGGCCAGAAATCCTCGGCCAGGTCACTCATTATGCAAAATCTTTCTACAAGTTAAATTTTAAAGTTCATAATTATTTTGGAAACCCTGGGGAAGGATCAGGTTGATGTAGTGTTTGTGTTGTGAGTTGTGGGAGGCATTGAGGCAAATGCACGAAACAAAAGCTTTCCATAGAGGAAATACAGAGACTAGACCTTGCAAGGAAGAGTAAAGAAGACCAAAATTCCACATAGAAAACGTGCTTGGTGAAGTGTGGTGTGTAGGCAGCTATATGAGAGGGAAATAGCATCTTCAGTTAATAGATAAAGAGCTCAACTTCTTACCCAGCAGTTCTCAACAAGTCACATGTAGGGTTTTGACTGTGAAAGCAATTGCTGCACATTCAAGGACATCTCTAGAGTAAATAATTTGTATCACCTGAACTCAAAAGTTTAGGTCCCTAAGATGTCTATACTCTAGGCTATGGTCAACAAAGGAACTGCTGAGTCAGGTTCTTCTGTGATGTTACACATCTGAAACCACAGAAAACAAAGCAATCTCAATCAATGCATTTCAGACACCAGACTCTACATCTGGGTTTACATTTAACATTAGACATATTTCATGAAAGGTACATAAATTGAAGAATTTAATTTGTAGAATAATTATACACAATGAATGACCCTAAGATTTTTTGGCCTCCCTTATTTGATGGTATATCCTAGGTACTCCAGTTATGCTAACTGGGTTAGGACACTTCACAATGCAAAAAGCAGGATTACTACTTGTTACTCTTAATGGGACAATTAGGGCAGGGAAAATCCTGATGGGAGGCTGCCCAGATAAAGGACAGTGAGAGTACCCTTAAAGCCCTGCAAGAGGGTGAAGGTTACCCAAATACTTGAGGCCTTCATAGCAACTGTAGGTGAAGGCATTTGATTCAAGATGACAATACATCCTTTAGGCTTAGATTTACTTTTTAGGAAGAGATCAGGCTCATTAGGCTGGCAGTAAGCAATCAAGAGTCAAAACAGCCCAAGTAAGGGATCATAATAGCATGATATAAGATGTCCAAAGCTAACAAGACAGAAAAAAAGTTTCTGACAAACAGCCCCCAAGTTGCAAGCTTACAAAGAGTCATCTTGAATTTGCTGGACGGTCTTATGTGCCCAGCAAGTAAAAGCAACTTCACAATGCAAGGAACTTGGGATTCGCTGGCTGCTGTTCCATTATATCATATCAAGCCTTATCATATCAAGTCCTATCTCTGGAAGGAGCTGCTGGTGTTGTCACCATTGTCTCAGGCAGGGGTGCTGAGGTCCAGTAAGCCTGCACTGGCTTTTCTCCTTCCCAGAAGCTCAGTAAGTGGGGAATCTAGGCAAGGGTGTGTCCCAGACAAATAAAGGCTGCATCCCAAAATGGGTTTAGAAGGGTGCTTCTATAAACATATTCTTATGGAATGAGAAACCAATAGTATGACCAAGAAGTCACTGATACAGACAGGTGTCTGAGTAAGCAGTATATCAGTTTCACAAAGAAATCTAGAGCTGTTTCACTGAAATAAGGTGAACCAATAGCTACTATGTTTTCTTTACATACTCCTTGTGATGAAACAGTTTTACATGATGTCAAATTAAGTTCATTACTATGAAATGAACTTTTGGATTATTCTGTTTAAACATTAACCTGCTTACCCTCCAAAAAAGGGCAAGAATTAAGTTCTCCTACTAGATCTCTTTCTTAGAATTTTGCTGTTACCATCTGTTTTCTCTGGTCCTCAGAACACAAACTCATTAACGGGTCCGTGGTAGTTAGAATAAGAATGGCCCTCAAAGGCTTACATATTTGAATGCTTGGTCCCTAGCTGGTGGAACTGTTTTGGGAAGGATTAGGAGGTGTGGCCTTGTTGGAAGTGGTGTGTCACCTCTGGGGGTGAGATTTGAAGTTTCAAAAGTCCACACCAGGCCCAGTCTCTGTCTCTCTGTTTCTGACACCAATTTGCAGTAAAGATGTAAGTTCTCAACTACTGCTCCGGGGCCATGCCTGCCTGCCTGCTGCCATGCTCCCCACCATCATGGCCATGGAATAACCCTCTGAAACTGTAAGCAGCTCCCAATTAAATGCTTTCATTTATAAGTTGCCTTGGCCATGGTGTCTTCACAGCAGTAGAACAGTAATTACGACAGGGTCATATACACTTAGGCTTCTCGAGATGACTCTGTCAACCTTCTCAACTTAGATAAGACAGTAAAGCCCTAGGGAAACTCAGATGAGCAGGCAGTTGATGCTGGACCACGTGCTTCTAATGTTCTGGGAAGCCTTTCCCTTTTGGTTAATAGTCCATGCTTGGTAATAACACAACTCCACATCTCTTGTGGATGAACTGAAGGTTCTACAACAGGCTCATGTGTTGACCATTTGGTTCCCAGTTGATGCTACTATTTTGGGAGACCCTGAGAATTTCAGGAAATGGAGCTCAGGGAGAAGGTAGGTTATGGAAGGTTTATCCTTAGGCTGTATTCTGTCTTGAATACTTTTCTGTCTCTCTCAACTTCCTGTGTGCCTCTGACACCTGCTCCCATCACTAGGTTCTGCTTTACCAGTAAAGCAAAAGACTCAAGGCATATGAACTTCTGAAACAGTATGAGCCAAGTAAATTTTATCCTCCCTTAGTTGTTTATGTCATTGTCAAAGATCTGACCAACACAAACAAATATTATTTTTAACTTTCAACCCAATAAATTTAAGGCTCTTAAAAAACTGTGAGACTTGCAAAAGGCAGGAAAATCTCAATTTCTCAAAATTCTCAGCTAGCCTAGGTTACACAATAAGCTCTAGGACAGTCTAGGCATTAGAGATATCTGTTTTCAGACGACAAAAACAGAATTGAAGGGGGCTTAGTGGTAGGGCATTTGCCTCACACCACATCTCCCTGTGTTCAATCCTTAGTATGACAAAATAAATAATAATGAACAAATAAGTAATAGATAAGATTCGTTAAAAATGGTAGCTACAGTTAAGACTAAACAGTGGAATTTAATTTGCATAAAATAAAAACTATAATGTACAAAGTATGGTAACAGTGAAATAAATGACTGCCAAAAGCATGCAATTACAAGGTAAAAATACACTTTCATTTTAGCATAACTTTTGATGACAGGCAAGGTTCATAAACAAGAATTTTTGTAAAAGTTTCACAATAATAATTATTGCAACCTATATCTGATATATGCCCAACATGCGGAAAAATGACATAAAAGGTAAATAAATCAGTTGAAGATACTGATTTATAAAAAGACATGTAACATAAGGAAGGGTTGTGAGCTCTCTTTGCTCATTTCCATTCTGGACTGACTGTTGCTGTCCTAGTTTTTCAGAAGCAGAGCTCTGTAGCTAACTCAGTAACTGTTCCTAATCCTTTTCTCTGCTGTTAAAACCCACATTCATTATCTTAGTCTCCCTTACAGTTGGGGGTGGACACGTGTTTATTTAGTCAGTGGGAATGGTGAGAGTTCTGGGAAAGTTTTAATTCTCAATGAAGGGCACTACCCCCCTCTCTGATTATAAGGCAGACTTAATAATTTGTAGTTGTCAATTTATATTTAAAATAATAAGCAGGAGAACCAAAAGCTAAGTGACCAAGACTGGATGAAACAAGGTCTTGGACCCATGGCAGGTCACTAGCCTGCGGGAGCAACTGAGACCTTCTTCAACTACATTTGCTCACAAGAAAGGAGAGAAAACTGTTTGAGTAAGCCTCTATTAGCCTAGTTTTCTGTTACACATAGCTAGGGCAGTCCTAAGAAATACATCTTGGACAGTCTCTATCCTAAGTCTACATTTTGAACTCTTTAGCCTGACCATAACAACAAAATCTAGATCCAGCCCATCTTTCAATTCTTGGTGGCTCCTTGTTTATATGCTCAAATGCCCATTTCTGAATCTTTTCAGCACCTTCACCCATACCACTTGGTGCATGTGCACATGCCCTATGATGATTGCTCACAATCTACCTCTTTCTCTTCCTACCTTTGCCATTCATTTCCTTTACAGGCCCTGCACTGGTCTTCTTCTGTAGCTTATCTTTTAAGCAAACTTTTCCTTATGGAAATGATTAGCAGCATTTTACTTACACTACTCAATGACACTTATCATTCTGTATCTTTTATTATAATTACCTATGTATTCAATATTTTCCACTTGGCTAATATCTAAGTTTTATGTTTAACTATGTATTCCATGCTACAAATGTCTAGGCTATACTATAAGAACTTAAGACAGAACAAAAGAATCAATAAGTATGTGATCTTTATCTCTTTAAATATGCATATAAATATATCAGGGAATCTTAGAAATGCTATGGTGGGCATTTATTTTTTTTTGTTATTTTTCACAAAATTTTAATTTTTTGCAAAATTATTTCTTGCAATTTTAGATTCACAGAGACAACAAAATTAGCCCTTGGACAAGAGATAATTTGACATATAATAAATCATTTCCTAGTACCTGCTCCCACCAAAATGAGTGGGAAATGAACTCAGTTTGGAAGTCAACATAGGAACTGCCACACAGAGCAGAAGACATAGGACTCTGTCCTTAACTAGTCTCCAATTGCATCCCACTGAAGCTAAACTCTAAAAGCTGTGAACTACAAACCAACTGTAGGCCATGTTACCTAGTGTGCCCCTCTGATAAGTCCTTCATGAACAAGATAAGGTTTACCCCAAGAGGGCCTGGCTAAAAGGAAAGAGGGAACAAATGGCTTTCCCTAGAGTCTCTTTCTGCCTGTGGTTAGCAGTCTGAGGAAGGCTGAGAGACAATAATCTCTTACAAGGTTGGCAAAGTGTCATGTTAATGAAAGCAAAGCAGGAGATAAAGCAGGGACCCAGGGGAGCCTTGGAACCAGATCTCTCTCAAGGTTCTTAAGGTGTCCAAATGTTTAGGAATGAAACCTGTGGACGAAGAAATTCATCTTGTTCCATGGCAGGACACTCGTCGAAAGGTACCGAAGTGAAGGACTGTTAAATATTTAAAACACTTCTCCAGGGTTCGACATGTAACTGATCCAAAAGCAGGAAATGAAAGCACAGGAAGGTGAGGGAATAGCTCGGGAGCCACAGCTAAAAGCTGTGGAGCTAAGATTTAAAGCAGGCAATGGCAGCCTGGCTTTGAGAACCATGCACTAACTCTGCCACTGGCTTTATCACAGAGAGAATGACAATCACGTCAGTTTTGTGGCAGACAGAATGATGCTCCCAGAATGGACCATAAGCACGCAGGAACAGACCTCAGAAAATCCCAAAGCTGGGCAGGACTGGAAGGGTTGCATGGAAAAAAAAAATCCACCCCCACCCAGACCAAGGAAGGACTCTATAATGTCAGGGCCTTATACCAGGAGAAGAAGTTTGAAAAGAGTATTAATGAAAAGTTGTAAGCACCATTTGAAACAAGGAGGACTTATCTTTACACAAGATCTAATGTAAAGCTGTTAATCCACTGACACGTTGCGCAGTTTCTGGGATTATTTTGTGCTACATTAGTCCAAGGTTTGGTAAAAGATACTGAGCTGATTTTCCTTGACCTTTAAGTGTGAACAGCAATGTTCTGTAGTCCTTGTAGACTTCAGAGAAGCACAGAGCCCTCTAATTTTCAAGTATCTCTTCCAGATAATGTTATGTGAAAATACAACATTTACCAAGAAAATAGCCAATAGGTATTATATGCTGTATGAGCAGACACTGTTAAGTAAAAGGGAAGAAATAAAATCATTTAGATTAATCTAAATGCCAAATAGTCTGCCAGGCTTTAAGTGAGGTTCTGCTTCTCTCACTCACATACAGGCTACAGAAGTGCAAGCTGTTCTGAGACCTATAAGCCCAGGATTAAGCTCACACCTAACTGTTTTCATCTATATCTCACCTGAAGTTAGCAGTCAAGGAAACGTGTACTCAACTGAAAAATATGACCCTCTTCTGAAACATTCCTTAAGAGACTAAATCAAATGTTCCTAAAAGACCTACAGTCAGCAGTCCTCTTCATGGAAGGCAAAACGACTAAGAAATGAATGTTAATTCAAACTTTAGGATGCTATAAATTTAACCTTCATACAAATAAATGCAGTTTTAGAAACAATCTTTGATACTTTAGTTTCTTTAAAAAGCAAATCCTGGTGTCAACACATGACATATATTATTGGATCCAACAGTGGCTCCACAGTAGACCCTAGTTTAAGAACACTTGCTTGTATTAAGTCTTATCAAGACCTGTGGGCATTTCCTCACTATGAAACACAGCATCTGCTTGCTACTCCAAGGTACTATGAAGGAAAATGGAGGTCTGCGCTGGGCTTGCTCTGGTGAAGAACAGAATTAATGAATGTTGTAACAAAGGGATCAGGTACACATGCCCCACTGTAAGGGAGATCCTGGTTGTAGTAATAAAGTTTGGCTGTGTTTGCAGGTAAGTTCTTCCACGTCTTCTCCAGAGAAAAATGATGTCTGGGATTGCTCACTGAGAGAAAAACTTTCCCAACAGGGAGGACTAAGGCTAAATATGTTGGTCTTATCCCAGACAATCCTAGATGTCAGCAGATTGTCTTCCCCCATCTTTGCACTATGTCCCAACACTTCTACCCCATGGTTTATCACTGGAAGAAAAAAAGTGAGATTTAAAAAGCAACCTAAAGGGTTTTCCAGCATAAGAATTGGTTTCTTCTTCTTTCTTTCCATAACAAACATTTGTCTCACTTTGCCTCAGCCCCAGACACAATTTTAGTTGATTCCCTGAACAGAAAACACAGCCACTTTAGTGCTAAGGGAGGAATGCTGCAGAGCCTCACAGTCCTCCCACTCTTCCCCATCCATCAATCCCTCAGGCTCCTCCATGGGAACCTTCATCCGCCCTAGAAAGGCAACAACATGCCTATCACTGTGCATGCACAGGGCCACTGCTTCCTCCTCATTCTTCTCAATCAGTTTGCTATATCCTGCCCTAATATTGAACTCCCTCAAACTTCAGCAGGTGGTACTCTATCAAGAAACTATATAAAGTAAGAGTTGCTGCAACTGGCTATCTACATTTGCTTCTCCTCAGCCACAGTGGCTGGGTAGTAGCTTCCCACTGCCTGTCACACCTTTTGCTTCACAGGGCACTGAGAGTGCAGCCAGTTAATCTTGCCATAGCCACTCTAACTGGAAGCAGCTAGACTTGACAAGCCTTCTGTTACTATAAAAACCCATGAATTAGCATATACATCTTTGTAATAAGATCTAGAATCTCTCAGGACTCTGAACTCTAGCAGCATCAGAGGAAAAGGGCTTTCCTGTCCTTTGACTGATCTTGCAATGGGATACTGAGGACTTGGTGTTATTTTTTTCTGTGTCCACCCTTAACAGGATGTTTTCTGTGACAAAAGAAGACATCTTTTTCCTTGAAGGTCTGTCACTTACGTCTTCAAATATGTGGCTATTCTAAGAAATTGAAACCTTAGAAAAGGCTGAATTTGAATACTGTAAGTGAAAAGAAAGAAAAAAAGAAAGAGCTACACTAGTAGCACACAACTGAAGGGAGCTAGGAGAGCTCAGAGAGGGAGAGTATGTCCTAGGATAAAACTGTTTGGATAAGACACAACATGATATGTTTAATAAGTAGCAAAGGTAGGGCTTAGAGAAATTTATAATGTTCCCCTCATACTAAAACTGTTATAAGTTGCTTTCTACAAAGCCATTCCTATATCCACAAACACATTCAATTATTTACCACATTATTTCCAATATTTTAAAAACTCAACTGAAGCTGTTCACAACTCTTTTTCATAAATTAACACTTTCAAATGATGTTTGGAAATGAAAAAAAATGTACCTTTTCCAATTCTCTTGGTATTCGCATACAAGTGTACACTCTTTCTCTTCGCTCTGTGTACTTGGCCTCATTATGTTCGAGGAAGTACCCTCTTGTTAGTTCAGCACTGAGGAACCTCAGTAATGAAAGTTCTACAGAAAAGAGAAAATGACACAAAACAAAAAGAACAGTGTTTACCAAGCAACTCACAGGCTGGCTGGGGCTATAGGTGATACATACAGAAAGCAAAAGGAGAATGCTACAGTCTGCAGTTTTGTGCCTAGAAGACGGCAACGCGCAAATGACTAGAGGGTGTTGCTGGGGAACTACTGCTATTCTATAAACTGAAGATGACAAATGGCGGTTACTAAGAGCCAAAGGAGTCAGAAGAACATCTTTCAGAGCAGTCCTGGATCTCATGTGCTACAGGATGGGACAGTAGAGACAGGAGAAGAAAGAACAGCTGTGAAAACTCCATCAAGTAGTCCAGTAGTCCAAAGGCAGCCCAGAGCTCTGGAATTGTTTTCACCCTATGACTATGCTGAGACAGCCACGCAGACGCAGTCTGCTGCCCCTGCTCAGGTGGCCTCAAGACCCTGCAGCAGTTCTGTGGCACTTCTCCCCATGAAAGCTTATTCCGGCTGTGTGAAAGATTCCCTGATGCCATGAAGTCACTAGTTACACAAGGCCTTCCTTTTGCAGGGTTGCTCGACTTGTCCATGTTTCCTTGATCCTCCAACATAAATCCATCCAGAAGTTTTTATCAGTAGAGAAAGGCAAAGCCAAACTAGTTGAAATGCACTGCACTCTGCTGGACTTGAGGTAAGAAGCAGAGGTGGGGATGCCTGACCCCAGTTGTTTCTGATGTGCCATGCTTTCCCCGAACCCCATCACCTCAAAAATCTCTCCAAACCCCTTAACTGACCAACACCTTCTCACTCTGCAGAAGGCCAAACTTTCTTTCAGGTTAGCAAAAGTTTTCACACCGATCTCTGTTCTTACTGTGATCTCTCTAACAAATGCAGTACTGAAGCATTAGCAAGTGGGGACAGTCAAAATCAGCCTCAAAAAACACTTGGGAGACAGAAGCAGGCTCAGCTGATGGGCAGAACAGAATGCCATAAAGAGCTTACTTCTGTCAGCACTGGAATGAATCCCTAGCTCCAGCAGTTTCACATCACAAGGCTTGCTTATTTTGCTTACATGATATGTTCTATGTAAGTGTACACACACACACACACACACACACACACACACACACTCACACACACACAAACACTTCTAAACATCAGACTAATAATGCATTTGCAAAATCAGAGATACACTGAGAAGTATCTGGGAGTGGAATGGGGGAGGGTAAACCTTCATGGGGAGAAAGGGCACCATTTTGCCACTGTTGCTTGGCACAGGGCAAGGAGGATTACTATATACCTTGGGCATCTTGCCTTCCCTTCTCAGTGTATTACAGTAATGTCACAGGGCAAAGCAGGCACAAGATACAAATGCTACTGCTTATATTAACAGATGCTCAGACTTAAAGGCGATGGTGTAACCTAATCGACAGAGAGTAAAATTTTGGGCTCGGAACTTTCTAGAACTATAATAAAATCTGAAGAGGAAAACAAGAAAGCCTGTTTGCTGCACAAAGAAGCACTAACACTAGAGAAAGCTATGCTTATACTCAGTTAAGTGCCAACTTTTGGCACCTTCTATCTAATCTTAACACTGACTTTACTTAGATATGACCTTAAATATAAACATAAAAAGCAGGATTAATTCAAATGTTCAACGTTAGTGGAACTGCTTAATAAATACCAATGATACACTTTTAGATGAGTCCCTAGAAGAGAAGAGGGGCTAGGGGCTAGGGCTGGCACTGTTCTGAGACTGGAGAGTTGGCAGGGAGCAAAAGCTCTTGAGCCTCAGCCTATGGTCTTCAGTAATCATGATTATAAACAATACCCCAGGTCCCTGGGCTTCAAGTCCCATGAAAGAAGCAGCCATGGTGCAGTCGCAGAGGTGGGAAGCTTCCTGTCCCCACCAAGAGACAGAAGCTGGGTGGACCACAAGTCTGTTACCTATGTTAAAGAGACACACAGGCTGGCTGGTCATTATACAGTAGTTTTATCTTTTAAAAATCAAACTAAAACAAGGCTTCGATACACCTTGTTTGCTGGGCAAATTCTTTTCCACAGTGTCTTCTTTGGTGATTGCAGAGGCCAGTTTTTGCCATAATCAGTGTTTTGTTCTGGTTCACAAAAAGAATGTGGGGCCAACTGGAGAAGGCTCTGCAGTACCAGCTCTCCCACCTTTTAGGCCCATGATGGTTAAGTCACGGATCTCAAGGTCTCAAAAGAGAAAACTGAACCTTCCAACAGTTCCGTGACACCTGTTTCCGTCTTGCCTTCCACACACATCGTTGAGGCACTTGACAGTGTTTGCGCAAGCAGATGAAAACCACAAAGCATGACACAGTGTCATGAACTACAATTCCTTCTGTCTATTAATCATTTTTGGTGTGGTTGTTACCTAATAACTATAAAAGTTATTTCTATAATCCTGACTCGATGATGAAAAGTATCACAAGTACATTTAACAACAATATAACACAAATTAATTAGATTTCATAAGCAGGTTATAATATAAACAAAAATGTTAGGCAGAAGCAGGCGGATCTCTGTGAGTTTAAGGCCAGCCTGGTCTACAGAGTGAGTTCCTGGACAGCCAGAGCTACAATAGAGAAACCCTGTTTAAAAATAAATAAATAAATAAATAGATAAATAAACAAAAATGTTTCAAGTATATTATAAATACAAAAGAAGACTGTGTGAGGAATCTCTCTCTAAAAATACAATAATCTTAGCGTTAAACACCAAGTTAGATTCTTAACTGCTGAGCCATCTCTCCTGATCCACTAAGTTAGATTCTATAACGTTAAAACACTAAACAATAAAAGGGTATTCTTTAATTACAAATGCTCAAAACTGTAAAATAAGTTCTATAGCTATGACTGTTTTGCAGATAAAGAAAGGAAACCAAGTCCCAGAGAGGAAAAGGACATCTCCAAGGTTGTATCAAAAGCAAGTGGTAGACCAGAATTCAAGAGTTCTGGCCAAGTGGCTGGTGTTCACTACTAGATTACATACTCCATTACTGTTCTTTCTGAGACAGGGACTTGCTATGGAGTCCTGGCTGGCCGGTCTAGAACTCATTACATAGATCAAGCTGGCCTTAAACTTGGAGTGATCCTCCTGCCTCTGTTTCCAAAGTACTAGAATTATAGACATGAGACACCAGGCCCAGCACTCAAGTGCTTTTAAAAATAGTCACCTGTACTCTTTCTGAAAAATCTAGTATCCCATCAGTCCCTATTCTCTTTACTTCCACAACACCTGGGTTCACTTCTGTGCAGCTACACCATAAGTCAGTGGACTCCCTTATAAAACATAAACCTGAGAGCAAGTACCAAGTACCTTATTTTTCCAATGTTCATCCCTGAGTAAGTTCTAAGTGTAACACCTGTCTTTGTACACAGCCAACAAATCCTGCTCATAGGCTGGAGAATGGTTTTAAAGGTACAGTAAAATAATGCTTACTAAAACCCTAAGCTTATGGTATAACATATCCTGAAGACCTTTTCTTGAATCCTTAGCAACAATTCCTGGAGATAACACCCTGTTGAAGGGATGGGTTCCTTCTGCTCTGAGGCAGTTTACAAAGGTCTTGTATTTATTACTTCACATAATCCTCATAACATTTATAACTAAAGAGGTTCATGGTATTTACATAATACAAATGAAGAAACAGAAAATTAATAGACTTGTCAAAACTCATATAAAAGGACAAATATGAGAGCGAAGCCCAGAACTCTGACCTGCAAATGCAGCATGCTCTCTCCTCTCACCATAATTATATCCATCATCCACTGCTATTAGAAAAAAAGACCTGGCCAGAATCTGCTTTTGATTCATGCCAAAGAAGGGGACCTCCACTGCCTTGGATCTGACCTGTCAAGTTGGCTGTTGCTGCCTGCATGGCATTGTTCTGCTCTGACTCCCTGGAGAAGTCTGTTCTTCTTACTGAGATATTCAGCACCCAGTGTACTGTGGCTTTGCTAAACACTTTCTCTAGCATCTGAGCTTACTTGTCCTATGACTTAGGGTATAGTTTTTTGAAAACAGAGCTATTTTACTATATAATTACTAGTATGTCTATATAAGATGATTGTGAACACTAAAAGAAGTAAAATAACACCAATCCTAAGTCCAAATCAATTCCACCAATATATTTTAATCAATATTCACCTCTTATCACAGAAATGTTCTGTAACCCTGTACCTTAAATTGAGAAATCAGAGTATAAATTCTTTTTCCTCACTTCTGAAATAAGAACTATTAGTCTTACTCATCTGAGACAGCTTACTTTAGAAATTAGGAGCTAGGATCCAAAAGTATTTATTAAAAGTAATGACTAATCATACATATATTTAATGTTTAGCAATGTCTAAATATATCTTTCTTAAAATAGCACTGCACATTAAAAAAGCAAATTAGAAAGGAATACTGGCTGACTGTTAAGAAATTATGAAACATGCACATTTCCAGTAAAGGAAGTGTTTATAAACTTTAAACAGGCATCTAAAGTATTAAATGTACCATTCTTACACACACACATACTTTTGTACAGAGAAAACTAGGAAATCAACACAATTAGTTTTGCCCTTCTAAGTCAAATGTAAGAAAAAAGAACCATTTTGTACACTATATTCAAGTTCTTGAGAATTTTTGTTGTTTTTGTTTGTTTGTTTTGGAGACATGGGCTTCCATGTAGCTTAGGCTGGCCTTGAAGTCAGGATTTTCTTACCTCTGCCTCCTACTCTTTAAAATATTAATGGTCTCACTTAGGAAAATAAAGAAGAACAGTCATATGTTTAGAGATGGGAAAAGGTATAAAAGTGAAGCGACATCTTAAAGCTAACAATGCAAAGGATTTATTTTCTATTTTAATGTTTGCATTTTTTTTTTTTTTTCCCGAGACAGGGTTTCTCTATGTAACTGACTGCCCTGGAACTCACTCTGTAGACCAGGCTGGCCTTGAACTCAGAGATTCACCTGCCTCTGCTTCCTGAGTGCTGGGATTAAAGGCGTGTGCCACCACCAGCCTGATCAAAGCAAAGGATTAAATTGTGAGAGGTGTATCAATAATTCTACAGTAAGCTTAAATTTTCAGATATACAAACAACAGAATGCAGGGAATATGAATAGTTTGGATCTCATTGACAATCTATATGGGAACCGTTAAAGGAAACCAGTTAGCTTTTCTTTTTCAGCTTTTCTTTCTGATGCTCCTCGGCCTCTCATGGATATACAGCAAGATGAGTGAAGAGATAAAGATAAAGATACAGGAGATAAAATAAATCAGACAAGGGTGAGATCTAGAAGTCAGAAGTCTATTACCAAAAGAACAACAGTCACAGCACTGTTCCATCACAAACAACATTGCTGACCACACCTGACAGCAGGCTTCCCATTTTATAAGCAATACTTATCTGCTCACCTCCTACACTTGCCTTACTGGGGACTGTTTCATCCTCACAGGCAGGTGTCACGGTTATCTTACACCAAACCTCTGTTAAATCTCCATGGGGACTTTTTAAAACTATGTTACATACTTTTTAGTAGTGGATCGATGAAACAGAGCCAAGTGGATTAAGCAAGCAGTCTAAACAAAAGCAATCCAACAACTGAGCCAAACTAAAAACATACATTGCCTAATTCTCAGTCCAAAGTTGACTTGCTGGGCATCAACACCCAAAGGCGAGTATAAAATCTCTCTCACCTAGAATTTTGTGGAGTGAGTCCAGCGGGGAACAACAGAGGAACAGGATGATATGCATTACTTACTATCTGGTCTATGTCCAAAAGTGCAACACAAAATGGCATTAATTTTAGAAGTATGAAAAAGGAACAAGGTGAGACTGCAGTTCTTGGTGACCAATATTCCCAGAGTTTGAGGTCAGTGAGCATATATAGGAATGGTGAGTGGGGATCCATCCCTAACTGTGTTAAGGTGTAAGTACCAGCATCTGTCAGACAGTACACGAGTATGTGTGTGTGTGTGTGTTTGTGTATGTATATATGTACATATATGTATACTCACACACATATACACTTATATATATGATATGCTGCAAATCAAATGATTGCAGAGTCTGCAAAGGAACAGAAAGAAAACATAACTGATATAGATAACAACAATAACAAAATGAATCTTAAACATTATACTTCATTTTATTAACTCAAAGTATGGATAAACATCTTAACTGTATATTCATTACAGAAAACCCTAGACTATTAGGAGTGACCAACAAATGTCTTATCTGAATTCCCGGAGAAAATAAAAAAGGGGTCACAGGAACTAAGTGATGGTTGGGGTTATCAAAACATGAAGATTATGACTTTCAAAAGGAACAGCTAAGACTGCCCTACTTTTCAGATGAGAGTTCAGGGCAAGTCCACAGGAGCCTTTATAGAGAATGGACAAGTGTGAGCACCCAGTCTTAAGGGACTACTATGACTCAGGGAAAGATGTTTCCAGTCTGACACTAGGTGGTGCCCTTTGGCCCAGTCAACAAGTTTCCTGTATTTTGGAAAAGAAGTAAAGAAAGCTAATAGCAGTGGAAGGAAGAAGCGCTGGAGGTGAACAAAGAAAGAACACCTAGGTTTCTAATCTTGTGAGGATGCCATTGCTAAATGCAGCACCAGTCACAGGTGGGCAGGCATGAGTAACAGTGAGAGCTGCCTGACTCTAAGAACACAGACCCCAGAAGACAGAAGAGGAGAGCTCATATGGAGCACACACAGAAAACCACTGGCTATTACCTCTAACTGAAATGTTCCTGGGATGCTTGCCTAGATCCCTAATGCCTACTACCAAAACAGGAGTAACCACTCTCTTTTCCCTTATACAAGACAGATGGGACTGAGGAACAAGGGCCATCCTGATAGTTAAGGTTTGAGTGTCTCTCCAGCTTTCAACCTGTTAAGTACACTTTGTTCAGTGGACCACCTTGGTGAAGAATGAGTGTGCGGTAAGCTACTAAGTTTATGTAAGTCCAGGTATCCAGTTCCATCCCAGGAAAGTTCACTTCACTTCGTAAGTTCATGGTCTGTGTTCATCAAAGGCTCTTCATAGCTTTAATTTTTTTCTTCATGCTAACAGAAAGGTTTCAATAGTAACACTTTGCTGAAATTAAAAAATATTTCACAGAAACTGTAGTGAAACCTGGTCACATTTATTGGCTTACAGTAGTGAAGTCTAAGTAAACAAGCAGCTGAGAGATTGAAGACTTTGTCTTACTTAAGTCCTGCCAATTCAGAGAGCAAATAGTCATGCAAGCAAGTGTTTAACCAACAACTAAACCAAATAAAGAATTCTGGAGAGATTTTAAGTGGCTAACCGAAAAGCACAGCCTGTGTTGAAGTTTTCAAAGATATGAAGACCAATGCAAAACTCTATGTACAATCCTGAGAATTAGCAAGTCTATCAGGATCAATCCTCAGTCTTACAGCCTTGTGGTACTCCTTATAATTTCAATACCCAGTGACTGATGGAGTCAACCTTATAACCCGAGTGTGTATTTATATAAGCCACAGGACCCAGAGCTAACACAACCCCTATTCTCTGTATTAGCTCAGAATCAGTTCAAAGGCTGTCATCAAGTTGTTGTCCAAAATCACTCTTTTACCCAATGAAACAGACATGTCAAAATCTTCCTTTTTCGTCCCGACTTAACAAAAGCCTCACTATGAATACCAAAGCTTTAACAACTCTTTTAAAATAATAAAATCCCAGAACACACAGGAATTCTAGTATTTTAACAGTATGCTTTAAAGTGTTTATGGACAGACAGTAGGGCTCAAAAGTAGAACATATTTTCTCGTATAGTAAAACTTCCTTTTGGCTTAAGTTTTAGTTTAAGAAAAGTCCACATATAACATTTTAAGGGGTGCTGCACATTTCTGGGTTGGAGAAAACTACTGAACCTCACTGTCACTACTGCACTGTCAACTGAGTCCTATAAAAATGTATTCGGAGGGTAAGTTAACAGGTTTCTGGGGCTTAACTTCGCGTAAAACACAGGGGAAAAGTCACCTTGGCATGGACATATCTAGAAAGCCCTTCGCTTCCCATTTTTGACCTCTTTCGGATGTGGGAGCCGCCTGTCGGTGTTGAGGCCGGCCGGGAGCAGCCAGTGACCGGGAACCGACGAGCTCCAGGGTGCACCTGGCTCGGGGATGGCCGCGGGAGCGTCGGGCCGCGCGCACCAGCCACCGGGGGAGCTGTCACCGGCCGCGGGGGCCTGGAGCCTCTGGAGCCGCGGCCGCTCCGCGCGCAGAGGGGAGACAGCGGCGTCCCGGACACCCCAGCCCGCGCCGGCCCTTCCGCAGCCCCGCCGCGGCCTAGCGCCGCCCGCCCGCCGCCAGCCTCACCTGCGCGGCCGCGGCGCTTCTCCCGCCGCTGGTCGCTCTCGTAGAAGCCCAGCGTCTCGGTGTGCTGAGGCGCGGGCCCGCGGCCACCACCGCCGGGCTGCTCCACCTCGCCGCTGCACGTCCGCTCGGTGCCGTCCGCGCCACCACCGCCGCCTTCTCCCGGGGCGGCCGCGTCGCAGACGCCCGCCATGTTCCGAGCGCCACACACTGTCCCCGCCACCTCCCTCCAGCCGCCCGCCCGGCCTCCGCCTCCCGCCCGCCCCCTCGCCGCCTCGCCCCGCCCCTCGCCCGAGCCCGGAATGTCGCGGTCCGCAGCCCGCCGGCCGGCGCGCGCCATTGGCGTCAGCGGCGCGTGGGAGGCCGCGGTGGCTGCAGCCACGGCTGCCGCCATCTTCCTCCTGCCGTCGCCGTGCCGCGCGGCGGGCTCTGCGGGTCGGGGCGCGGCGCCGGGCTCCATGCTGCGGGGCCGCGCGGCGGGGGACGGCGGGCGGCGGCGGGACTCCGCGAGGCTGTCGGCGCGGTTCGAGCCCCCTGTACCCGTGCGGTGGCCCGAGTGCGCCGGCGCGACCCTCCTGGCCTTGGCAGCACGGCGACTGGAGCCAGGCTCCGGCTCCGCGGCTCCTGCCTGCCCGGCGGCTCTGCAGTCTTGGCTGCAACGCTCCTGCATATTTATGATCGTCTGTCACATTCCCTGGCCGTGGACAGTGTCCAAAGCCTAGCTCGGGGGAGCGTGCCAACAGGTGGGGGCCTCGGCCCGCCCGGCAGTGTGCTCGATGCGCCTAACGCGCCGCGGACATTCTCGGCTGCCTTTCGGAATAGGGTGGCAGCCAAGGCGGCCTGGCTCCGTCACCTGGCCACTGCTTTTCCGTGGGGCTGTGGCCATAACCTTTAACTGATAGCCGCGCGCAGGCTATCCGCTGCGGGCTCGGTGGAAATGTTCCGGGCTCAGCCTTGGAGACCTTCACGCGGGTTTCCCCTGTGATTGCTGTGCGCTCCAGTGACCAGCTCCAGCACCGAGGCCACTCGATTGCCTTCTTGACCACTTTGGAATTTACCTGTACCGTTGCAACTTTTTAATAAGCAAAAACATAGCAAATACCTCTCCACGCACTAATCTGCCCTACACATAAGCCGAGAACCAGTGGAACAGGTCATGATACATCAAGGAGATCCTGAGGGAAAGTCAGATACCCGACTGCAAACTTCCAGTTTGCAATACCCAAGACTATTGGACAGCAGGGCAGGTGGGGAGAGGAAGGGTTAAAGAGGAACTTCCAAGAAATCCCAATACTAACCCATTATAAGCTTTACATTGTGGAAACCTGAAAAATGCAAAAAATATTTTTAAAATTATTATTTTTCTTTTCTCATATATTGCATTCCAACACCCTTTCTCCCCTCCCTTCACTTCTCCCAGCTCACTCCCTCATCTTCCCTATCCCCTAGATCTAACCCCCATCCTCCCGACTGCTCCCTGCCTGTCCCCAAGAAGGAGCAGTCTTCCCAGGGTTACTGCTCAAACATGGTACAAGATGGAACAGTGTCAGGCACAATGCCCCGCTTCAATATTGGACTAGGCAACCCAGTAAGGGGTAAAGGTACTCAAGGGTAGGCGAGAGGTTCAGGAGCACACACCCCTATCCAATCTATGAGTTCTGTAAGAGCACCAGGCAGAAAATATTTTTAAGTCAATGTTGGCTTTATTTGATCAAAACTGAGTCTTAAAATCAATGCCCTTGAAAAATCTTCAGAATCATGAAGATCAAGACACTGTATGGTTCCTTCCAATCTAAACAGTATTATCCTCTGATTTAGTGCAAAAACCCCTCTATTTTATCTGCTGGTTGTTGAGAAGACAGCCAGTTGGTTTTACTGCTTGCTTTTGTCAGTGTCCCAGTGTCCTTCATATATCAGCTTATTGCCCCTCTCATTTACTAGGATTCTACAAGGGAATCATGAATTTTATTTGCTAAGGGAGCTGTTTGTAGGAATGGGTTTCTTTCATTTTGTGTCTCAGGCCTGAGGGAAGAACTGTTCCAAGTGCTGTTCTTAATCTTAAATAGTCAGAGGGAGAGAAGGAGCCTGTCTAGGCATTAAAGCCTGTCCAAGAAGTGTTCAGGCCAATGTGAGCATGATGGACACAAGAGAAATAAGGGCTTCCTAGTTTCTCTTTTATTGGGCCTTTCTACTAGGTCTGCATTATTGTATCTGACATGTGAAACTGCATAATTTCAAACTCACTGTACACACAAAGATTCTTTAAATTCAAACAGGCATATAACTTTGAACAAAGCATTCTTCCTTTGTATAGGTAGTGATAATTAAGTCATCAAATAGCTTGTATATACAAAGTTTTTCATTTTGTAAACACACACACACACATATATGTATATTTGATTTTTGAGATATGGTATCTGTACATAGCCTTGACTGTCCTGGAACTCACTATATAGACCAAGCTGACCTCAAGCTCACAGAGATCTGCCTGCCTTTGCCTCCCAAGTGCTGTAACCAACAATGTGCACCACCATGCCCAGTTTATTTTTCATTTTAAAGTTAATTTGACCTATTGCAATTATGCAATTCAGAATCCAGGCAAGAGTACTTTTGATCATACACTTAGCACCCAGGTGTGGTAGCACACATCTGTACTCCTAGCACTCAGAAGGTAAAGGCAAGAAGATTTGCTAGGTATCATACAGAAATGTCTAATTGCTAAGAAAATTAAGGCTAAAGCAGACACTGATCATCATCATCTTAGTGTTCACTCTGATCTTTCACCTATAAATTTAGCTAAATTTATAGCATCACTGAATGTGTAAATAGAGATAGATGTATTTATAGCACTGCAAACCATTTTAAACATCCAATTTTGATGTTTACTATGGTGCTGGTGTTTATGATCTGATGATCGCCTAGGTATTCCTTTTCTCAACAATACTAAGTTTTATGAAATTTAGTTTTTACTTTTATAAGCTTGACAAAAACATGGTCTCTGATTTATTTTACTATAGCCATAAAAGTCACCCTCATGGAGGTAAAGGCACTAAAATAAATTAGTTCCATTGGCTTTGGAATTGAATAAAACTTAATGTTTTCCTTCAATAAACATTAATTTCTATCATTCAACCATGGCTTGTGAAAAAGCCCACTAGTGTGATTAACAGTGCTGTCTTGTAGGTTATATAGCTGTATATCCCTTACAAAGAAATACTTTCCTTGGTATTCAGAATATTTTGCTTTAAAAGTAGCTAATCACAAGTGTTTTTTACTGAGGCAGCATCCGTTAGTCCTCCAGGGATTTGTGTAAACACAGGTGGACTCACCCATGCAAGCATGTGTTTTTAATTAACACATGTGGTTTTATCAAAAAACAATCCCCATTTTTGTATGTGTGTGTTTTCTGTGTCAAAGTGTGTAAAATATTTGTTGAGACTAGAACACAGGTTTGGATGTCCAGTGATGGCAAGAAATGTTCTCCAAAAGATGATGAAAGCTAACTTGGGGTTGGGAGACCTGGATAGGGCACTGGCCACTTCTAGTCATGAGGCCTGCCATGTGCTTTTGGCCTTATTTTCCTAATTGATGTAGCAAAGGACAAACTAGATTCTCAAGAAATTTCCTCACATCCTAGAACTATGATTTTTAACTACATCTTGCATTATTTTAGACTGTCTCTAAATGCTAACTTTGCATTCACTTTTAATATTATTTTTCTTCTGTTGGACTATTCTTCATAGTAATGTTAATCTTGAATGGCCTACTTGTGTGCTTAGTGTTTTTCTGTGAACACCACTGATGTTTTTATGCAATAGGTATTGTACAAAGCTCTAATCTGACAAGATAAATGAGAAGCACTTCCCACCCACAAGTAATTACTACAGATGTGCTCTCAAGCACACACACACACACACACACACACACACACACACACATGCATGGGAGCAGGCAGTGGATGGGGTGTCATGATAGTGCAAAGGAAGGACTAAGTACTTTGAAGAGAGCCAGAATGGCTTACGAAAGTGGTCACTTGGTTTGCAAAGATGAGCTTGCCAAGCAGAAAACGGGGTGGAGGAAAGCATCCAAAGGACCTACAGAAGATGTAGGCAAATGAGCAAAGTGAGACGGAAAGGAAGACATAGTGGTCTTTGAGTCGATCTTGAAGACAAAGTTTCAGTGTCCAGATAATCCTAAATGTGTTGGAGGCAGCTCATTGACTAGGTAGAAGAATGGGCAAGGATAACCAGAAAACAGGACGAGGAGTTGGAGGATTAAAGGCTGTCAGCACTGTCTCTACCTTCAGGAGCTGAAGAAGTTCACAGAATATTTTGGAACTCATATGTATTGGGATTTGCTTGCACATGTGTTCACAGCAGCTGGGCAGGACAAGCTAAGTATTAGCCCATGTTTATTAAACATCTGATGTGCCCTAAGACTTGTCCTCAATATCAAGTCCAGCATCTAGTTAAGAAAATGTATCAACCTCTGGCTTCTTTTTTTCTTCATGAAAAGTTAGGGTAATGTTTACAGGGTAAACATTTTAAAAATTGTCTTTGCTTGGATGTAAGGTAATCACAAATTAGGGATGAATTTCTTTAGATGGATTCAGATAGATTTTAATAACAGGCAATGTGTTCATCATAGTTCCAAATCAAAACATTTTGGTTATTGAGAAGGTAAAACAGGATGATGGCTTAGAAAGGCACTTTCTGTAAAATTTGAAATTCTAAAAGATTTCAATTAATTATAAATTCCAGGGTGGGGGAAATACAATATCCTATGTCTGAGTGTCAGCCCTCTCCCCAGACAGTTATACGGGCAGGGTGAGGAGTGTATATCAGCTTGGAATGAGACTCTGTATTTTGATCCATTTAATTTAGATACTTGTATAATGTAAGTGCTTTTGCTCTTACGTTGGCAATTGGCACACAATTTTAATTAGCACTTGGAACAAAGTGGAATGCTTTGATGAGGCACAAGACATGAAGAAATACATTCATAATGGCCTGCCTGAGGATTTTGGCAGCATCCAAAAAAGACACTCTTAGTATAATGCACAAGGCTTCTGAGAACTCACCCTGACTGGGTACATTAATCATCTCAGTGTTTCAGATGTCAAAATATTGCCATAAGCAGTGTTGTCATCTACATTACACTGAGAATACTAATGTCTTATTTTGATAAAGTGGCTGATGTATAAGGAAACTATATAATTTCTGTATCTTCTCAGGATACTCCTTCAACTTTGCCCATCCATCTCTTCCTTAATCTTTAAGCCACTCACAGTCCTCTTTCGCCATGCTTTCTCTCTTATGGCCATTTCTCTCTTCTGCTTATAACTACTTTCTACCTTTCTACAACTTCAGACTGCACTGCTTAGCAATTTGTCAAATGTGCTTCCATCCCTGGTGACTCTTCTGGTCCTTAATATTGTCAACTGACAGGACCTAGAGTCACTAGGAGAAAACCCTTCAAGCATGTCTGTGAGGGAGTTTCTAGATTAGGTTAATTAATGAGGAAGACCCACTCTGTGGGCAGCATTATTCCATGGACTGAGGTTTTGAAGTGAATAGGAGAATAAAAAATAAAAGGAGAAAGCAAGCTGAACACCGTGCTTCCTGACTCCTGATGCAACGTGAGCAGTCACCTCAAACTTTTGTTTTTAATTAAAAAAAAAATTTTTTTTAATGTGCATTGGTGTAAGGGTGTCAGATCCCTTGGAACAAGAGTTACAGATAGTTGTGTGTGTGCTGCCATGTGGGTGCTGAGAATTGAACTTGGGTCCTCTGGAAGAGCAATCAGTGCTCTTAACCACTGAGCCATCTCTCCAGCCCACTCAAACTTTTGACACCATGCCCTTACCACTCTCAAACTGGGAGCCAAAGTAAACCTTTCCAATAAATACTGTCAGTCAGGTGCTCTGCCACAGCAATGAGAAAAGTAACCAATGCAATCCTCAATCCAGCTTTTTAGGAGCCCTGTCCCTGAATATGTTTTGTTGTTGTTGTTTTTGTTTGTTTTTTAATTGCATTCAGCAGAAAGATGCAGAGCAAAGAAATAGAAAGAACACACACACCATAATTGCACTGATAGTGGATGAATCTTCCTTCTTACCTGCCCCTAGGGCTGGAACCAATTAACTTCTTTGAGCTTCCTTAAATGAGAAAAATAATACTTGTTATGCAGGATTGTGGTCAAAATTGAATAACTTCCATCCATCAACACAACATGTATATAGAGTTCTATTACTCACTGGTAATTATACATATTATTTACTGCACTTGGTACTAAGAACATAAAGGTGAATAGGCCATAACCCTGTCCTAAAGACTGTGAGATGGGGCAGACAATAAAATAAACATCAGCCAAATAACTGTTGATGAATGAGCAGGACTTGTGAGCACCAGGGTTCTAGGCATTAGAATGACAGCCCCAGGAAGTGGAGTAGAGAGAGAAGTATGTATACTACATCAAAGTCAGGGAAGGTGCAAGTTTGAACAGGGAGAGTTGCATTGTCTCTGTAATGGTGTGACTAAGTTGCCAATGTAAACATCACGAGGAGCCTTGTTAGCCAGGCCTAGGACACACAGGAACCTATGAAGGATACAGGATCCTCTTTGTGTTTTAAGAAGATCTCTTTCCTTGGTAAGGTGTGGAGTGGTTTGAAAGAGTTCAGTGAACCAGTATGACCAGTTAAGAGGCTGCAGATAGACCAAAGATGGCTTAGGTAGCTGTGGGAATGGGGAAGACACAACACACTGAGAAACTTAGGGTGCAAGAAAAGGGAGAGGAGGGTCATAGAGGAAAACAGGAGAAATTTTAAGGAAAATTATAGGATTCTGACTTGGGCTGATAGTCCATTGTGTAACATAGGAAATGTAAGACATTTCATAAATTACAGTTGGTTGCTATGTCTTAAATATCCCCTCCAAAAAGTCATTCTGGAATTTAATTGCCATAGAAACAATCTTAAGAGCTGGGCCTTTATGTAGTGATTAAGATATTGGGGCTGTGCTCTCATGTTTGGGTTCATGCATTTACCATGGGAATGGGCCTTGCTGTTGCGGACATTCCACCTCCTTTTCTTCTTTCTCTTTCATGAACATGTGCACATGCATGCACATACATTCTCACCATGTTATACTTCAGTTGAGAGTCTTTCCAGATGTGATGGTTAATATTTACTGTCAGCTTGGACAGGATCTGGATTTACCCTGAAGAAAAAGCTCTGGGCATGTCTATAATGGAGTCTATGCATTGTATTAAAGGAGGTGGGAAGCTCCCCCTCTCCATACATATAGGTACCACCATTCCCTGGATTGAGGTCCTGAGATGAATGAAAATGGGAAAACTATCTGAACTTGGGCAATCACTGCTTTCTGCTTCACTGCTGAAGCAGTGTGAACAACTGACTCACAACTCTGATACCATGTCATTTCTGCCATGATTGACAGTACTCTGGAACTGTGAGCCACAATAAACCCTCTGTGATGATTGTCTTTGTTAACACAACTTAGGGTCACCTGAGGAGATAGTCTTAGTGAGGGGTTGTCTACATTGGGTTGGCCTGTGGGTATATTCGTGTGGACTATCTTAAGTTAATTGATATGGGAAGACCTATCCCACTGTGGATGGTACCATTCCCTAGGAAGATCTTGAACTACGTAAGGATGAAGAACTTCAACTGAACACAAGCAAGCAACCACACTTGCATTTATTTCGCTCTGTTCTTGATGGGATGTGATGGGACTAACTGTTTCAGGTTCCTGCCACCTTGACTTCCTCACAATAATGGACTATAACCTGGAATTTGGAGCTAAAATAAACCCTTTATTCCTTATTTTTTGTCAGGGTATTTTATCACAGCTGTCCTGGAACTCACTCTGTAGACCAGGCTGGCCTCAAAAGCACAGAGATCCACCTGCCTCTGCCTCTCCAGTGCTGGGATTAAAGGCGTGTGTCACCACCGCCCGGCTCAACACCTTCCTTTCTCTAAGTTGCTTTTTGTTTGACATTTTGGGACAATGAGAAAGTACCTAATATACCAGCTTTTCAAATCACAGCCAAACAAATGGGTAAATTTGTAATTTACCCATTCTGTGGTTTTCTGTTGTGGCAGCAGCAGAAGAAAACTAAGAATGTGGGGTATATAAAATGAATTTGATATGTAAACTGGAATTTGGGGTACCCCTTATGGAGAGTAGGGCATTTTGACTTCATCATTTTGAGCTTTCTACATATTGTGATCCTGATTTCCTTATTGCAGATGAAGACTCTATTATAAAATGGCACCTTAAACACTGACAGACTTTATGGCAAAAGTTTGTTCTGGGAGAACTCCTCCACAGCACCATTTAAACTCTTTGCTTCATTTTCTATATGGCAGATTTAAATTCTTTCCTCTTGGATTTTTTTATTGTACCAACATTATTTCCACCGGGACAAAATCTTTCTGATGTGCATTGTACAACGGAGACTTCATGTATCAACTTCCTTTTCTTCATCTTTCAAATTTTCAGTTTAGCCTTTTCCCATGCTAAATCTCACTTGAGCATAACTGCCTTTATGATGTCAAATTTACAGCATCAACTTTTAGATATCAAAACTTTCATCAGATCATTTGGTTTCTCATCAAGTTGTAAGCAATAATATTTTTTATCTTTTTATTTTTTATTTATGTTTTGGTATTCTTAGTTGTATTTTTACCTTAAAAAAAACCAAGGCCTAATATTTTCTTCAGATAATTATTTCAGTGTTGGACTTTATCGATGGCAAGTGATTCTTTCTTTTTTTAAAATTGTTTTTATTTATTTATCTATTTATTTATTTATTTATTATCTATTTATTTATGACTGCACATGGAAGTTAGAGGATAACTTGTATGTGAGACCTTGGGATAGAGCTTGGGTCAGGTGGTCAGGCTTGGCTTGCAAGCACCTTTAGCCGCTCAGCTATCTGTTGGTTTGTGATAAGTGATTCCAAAATCACCCTTCTATCTCTAGGAAATCTTACTGTGAATAGTTTGGCCCTTGTCAGTTTCATATTAGTCCTTCAGAACAAAACTGTTCCTGGATGAGCATCAGTGTAGTATATGCTCTATGAGATAGCTCAGGAGAGATATTCAGCAAACAGATACATGGACACAAGAATGGAGACTTGCTAAGAGATCTGTGGAGTGGATCTGGGGCTGGTGTCTGAAACCCAAGAGAATGGTGACATTTCAGAAGTGAGAAAACATGAGAGAAGGTACCCCAAAACCCAGTAGGATTAATACTTTTCTAGTATGAAATGGCAGAGGAGGAAGACAACACCGAGAGGAAAGGCTACAGAGAAGCCCAGGAGAGGGAGGAGTTCAGTCAAGGTAGAGGAAGTGATCACCAAGGTTCCCAGCTAGAAAGAGGATACATACAGAAGTGTGCTATTCAGATTTAGCAACAACAATGAAGATGCCTCCTGTCCCAGAGTCATCTCAGGAGTGGAGAAAAGATATATCCTGAGTCGCGTACACAAAGTGGGAGGGACAATTAAACAGGAGACAAACTGGTAATATTTGCCTGCAAGAAGGGAACTGTGCTTATTTCTTGACTTGTCTATTTTTTTTCCCTTTATTACGGAGGAGACTTGAGCATAGTGTGGTCTTGATGGGTTGAGCAGTGAAGGATGAACTTAGATGAGAGTTGGGCTCCCTGAAGAACATAGTAAGAACCTAGTCCTCTCCATAGGGTGGATCTTACATTTGTCTACCTGCCTGCGTCTCCTTGTCTGAGGATCTCTCAGCAGCCTATGCCCAATATCATCAACCTGGCTCATACAATTGTACTTGTGCTTTTGTTTCCCCTTCAGCCTCTGATTCTTCAGACCAAGTATTAGCCAAATACTAGTTGCTTAGTACTTAAAATCTTCACTGAAGATTTGGCTCAGTACATAAATCACACAAGCATGAGGGTCTGAACTCCGATCCTCATTAAAAATCTTAAATCTGGGCACACAGTATATGCACACATATAATGCACATCCATCTCAATGGAAGTAACCTATTCCTAATCCGCTACTGTCACCTGACATATTGCCTATTACTGCTCTTCAGAAATACTGCTGTCATATAATATTCTTCACATCAGACATGCTTTGCTGAGTATGCTTGCTACTATCATTCTACTTATTTGTCCCATGGCCGTGCAAATTACAGCAAAATGTATGTTGCCTCATACAAAACAGGCAGTGGCCAACACATACATTTTTTGTGTTCATGGAGCAAGGACTCATCCACCCATATCTTCACTGAATATTGGGCATTTCCTAGTACCAGGCATCTTAGTAAGCCAGGTAGCCCACAACATGAAGAAACACAAGTCCAGCCATAGGGGAGCTTCCTTGACCAACAGACAATTCAGTCTTTTTTGCTGTGCAACAGACAATTCAGTCTTTTTTGCTGTGCTATGTGAAAAGGTGGGCAAAGAATCAGTTAGTCTAGGTTAATCAATGCCGGTAAATTTTCTTTCTTTGTTCATCCTTGTCCTCCCCACCCTTCCTCTCCCTTCTCTCCCTCTCCTTCTTTCCTTCTCTCTCTTGACTTCTCTTCTTCCCTCTTCCCCTTCAATAGGATCTATTAAAAAACTGGTGAGTCCAATCAAACATGAAACATGTTCTTACCACATTGTAACTATCCCCTGCTGTTGTTTTTAGTTTTCTGGTCTCCCCGGCACGTTCCGCCACTACTCTATCCCAGCCCGGAGCTGGCTGGGAAGCCACTCGGTTCCCGCCCTGGCCAGGGGCGAGAAAAGGCAAGCCGAGAGCCTTGGGGAAGCCCCGGGGACGTTTTTGACGTGGGTTCCTAGGACCGCGTGGCGCCGCCTGATCCCGCTTGCTGAGAACGAACACGAGACGGAGTCGGCATCTGGTGGACCCGAACTCCTTTATTCCCAGGCTTTTCCCCAAATAAATAACCTCTCCCCATAAGGGCGTGGCTTCTCCCCTCAAGCGGGAAAGCCTTAATTAGCATGGCAGGGGGAGGGGCGTACCTGGCCAACCCCCACAATATCCATGGCCTTTGCAGAGACAAAGGTGTATGATTCACCACGAGGCAGGCAGACATTTTGCCAATCTGTTTACTGAGTTAGCAGCTTCCAGGGCATTAAGAGTAAAGGAGACTCTGAGTGTCCTACTAGCCCTGGGGGCGAGGACCGCTCGTGCTACAACTTCACTCTTTAGCCTGGAAGCCCTACACCCTGCCAGATCATAGAACCTCAAAGGTTAACTTTGTCTCCAAGTCTAGACAGGTTCTAGGAACCTTAAAGGAAACTAGTCTGCTTATATAGCAATCAAGATCAGCTGCTGATTCCAGGACATTGAAGAAAGGTCATTCTCTTTGAGTCCCTTTGTATTTTCAGCTAGCATCCCCCTTCCATCCTGTTCTGACACTGTTTTTGTTCTTGTCATTTTGCCTTCAGAACAAGGGGCAGAACGCTCTGTTGGCTGATCTTGAGTCTAGCATGCTGGCTTGACTTCTGCCCAGCTGAGTTCCTGGCATGAGTATTTTTTTTTAAAGTGGACTGACCTGCTATCATCTGCATTCTTCCCTGACAAGTTCCCTCTGTTTTTGCCTCTGTTTTTGCTGGCTCTGAGGCAATCTCAGGGACCTGACTTGCCACTGTTTCTGAGTTCTAGCATTGGCACTTGTCAATGCAAAAACAAAACAAAAGAGATAATTAATTCTATATTTTTTTTCTATAAATTTGAGTGATTATGGCCTGGAAACACAGATTTTAGGTTACCCCAAACTCCATTTTCCAATGTAGAAGTCGATTCATGAAGTTTTGTAGTTTACAGAACAAAGAAAGTCATAGATCAAGGCAATTTAAAGTACATAGGTGTATACATCAAAGAGACTTACAGTAAAAAGGAGGTGGATTTTCTATAGGTGATCAGATGCTATCTGATGACAGTCTTAGCTTTGGGGGTTGGTGGAAGCAAGGGGTCTGTGAAGCTAATAGATTCCAAAGGCTTTTATTTATTAGTCACAGAATGTTAGCTCTGACACAGAGATGGGCAAGGAATGGCAATGGAGATGGGGGTTAAAACTAGCCCAAGGCAGGATAATCAGCATTTGGACCTGTAACATTTCAGTCTCCCCACAGTACTGCAGTTCTATCAGCCAATCCCAGCGTTGTTCACATACTCTAAACGGGGCAGGAAGGAAATATCAAGAGTCTGGAAGAATCCTTGCAACCCGGAGACAGCTGCTTTTGCTTCCCTGCATGAAGCCTCCATACTTAGGTTGAACTATGCCCAATGAGATAGAAGTAGTCAGAGATACTGGATATCCATTTAATCCCTGAATTGAAGTGTGTGATAAATACTACATTAAGATGATCTTAAGCCAAGCCACTTCCGTATGAACTCTGAAGTCTCATTACCACATGGTATTGGAAAAGGAAAAGGAAAAGGAAAAGGAAAAGGAAAAGGAAAAGGAAAAGGAAAAGGAAAAGGAAAAGGAAGGAAAGAAGCCCCAACTCCTTCTCAGTGCCTCTTTCTCTGTCTGACAGGGTGCCCTTCGGTTGCTGGATCTTGCTCCCTGATGCAGACTGGCCAAGGAGCTGTGATCTTTGTTCATGGTCCTCACAAGACTTTCTTCACAGCCCCTTCCATTGAGTATATTTCTCTGTCTCTGTCGTCCTTAAGTTGCCTTGCTTGGAGTGTAGGCCAAGGTAGGCTGGTTGTAGTAGTCTCCTCTGCAGGATCCATGGTTGATCTCAGACCTTCTTTGGGAGATGGAAGAGCTGTGAACATTAGACAGGCTTTTATTTTCTATTCTCGACATCTAGTCTCTGTGGTAATGAGTTTACCTGGGGTCCACGGACTCTCCCAGGGGACCCAGAATGCTAAAGGAGGGATACATTTGGCATTCTCCCTACAGTATCCTGCCACACCTGTAAGTGCCCATCCACAAAAGGGTTTCCTTGAATAACAAAGACTATTCAAATATATTTCTAACTAATGCAAATATTAGTATCGGATGATGAGGTCTGCAGATGGCAGTGTGGGGTTTGAGGGAATAGCGCCTTGTCTGTGCCTCTTCTGTCCTCCTGTGCTCCTTGGCTGCTCCCTTCTTGGGTCCCTTTCTGCAGTAGCATCTGTCTTTTCTTCCCTGTCCTTGTCCTTCATTCCCATTTTACACCTATGTTTAGAATGGTGCTTAGTGCTGGATAGAGCAGCACTACAAGATATCTCAGCTTCAGACACTTTCTCTAAGGACCACACCACGTTCAAGCTCTGATTTAAATTCTCTGTGGGCATTTGCCCATGTAGAGTGCCTCCTATTAAGTTTCTCACAAGTTGTTTCCATCATGCTTTCTATTTTTGTAAGCTTTTCTAACAGTAATTACAAACACCACTTAATGGACACTTAAAAAGAAAGAGCATCTCTAATCAAGAAGAATGCTGGGATTGTGCCCATACAGATGTGGAGAGCCAGACTCTTACTAGCTGGGTGCAGCTGTAAAAACATATCAGGTTATCCTCAGGGATATGGATGCATTTCCAAAGCCCAACTAATCAAATTTTCCCAACTATACACTTCCTTGCCATGCCAAAGAAACCACAGAGACCTCTCTGTATTCTTAATGATCAAGCTCACAAAATTTCATGTGAATTTATTATTCCTCAATGACATAATAAACTATTGGAAGTAGGTATTCCCAGTGAAACCATGCAAAACCCCCTTTGCCTGACTCAGTGTGAACTGACTTATCTGGTAAAAGCAAAACCTATGTTGAAGATTCTGATGGGCTTGTTGGCTGGTTAGAAACATCCTGTGGGTAGAGAATTATAATGTTGCCAAATAGGGGATAATTTCCTTTTTCTACTTTGTAGGTTCCAGAAATGTAACACAGGTACTCAAGCTTGACAGCAAGCATCTTTACCCATTGAACCAGCTCACCAGCCTTAGTTCTCTTGATAACCATTTATCATTCACCCTTGTATCTGACCTAACATCCTTTTGGCATCAGATAAAAGCTTTGTAATGTGTTAACTTAGACTATTAACTTCCACCAACTCCAAAGCTAAGACTCTCACCCAATAGAGTTTGACACTTAGAGCAGAGATTCCCCTACTTCGCAGTACTCTGCCTGCCTTATGTACCCACCAATGTATTCCGTAAATTTATTGGTTAATGACTTTCTTTTATTCTATGACTATGAAAAGTTTATGTAATTGTTTCTATGGTATGAATTGTCATTAAGAGCAGCCTGAGTCTTAGCTCCTGGACCACAGTCACTCATATTTGGTTCAGAATAAACTCTCTCTTTTTCCCTTTGGAGCAGAGCTGTGTTTTGTGTTTACATCCAGATAAATGTTCCCAAAGTAATTCTTGTTCTATCACAAATCCTCTACCTGAACTCAGGAATTAGGAGCTCTACTTGCTCCGTAATTCGTAGGGAAATTGAGGCCAATGGATCCCAGATTTATCTTAGTCAGGAACCTCAAAAGTTAGTTTTACATTTAAAAGGTAAGGGGCTTTATTTTCAAAACAGCTCAACCTTGTCGAAGGATTGTCCTCAGATCAGCATAGGCATTGCAGATGAGGATCTTGCTAAGGTGTAGTTTCAGAAGGCTGTCTGCTAACAAAACCATTGATTTGGGATTGTTTGTACATAAAATTCCAGGCAGTGCCAACCTTTTGGCTACATGTGGCTCTGGGTTTCCCCTTTCTCCTTGCTGAAATTAAAAACATGATCAAAACTTAGCTTGTGCTTATTATTTGTAAATGCTTATAGAGAAAAAAAACAACTTAAGGTCAGCCACTCTAAAGCAGCCGCCTGACATAAACTTAAACAATCTCAGGACTCTGCATTGGCAGGGACAGAATAAGGCAGCTCTGAGACTGTGACTAATCATATACATTATTTATTTCTGTGCTCACTCTGTTGAAGCTTGTCCCCCAGGCTTCTCAGATGGAGTCACAAAACCTCTGGTTTTGTATATCCAAATCTGTGAATTGCTCTTTGCTCAAATAAACTCTTAAATGTTTTAAAATTGTGCCCTCATTTATAATAGAAACGACTAGGCATGAAGCCGAAGGGAAGGGGAAGGGTAAATCCTCTGGACAACACTTTTGAAGGAAGACCTGGATGCTGTGGGGGACCTAGTGGCTGTTCTCAGGGTTCTCTGTTCCCTACAGCTTTTGTGCTCTGTGGGAGGACTTACAGAGTTGCCCTAATCCAGCCCACAGCTATTGAGTTCATGGAAGACCAGTCTGATCTGCTGATCTGTTTCACTTTGGGGATTTGTCTGGGGAGTGGGGTGACTACCTTGCTTAATTAAACAGGTGGGATCTTTATGGGTTCCAGGAAGCCTCTTTACATAATACTTTTAAATTTATTTTTTAATGTGCTTGTGCACGTGTGTGTGTGTGTGTGTGTGTATGTGTGTATGTCCTCAGAGGCTAAAGGGCATCATATCCCCTGGAGCTAGAGTTACAGGTGGTAATGAGCTGTTTGATGTGCGTTCTAGGAACTAAATTTTGGTCCTCCACAAGAGCAGCGAGTGCTCTTAACTGCCGAGTATCTATTCAGCCCCCCCATCATATTTTTTTAAATTTTCATTAATTCCTTTGGCATAGCACAAAGCCTCTTGATTACTATGAGAGCCATCCAGTACAAGAGAACTCAATGGCACTACTGTGTGAAGATTATACCAGACACTTTCTTTAGAACAGACATTGATCCAGCAAAGGGCTGACACTGGGCTATGCAGGATGGAGAGGATATCTTACCTTTGAGTGAGGAAGAGGAGTATGTCTGGGAGCAAGCATTTCTAGAAATTTCTTAAAGATGTCTCTCATTCTGCAGAGTTAGCATGTTTCAAAGGCTATGACTCTGTTGCTGTCTTTGTCATGGATTCTAATCCCCTTCTTTGGTCTCTGGAGACTGGAATCTGTTATCTCTTACCTTAACTACAACCACCTTGAAAGTGCAGTTAGTTTCATTCCGATTTTCTCTGTGGCAGTTACTACTGCCCTGTTATGTATGCCCCACAACACGACTTTGGCTGGTTCTGTAAAACTAGAACAGAAAAGTCTGTAGACTCCGGAGCCAGACTCCCAGGTTTAATCCATTGCTCGATATTCATCAGCTTGGACTCCCTAGGCAGCAAAGTCTCCTGTACATCGGTTCTCTCTTGTCAATGCTGGTGCTCAAGAGCATTTAACATGTCACAGTGAGAATTAAGTGAAATAAAATGTGCAAAGAGTTTGGAACATTGTTTTATCAGTATGCACAGAGGGCACAGTAAGCTTCAGGTGCCATTGAAAAGCCTCCTAACTGGTCCTGCTGCTTTCTCCTTTCCCCAGTGTTTCTCTTTCACAAAGAGGAACAGAGGATTGGTCTTTGTAATACACGTTAACAAAGCTCTTCCTGGTGGCATAATTTCCATGATTTTCTGCACTTTCTTGAGTTGGCCCTGGATATTTTCCTAGCCTCTTCTCTCTACAGGTAATCTGTACTTTCCTGGTGGTCACAGGTCTATCATGTACATACACAGCTCTGGGCCTATGGGCTCTGTGCTCCTTCCCTGCAATGTCTCTTTTCTCCCTTTCTCCTTGTGTGTGGGCTAGTTTGTTTAGTTGACACAAGCTAGTGTCAGCTGGGAAGAGGAGAGTCTCTATTGGGAAAATGCTTCCATCACGTTAGCCTGTAGGCAAGTCTATGGAGAGTTTTCTTGATTAATGCTTGATGTAGGAGGCCCAGCCCATTAGGAGCAGTGCCATCGTTGGGCAAGTCGTTATAAGTTGTATAAAAGGCTGATAACCAGGTGGTGGTGACTCAAGTCTTTAATCCCAGCACTTCGGAGGCAGAGGCAGGCAGATCTCTGAGTTTGAGACCACCCTGGTTTACAGAGGGAACTCCATGACAGCCAGGGATACACAGAGAAATACTTTCAATGAGGAAGAAAGGAAGAAAGGAAGGAAGGAAGAAGGAAAGAGGAAGGAAGAAAGAGAGGGAGGCAGAAAAGAAAGAGAAACGAAAAAAGAAGGAAAGAAAAAAAGAAAAAAAAAAGAGGGCTGAACAAACCAGTGAGCAGTGCTCCACCACGGTCCCTTCAGTTCTTGCCTCCTGGTTCTTCTTCCTTTGAATTACTGCCCTGACTGCCCTCAGTGATGAACTGTAAGAAGAAATAAACATTTTCCTCCCCAGGTGGCTTGTGGTCATTGCCTTTTTATCATAGCAGCAAAAAGCAAACTGAAACACCTTAGCAGTCTGTTTCTGTTCCTCTTGCACACAAATCAGATGTATTATGCTTAGTGGAAACTGCCAAGCATCCCCTCCTCACACCAAGTCTGTCCATTGTTTCTTTTACTGCGATTTCTTGGTATGTGCCCTACACTTAACCACCTACATGTCACAGGCAGTGTGAGCAGATAACCCTACTGTCCACAGTCCATAGGTAGGAAGCCATTGTGCTTGTTTTGCAATGTAGCCTCCTGTAGGACTTCCGTGTGTTCATAGCCTTCCTCCCTTCCCCACATGACATCAAAAGAGATGAGCAAAGTCCAGGTGTTTAGTTTACTTCTAAGAGTGGTTGAAAATGAGCAAGAGGGATGTGATGATGGTATTTGTATAATGCTTTAAGAGTACAATTAGCTTGTTCCTGTTCTGTGTGTCTCAGCAGTGTCTGGAGACTTTAGTCCAAGTGTCAGACTCTAAGAGATTCCTACACCAGGGATTGCTATTTACTTTTTGTGCTTACTACTCTTCCTGGGAGGCTGTTAAGATAGGTCAGAATCAATGACCCTGAAACATTAAGATAAATATGCTTCCTTTTTGGGAACCAAAACCTCAGGATAGGTAAAGGACTGTCTGCCTTGCAGTAGATCAAGCTGCTGCTGCTGCTGCTACTACTGTGGCTGCCTTTTCTTGAGGTATTTAAAGGAATATGACTTAAGTAGACTTAAGGGAAATGGCAAACACTTGTTTTTTCTAGATTAAACTTAATAGCCATTGGCAATTTTATGTCTTTATTTTGGTTCCGAGGCTGATAACCATTTGATATGCTTTCTACTTAATTTACTCATTTGGATTTTCCTCCTGGCTTTATTAATTTACTCATATAAAGAATGCAATGCTTGAAAGGAAGTAGATGTTGCTAGCAATCACTTGAAGATGGCATTTGCAGGCAGCTGAAGCAAAAGTGGCAGAACACTGGACTACAGGGTTCTTATTTTTAAAAGAAAAAAAAAAAACCTCTAAGGCAGCAGTTCTCAACCTGTGGGTTTAGACTCCTTTGGAAGTTTAATGACCCTTTCACATGGGTCACCTAAGACCATCTGCATATCAGATATTTATATTGCAATTCCTAACAGTAGCAAAATTACAATTATGAAGTAGCAACAAAAATAATTTTATGGTTGGGGGTCACCTCAACATGAGTCACTGTGTTAAGGGGTTGCAACATTAGGAATGCTAAGAACCACTGCTCTAAGGTGAAGGAAAACCTAAAGCTTTCTTTTGTTGTCTTTATTTTTAATGTGTATGCATACATGTATTGTGATTATGGGTTTGTGTTCATGAGTTAGTGCCAGTGGAGGACAGAAGAAGGCATCACCCTGGATCAGGGGCTCAGGCAGCTGTGAGCTTCCCTACATGGGTTCTGGGAACCAAATTTGGATCCCCTGAAAGAGCAGTATACACTTAATCACTGAGCCACCCTTAAGAAAGCCACCAAAGCTTTCTTAATCTCTCTAAACAATCTCAAAACAAATGGGCAGAACTACTTACAGTGGGTTTCATTGTGCTCAGCTAGATAGTTTCCAAATGTGACTCCCTGACCCTCTCAGAGATTCTGGAACTTCATTATGTCTACATATAAGCTCCTTATTTGCTTCAGCTTGGACTTTTGCAGAACAGAAATCTCATAAAGCCAGAGGACTTGGTAACATACACATAGTAATACCTCCCCATATTAAAGGCCTCTGGAAAGGTTCACCTTACTAATTGAGGATGTTTATTGTCCTACTATCAGAGCACTCAGCATTCTACTCCTGAAGGCTTCTTCTGTCTTATCCGAGTGATTCCTACCTCTGAAACAGCTATAACCTGGACGCTTGAATAAAATCTTCCAGAAGTAGAATTACACATGATGAAGGCTGGACTAAGCTTGACAATCCTTCCATACAAATGACTGGTAGGACCGGAGAACTGTAGGAATCTCTTGGTGTGTGAGATGGAAGCTGTAGAGGCCATTTCAGCTGCCCCTGCCAACAGTCTCTGACAAATCTACCAAGGAAAGTTTTCTTCTTTCTGTTAGAAATCTGCTGCAGAAGAAACAGTAAGTTGTATGAATGGTTGTAGGCTCCCATTGCAGGAGCCACACAGCTGCATACTGCTCCACTCTCTGGCCCCTGTGGGGGTAGCAGCAGCACAGTGGTGGTGGTGCTGGGGGCACAGTAGGACCTGTGGATGGTAGGACAATCAGCAGAGCACACACTTATCGCTACACAGAAAGACTGGGTGTTCAGAGTGCTGGGGCTCCCCTGAGGTCCTTGTGGGCACACAAGTGGCTACACCCGTCCTCTCCTCCCCAGACCTCTATAAAGGCCCTAATGGCCATTTCCAGCCACTCAATAGGCCCTGCCCCCAGACCTCTGTATGTTTCCAGCCCCTCAATGGGCCCCTCCTCCCAGATTATTCAAATTGGGTGAAAAACTCCCACCAATCCCAGGCCACTTTGGAAAGCTCTCCCCTCCACCCCAATACTATATAAAGAACAGATTTCTGCTCAGTGAGGGACTCAGCTTCAGTTATTGCCTTCCTCCCTAGCAGAGGCACTCATACCCAATAAATCTCTTTTGTAAGATTTGCTACATGAATCTGTCTTTGGAGAAGTGAAGTGTCGAAGAGATTAAGTACACCTCAGTTTAGCTAGGGATATTTCCCCTCAGAGCTGCAACACCAGGGAAACTTCAGTCCTGGGAGCCAGTGATATATTGTAACACTCCAGCTCAGCTGGAGACACCTTCTCCATCTCAGAGCTATGAGGTTCCTGGGCTCCCAACTGTCAGGAAACCTTTCCATTGGGGACACCTTCCCCACCACAGAACTGTGTGGGCTCCCAACTTTCAGGGTACCCTCTGTTAGTATTTTTATTCAGTTCAAACAGAGATGGAAAAGTGGCCTGGTATTCAGGAGCCTAGGAACCACATAACTCTGACAAGAAGGTGCCCTGGCAGTCAGGAGCCCAGGGACCACACAGTTCTGAGTGTGTGTGTGGGGGGGGAGGTGTCCTCATAGGGAAGGGTATCCTGACATTCGGGAAACCAGGAACCACACAGCTCTGAGGTCCGGAAAGTATCCCAATGGAAGTGTTTATAGCTCTGAAGAGGAAGGTGCCCTGGTAGTTGGGAGCCCAGGGACCACACAGTTCTGAGGTGGGGAAGATGTCCCCAGTGGGAAAGTATCCTAACATTCAAGAAGCCAGGAATCACACAGCTCTCACAGCTCTGAGTCAGGGAAGGCTTCCCAGGCTGAGCTAGAGTATTATAATGTAACAACTCCTCTCCACTAGGCTCAGCTCAGCTCCAGCTCCGCTCTGCTCCACTCTGAGGGGAGAGGCTTCCACAGTGTTGCATCTCTGAAGGGAAATATCCCTCATTGAGCTGAGGTGTTCGGGCTAAACTGAGGTGTTCTTGCTTCTGGCTCAGCTGAGGTGTTCTTTGCGCTTCTTTGCTTCTTCTCTCAGTGGCTGCCTTGAGAGGAAGGCAGCATCCAAGGCTGTGGCCCCTACTACTGAGCAGAGTCCAGAAGGCTGCTCTTTATATCATGTCCCTGAAGGGGTGGAGTCTCCCAGGGTGGCCTGTGATTGGTTGCATTTTTTTTTTGCCCTTATTTGGCTAGTCTGGAGAGGGTTGAGGGGCTCAGCTTAGGACCATTTGTGTTTTGATGGGGCTGCTTCTATGCTGCTCTGTCAGGTTGGCGGATCCCCACAACAGGCTGGGAGTGGGGTCCTTGATAGTCCCAGGGGGGAGCTTTCTAATGGGGGTGTCTCAAGTCCCAGAGGTCCCTGGCCTTGCAGAGACAGATTCCCTCAAAGGGGGAATATGCAGGCTCCTCAGTGGTCCTCTGCGCCATTTGGGGCTCTGGTGGGCACAAGGGGTGGTGGCTGGGGTCCCAGAGTCCCCAGCAGGGTGGTGAAGGAAGCAGCCCTGAATGGCAGCTGGCAGCAGGAGGGGTCAGGCTGCCAGAAAAAGTCAGATTTTCTCCCTGGTAGAAACACAGGTGGCAGTGAAGTGCCATTTTGGGCCAGGAGCAGGCAGCTAGCAACCTAGTCCTACTGGGTCTGCCTGTTGCCATGGCCACCTGCGGGGCCAACTATGAAGCAACCCATGGCAGGTTGAGGCAGCTTGGCTACTGTACACCTCGAGGAGGCAGGGCCAGGAGGACTAGGCTTGGCAAGGGGGCGGGGCTGAGGTGGAGGTCCCTCCACATGGAGGGGTCTGCAGAGCCCTGATTGTGGACCACTGAGGGGTGCATGGGCCCAGGTCCCACTCAATAAGTCTAGACGGGCATGTGGGGGACAGAGTCCTCCACAGAGGCAGGAGCTCTGGACTGTGAGCTCCTCACACTGTAGAACCTCTACACCCTCCTCTCAGAGCTGTGTGACCTCTCAGCTCCCCATTGCCAGAGTACCTTCCTCTCTCAGAGCTGTTAACACAGAAATTAGGAACACCTTCCCCATGTCAGAGCTATGTGGTTCCTGGGCTCTTGACTGTAGGGCAGCTCTTTCCTCTCAGGGCTCCACTGGGGACACTTTCCCCACTTCAGAGCTATATGGTTCCTTGGCTCCCGACTGCCAGGGTACCTTTCCATCTCCTTTGGAGCTGGGAAAAAACAAACAAACAAAAAAAACAGTAACAATGGTCTCATTCAATTGGGTTCTGGTTAAAGTCAGAGAAGGCCTTGATCTCAGAGCTTACTTTATTTATGGAAAGACCTGAAAGGCATCCCATGTAACATTCACGCCGTTATTAAAGGGGGTTGTCAGAAAAAGTAATCTACTAAGCAGACGTGTGGAGCTTTAGATGTATGTGTGCTCATAGTGAGTTGGAATTCTACAAATACAGTTATGTGGGTGTAAGAGTATGTCTGCTGAGTGGAAATTTTTTATTAAGAGATGAACATAGATGACAAGTCGGGTAGCTCACTGCAGAAAGGCACCTGATGACATGAGTTCAATCCCCAGATCGCATCTGACGCCAACAAGTTGTCTCCTGACCTCCACATATGTGGTACAGCGTGTGCATGCCACCTCCTCCTCACATGTATGCACAAATCATAAATGAATGTAACGAAAATGACAAGAAATCTTTTCCAAAAAGTGATGGAAATAGAAAATCTGACCAGTGCAAAATTCTCTAAGAGGCATGTCTTGACATAAGAAGAGATGCTATTAAATTTTGAAAAGAAGATCTGTGGTTCAGGGTAGGGGAGCAGCTTAGTTAAGGAAGTGTTTGCTGTACAAGCATGTACCTCATGTTTGTACATACAGGCATCCATCTTGATGCCCAGCATGGATGTGAAAAAGCTGGGTGAGTTGGCAAGTATCTGTAATCCTAACACTGGAGAGGCAGAGACAGATGGATCTGACTGCCTGGCAAACCAGCTTGAGGGGATTGGCAAACAGCAGTGAGAGATCCTATCTCAAACAACAAGGTGAAAAGCATCTGAGGTAGGACACAAAAGGTTGGCTTCTGGCCTCTATGTGGGTATAGTCAACCAATACAAATTCATTCACACTAACACCCTCCCCCACTAGAGTCTGTGAATCTACCCATGAGGATCCTACAACCCCCACAAAGAAACAAAATGGTTAAGACTGGAAATCATACTATCATGGAGTATGAAGGTCCTAATAAATGCAGTGACAGAAAACAGCACTAAGTTTCCAAAGAGAAATCCAGCACCACAAAGGAAAAAAGTCTGGCGGTGATTTGAACTCCATGTAACCTCAGCTCCAGACAAAGAAACTAAATTTACTGCACTTGAGCCTGGATTCTTAAGACTCATAGTTACCATGGCAGAAACTAACCATTATCCTTGCTAAGATGAAGAGATTAGACATCCGTGGCTTGGTTTCTGTACTAGTAAATCCATTATAATGCCTGACGTGGAGGATGTATGCAGGGGAACAAACAGAGAGGTGGAGAAGATGTCATGGTTCAAGAAGAGGGCTGGATGCAACAATGATGGAGACTCAGAGAGAAGGAAGTGGTAACTTGGTAATTGATTGTCTCTGTGGAGTTGTGGTTAATTTGTTTGCTATTTGTATTGTTTATTACTATCATAAATTGCAAGGGTTAGATTAAGTGGCAAATTATTATTCTCTTCTTAGTGTTACTTGTTTCAAATGTTGGTTTCTAAAAAGAAAATTATGAGGATGGAGCCTTAATCAGCTACACTGAGTCTCAGAAAGACTATGGTTATTCTGAGTTTATCGAGTGGAGTCATTGTTTTAATTTGTATTAAGTGGCTTTTGGCTATGCAAAGATCCAATTACATTAAAAGCTAGATAACAATTGGAATAGGAAAACAATTATCTAGACATGACTATGACATTAAAAAGAACAAATGTCTGACTCGAGAGTTTGCCAAGATTTCCATTGAGTTAATTCTGACTGCCAAAGAACCATAGGGGAGAACGTAAAGGAAATAAGAAATATAGACATCCCTAGCTAAATGATATAGCTGAAGATTAAGAGAATAGAGGACATCTTTCTTTGTTTTTAGTTTTCATTTATTTATGACAATGCTGAAACTTAGAAAAAAAACAACTTAAGCATCAGTACCATCTATTGCAATAATATACTATATTTATGTACATGGTAAAAGTAGACGGTACCCCCAAACATTGTCTCTCACCAGGCAGCATCCTATCTGTGACCACTGTTAACAAATTGGTGGGAATGTTGCTGATACTGTCCTTAAAGAGATCCTTTCTTGGTATGGAACACATTTTATCAACTGTCTCTACTCCGTATCTTATAACTTAAGTGTCTACTTGGTAACTCAGCTTATCAGTTGGTCAAATACTAGAATTATGACTGCCAAGAGAATATGGTCAACTGAGCAGCAGAGAGTAGCAACAACAACAGCAACAGCAAGTCAGAGTTCTAGGAGCATGTAGAGGGCACAGAAGGCAGTGATAGGGAAGATGGGAAAGCTTGACAACAAAGTCTTGATAGCCCACTTACTTGGTAGTCTTCTTTTATTGCTGTTATGTTTCTACCCTCACCACACTTGCCCTACCCCTTACCAAATCTTTCGTCCAAAGTTTTCTTCTGAAGTTCACCAGGTTTCTTAGTTAAGGTTTCTAGTGTGATGATAAACCCTATGACCAAAATGCACCTTGGGGAGGAAAGTATTTATTTCACTTCCACTTCCACATTTGAGTCCAATATCAAAAGAAGCCACTGCAGAAACTCAAGGAAGAAACCTAGAGGCAGAAACTGAAGCAGAAGCCATGGAGAGTGCTGCTTACTGGCTTGCTCCCCCTGGCTTACTCAGTCTGTTTTCTTATAGGACCCAGGACCACCAGCCCTGGGGTAGCAGTGCCCACAGTGGGATGAGCCCTTCCACATCGATCATCAATCAAGAAAATGTTCGTCAGGCTTGCCCACAGGTCACTCTGATGGGAGCCTTCTCTCAGTCAAGGTTCTCTATTTCCAAATGACTATAGCTTGTGTCAGGCAGATGTAAGATTAACCAGCACATCAGTGGACTATGTAGTATGGCACTTGATGACTTCTCTTTATTTTACTCTCTTTAATGGCTCTTGATGTCTGGCATTGCCAGCCAGTCTTCTTCATGAGCCTTCTCTGTGAGGCTGGGTGATACGGCCCTCTAGTTCTTGAATTTCCCAGGGTGTTCTTGTCCTGAGTTCCGTATTGTCTCTTCCAGTTAATTGTGAAAATCTTAGACACTGCCAACAGCTCTGTTTTTGTCTGTTCCTCTTTGTTCTGTATTTTCTAGTTCCTGAATATTTGCTTCACTTCTAGGGCTTCGGCAGTGGTCATTATGAGGGAGACTTTGCAATGCTATTGATATTTAGAGACACAAGTAAATATATGGATCTAGCCTCAGCTTTCTCTTTAGTTTTGATCTTTCAATCCCTGCTTCCTTCTAGATGTGCCCCATGTGTGCTCTGAATGTCATTGTCAAGTCACTTAGAAATGTGCCTCTGCGCATGTCTATGAGGGTGTTTTCAGAGAGACTGAAATGAAAGGGAAAGACCTACTCTGAAAGTGGGTGACACAAAACCGCGGACTGGGGGATCTGGACTCTGGACTGTATACAAAGAGAAGAAAGGAGAAAACACTGAGCACCTACCTTCATTTATGCTTCCCGACTTTGGGTGCAATCTGACCAAGCTGCCTCACATTCATGCCTTTCCTGCTGTAATGACTGCCCTCAAACTGTAAGCCAAAGTAAGCCCTTTCTCACAATAGCAAGAAAAGTAGCCAACATACTTGACATTTCTAAAACAGAACTTCCTTCCTTCCTGTCACTCTCCTTAGAGATACTTAAGGAGAACTTTCCAGACATATTCTCTTCCTGCCCTTTCAGTCTTGTCTCCATATGAAAGTAACTGAAATTTCCTAAACTACTTGATATCACATGCCTCTATGCTATTAAAGCCACACTCTCTACCCCCCCCTCCAAGTCTTTCATTCTTTTGGGGCCTAGATTCTCCCTACCTCACAGAAAACTTTTCTTACTCCATGCTTCAAAATTTGTCTTGAGAATGGCCTTCCTTAAGAAGTCTTCTTTAAACTGGGTCTGGTTCTGATCTGCTGTTTCCTAGGAACTCGGTCACAGAACTCATCATGTTGTAGACAACTCGTTTATATTCCCATCTCGACCGTGAGACTTCAGAAGAGGAGGATCTCTGCACCTCCAAGACCCAGTGGACGGGTGCTTCCAGGTTTTGGTCTTTTATCCAAAGAGTTGAAAACAAACCCACAAACATGTGGAAAAGATAGCACAAGTTATAGAGGGATGTACTGTCAAGATTGACAATGGCCCACAATGTGCTAATATTCAAGAGGCCCAATTATTGTTCTTATTTGGGGCTTTCTTTTGTGAAGTTCCAGTGAAGGAGGGATTGGTTATGAAGTAGGTAGCTTGAGTGAGTCTGTTTTGACTGATAGATTAGATTATATGATCATTTTTATACAGCACATGTCCCTTCCCATAATGTATCTACTTTTAGTGATATATGTACCCAATTATAAATAGGTATAAGATGGTCAATTGGAGATTACCCCTAAAATATTGCCATCAAAAACAGTTCAGGACAGATCATCTCTTCTATCCTTCATAACTGGAAATGTTGGGAATATACTTAAATAGAAACTGTCTAAATTTGATTGTTACCTGGAATGAAGAAAAGAAACGAATCTGGAATAAAGAGAAGTCAGGGTTAGGGAAATAAAATTGAGATGGTTTCACTATTGTTACAAAAACCCCTGAGGGGTCTGGCAAGTGGCAAGTAAGCACAGGATCATGTTATGCTTAGCAGGCTTAGCACAGGTAGTTAGTTCTTGATTCACTGACTTGCAATTCTCTACCTCAAGGTACTGTTGCCCATCCATCTGTCCATAGCACAAACATCAGAAACATCCTTAAGTTCTCTTTTTGTTATACTCTGCATCAAACTATGGAAAAAGTATCCTAAAGGCCTCATCTTATCATGTATGTGAAACCTGGCCTTTTTCCATCTTCTCTATCCATCCCTGTTGGTCCAAGTCATTGTCTTTTCTTGCTAGATTCCTGGGTGTCTTCTCTCTAATTGTTTCTGCATCTTGTCCCTCCATGGACAATCCTTCCACAGAGTCTGTCTGAGCCCTTAACCAACATTCTTTAGGATTTTGTCTTTGGCAGCTTTTCTGTACATTTTCTATTATTTTCCCTCATGACTGGACTCTTGTCTTCACAGTCTCACTTCCTACACTTGCCAGAAAAGCACCTTGGAAGGCTTTCACTGGTTGTTCTGTCTTCTCTGAACACTATTCTGGAAATTTCTGTGGTCATTGTACCATTTCCTTCAACCTCTTCGAAGTAGTCACTTCTGGAAAGATGACTCCCATCACTCACACTATCTGCAGTGGTGAATCTCAATGGCCAACTTGATGGGTTTAGAATCATCTGGGAGACCCACATCTGGGCATGGCTGTGGGGAATAATTTGAATAGGTTCACTGAGGTGGGAAGATCCACACACTGTGGACTTGTGGCACATTCCCTGGGATGAGATTCTGGACTGTATAAAAAAGGGGGATCCTGACCTGAGCACAAATGTTCATTGTTCTCTGTCTCCTGATTGTGGATGGATGTGATGGAGACTGGCTGCTTCAAGTTCCTGCTGCTGTACCTTTCCTTCCTTGATGGACTGTACTCTTGAACTATGAGCCCTTTAACCATTAGCCCAAGTAAACTCCTTCTTTAGGTTTCTTTTTTGCTGGTATTATTTTAATCACAGCAAAAGGAAATGTAACTAAAACACTATTTAAACAAACTCCTCAATGACTCCCTGTTCATCTCCCCTGATTTGTTTTCCCTTTACTGCATGAGCCTCAACACTTGTACATATTTATTAATCATCTCTTCTCCTTAGTATATAAACTCCATGAAGATCAGGTTTTCTTTTTTTTTTTTTCTCCATATAATGGCAACATCTGGGATAGTTTGTGGAATATAGTAAATCTCTTGAGTATTTGATGAGTGAATGAATTACTTTCAGTGCTAAAGGTGATGATTCACCCTTGACTCTACAGTTGAGCCCCTTGTGTGGAGTTACCAAGCCCTTTGGATTCACCCTTGTGTTCATTCAGTTAATATTTACTGAGTGCAAACTGTGTTACAGTGTGTTTATCACTAGGCTGCTTACTTCCCACAAGTGCTGTATCCAACCAAATAAGTGATACAGCATGAATTCTGTAAGCTCCAAGGCACCACATGGATGTCACTTGCCTCCCAGCACAGTGATAGTAATTCACGTAAATAAGTGAACAGCTATTGTAGTAAGAGTTTGTTGTTTTAAAGTATAAAGAGAGAACCAAATGTCAGGGCTATGCACTGGAAGTGTGGACTACTAACCCCGAAAGTGTTCTTTGGGAGTTACAGTACTCAGTTACTGCTTTTAAGAAAGGATGTTCAAACAGCACCACTCCTTTGGCACAAAATGTCTTAGAGGTTCATGAAAATCTCTTAATGTTGAGTCTCTTGAAAGTTGCATAACTATGGATATACTATAAACCAATGAACTGCATATAAGTGGATGAACTATATCATATGCAGATAATATAATAAAAGAACGATAAACAAATAAAACATAAGAGTCTGAAGTAAAAATTTCAGGAGACAAAAAATGACTGAATAGTACCATTCCAGGATGCCTAGTTTCAGGTGTTAACACACCTTGGAGGAGGGAACCCCAAATGGAGGAATTGCCTCCATCAGATTGGCCTGTGGATGTGTCTGTGAAACATTCTCTTGATTGCTAGTTGATATAGAAGGACTCAGACCACTGTAGGCTGTACCATCCCTAGATAGTCAGGCCAGGTAACTAACTGTGACCCTGGGAGGAAACCAGTAAGCAGCATTTCTCCATAGTTTCTGCTCCAGGTCCTTCCTGGTTGAATTCCTGCCCCAATTCCTTCAGTGATGGATTCTGACCTGGAAATTAAAACCAAATAAACTCTTTCCTCCTTTAAATTGCTTTTGGTCAGAATGTTTTATCATAGCAACAGAAAAACAAACTAGAATAATCCTGCAACAATGTATATTCCCACACCCAAACCGTATCTATTTATTTAAAATTTTCATTACATTTACTTATTTATTTGTGGGGTGTGTAGGGAGCATGCCACCGTGTGGGTGTGGAACTCAGATGACAACTTTTCAACTGAGTTGTTTCTCTCCTTATACCATGTGAGACCCAAGGATTGAACTTGGGTTGTCAGGCAAGCACTTTTTTCTGCTGAGCCATCTTGCCAGTCCCCAAATAATATTCATTATTGTCTCATGTGTTAGGAAAAAGGTCAGTGGTCAGGGATACAACAAGGAACACATAGTATGATTTCAGATCTTCATGCCTAACATTCTTTACTGAGCAAGAACAGAGAAAAGGGGTAAGGACCAGGGAAAGTTTCCAGTCATCTTTGTAATAGCCCTAGAAAGGCGAAATTTAAGCATTAAAAACAATCTGTAAGGTAAATGCAGAAAACATCCCCGTGGGCATTAAAGTTAATGCCCTTCTTTAAAGAGGAGACTCACCAAAGAGAAATCAGAGCACAGCTTCCATCAATCAGTTGGTTTCCAGTATGAGTTTCTGACGTGGTAGATGTAGGATGCCAACACTAATGCTGAAAGACAGAGCACAGGGAACATTTTCCATTTAGAAATTACATCAGGACAGTTATTCAACACTCTGCTAAAATCTGCTTCTAGCACAAGAGAAGGTGGACAGACATGTATTGGCTCAAATTTCTGGAGATTGACTACCTCACTATCAATGTTTAGCTTCTAGCAAGGACTTTTATTCCACACTGTGGCAAACTCATTCTTTTAAGAGTGATTATAAAGGCAAGAATCTGTCGAAGAGAATAGAGTTCTCATGCCTACTTACCTCCCATTAGGCACTACCTCCCGGCTCAGTCACATTAGGGATTCAGTTTCTGGGAATGGACATTCAAACAATAGCAGCATATTAGTCAGAGTTGTCCAGAAAAAAAAAACAGAAAAAAACAGGATCATAGATCAATAGACATTAATGTCTATGATTTTATAGCTATCATCTAGTGCATGCCTGCACACCAGCCAGCCTGCCTGTCTAATTTATCATTTATCTATCTAGTTTTCTTTGTGGAATGGTTGTGGAAGATTAGTCTCCCAAACTTGCATAGGCCAAATATTGTATAGTCCATCAGATTGAAAGCCAGGGAGGAGTTGCAGTTGAGTCCAAAGGTCGTCTGCTGTCAGATGTCCTGGTTGTTGAAGATGAGACGTCGTTTTAATAAGCTTCCACCTAATTAGGTGAGGCTCACTCAAATTACAGACAACAAATACTGTATCCAAACTCTACTAATACAAAAGCTAATCACATCGGGAAAACACCTTCACAGAAACATCTGGGATAATGTCTGATGAAACACGTGTGCATAGTGGCCAGGTGGACATGTTATTAACCATTACGTAAAGTAACATGAAGCATTATTGTAGTGGTTGTTGATGCTCTTATTTATATCTGAGAGAAAGCTGCCAAGATAACCAACAACTGAGGGATGGTGTAGATTATCAGGAAGGATATAAGGAATTGAAAGGTAGTACCTCTTACACCCAGAGGTCTCCAACCCTCTCTCTCTCTCTCTCTCCCTCCCTCCCTCCCTCCCCATTCCTTACCTCCCTCCCTTCAGAATGTTCAAGTGCCTACATGTAAAGGAAGAAGGCAGGATTAGGCTCTTTATATGAGGCACACTGACTGATACCACCATAGACTGATGTCTTCTGACCACAGCTGGCCCAGAAGAGACTCAGCCTGGCTTTACTGTTATGATTCTCAGTTCTTCACTGCGACTGTTGAAGATTTCTCTCATTTCCCTACAGCCCCAGCTTTGTTTGGTCTGGCTTACCTACCAGTATGCAGACATACAAGGCCTCCAGGTCTGTAGCATTGTCCTCAAAACTCCTGCACTTGTGCCCTTTCTTTATTTCTACTGTGTTGAGCTGATTTCTGGATCTTACTAAGGCCAGCTCCCCTGCTTGCATATTTAGTCCTGTCTTTTCTACCTTTCCATCTGAAGTCATAGTGTCTGCCATGGTGTCTGCATTAAATATATTTGAGCACTTAGATACTGGAGTCCCCATATCTGCTATGCTAGGGTCATGCCTGGTAAGTCTGATTATTGCTAAGATTTTTGTAAATCAGGCAAGATAAAATTAAAAAAAAAAGAACCAACTTAGTGTGTGTGTGTGTGTATGTGTGTGTGTGTATAAAATCTCACACTGGTACATTTGTGCTGCTAAAGCACCCATGGTGACAGAAAGCAAGCAAGTACACAAAGTGTAGACTATTAATTGATTAAAAACTAATAAATCATGAAGTGCTTGTTGGTGATCAGACAAAATTCTTTGCTGTCCATATTAATTATTCTTATGCATGAAGCACAGGAGGTCAGGCAACCAGAATCACACAGGCATCCTGTACCAAAGGTACATTGCAGACAGCAACCACATCAGTTCAATGATGAGGTTTTACTTTTGTTGCTGGGCCTACTGACTTGTTCATTTTTTTTTTTTTTTTTTTACTATTGTACAGTTTTATCAGTTTTAGATGTGACATTTGCTTATGTAATTCCCAGCACAATTATGACATAGTTTTGATTCCATCACTTAAAACATTCTTTCTTGCCCCTTTGCATTTAATGTTTCTGATCTCCAGTCTCAGGAATTTATAGCTCTTCATTCTCTAGGTAACAGACTAATACTTAATGTTCTACTGTGGAGTCGTATACTGCTTATTTGGATGCTTTCGTATGGTACATGCTATTTTATTCCTGGCTTCTCTCTCTCTCAATGTAGTATTTTTGAGATCCATCCATTGTATTGCATAGGTCAGTAATTTATTCCCCAATGGTACTCCTTGTACCAGCCATTGATAACAATAAAGGAAACAATCAAGAAAAAACTAAGGTCATCTCACACTTAATTACACTGGATATTTATATTGTATATCCTTTGCAGAAAAACTGAATGCCACAACCTGATTCTCTAGCCAAATCACACAGTGGGCTGTTTCCAACAGTTGATTATTATGCATAAAATTGCTATGAACATTTAGTCACATAAACACACTTTTTTTTCTTTTTATTGTATCTATACTTCTTTGCTGAAGAATGAGATGCAGTGTAAACTCAGAGAAATTGTCAAGCTGTTTTTTTTCTTTTTGGCAGCAACATTGCTTCATGACTTCACCAATACTTGATATTGCAAGCTTATTTGACTTTATTCATTCTAAGAGATGTAGAGTTATATTTTATTTTGCTTTTAATGGACTTTTTGTGAGTTGTCTGTTCATATATCTTCACTGTGAATCATTTAAATTTTGGGGCACATTTTTAATGTTATGTTTGTCATCTTGTTGTTGAGTTATAGAGTTCTTTTTGTATTCTAAAGAAAAACATGATGTCAGATGTATGTGCTAAGAATATTTTCTTCAAGTCTGTAGCTTGCCTGTTTTTGGTATGTATGTGTATATGTGTAGTGTACCTGCATGTGTATTCACTTTATTTATGGGTTCGTGTATGTGTGTGTGCCTGTGTGTGTACATGCATGTATAAGCTGAAGTTGATGTTGGGTATCCTTCTTTTTCACTCTCCATCTTGTATATTAAGGCAAAGTCTCTCACTTGAAACCAGAACTCACCCATTTGGTCAGTTTGTCCAGCCAGCTTGCCTCATGATCCCTGTCTTTGCCTCATTAGCAATGGAATTACATATAGCTGCCACACATAATCAGTACTTATGGGGGTGTTGGGGATCCAAACTCTTGTCCTCATGCATGTGAGGCAAGCACTGTACCTCACTGAGAAATCCTCAGCCCACTTTGGATTGTCTTTGCACTTTTTATAGTGTCTTTTAAAAAGAACAAGTACTAAATTTTGACAAAACCAGACTTGTTAATTTTTATTTTATAATGTTTCCTTTGTGTTCTACTCTAAGAAATATTTGCCTATCTTCAAGGCTATAAAGAACTTTTTTATGCTTTCTTAGAAAAAAGTATTAAAAGGACATTTTTAATGGAAATCATAAAGGAAGCTCACAGATGTTTTATAGTTATGGCCTTATCATTAGGCATCATAAAATATGAGCTACTTTTATTGTATGGTATGAATTAAAAATGCAGGTCAAGTGTTTAGGGGATAGATACTTCTGTCTCCCAACCCATTCATTAAAATGGTTATTCCCCAAATCTTGGCATCTCCAGCAAAGTCAATGAGTGTATATGTATACATCATATATGCTTGGATCTGTGTCTAAACTCTTTATTCTCTGGCCTTGATGCACCTGTCTTTGCACCCATACTACACTGTCTTTGTTGCTTGTGGCTTTAGAGCAGTCCCAACCTTCCTAATGCTGTGACCCTTTAGTATACTTCCTCATGTTGTGGTGGCCTCCAACCATAAAATTATTTTCATTGCTACTTCATAACTGTAATTTTGCTACTGCTGTGAGCTGTAATGTAATTATGTGATATGCAGGATGTATTAGGGAACCCCTGTGAAAGGGTCATTTGATCCCCAAAGAGGTTGTAGTCCACAGGTTGAGAATTGCTGCTTTTAGCGTATGTTTAAAAATTAAATGATAATTACATAATAATAGCTTTTAGATACCAAGAAAATTATACAACTTTAGTTTTGTTTTTTTTTAAAATTCCATCTTTTGGGTCTTTTGTGAATCTGTACATATTCTGTCTGTTGGACCATTTGTATTTTGTGAATCTTTACAAAATGTCTGCTGAAATTCTGATTAGACAGGGTTGACATCTTCAGAGTGCTGATTCTTCCAGTCTGTGAATGGCAATCTGTAATAATTTACCTCTTTTCAAAATTTGTTTTTGAATGAAACAGTTTGAATTTAAGCATAGACAGTTGTTTTAAAACACACACCTTCAAGCTAAATAAAATAGATCTATTTTTTGAGTACAGAATGCCAACTTGCTACCCATGACCTAAAATGTCTTAGCTACCTGGGTAGGATTCCCCTACAGCTAAAATTTTGGTTTTCTAGCTGGAAATAACGGTACAGATCTGTAATCCCAGAAGATGGAGACAGGAGGATCAGGGACTCAAGGTCATCCTTGGCTGTATAAAGAATCCAAGGCCAACCTGAATACATGAGACCTTATCTCAGATCTCTCTATCCCACAAAATTAGTTTTCCTTTTAAGTGAAGCCGAAGAAGGGTTGAATCTCTTTTGATTGTGTTAGCACTTTCCAGAAGTTGACAGCTGTTCTTGGAGCTTTTGAAAGTAGAGATGGCTCCAGTCTGCTTATATGTTGTTGTATGCTGCCATCTAGTGAGAGTCATGGGCTTGGTCCGGAGAGCTGGGCTGGTAATTGTACATTTGTAAGTTCTGTGTCTGAATTTTGCTAAACTTTGTGAGTCCTTCAAATAAAGTAATATTTTAGGATAAAAACATGAACATATTTAAGATTTTTCTGGACAACACAAAGACTATAGAATATGTATTTTTAGTTTGTTTTTAGCATATAGAAAGCTATGCTTTTAGAGTTTTGGAAAATTCAAATGCATGATACATTTTGAAGGATGTTGTTTTCTTATGTATAACTTTCTCTGTTTTGAAATTGTTATCATTCTCTTCTCAGAGAGGTAGAAGTTCAGAAAAATGGAGGGAATTTTCTGGCTAAGTCATTATCATTCATGTTACTGTTCCTTTAGGTTCACCCCAGTGAGTATTTGCTGTCATCCATGTTACCTCTGTCCCCTCCTATCCAATTCTAGAAGACTATTTAACTTCTTAGTAATTTCATTAGGGTTTGAAATTCCCACTCATGAAAAGCAGAGTCACAAGCAGGTCAAGAATTCCTGGCATTCCTCTGCTAGATATGACCCCAGAATTTAAGAAGATGTACTTCTGAAACACATACCTAGAGAAGCCTTGTGGTGATACTTGCCTCAGCTGAATTAGGCTCAAGTGTCTACATGGTTGTAGGCTCCAGAGAGTAGGATATGTCCTTATCCTGCATAGGAGAGCTTGAGACAGATGAACTGGGGTGGTCAGGATGTGTATTTCAGCAGGAGAAAGATGTTGTAAGGTAGCCTATGCAGGAGCACCTAGGTCCATAACCAATGAAGAGTGTCCATCAACAACCTTATTCACTTAGCCTTGTGGGGAGAAGAGGTAACTTGTTTGGCCAGGTCTCTCCATGAAGCACAAGGAGAGACAAGATTAAAGTTATAGGGCAGTCTACTCTCCCTCTCTTGGCATGAATAAAGATATCCATCTCATGGGCTCCACAGCCGAGCTATCCTCCAGGGCCCTAGAAACAAGGATTTTGAGAGCAAGCTAATCACAGAAAATCTGGTAGGAGTCCTGCTCGCTGATCCCTCTCTCTACACCTGCCCAGCCCAGCTCCAAAGTCCAAAACTACCTCCATTCCCCTACTACCCACCACTTCTGGACACTGGTTCTGAGTTCCAAAGAAACTAGGGCAGACAGATCCTGCCCTGGAGCAGACAGATCAAGCCAGTTCCAGGAGATCGGGTAGGAAACCTGTTTGCTGACCCCTCCCACTCTACCTGCCAAGCCCAGTCCCGAAGCCAAAAACTACCTCCATTATCCCACTCCCACCAATTCCAGCCACCGGTTCTTAGTTCCAGAGACCAGCTGATGCAGATAGTCCCTGACCTGGCGCAGATAGAGCAAGCAAGCTCCAGGAGAACAGCCCAGAGACCAATTTGGACACACAGTCCCTGCCCTAGCACTAACCACACAACCTAGTCAGGAGACCAGGGATGCAGACCCTGCTCTAGATCAAGCCATACAAAACTTACCCAGAAGAACACTCTCCAAGACCTTGTCCCCCACTCAGAAGGGGGTTCCCTGCTAGACCAAAGCGCAAGGCAAACACCAGAATTCCAGCCTCGACCTGGGAAAGAGACCCTCTGCTAAACAAGAAGCCATGAAAAACAGAAGACCAGAGAAGATACAGAAACAAAGTAACAAAATGCTAATTCATTAAAGACAAACCTAGGAACTCAGCACCTAAACCTTAATCACTCCAAATTGAAATGCCTAATTGCCAGCATAAGAACCCAACTAACAGCAACCAGGCCTATATGTCACCTCCAGAACCCAACTACCCTACTACAATAAGCCCTGAATACTCTGACACAGCTAAAACACAAGAAAAAGATCTTAAAACCAAATTTATGAAGATAACAGAGGCTTTTAAAGAGGAAATGAATAAATCCTTCAAAGAAATTTATGAAAAGGCAAACAAACAATGGGTGGAAATGAGCAAACTCATTAAAGAAACCAAAGAAAACACAATTAGAAGAAATTAATAATCCCTTAAAGAAACTCAAGAACAAACAGCAAACAATTAAAGGAAACCAACAAAACCGTTCAAGACCTGAAAATGGAAATAGAAGCCTTAAAGAAAACAGAAGCTGAGGGAATTCTGGAAACAAAAAACCTAGAAAAGAGCACAGGAACTACAGAGGCAAGCTATAGCAACAGGATACAAGAGTTGGAAGAGCGAATCTCAGGAGTTGAGGAAACTAGGGAAGAAATGGACACATCAGAAAAAGAAAACATCAAATCCAAAAAACAAACAAAAAAAAATCCAGGAAATCTGGGACACCATGTAAAGACCAAACCTAAGAACAATAGGAATAGTGGAAGGAGAAGAATCCCAGTTCAAAGCCCAGAAAATATTTTCAGTAAAATCATAGAAGAAAAATTTTCCAAACCTAAAGCAGGAGATCCCTATAAAGGTACAAGAAGCATACAGAACACCAAATAGAATAGACCAGAAAAAACTTACCCCATCACATAATAATCAAAACACTAAACATACAAAATAAAGAAAGAATACTAAAAACTGCAAGAGAAAAACAGCAAGTAACATATAAAGGCAAACCAATTAGAATTATACTTGACTTCTCAAGGGAGACTCTCAAAGCCAGAAGGACATGAACTGATGTGCGACAGACTCTAAGGAACCACAGATGCCAGCCCAGACTTCTATACTGAGCAAAATCGGTCACCATAAATGGAGAAAACAAAATATTCCATGACAAATCCAAATTCAAACAATACTTATCTACAAACCAAGCCCTCTGTATCCCCAGAAGGAAAATTCCAACCCAAGGAGTATAACCACACACATGAAAACAGGAACTATGTAACTGCACACTATCAAAACCAACAGAAAAGAAACACACACACACACACACACACACACACACACACAAAACCAAAAACTACAAAATAACAGTACATAACTATCAATGATCTTTGATATCTCTCAACATCAATTGACTCAATTCTCCAATGAAAAGACACAGACTAACAGAATGGATTAAAAAAAAACAATCCAGCCTTCTAATACATACAGGAAACACACCTCAACCTCAAAGATAAACATTATATCAGAGTAAAGGGTTGGTTAAAGATTCACCAAGCAAATGGACCTTAAAAAACAAGCCTGTGTAGCAATTCTAATATTCAACAAAATAAACTTAAACCAAAATTAATCAAAAGAGACAGGGAAGGATACTACATATTCATTAAAGGAACAATCCACCAAGAGGACATTTCAATTCATAACATCTATGCCCCCAACACATGGGTTCCCACATTTGCAAAAGAAATATTGCTAAAGCTTAAAACACACATTGACTCAGACACAATCGATAGTGGGAGACTTCAATACCCCACTTTCACCAACTGACAGGTCATCCAGACAAAAGCTAAACAGAGAAATGCTTGAGCTAAAAGATGTTATAAACCAAATTGACCTAACATATATCTACAGAACATTTCACTCAGACACAAAAGAATATACCTTCTCACAACCTCATGGAATCTTCTCCAAAAAATTGACCACATATTTAGACATAAAGCAAAGTCTCAATATATACAAGAGAATTGAAATAACCCCTGCATCTTATTAGACAACCATAGATTAAAGCTGCATTTAAACAATAACATTAAAAGGATTAAATTCATGGAAATTTAAAAACTATACTGAATGGTAATTGGGTAAGGGCAAAAATAAAGAAAGAAATTAAAGACTTTCTAGAATTCAATAAAAATGTATCTACAACATACCCAAACTTATGGGTCACATTGAAAGCTGTGCTTAGGGGAAAATTTATAACACAAAGTGCCTACCAAAAAAGAATGGAGAGATATATAACATACTAGCAAATTAACAGCACATTTGAAAGCCCTAGAACAAAATGAAGCAAGCACACCCAAGAGTAAATAGCAAGAAATAATTAAACTGAGGGTTGAAATCAATAAAATAGAATAAAGATGCATATAATTAGTGAAACAAAGAGTTGGTTCTTTGAGAAAATCAACAAGATAGACAAATATCTAGCCAAACCAATTAAAAGATGGATAGAGAATATCCAAATCAATAAAATCAGAAAGATAAGGGGGGTATAACTACAGATACCAAGGAAATCCAAAGAATCATTATGTCACACTTTAAAAACCTGTACTCCACAAAATTGGAAAATCTAAAAGAAATGGATAATTTCCTTGATAGATACCATCTACAAATTTTAAATCAAGATCAGATAAACAATTTAAACAGACCTATATTCTCCAAGGTCATTAAAAGCGTCCCAACCAAAAAAAAAAAAAAAAAAAAAAAAGCCCAGTGCCAGATGGTTTTAGTGTAGAATTCTACCAGGCATTCAAAGAAGAGTTAATGGCAATCCTCAGTGTTAAAATAAGGTTATGGCGCTTAATCGGGAGTCCAGACTTTGAAATTTCCAATGCTCTTTATTAATCACAAACCATGTCAAATCTCAGGGAATTCTAATGTCCCGGCAGCTAGGCAGAGAGCTCACTCCATTGGCTTCATCACCCCATGCTCTTCTCTTGGTTCTCCTCCTGCTCCTAGCTTCTTCTTCCTTGTTCTCTGCTGTCTGTCTCCTCCTTCTCTCTGCCCTTGTCCTAGTTCTTTTTTATTCCAAATCCTCTCTCTGTCTCCACCCAGCCTTCCAATATACAAATCAATGGAGCCTAACCTTCATCTGCCTTAAGGCTAAGGACTGTCCCATTCTTGTGGAGAGCAGTATAGCCACTCTTTTGTTTACTGTTAGGCAGTGAATCCTTTACTTGCTTCAAGGACAGCTTACTGGAACATTATCCATGACTAAAATCTCCCACAACAACTCACCCTTCTTGTTTACAATAAGAACAATATTGACTCAAACAAAAGAAGCTAAGATATAAAGTTATAGTCTGTCAAATACCAAGTCCAATTTCAGCAGACTGCTCATGCAGTTCAAATGTAACTGTCCCATAACATCAAGTATCAAATCCAAAGTTCACCAATTGTTAATAAAAGTTTACCAATTGTTCATAAATGTTCAGCAAAATGCCTGTGCAGTTCAAATATCTTTGAAAAGTTCGCCAATTGTTCATAAAAGTTCAATGTTTAGCAAAATGCTCGTGCAGTTCAAATGTCAGCAGATATCTGCATCTGCATTATCACAGTTGAGCACTGTGAAAGCTGCCTCAATTTCCACTGGTCTGTTTGGCAAAGCAGACTCCCTACAGGCTCCTTTTTCAGCTGCAGAGTCATCTCCAAGATGATTTCAGAGGACAAGATATGAAGCCAATAGCTTCCCATATTTCCCCTTTTCAAGATGACTGCGTCTGTCTTAGGAGAGAAATAATGAACAATAAATCTGACCCGACTCTGGGTTACTGATAGCACCATGATCAGCACCCTTGCCTTAGGTTGATTTTATGTCATATTCCTCATATCCCGTCTCTGACTGCCAGCCTCTGTATTTAGCTGGGGAATTCAATCTTTTTGTAATCCATTGCCTCTGATCTATAAGCAGTGTAGGAGCAAGGCAGCTAGGAAGGCCTTCAACGGTCCATTTTGAGGTTGAAGGCTGGATAGTAACCCGCACACTCTGATCTCTCTCTTCAGTTGAGTAGTCTCTGGATACTCTCAATTTGATATTTCATTTCTGAAAAGACAAAAGCACAACCTTTCCCCGACATGGGGTGGAGTCTTCACACTCAAGGCTATTATAATTAGAGCAAAATGCTTAAACATTATCTTTTAACATTAATTTTTTAATTTTAATTTTTTTTTAATTTGAGGTTAAAATAGCCAATTATAGATATATCCTATACCCCTTTCTTTTTTAATTTTCAGCTGAAGTTTTATTTATCATGTATAATATTAAAATCCAATAATTTGTCCCTTTCTTGCTGGACATTCATTTAGCATGCCAACCTTGGAAGTTGTAGCTATGGCTGATAACAGGAACATCTAGCCATTGCAATGCCTTATGGGTTTTGTAGTCCATGACAAATCTGGGAAGTTTGGAACTTTTTTCCAACATTAAACAAACTTCCAAATACAGGTAAAATAAATCTTTGTCAACCAAATAAAACCAAATACCAATTCCCTGGGGGACCAGGACCAGTTGGCTGAATTTTTGGTCCAAACTCCTGAACATAGGAAAGCTTGTTATTTAACAACCATAGCCAAGCGGCTGCTGAGAGAAAAACTCTAACACAGGCAGTGTAGATTCTGCCCAAGCTTTTTGAGTTGCTTTGTGCAACGATCCATTTTTAAATATTGTTTTCCTTTTGGATCATGAGCTCAGTAGAGGAATTATCAGAAAGTATACAATCAAGCTTGAGATCTAGGTAATTTACATATGCATTCTGTAATCTGCTTTCTTCTTGAGTTAACTCCTTTTCTGCTGTTGTTAAACTTTTTTGTCTGTTTAAATATGAATCACCATTCAATACTTGAAATGAATTATTTAACTCTTGAGTAGTTAACCCAATGGTAGGTTCATTAAACCAGATATTAACTTTCAGTGGCTTTTGTACAAAATATTGACATAAGGTGGTACTATCTGAGAATTCTTGGGGAATGACTTTCCATTGATACCTTTTAACAGGCTGAGAATTATTATCAATATCTGTTCTGTCCTGCTTATGGACAACCTGGACAGTCTGTGATTGTTTTTGATAAAATTTTTTAATATCTTTATCAATAGCATCTCGAATCTTACAGGTTGTCTCTAAGATTAAAGGAATGTTAATCTGTACATTCCATTGTTTTAATAGGTCTCTTCCCCATAAACTTATAGCTAGATCTGCCACATATGGTCTTATATTTCCTAGTTCTCTTTCTGGTCTTATGCATTTGACACTTGCTATATTTTGTTTTAACTGAGAAAATGTTCCGGTTCCTAAGAACTGAGTAGATACCTCTTGAAGAGGCCAGTTTGGACTCCAGGAGTCTTTTGAAATGACTGTTACATTGGCTCCCGTGTCTAACAATCCCTCAATCAAATTTCCATTTATCTGTACTTTTAACTTAGGTCTCTGATCATTTATAGTTGCTTGCCAAAATACCTGTTTTTCAGTACTTTTTAATTTACCACTGTCCTTGATAGTAAAGTCTAAAGCAGAGCAGTCTTTAGCAAGAGGCACTACATGTTTTAATCTCTCTGAGGGTGAGTTAATCCGTTGCTGGTAAGAAATTGTTGCCTCATGTTTTCTGTGATAGGGGCCTGAGCCGGGCCCCCAAAGGCGTTTCCCGACAGCAAGGAGTTACCTTGAATATTGGTTACAGATCTACACTCATTAGACCAATGTCTGCCTTTTCCACACCTTCTACATATACCAGGAAACTGAGGTTTTCTTTCTGGCTTATTAGAGAAAACATTATTTCTAGGATCCATTTGTCTACAGTCCTTTTTAAAATGACCTGACTTTCCACATCCAAAACATCTGACCTTTTGATTTTTAAGGCCTTGAACAATTGCTTGTCCAATCATAGTGGCATTGTAAGCATTGGATCCAATATCAGTAGTAATTTTAATCTATTGATCCAAAGAAGTTGCTTTTAATGGCCTTATTGCCTTTTGGCATTCTGAATTAGCATTTTCAAACACCAGAGATTTAATTACCACTTCCCTTGCTTCTGAGTCTGAAATTGTCTTATGGACAGAAGAAGTCAATCTCTGGAAAAAATCAGTGAATGGCTCATTTGGACTTTGCATGATCTTAGTAAATGACTCAGACTTTTTTCCTGGCACTTCAACTTTATCCCAAGCATTTAATGCCGCTGTACGACACTGAGCCAAAATATTATCATCAAACTGAATCTGCACTTCCAACTCAGCATATTGACCTTCACCTATCAACTGATCTTTGGAAATATTAACGCCTCTAGCTTGGTTACGTTGTTCTATTGTCAAAGCTTCTTCTTTCCACCATGTCAGCCATTGTAACTGAGGACCAGCTTCTAATACAGCTTTTGCCAAGTCCCTCCAATCTCGAGGAATGACTCAGTGTTGAACAGCCCAGTTGTTCAATATCTGTTTTACATAAGCAGAGTGCATTCCATAGGCTACTATTGCCTCTTTAAATCTCTTTAAATCTAGCATTTCTGTAGGTTGCCATCCAAGTTCATCAGAGCCCTGCATCCAGTTTATAGTTACTGGATAAACCATAGTTGGTTTTCTTAAAATCTTTTGCTGCCACATTTCATTATAAGGTGGAGCAGTAGGCTCTGTATTCTCTGACTGAGGTAGGCTTTTACTTCCTTCCATCAAGTGTTCTAATCTTGTTACCAAAGTTTGCATTTTCGCATTCCACTTCTCATCTATTTCTTTTAAGGCTGCTTCTTGTGAAAAGCAAGTAAATTCTGCTTTTCTTTCCATCATTTTAAAATTTTCTGATTTTGCTCTGAATTTATCTCCTGTATCTAAGTCAATATCCTGTATAGGGCTAGATTTCCCTTTTCCTTCCACACTAACAGTTTTCCTTGATAGAACACAATATACCACGATGGCTATTGATAATACCATGTGAAATACCAGGATAACAAAAACCATAATCTGTATTATGCCAGTTTCAGTTGAAGTATTTATCTCTTCTATTGTTTTCATCCCTATGACATCCTTAACAAAACTATACAGAGCCCAAGTGCCCTGTGTCACAATATTTTCCATTTTTAACATGGAAAAATTTTCTTTTCCACTCTTACTTATCCTCTCCTTCCTTAGGATACTTCTGTGTATTTTGTTTTATTATTTCTATTTTACTGTGGCTCCCACTTCTCAAAGAGCATTCTCTTTATTACCTTCTCCTTTTACAGAAGATCTATAAATCTGTGATTTTTTTCCTGAAACTTTATTAACCCACACCTGTGTGCACTTTTTTTTAAATTCCGTTTCTTTCTCTCTAGCTCTCCTCTTTCCATAGGAGGCTTTACTCTTTTATTTATTTATTTATCTATCCTGTAACTGTTACACTTCTCCTCTTACGCACTGCTCAGGAGCTACAATATCTCCTGAGGTAAGGAGAATTAGTAATTACCTTTAAACTGCTTCTTTCTCTCTTTCTCTTTCTCTTCTTTATTTCTTACTCTCTGCTTTTAAACTTAATATTTTTCTTTCTCTTAACTTCTCTCCTTTATTAACTACCTTTTACTTTGAGTTTACTTTACCTTTCCTGTGTCTTCTTTCTTCTTTTCTTCTTTTTTCTGCCTCGGCTCTCCCTGTCCCACGTTGTCTGTCGTTTCCCTGTAGACTCTGTGTCTGGATTCTGCTGTCCCACATTGTCTGTCTTTTTTCGTTTGTCTTCTTTCTTCTTTTCCTCTTTTTTCTGCCTTTTCCCTGTAGACTCTCTGTGTCTGGACTCTGCTGTCCCGTGTTGTCTCTCTTTTTAATTTGTCTTCTTTCTTCTTTTCTTCTTTTTTCTCTCGTGTGTCCTTGCCCCACGTTGGGCGCCAAGTGTTAAAATAAGGTTATGGCGCTTAATCGGGAGTCCAGACGTTGAAATTTCCAATGCTCTTTATTAATCACAAACCATGTCAAATCTCAGGGAATTCTAATGCCCCGGCAACTAGGCAGAGAGCTCACTCCATTGGCTTCATCACCCCATGCTCTTCTCTTGGTTCTCCTCCTGCTCCTAGCTTCTTCTTCCTTGTTCTCTGCTGTCTGTCTCCTCCTTCTCTCTGCCCTTGTCCTAGTTCTTTTTTATTCCAAATCCTCTCTCTGTCTCCACCCAGCCTTCCAATATACAAATCAATGGAGCCTAACCTTCATGTGCCTTAAGGCTAAGGACTGTCCCATTCTTGTGGAGAGCCGTATAGCCACTCCTTTGTTTACTGGTAGGCAGTGAATCCTTTACTTGCTTCAAGGACAGCTTACTGGAACATTATCCATAACTAAAATCTCCCACAACACCTCAGATTATTCCACAAAATAGAAGCAGAAGGAACACTACCAAACTCGTTCTCTGAGGTCACAGTCATGCTTATACCCAAACTAGACAAAGATTCAACAAAGAAAAAACTTACAGACCAATTTCCCTCGTGAACATACATGCAAAAATATTCAATAAAATACTTGCACACCGAATCCAAGAACACATCAAAAAGATCAAGTAGGCTTCATCCAAGAGATGCAGGGATGGTTTATCATAAGAAAATGAATCAATGTAATCCATAATATTAACAAACTGAAAGAAGTCCCCCCCCCACATAATCATGTCAATAGATGTCAAGAAAGCTTTTGACAAAAGCCAACACCCCTTCATGATAAAAGTCTTGGAGAGATTAGAGATACAAGGAACATACCTAAACATAGTAAAGGCAATTTACAGCAAGCCTACTGCCAGCATCAAATTAAATGGAGAGAAACTCAAAGCAATTCCACTAAAAATCAGGAACAAGGCAAGGTTGTTCTCTCTCTCCATACCTATTTGATATATAGTACTCGAAGTTTTAGCCAGAACAATAGGACAACAGAAGGAGATCAATGGGATACAGATTGGAAAGGAAGAAATAAAAGTATCCTTATTCATAGACAATATGATAGTGTATATAAGCAACCCCAAAAAATCACCCAGGAAACTCCTACAGCTGATAAACAACTTCCAGATTCCTCTCACTCAGCTCTTTTAACAGAACCTGCTAAATTTGGATGCAGGCTAGGACTGATGGAGCTGTAGAGAAAGGTCTTGGGCGAACGTGCCTGACTGCCTCAATTTTTTCAATTTTGTTACCTGGGCTAATATCCAAAATATATAAAGAATTCAAGAAACTAGACATCAACTAATCAAATATCAAATTTAAAAGTGGGGTTCAGATCTAAACAAAGAATTATCAAAAGAAGACTCTCAAATGGCTGAGAAACACTTAAAGAAATGTTCAATATCCTTAGCTATCAGGGAAATGCAAATCAAAACTATTCTGAGATTCTATCTTATACCTGTCAGAATGGTTAGATCAAAACATAAATGACAGCTCATGCTGCTGAAGTTGTGGCTTCTTATCTGGAAAGAGGACAGGACAATCTTCTGGAATGGAGTCATCCCTGGTTCCCCTGAACTTAGGATTTTGGACTTGAGATTGTCTTTCTGGATGATTATTGGAGATGAGCCACTGGATGTGGTTACCCCAAAGGAAACAGAGAGACACAGCTCTTCACCTATGCAGTTTTCTATAGCATTGGTTCTTGGCAAAGCCTAGGAGGCAAAAGGTGGAGTGTTACATGTAGTCTACTGTTTTTTTCCTTGTTTTTACTTTTTCATTGTATATCGCTAGATGTCTTGGAACTCACTCTGTAGACCAGCATGGCCTTGAACTCACAGAGATCCACCTGCCTCTGACTCCCAGTGCTGAAATTAAAGGTGTGCAACACTATACTAGGCTATGTAATCTACTTTAATAACAATTGATTTATTTTGTGTTTAATAGTTGTCCCACTGTATATGGAACAATGGTAGGTATACCTAGGTATGTAGGCTGTAAGTAAATATCAGAGGGAAGAATTCTGCATAAAGAAAATTTTGAATAGTGGCAACATCATGGGAATATTTGTAGCTCACATGGACTCTGTTGGTTACTGCATCACTACTTGCATATGTACTTCAAATAAATTTATTGAACCATTACTTAAAATATCTGATTTACTTACCTAGGTAGACTCTTCTGAATTCTTTGAAACTATTACTATTTAAAATGTTATTTTCTCTTAGTGTGTATGTGCGTGACTGTGCGTGACTGTGAGTGTGTGTGTGTGTGTGTGTGTGTGTGTGTGTGTGTGTGATGTATAAGCATGTGTGGGGGAAGAAGCTATAGAAAGGCATTGGATGGCCTGCTCTGTCACTTTCCACATTACTTATCCAAGTCACAGTCTCTTACAGAACCTGAAGCTAGGCCACTGACTAGAAAGTCCCAATGACACTCTTTTCTCTATCCCCCTAACAGTGGTGTAGCCAAGCTTAGCTTTTTCTGTGGGTGTTTGGGATTTGAACTATTGTTCTCTTGCTATGCAGTAAGTGCTTTATCTATTAAGTCATCTCTCCAGCTCCCCAGAAGTCTTATTCATCCTACATTTCATGTTTACAGATGCTGACTAGTATCAGGCTTTGTGTTATGAATTCTACATATGTGACTCATTCATGCTCACAGCAGTGCCCAGAGAAACATATTCTTACACTCCCCACTTGACTACTGTGTAAATGGTTCAAGGTCATACAACTATGGAACAGAGAGTGAGGGTCAAACCCGTATCAGATCTGCCTGCAGATTATGGTTCTTTTTGAGAGGAGTTCTTATGTGGCCAAGTGGCCTTAAACTGTTTGTATAACTGACATTGAATTGGTCCTTTTGTGTATATTTCCTCAGTTACAAACTTACCCCACAGTGCCTGGTTTATGTAGCACTGTAGATCAAATCCAGGCCCTTGTATATTCTACACAAGTGCTCAACAAACTGAGCTATATTACCACCCCCCCCCCCCCAGAGCTTTGTTCTTAATTACTATTCCCACTGCATCTACTCATGAATGTTTTCAAATTTAAAATGGCATTAAGCAATCTTTATAAACAGTCCCCATTCACCCAATAACCAGGGCATTTTCCATTCTTGCCACCTAAAGCTAGATCTAGCTTTCATTTCCTAGGGGAAATGGGTTGTGGTTCTTCTTTGGAAAGCCAATAAAATGAGTCTGGCTGAAGTCAGAGAAAAGGGAATTTGTTGTAGGGATGTTGCATGGATAAATGAATGGAGAGACTGTGGAAAACTTCGCCTAAAAAATAGGAATGGGAAATCGACAACAGAAATTGGCTAGCTGTGGGTATAAAAGCATTGGGAATTGTCCATTTGAGGGCAGTGTTCCTGGGGTAATAAACTACAATGGGAGGGTGATTTTTTTTCTATCTGTCTGTCTCTCTATCTGTCTGTCTATCTATCTATCTATCTATCTATCTATCTATCTATCTATCTATCATCTATCTATCTTCTCTTGTATATAATACATCCCTTCCTCCCGTCCCTCCATTCCTCCCAGTTTCCCCCTCTCCCCCAGTTTTACTCCCTCAACCCACCCTACTCACTCCTTCATGTCTCAGAAAAGAGCAGTCCTTCCAGGTACCACTCAAAGAGGGCATAACAAGATGGAACAAGGCCGGGCACTAATACCTACATCAATGGTAGACTGGGCAACCCAACAGGGGGAAAGAGGTCTCAAAGGGAGGTAAAAGGATCAGAGACCCCCTCCACTTTGACTTGTAGGAGTTTTGCAGGAATACAAAGCCAGACAACAGTAAAATATATTTAGGGGACCCTGAAGGTTCCATGTCTGCCACTTGAGTCTCTGTGAGCTGGTAAGAGTGCAGGTCAGTTGACTCCATGGGGTGTGTTCTCATGGTGTGGGAGGGTGAATTTGAATGGCCCAGTTGAGATGATCTGTCTTCCCTGAGGCTGTACAGAAGGGTGAGAAGGCAGGTTCAGGTGGAAGGCGCTCCTGTATATTCCACCTTGAGGAATGAAGTAATGGGAAGTTGGCAGTGGCTTGGAAGAGCCAGATATTTACTTCTGGTGTGACAGATGGGAAGCAGTGGGTATGAATGGGTAAGAAGAAGGAATGAGAAGGAAATGGACTTGCATACTACTGAAACAGATTAAGTAGGTGGCAATGGAGAATCAAGCTGGGATAACGAAAGAGAGTGAGGAGGGAAAGGACTTAAGAGGAAACTCATCAGCAATTTACTCTCTGTTTGCTCTCCTTCATTTTTTAGGTTTCTATCATTATTTTCTCCTCAGGTTTATTTGGGCCACTCTGGAAATCAAAGTTGCCTATTATTTCCTTATCTATCTTCAAGTGTTCACTCCGCTCTCAAGGCCTAAATCTTATCTTGGTATTGGTTCCCAGTATTTTCTTTTTTAAAGGCTATTTATCCATGTATTTTATGTATATGAGTGCTCTGTCTTCATGCACACCAGAGATCCCATTACGTATGGTTGGGAGCCACCATGTGGTTGCTGGGAATCGAACTCAGGGCCTCTGGAAGAGAAGTCAAGCGCTCTTAACTGCTGAGCCATCTCTCCAACCTCCTGGTTTCCAGTATTTTCAATCCAAATCAATTTTACTTCTGATAGAGACAGAAGCAAGTATGGTATGTGCTTTGTAATGGAAACATAATTTAAGAACAGACCATTCCCCTTGACTGTAAGCAAAGCCAAACCTCATATTAGTTTGGATTTATTTTACTGTTAACAGTATTTACTCTTTGAAAATGGACTAATCCTAATCAACATTGCTAATTGTCTGCTCTGGAATGACCAGATATTGCATCCTATTACATTATTGAAATCATTTGCATGGTAATTATGGCTTAGCCATGCCGGTAATTGGCATTGTTTGCTTTCTGTTAATGTTGTACAATGGTTGCTCATTAATCACAGGAAAACTTTGCCAGATAGCAGTGTTAAGGAAGTAGGGTATATACTTCTTGTTAATGTATTGCTACTGTAGTTCCTAAACAAATAATCCAGTGTGTCATATTCCTTCTGACATTCCTTGGGTTTCTAAACCATAAATGCATCAGAAAAGCTATCCAAATAACAGACATGTCTTGCCTAGGGAAGTTGTATTAAAAATGTAAAAATGATGGCTTTATTGATAGAGTGCTTGCGGGGAAGTGTGAAAATAAGTTTGGATACCCAGCACTCACTTAAATTCTTCCTGTTTGTGCTAGTTTTATTTCAAGTTACCACAAGCCAGAGTCATCAGGGAGGATGGAACCTCAATTGAGAAAATGCCTCCACAAGATTGGGCCATAAGCAAACCTGTAGAGAATTCTCTTAATTAATGATTGATGGGGGGGGCAGTTCATGAGAGGTACCACCCTGAGCTGATAGCCCTTGGGTTCTATAAGAAAGCAGGCTCAGCAAGCCAGTAAGCAACATCTCTTCATGGTTTCTGCATCAGTTGCTGCCTCTAGCTTCCAGCCCTATTTGAGTTCCTATCCTGACTTCCTTCGATGATGGACAGTGATATGGAAACACAAGCCAAATAAACTATTTCCTCTCCAAGTTGCTTTTGGTTATGTTGTTTCATTACAGCAGTAGTGACCCTAATAAGACAGCGGGCATGATGAGCCCACTGTAATTGCAGCTAGAAAGTCAGATACAGTAAGCTGGCTAGCTAAACTAGTCACATATCATCAAGCTGTGGGCTCAGTTGAAAGGCACTGCCTCCATAGTGGAAAGCAATTGAGGAAAACTCCCAATGTCAACTTCTGGTTTCCACACAAATACATTCCACATGTATGTGAACACTCACGCATATATACTCCATGCACAAATATACATGAAAAAAATCTTCATCAGTGCAATCACTCATTTGTCCTCGTCAAATCTGATAAAGTAAGCCTAAAGGCTTTTAGTGCAATTGAGACATATTTATGTGTTTCCACATGTAGTCTATTGTTAAGTACACCAACTGTAGTATAAGGAAGTCTTTTAAGAAGAAAACCAAAACAAACAGGGATGTAGCCTTCATTTTACAAGACTTTTAAAACTTCAATATGCACAAAATATTTAGTGTTGACAGTTTTCTTCAGAAAGGCTGACTCAACAAAATCATCAAAATGAAATTATGATAGTCTTGGGGCTGGAGGGTTGACTCAGTAGTTAGGAGCACTTGTTGCTCTTGCAGAGGACCCGGGTTTGATTCCCAGCACCCACATGGTGGTTCACAAACATCTCTTACTCCAGTCCCAGGGGATAATTCTCGCTTCTGATCCCCATGGGCACCAGGCATACACATAGTGCACATACATATAGACTGGCAAAATACTTTACATATTAAGAAAATATTGTGGCATTGTTCTCTGGTGTCTTGAATTGGTCTCTTTCATGTTAAAGCACTTAAAAATGATTTTTGTAATGGTGGTGGAAGGACTAGAAGGCTGAGAGGTGACTGTTTCTCAGATCCCCAGATGTAAATGAGACAACCACTCTTTTCACCTGGGATCTCCTAATTTTCAATATACATCTTTTCCCATCCCAGCCCCAGCCTGATGTCCTGTCTCACTTCTCCCTGCATTGTCTAGGTTGTATAATAAGGACAATTTCTGGTTCTTCCCCTTCCTCTCTCCCAGAACTCCCCCTGAAATGTTCCATTTAGAGGATATAGGTAGTGGACCTCTGACTTGTTTGAATCACATTCTCTTTCTCCCTTATTCAGGTCCACATCCAAGACCCAAAGATGAGAAGAATGGATTACGGGCTATATAAGCATATAGAGTTGCAGGTATTGACTTGAATACATATCATCTTAAACTGGAATGCTTAGCAAATTCAAGTTTTCCTTATTACTCTTTGAGTGTACTATTACAGTGAAGACAAGTATTAGAAAGAAGAAAGTAATTTTCCCTGATTATCTGAGTCTAGCAAGCCAATCTATTCACTAACACGTTTTATAATGTACTTATTTTATTTTTTAAGACAGTGTATTTGAAGAGCAAATCTTGGAACAACCAGAATATAGAATTACAGTCATATTCTTAAAACATTCTAATTTGCACTTGTGTCTAAAGCTGTGAATTATAGAACTTTCCTCCAGAGACATTGGGTATTGGTGATGTTGATGAAGCAGGGCACATAGGACCATATTTTTTATAAAGACGCTTTTTCTTTGGCTCTACAACTACTGTAAATATCTTGATTCTTGAGAAGATATGCATAAAAGAGCTATGCCCACTGGTATAATAGTATGGATGTTAGAGGGGTATACCAGCTGATTTCTGATTGAATTGAATTTCCTCTCTCTTTACTTTCCTTTATTTTTTTGATTTTTAGGAGGAAAGATGTGGCTGATATTGAACATCTGGCCCAAGAACACATGGTTGGGAAGCTTACATACTATAAGGGTTAACCTACTACTATTATTTTACTCAATGGACATAGAGTCAATTTGTGTCCTAAATGAATGTCTTTCTACCTGTGTAGGATGCCATTCCAAGATGGCGCCGGCTTCCAGACAGCTTAGTAGTAAACAACAGCTTTGCACATGTGCTACAGTTGAGAACAGCTTGGCTCTTAGTGACACACCCATAACTGGCCTGCAAAACAGTTATGCAAATGAGGTGCTGCAGAGGTAGCCTATCAGCATGAACCACGATTCCCACAGTATATATAAGCAGCTTGCTCCTGGGGATCAGGGCCATCTTCTCTTCATTCAACTTTCTGATTAAACTGCCTTGAGAAGGAACCGGTGGTGTCGTGTCTCTTTCCTCGCTGGTCGAGGTCGGCGCGGCACAGTTGGTGGCCCGTACGGGGACATTGAAGTCCCGGGGTTCCAGAACTCTTGGAGGACAGGGCGATCGATCGGTAAGTGCCTAGGTAAGTAGGCCTAAATTCAAGTTCTCGGTGGGAGACTAAATTCAAGTTCTCGGTGGGAGACTAAATTCAAGTTCTCGGTAGGAGACTAAATTCAAGTTCTCGGTGGGAGACAAAACTAAAGAACCGCGGAAAGGCGGTGATAGTGTATCTGTGTGTCCGTCGCAGATATACAGAACTAGAAAGTGAAACCATGGGTGCCTCACCTTCCTGTCCAATGAAATTGGCTCTACAGGAACTTCTCCGCACTCGTGGAATTAAGATAAAAGATAAGATCATAGTTCAATTGTTGCAGGAGGTGGATACCATAGCTCCATGGTTTGCAGCTACAGGTAAGGTGACCATTCCAAGTTGGGATAAACTGGAAAGGATTTAGATTTTGCTTGGGAACAAAAAACCTTAAAGGGTGGAGTGAGAAGAGTCTGGAAAATGATACGTAGCTGTTTAGAAGATGAAGACTGCCGAGAGGCTGTACAAGCCTCTGCTGAGGCATTGGAGGCAGTGAAGGAAGCGCGCTCTGAAGGGTCATCCGTAAGCGGAAAAAAGGGGCAGAAGAGAGAAAAGCTTTATCCAGACTTAAGGGTAGAGTTACAAAAAACCGAAAGTAGCGACGATAGTATTTCGGGAGAGAGTCGCTCTAGTGATTCAGAAAGGAGCCGCTCTAGTGATTCAGAAAGGAGTTCCGAACAGGATATAGAAAAAATAAAAAAAGGGGTTAAAAAATTATTAAACAAGATGGGGGCTCTCAGCCACAGGAAGAAAAGGGTTAATGAAAAAGGCAAGCAGAAAGAGACAGGAGGGGGTGCAGCTCACCCGCTCTTGAGATAACAGTCCTGTGGCCTTGCTGAGGCACGAGGGGGTGGAACGCACCCACTCTTGAGATAACAGCTGAAACGATCAACTCGGTAGTGACACAAACAGCCACTGCCTTGACAACACAGGAGAAAATTAATGCCCATCTTGCTTCAGGCATTCTATTAGTCAACCAGAGAGTTGATATTATACAAGAACAATTAGATGAACTTTATAATATCGTGCAAATGTCATGTGTCTCCTCTCTTAAAGGATTGTGCATTACTCCTTTGCATGTTAACCATTCTCAGTTTATCAATCAGAGTCGTCAACTGTCGGAATACCTTAAAGGAAATTGGTCACAACAGGCGGAACGGATGACCAGAGATTTACTCTCTCAGATTGCCAGCCTAAATGGAATTCGAGTGGATCCCATCACCCTTGGAGACTTCACCTCCCGGATTGCTAATGCCTTCTCCTTCTTTAAAGAGTGGGTGGGGATGTTTTTATTTGGGACTGTGCTTCTTGTTGGTGGTCTACTCTGCATTTAGCTGCTGTGTAAGCTCAAGAAAAGCCACGATAGGCATAAGACTGTTGTTTACCAAGCACTGGTTACCCTAGAAAAGGGAGAATCTCCCCAATGTTGGCTAGCCGCCATACAAGACATATAATTGCAGCCAGGGAGTCAAGTGGGTACTTGACTAGGAGGATACATGACATATGGTCTTCCTGGAAATATACCTGATTGCATGGAGGTTTGATGACACAAAGTGCCTCCCCCTGAAAAAAGGTCATCGAGACGGGTATAGGAGGTATGGCCTATGGTGCACTGACAGGGCAAACATCCTATTACGATGTCTCTTTCGTTCCGTATGGAATCACTAGGGATCAGGTCACTGTTTCCCCCTCTGCCTGGGACAGTCCCTTGATCGAGACTGATTCCAACAAGAAGTCTGTCTCTTGATCGGGAATGTACTCTTCTTTTGTCTTTTATACAAATAAGGGGCAGATGTAGGACGCCATTCCAAGATGGCGCCGGCTTCCAGACAGCTTAGTAGTAAACAACAGCTTTGCACATGCGCTACAGTTGAGAACAGCTTGGCTCTTAGTGACACACCCATAACTGGCCTGCAAAACAGTTATGCAAATGAGGTGCTGCAGAGGTAGCCTATCAGCATGAACCACGATTCCCACAGTATATATAAGCAGCTTGCTCCTGGGGATCGGGGCCATCTTCTCTTCATTCAACTTCCTGATTAAACTGCCTTGAGAAGGAACCGGTGGTGTCGTGTCTCTTTCCTCGCTGGTCGAGGTCGGCGCGGCACATGCCTGTAGATTCTTGTAATTCCTAGACCTCATCATTTGTTCAGTGGATGCTAGTTAATGAAGAAACGGTGGTTTTTCAGTGCAGAGAGTAAGTAACAGTGAGGTGCTCAGCCATAATGGTACATCTATATCATAGCCCCTCCCGAAGGTTCAGGGACTATTACTGAAGAGGTGGGTATAAAGGTTGTAGGTGCCAGAAGTTGGGGAGAGCTGGAGCAGAACAAAACACTGGTTTCTGGATGGAGCAGGACTGCTGCACTCAAACCATGCATTGTTACCTGTTCTAAATGAAGCCATTCAGGGTTCTAGCATGGAGTAGGAAAGGGCTCATGAGCCCCTGCCCCTGAGGAACTACAGGTGGCTGATGGCTTCTGGGGAAAGGAGACTCTGTCTTCTTTAAGGGTGTGGCTCCTGGTAGGCCCATCATGCTCCAGTAGATGGCCCCATACTCAGAAGTATATGAACAACACAAATGGGAATGAACAGACTGATAAAAAACAAAAAACAACCCAAAACAAGAAGACATAAAGTTGGGAGGAGTAGGGATGTGGGGGTACATCTGTAAAGAGTTAAGAGGAGGAGTTGGGGATGAATATGATCAAAATAAATTTTATGAATCTCCAAATATTTAATAATCATATTTTTAAAAAATCATAAATAATTTAGTAGAACCTTTCAAATATAAAATATATCCATAGTAATTAAAAATCATTATAGTTGATATTTATATAAATGACTGATGCTAAGCCTTTTCTATAAAATAATCTGATGTTTGCCTATACAATGACATTTTAAAGCTCCTGTTGTTTGATAGGGAAGAATATTCGATATTAACCTTGAATGCACAGAGCACAATGTCAATATGTTTCCTTGCAGATGCTGTTGCCAGAATCTAGTTTAAATATCAAACTGCCTTTCCTTCCTATAAAATTCTGTGACATTCAACATAAATCAATGTAAACATTTATTCTTTGCACCTCTAAACTGCATATGCCACCATGAAGTAGCTTAGAACATTTCTGAACTCTCTTATTAAAGAATTTATATTACAGTGTTGGATATCTAGGTGTTTATATTTCAAGTTTTCTTCTCAATACCATATTCTTAATTTTTAATGGAACTATCAATTGACATCTTCCCCCACAAATGCATATATTTTCTCTTTGAACAAGGAAGTTAAGATAGAACAAATACATTTTAAGAAGTGTAAGATTTTTCATTTGAAATAACCAAGGAGTACTGACACATAAAAGCTTGACACATAAAAGCATGACCTCAGCCCTCAATAACAGGATTTGGATTACAGAGCACTTCTGGACAAAGTATTCTGGCCAGGAGAGATAATTCCTATGGGAAAAATTGGTAGTGTCAAACTAGGACATACATACACACACACACACACACACACACACACACACACACACTCACATTCTCTTTCACACACACACACACACACACACACACACACACACAAACACACGGGGAGAAACAGACAGAGATAGACAGAAATAGACAGACAGAGACTTAACTGATATGTGCAGAATGGGGGGGAGAGAGAGAGAGACAGAGAAAGAGAGAGAGAGAGAGAAAGAGGGCTGAAATGTGCAAAATGAAAATGTAGCTAGATCTCTGGTCCTAATGATACCATGGAGCCATCAGAAGTTCATCTGAACAGCTGCTTTCATGGAGATTTCCTTCTTATTTAATTCAATTGAGTCTGGGTTCACCTGCCCAAGTTCCACACACACATCTTCTGCACCAGACTGGATCTACTCAGCCACTAGAAGAGAAGATAGGCAGACTCCTCACCTAACCCTCCCACCAGAATACCCTATTCCTCCAAACCCCAATCCACTGCCATCTCCCCACATCTGCTCCCACCCATTCCTTCCCAGATCTGCTCAAACGGAGTCCCACATACCAACTTGGGCAGACATCCCATACACTAGAGCACAACAGGGCAACCAGCAGAAAAACAGCTGGAAAACCTGCTTGCTCAACCTTACCACTAGAATAACCTGTTCCTCCCCCCAACTCAACCCACCACGATCTTCCCATCATCCTTCTCCTGCACTGCCACCCACCCGAGGCCCAGATACCAACTAGGCCAGATACCCCACAGACCAGAAGGAGATAAACCAGCTAGCTAGCCAGAAGAAAGGGTAGGAAGCTTGCAAGCTCTGTATCTCAGCCGCCAACCTGGGCAGTGACTCCCTGCCTGACAAGGGGCCACAAAGAACAGAATATCAGAGAATAAAAAGAAACTGACAAACAAGACACTCATCCAATAAAAGAAAATCTCAGGATTTAGCACCTAAACCTAGAATCACCCAAAGCCCAAATGCTGAATGCCAGTGTAAGAACACTATCAACAACCAGGGCAATATGGCACCAGAGCCCAGTTGTCCTTCTACAGAGACTCCTGACACAGACAAAGCAGAAGAAAGAAATAACCAACTTTATGAAGATAATAGAAGTTCTTAAAGAGGAAATGAATAAATCCCTCAAAGAAACTGATGAAAAGAAAAAACAAACAGTTGGAGGAATTGAGTAATGTCAAAGAAACATAGTCTCTCCCTGGGCATGGTCACAGTCCTTCCTGCCTCATTTCTTAATGTCTGTCATCCTGCCTGTATTAGTTTCTCAGGGCTGCTACATAAATTATGAAAACTAGATGACTTTAAGAAGTAGAAATTTAGTCTATCATTGTTCTGGAGGCCAGCAATCTAAAATCAAGGTACTGTCATAGCCACGTGCTCTCTGAAGCATCCAGAGGAGGCTCTTTTCTTGCCTCTTCTTGAGTCTGTGGCCTTGGCCTCAGGTGTTCTTCAGTTTGTGGTTGTATCACTCTATCACTCTGACTTCTGTCTGCTTTGTCACAAGGCCAGTCATTTACTTTTTGTTTTGGGGGTGTTTCTGTTGTCATTAGTGTTCTCATGTATGTGTCTTTTGTTCCTTAAAAAATACTTAAACTTTTAAATTAAATTAGGCATACATGTATGTGTCTCTGTGTGAGTCTATGTACATGTATGCAGGTGCCCTTGGAGGTCAGAGGTATCAGATTCTCCTGGAGCTGGGGCTGTACACAGGTATTAGTATTCTGATACGGGTGTTGGGAACCATACTCAGATCCTAGGAATAACAGCACATGTTCTTAATATTATTAACTACTGAGCCATCTCTTCACCCTCCTAGTTCTCTCTTTTTATAAAGAAATCAGTACTACTGGACATGGAACCATCCTACTTGAATATGACCAAATCTTCACTTGATTGCATTGCCAAAGACTCTATTTTCAAATAAGGTCATATTCACAGGAACTAAAGACAGGAACTGAAAAAGTCTTTTCATGGGACACTATGTAACAAATTATCCTTTCCATTGGCATTGTTGCTTCTGCAAACTAAGAGACAGAATTCGGAAATTGGGTGAGAAAAGTAAGAAGAAATACAGAGAAAACACAAAATAGTGTGGAGAGTAAAAGTCAGTTGTATGTTGAACACTGGAAGACAGATTGTCAGAGTCACTGTTCTATGGCTGTGAAGAGACACCATGACCATGGTGATTATAAAAGGAAGCATTTAATTGGGGGCTTGCTTACAGTTTCAGAGGGTTAGTCAGGCAGGCAGCAGGCAGGCAGAAAAGCATGGCCCTGGAACAGTAGTTGAGAGCTTACATCTTGTCCACAAGACGGAGGCAGAAAGCAAGACTGGGTCTCCTATGGGCTTTTGAAACTTCCAAGCCCACCTCCAGTGACACACTGCCTCCAACAAGGCCACACCCTCTAATCCATCCTAAGCAACCCACCAACTAGGACCTGACATTCAAATATATGAGCCTATTGAGGGCCATTCTCATTTAAACCACCATACTGATGGGCGTATGGACTGAAGTCTATTAACTTTATTATCTATGGCTCTATCAGTTACCGATGTTGGCACTGTTAACTAGAAATAGCAACAACAAAAGACAACTAAGATGGCTGAGGCAGTTGCTGGCTAATATCCATTTCACCAAATTTAAGAGGTACAAAGACAATTGGTTTATCTTTTGCGAACCTAAAATTTATTAGACATTTACTAGCTACAAAGTGGTTTATATATTGTATCTTATTATATTCTTTCTTTCAATATCTCTATGAATTTGATACTCTAAATTTGCAAATTGGGAACTGGTTATGTCACTTACCAGTGCTCTTAACTACTGAACCCTGAGAAACTGACAAAAATGGATGAACTAGTAGAGGTTAGGGCTTTCTCACATAATCTGGTATTGACTGAGGTGCTCTACAGATTCAGAACTGACGTTTATAAAATTCCTTTGGCTTTTTTCTTCATGGTTGAAGAACAGCTACTATAGCTGCTTCAGCCACTATGTCTGAGTTAAAAAGAAAGAAAGCATAGCTGATAAGTTACTTCTTTTTTTCAAAGAAATTGTCACTGGGGAAAGAAAAACATTGAGCAGAGCTTTCTTCCAAGTCTAGAAGACTCCAGCTTTCATGTCCGAACATTGTCACATGGCTGCATCAACTTGCAAGGAAGTTAGAAACATGTTTGCTGTCCATAATTGCAATGGGTATAAAAGGAGAAAGATGAAAATACATTGAGAGCTAGACCTGGTTACAGTAAGGACAAGCTGACTGCTTGTTCCCTTGTTGGTGTATTGCAGAACCTGCAGGTGTCTGATACTGTGGACAGTGGTTGGGAGTCCTCGGAAGAATATGACATTTATCTGGAGGCACATATCAGAGATCACACAAACTCCCAATGTCTTGGCTTCTACATTCCTAGAGGACAAATGTCAGCTGGAGGCTTTTGTGCCAGCAGGAAAGGTCTGGTCTGCAGTGCGTACATCTTTGAGGAGATGAGGGAAGCTACTTTCCAAAGGGGATGGTCCAGAAGATGAAGGAAAGAGATTCATAGCCTGTGAATCTACACATAAAGGAAGAGAAGGTAGAGGGAGGAGGCAGAAGTAGAGGGCTTTTCTATAAGTCTCTGTTGAAGTTAGAGTTACCTTTCTCAGAAAGTGGGATGACAAGGCCCAAAGGGAACTATGGGTACGTGCTGATGAAGTCGTCCCTCAAGGAGAGCATCAGGATAGAATCCCTTGAAAAACCAGCTTCTGTGCAAGCAGGACCTCCCCACTATGCTACAGGTGCATAGGAAAGCATCCCTCATCTACCACCGTCTCCAGGAAGTCTTCTCCATCCCCAGGAGCGGGAGAACTACTGAGAGCAAAGCTGATAATTCCTGACAGACTACACATCTCCTGCCAAATTTAGAAGGTCAGAGGTAGATGGTCAAGGAGGAGCTCATGCTCTGAACTGCCATGCCAAGCCTTGGTGCAACCAATGGTTTCTGAGTTGGGCAGCATCAAGGAGAGTGTGGCGGGTAAATGAGAGTTAGTATTTTAAGCCTCAAGTTTTAAATGACTCAGAACTTTTGATGAAATGTTTGGAAAGTTATTGGTACTGTCAAAGATGACATTTAAAGACTTCCTAAAGAGCATAAGTGAAGGTAGTAATTGCTTAAAAGCAAATGCTTCAGGTTTTTGTTTATGTATCATCAGCATCCTGCTACCTGTGAACTGTGTAGTATTGAGGTGGTGCAAAACCAAGAGCTGCCGCTAGGGGGCACCATAACCCTTTCCAGAAATGGATCTTTTTGAGTTGTGTGGGATGTTGGGAAAATCGATGTTAAATTTGTGCGCCTTTTAGCTCACCAGCTAAGGCCGTAAAAGTATGGATTTAGGGGTAAAAGGATCCTAGAGATGCCAGGTCTGAAGTGGGTCCTGTGTCAGGGATGAAGTATATGCCTTGTTGGAAAATGACAGTGTTAAGAGAGCTTCATACGTAGACCCTGGGGCAACGTCCACCCCAGCACAACCAGACGCAAATCTGCCAGGTGATTTGGCAGAACACCCTCACCCTCCGGAGAAGCTGCATCTATTACTGGTTTCTGCTCATGACACCAACCACTGCTCTTGAAAGCTCTGTGGGTCAGTTTTAGGGTTCTAGTAATTGGTGCTCTTTTCTCTTGGTAGATCCACTATATTGGAGCTTCAGATGACAGCAAAACCCCGCAGAGACCAGAGATTGCCGAATATATTTATTCACCTTTAATTCTGGTTGAATTCTATTTATTTATTTATTTTTGCTTTTTGAGACAGGTTTTCTCCGTTGTAGCTCTAGCTGTTCTGGAAGTCACTCTGTTGACCTGGCTGGCTTCCAACTCACGGAGATCTGCCTGCCTTTGCCCAGAAAGTTTTAAGTTATTACTATTATATCTGACCCACTCTTACCTTCACCTCGAGAAAACAGTGAGACAAGAAATAAAAATATTTTTATGTTTCTGCATGGTTAAGACTTAGCTGTAGCACTACTCACCATTAAAAGGGTTCCAGTACTCAGGGCTTGGAAGCTGTGACAGTAGCTTGTACCGATTACAGCAGTCTCTAGCTCCTTGGAAGAGCTGAGGATTATGACAGCTGCGAAGTGCTGGGCCACTGACAACAAAAGCCTGGACAGCGAACTGCCACTCTGCGCTCCTGGAGGTCTGTGGCTTCTAAAACCTCTAGTTCCCAAAGATTGGCACTACAAGCTTCTGTCTGTCAGTTTAGCTCCTAAGCCTTTGGTGTCCAAGGCTCCTGGAATGCTAAGACTGGAAGAGATGCTTCCCACCTTCTCCCAAAGATCCCAGTCCACTACCTGGTAGCATATGCTTTACTGACTGAGTGTGCTGTACCCATTACAGTACAGGGCTGCCTGATCTCAGATCCGAGCTGCTGCACTCACAATGGTGCATGTCTGACGCAGGCGCGAGGCAGCAAATGAAGCCATGATGCCCATCTAATCACTACTTTCCTTTGCCCTTTGTAACACTGTGTGCTTATCTAACATGCACATGATACAAGGTGTGCGGTTATCTGTTTTACAAGGAGGTCTTTGAAGTCTTCGTATCTGTGTGCATGGGAGCCATGGTGTCTAGTGTTTGCCAACGTCTGTGATGAAAATTCTCCTGCCACAGTTGATACAAAGTAGTAGATACCAGATAGTTTGCCAGATTCCTGGAAGCTTAACAATAGATTGTTTCAAGATAATGTGAGCCACACCACTGGTATATGGTTAAATAAACAAAACGAAAAAAAAAGGGAACAGAGCACCTATATAGAAAGAACAATGGATAAAGGATTCCAACACACACACAGACACAAATGTAGGAGTTGGAGATTAATTTCTAGCCTACTTGGGAGAAGCTACACTTAGTAATGTCTTCCAAAGGTTAACAGAACACAAGAAAAATGACACCTTTACAGCAGAGACTCCTGGCAGATACTGCCTCAACCAGGTGATAAAAGTTAATAACATAGATGTTGGGTAAATAGCACATACTCTGTTATTTAATGTGATGAAAAAGGTAATTTATATGTGTAATGTTCTTTAAATCATGAGGAAAGTCTTAGATAAGTGCATACTAGGACATTGTATAGTATATCTGGGCCCCAAAGATTCACCATCAGGTGGGACTGACTGAGAAACTTGGTTCTCACTGGAAGAGACTCAAAAAAACCAACAAAAAACAGGGCAACAAAGTATAGTGTAGTATTTTGGACTTGATCCTGGAATAGACAGGAGATATTTGTGGAAATCAGATAAAACAGGAATAAAGCACGGAGCCCCATTAGTGGCACCTCAGCAGTGTCATTTTCAAAGGGAAAATAATATCCCCCCAGGGGCTTTCGCTAGCACAGAGAATCTGGGCTTAGACTGAATTTCCCTGGAGCGCCATGTGTGGAAGGCTTGGCTCCCAGCCATGGCACTGATTCAGAGTCAGTGGAAGGTTAAGGAGGTGAGACTTAGGGGAAAGTCTTTGGGTCACTTTTGTGCCCAAAAGGGAAGAGGCAAAGTCCCCCAGTACCTTCTCCACTGCGTAAGTCACTTTGCTCTGAGGATATGGGGCTCTGCCACAGAAAACCAACGAACCATGGGCTCAAAACTGTGAGCCCAAATAAATGGTTTCTCTTTAGAAGTCTTTGTTACAACAACAGAAAACTAACATTGGATCCATTTCAAAGGCTAAAGACAAGAAGAAATCTGATATACATGGGAAACACTCAGAGAATGGTACTTCTCAAGGGTGTGGGGCTGAATTCCAGTAAAAAACACTGAAAATTTAGAAAGTGGGAAAGGAAAAGGAATTGGGGGTCTCCATGGTTGCCATTTAAGAGGCCCTCCAACAACTGGCAGCTACAGGTTACTTAGTAAGCCATGGTTAATATCCAGAGATAGAAGTCTTCAGTAGAGAACTTTGGTTTTCTGTGATGGTGTAGGGCTGGGTACCTTTTATCTCTCTCAAACTGCATCCTGCTTTAAAACTGACAGAGCAAGGGCAGAGAGCTGTCCTGCTTCTATCTCTTTGGAGTGGCATCTGTTTTGTGACTCTACTTTAGGGAGACACCATCTAGACCCCACAAGATTGCAGAGATGCGTGATGTTCCACTGGGGGAACCGATTAGATGGATCTACTATGTCTGAGTATTATATTATTTTGGAAGATGGAAAATTATTTCCAGATGTATTAGATAAAAACAACAACAAAACACACCAGGGGTGGTTGCCCACACCTTTAGTCCCAGTACTCAGGTGGCAGAGGCAGGCAGATCTCTGTGAGTTCAAGACCAACCTGATCTTCATAGTGAGTACCAGGCCAGCTAGCATTACACAGTGTGACCCATCTTAAAAACAAAAACAAAGCAAAAATCCCACAACTGTTTGGGGTAGACCTATCCTGAGTAGGCAACACAGGAGATTTTTAGGGCAATGGGACTATTCTGTGTACCATTACAATGGCAGGCACATGTTATTACTCAATTGTCCAAATTAATGGACTGTTCAACAGAAAGAATTCTAATATGGGATGCTGACAGTAGGGGAGGGGGCGGGCGTTTGGGAGCAAGTGCAAGGGTATATGAGAAACTTGTATTGTCTCCAAAAATATGAAGAAAAAGGTCTGTGTGTGGTGCGTGTGCAACAAGCATGACTTCTAAACCAAGCCCTTTACATGGGAATGATATCTTTCTTCTCCCATGGTATGGTCTACCAGAGCAGATTTCTTGTTTCTGTTTTGAAGACATGGGCTATTGTTGACCTTTTTTGTTTGTTTGTTTTATTTTGTTTTTCTAGAAGAAATTATGGTTTCAGAGCTCTTGAATGCTTCACAGGTAATTTTTCTTTTCAAATTACAAAGCTGCTTTCGATACTATGAGGTGTGCCTCACAAGAATAAACAAGACTGGGATGAGGTAGCTCATCATACACAGGAGTAGCTCATTGGAGAAAGGCTACCCGAGGGGAAGGAAGCACAAAAGGGGATCCCTGTGGATGCAGGGTTGAAGGTCCCTGTGGATTCAGTGTTAAAGGTCTTTGTGGATGCAGGGTTGAAAATATGGACCATTTTTTACATGTCTCTGTACCTCCTCTCTGTTTCTTTATCTTCTTAGCTGTTATTTCATCTCTTTAGTGATTTCTGATCCTCTTCCTTTCTTTCTTATATTTTTAATGTTTCTTTGAGAACATAAAGAGCTAACCATGAACGTTTGTTGTATTTACTGCTGCGTTTCTTTAGTTTGTAGACAGAAGGGACAAAGCATCTGTACTGAACCTGAAGTTGAGGTGATGATCTTGGACTAGAATATTTCCTTTGCTACCCTGACTCTTCTCATTCAGAGTTTGCATTCCGGCTGTCTTACCTATGCCTACCACAGAAGCATTTCCCTGTGTGGTAGAGAAAGAGTCCCTGAGGTGTATAGAAATATGACATTTCAACAGGTCTCAGTTCATGAGGCAGTCAGTGGCTTCAGGCTTCTGTGTCTCTGTCTAATTGATACATGGAAGCAAAGTGTATGATGTCAGAAACTGCTGTAGTTCTTGACATTGGAGTATGTAGGACAGGTTGAATCTCTGTGAAGGTTATTGATGTTTTCAGAAGTAACTCTGGGCCAGGTGACTAGTGTCTACTCCTGCCAGGCATATAGGCTATAGCCTTCAATGTACCCACGCATTTTCCTAGTAGCACCCCTTGATGAAGGCTGGCATTATGGGGTGGCTTAATATGGTTGTACACTGATATTTGGGACTGGTTGCTTCCTCATGAACAATGGCACGACGCTGAATGTATCATGGTGAGAGGTCTTAGGCAATTTCCATGTGTGTGGCAGCTAATTGTATGAGTTGTGGGTTCACATGGATGATTTTTTAGGGTCAGAGATTTAAGGGTACAGTCCATCAATGCAGGACATTCACAGCACCAGGTGTGAGGCAGCTGATTATGTTTCATATGTTGAGGCAAACGAAGGTGTGTTGGTTACCACGGTTCATTAAGGCATTATTTTAATAGGAAACCCAAACTTTTACTGATCCAAAGATGACAAGTTTTCTGTAATTCTCCAATATGGAATTCCTAAATAAATTTCACTAATCAGGGTCCAGACATTCCATGCCTCTGGAGAGGAAACCGTCACTGTATCCTGACATGACAACAGTTCCTGGGAACCAGTATTTCCTTCTCTCTCTATTCTGGAGAGGTAGGTTATCTCCACAATGCAAATTTGAGTCTTAAAACATACCTTAGTGGTGATGTTCCAGTGGAATAGGCTGGGGCAGGTCAGGCTTGAAGCTGCAGGGTCCCTTGGCATGACTGGTTCTGGGTTTGGTCCCTGAATACTTTTTGTTTGTTTGTTTACTTATTTATGTTTTTTCAGACAGGGCTTCTCTGTTGTACCTCTGGCTGTCCTGGAACTCACTCTGTAGACCAGGCTGGCTTCAAACTCACAGAGATCCACCTGCCTCTGCCTCCCAAGTGCTGGGATTAAAGACATGTGCCACCACCGCCCGGCTTTCCTGAATACTTTAGATGTTGATATCTCCACTGGAAACCTCATCACTTTCATAGTGTAAGAACATGGCCAAGGTGACTTTCGCACCTTGAATGTATTAATTTTTTGTTCAATTAAAATTTTAAACATCAGGGCCATATTACATGTTTATAATCTCCTATCACCATTTTCACCTTCATATTTAGTCCAGATATGTCATCCTTTCTCTCTACAAACTAAATAAACACAGAAATAAATACAAAGAAAGTTCAGCAACATTTGGCTCTTTATGTTCTCAAACAAACAAAAATAAAGACTTCATCATCTTTAGTCTCTGACATGCAAATATTATTTCATAGAATATTAGATTTGGCACAGATTTGGACAGGATGTGAAGGTTTGCCTCTTCAAACAGAACAAAGCTAAAGCACATTGCCCTGTTCAAGGTCATCTGATGAATGATAATTCCAACACAAACACCTGGAGCCCTTGACTGTCACCTGTGGGTGTCTGCCATGCTGTGTACATATTCAAAAAACACTAGGCCATCACAGAAGATTCATTGAAAACATTGAAATGAAAAATGAATGTATTTATAGCCCTTTCACCAGCATCCTTTTGTTTTGAACAATAATCCATGTTTAGAAACTATCATTTATCAAAGTCCTAACTTTTTCTATTGCTGCTTAGTTTTCTTGAGAAAAAAAATATTTAACTTTAATATATATCATAAAACTTTGCTTTTAGCTTTAATTGCCTATGTGTTGCCTTCATTGTGGGGACTGTGGAACCCCTTTCTTTTCTTCCTAAATGAGAAATAGCAGGTTTGTTGCAGACCAATATGTCTAGAAAATAACTCTCAGGTAGAGGACGAATCCAACCAGATATTAAAATTAATACCAACTAGGTCTTCTGTCTGTGCAAGCTGCCTTTGAAATGTCACAGAAGCAAGAGAGGAAGTGGCAGGTCTGAGAATGTGAATAAAAATTAAAAAAACAAAACAAAACAAACAAGCAAAACAAGCAAAACCCTCAAAACTCTTTAGGGAGAAGACAGGTCGGGTAGCAATGGGTGAAGGAGAAACAGGAGCTCAAGAAGGCAGATGCATGTTGCAGACTGGAGGCTCCCCTTCCCTCACCCTCCCCTGCCCTGCTCCTCTCCCTTCCTCTTTTCTTGTTTTCCTTTACCCTGTGTTTTCTGCAAGCACAAACTAGAAAAGAATAGCAAAATCTCAGGCTGTTGACTTCACACTGACATATTGTTCATGCCTGTTCATGTGAGGCTGAGGTGGGAAACTAACAGAAAGAAGGTAAGGGCCGGCCATTCCTCCATGCCTCCCGGTGGCAAGTGAGAGGCTTAGGTTATAGAACTGCAGTCCTCACACAGGAGGTGCAGGGAGGTATTGGCAAGGCTGTTATGGATTCCATTATGTCTCTCAAATGTTGTGGAAGTTTATTTTTAGTTATGTACAAAATAATTGGGCACTGTTGGGTGAAGGATTGCTTAGGTCTTAGCATTTTGTATTCTCTGCAGGTGTTGGATTTCTGATTGCTTGATTGATTGATTGTTTATGGTCTGCATCTGAGGAGTTCTGAATCAATAAGGAACAGCTGAGCTGGGACTCTCACGGTTCCACTGCTGGCAAAGCGGTTGCCATGATGGTGGTTCCCTCTGCTGAGGTCTAGCAGAGCTTCCTCCTGTGAAAATGCCTCCAGGTCTTCCCTGCGGAGTCACCACAGCAGCGTACAACTGCACTCAAAATTCTTGTCTTCCCTCCTTTTATTAAAATAGATCTTTTAGTCAGATGTGGTGGCACTGGCACATATCTTTAATCTCAGTACTCAGAGGCAGAGGCTGGCGAATCTCTCTCTGAGTTCCAGGCTGGTCTAATCTACAGAGAGAGTTCCAAGACAGCCAGCGCTGTCTAGATAGGGAAACCCTGTCTAGAAAAACAACAACAACAGAAAATGGATTTTTTCCCATATATTTGATTACAGTTACCCTCCCCCTACTCCTCCCAGTTCCTAACTTTCTCTCCCATCCAAATCTACCCATTTTCTTTCTCCCATTAGAAAACAAAAGGCTTCTATGGGATAACAATAAAATAAACTATAATAAGATAAAGCAAATTTAACATACCATAATAGGACAAAACAACAAACAGAAGGAAAACAGCCCCAAGAGAAGGCACAAGACACAGAGATTCACACATTTGCACTCAGGAATTCCATAAAAACACTATATTGGAGGCCAAAATATATAATCAGTAGAGTAAAAAGAGAGAAGAAAAAAATTTAAGTAAAGTAAAAATAAAAATTATAAGATAAAATTTTTTGAAAAAAGAAGAGCCTGACAGACATTGTCAGGCAAGGAACTTCCAAAGATGCTATTGAGTTTGTTCTGTTGGCCATTTTCTGCTGGGCATGCATTCTACCCTTAAGAGAAGTTTGTTTCCCCAGTGAGACTCCCTTGGAGAAAACTAAATTTTCATTTGCAATTGGAAAAGGCTTCTGGGTTAGGGATGGGGACATACATCCATTTTCCTTTCAGCTCTAGGACCCCATCTGGTATAACTTGTACAGGCCCTGTGCGTGCTACCTCAGTTTCTGTGAGTTCATATGTACAACAATCATGCTGATTTAGAGGACTTTGTTTTCTTGGTTTCCTCCATCCCCTATGGCTCTTACATCCTTTCTGCCTCCTCTTCCATAGGGGTTCCCTGAAAGCTGAGGGGAAGCATTTGTTGTAGACATCCCATTTAGGGCTAAGTGTTCCAAGGTCTCTCACTCTCTGCATAATATTTGGCTGTGGGTCTTGGTATTTGTTCCTATTTGCTGCAGGAGGAAGCTTCCTAATGATGGCTGAGTGAGGCATTTTTTTTTTAACTTCTATTTGTGTTTATCCCAGGCTATCTAGTCTCAGGTTCTTGGTCAGCTAAGAAATGTCAGGTATGGGTTCCTTCTCATGGAATGGGCCTAAGGTTAAATCAGATATTGGTTGGTTACTCCCACTAGCTTTGTGCCACCATTGCCCTAGCATTTCTTCCAGACAGGACACCATTGTTGATCCAAGGGTTTGTGGGTGGGTTGGTATTTACATTTCTCTTTTGGTAGTATGCAGAGTAACTTCCTGTACCAGAGATGCTAAATGTAGGAATGAAGGCTCTATGTAGACACCAGATTGAATTCTCCATGTATCTTATAGGCATCTTCCCAGGAGTGGTACAGCTGGATCATGAAATATATCAATTCCCATATTCCTTCAGAACTGCTATACTGATTTTCATAGTGGCTATACAAATTTACACTCCCACTAGCAACAGATGAGTGTTTCTACTGTCTTATTGCTCTAGCTAAGATTTCAAGTACTATACTGAATAGGTATGTAGAGAGTGGACAATCTTGTCTTGTTCCTGATTTTAGTGGAATTGCTTTGAGTTTCTCTCCATTTAAGTTGATGTTGGCTACAGGCTTGCTTATAAAGTACCTTATTATGTTGAAGTATCCCTAATATCTCCAGAACTTTTGTCATAAAGGGATGTTGGATTTTGTCAAGAGACTTTTCTGCATCTAATGAGATGATTTTTGTGGTTTTTGTCTTTCAGTTTGTTTACATGGTAGATTACATTAATCAGTTTGCATATGTTGAACCATCCTTGCATCTCTGGGATGAAGCCTACCTGATCAGAGTAGATAATCTTTTGGGTGTGTTCTTGGATTCAATTTGCAAGAATTTTATTGAGAATTTTTACATCTATTTTAAGGTACATTGACCTATAATTCTCTTTCTCTGTTGAATCTTTATGTAGTTTGGGTATCAGGGTGACTGGCCTTGCTAAAAAAAATTGGGCACTGCTTCTTCTGTTTCTATTTTGTGGAATATTTTAAGGTGTATTGATATCAACTCTTCTTTGAATATCTGGTAGATTCTGTGCTAATACAATATGATCCTGGACTTTTATTTTTGGTTGGGAAACTTTTAACTACTGCTTCCATTTCACTAGAGTTATAGGTCTGTTTAAACAGCATATCCGATCTTGATTTAACTTTGGTAGATGATATACATATATATAGAGAGAAAACAATTTCTTTCAGACTGTACAAATTTTCAAAGAATGTCCTTAAGATTCTCCAGATTTCCTCAGTGTCTGTTGTTATATCCTGCTTTTCATTTCTGATTTTGTTAATTTGGATATTCTTCACCTTTTTTAGATAATTTGGATAAGGGTTTGTCAATCTTATTGGTTTTCTCAAAGAACCAACTCTATTTTATTGAGGATTTGTAATTTTGGTTGTTGTTTTTATTTTATTGACTTTAACTCTCAGTTTGATTATTTCTTGCTATCTGCTCCTTTTGGGTGTGGTTTCTTCTTTTTGTATTAGAGCTTTCAGGTGTGTTGTTAAGTTACTAGGATGAGATATCTTCATTTTTTTTTTTTTTTATGTAGGCTCTTAGTGCCATGGATATACCTCTCAGAACTTTCATTGTGTCTCATTGGTATGTTGTATATTTATTTTATTCCATTCTAGAAATTAAACTCTTAAATTTCTTTATTTCTGTATTGAATCATTTTTTTTTATTCAGTAGTGAGATTTCTTATAAGCTTTCTATTGTTGTTGATATCCAGTTTTAATTCTTAGCGTTCAACTAGGATGCATGATATTACTTTAATTTTTTAGACTTGCTTTGTTTCTAAGTGTGTAGTTAATTTTGGAGAAAGTTCCCTAAGGTGCTGAGAAGAAGGTATATTCTTTTGTGTTTGGCTGAAGTTTTCTGTAATTATCTATTAGGTTCCTTTGATTTATGATGTCACTTAGCTCCAACATTTCTTTGTTTAGTTTTGTCTGGATGACCTACCTACTGGTGAAAGTGGGGTATAACAAAGTATGTGAGGGTCAATAAGTGATTTAAGCTGTAGTTGTGTTTCTTTTATGAACTTGTGTGCACTTGTGTTTGGTGAAAGGATGCTAAGAATTGCAATGTCCTCTTGGTGGATTTTTCTTTGGATGAGTATGTAGTACATTTTCCTTTCTTGATTAGTTTTCATTTGAATATATTTTATCAGATTTTAAAAAATGGCTTCACCAGCTTGCTTCTTAAATTCTTTTGCTTTAGTATCTTTTTCCACCCGTTTACCCTGATGATGTCTATTCTTGATGTTAAGGTGAAGGTGTGTTTCTTGGATGCAGCAGAAGGATAGACCCTGTTTTCACATCTTTTCTGTGTCAATTGGAGAATTGAGATATTGAGAGATATCAATGAGCAGTATTTACTGATTTCTGTTATTTTGTTGTTATTGTTGTGGTGGTGGTTGTATGTATGTGTATATATGTGTTTGTTTCCCCTCTTTTGATTTGCTTGTCTGGGATTATTTTCTTGGGTTTGGCCAACCTCTTTAAATAGGAATTTTCCTTGTAGAGCCTTCTATAGGACTGAATTTGTAGATAGATATTGCTTAAATGTGGTTTTATCATGGAGTGTCTTATTTTCTCCATCCATGGTGATTGAAAGTTTCACTGGACATAGTAGTCTGGGTTGACGTCTGTGGTCTCCTAGAGTCTGTAGAACATCTGTCCAGACCCTTCTGGCTTTTAGAGTCTCCATTGAGAAGTCAGGTGTTATTCTAATAGGTCTGCTTTTATATATGTTACTTGGTATTTTCCCCTTGCAGCTTTTAATATTCTTTCTTTGCTCTGTATGTTTAATGTTTTGATTACTATGTGCTGCATTGAACTTCTTTTCTGTTTCAGTCTATTTGGTGTTCTGCATGCTTCTTGCACCTTGATAGGCATCTCTGTCTTTATGTTTCTGTAATTTTGTTGAAAATGTTTTCTGTGCCTTTGAACCATGTGTTTTCTCCTTTCTCTATTCCTACCATTCTTATATTATCTTTTCATAGTGTCCCAGATTTCCTGGGTGTTTTGTTCTGGGACTTCTTTTAGATTTAACATTTTCTTTGACTGAGGTATCCATTTCTTCTATTGTGTCTTCAATGCCTGAGACTCTATCTTCCATCTTGTGTATTCTCCTGGTGAAGTTTGCCTCTGAGGTTCCTGTTTGAGTTCCTAAATTTTTCAATTCCAGGTTTCCTTAGTTTTAGTTTTCTTTATTGATTCTATTTCCACTTTCGTGTCCTGAATGGTCTTATTTATTTCCTTTTACTGTTTGTGTTTTCATTGATTTCTTTAAGGGATTTATTCATTTTCATTTCAAGGATCTCAATCACACTCATAACAGCTATTTTATAGTCTTTGTCTTGTGCTTCAGCTATGTTGGAATACTCAGGTCTTACTGTGGTAGGGTTGCGGGGTTCTATTGGAGACACATCCTGGCAGTTATTGATTGCGTTTTTACTATGGAGTCTTGGCATCCGGGTTTGGAAATATTGTAATTCTAGGTGCTGATATATAGTGAAATGTTTAAACTTATTCTCAAATATTATAAAGCTACTTCTGTGCAGTAATAACAACTGCTGGATCTGGCAGCCAGAGCTACTGCCAGAAGGTCGCCTTCCTTAGCTGTTGGAACTAGCTTCCTGGGTGTGGATTCCTTGAATTCAGAAAGAATGTTAGTTTGGAGCACCAGCAATTGTCTACCCAGTGGCCTTGGGTGGAGCAAATGTTGTTCAAACCTGACTTTGTCCACTAAGATCTTTGCGTTGAAAGCATCTAATTGCACCAGTCAAGGATTACCTCGCCCAGGGTCTTGACTAGCTTGTTAAAGGTATCATGTCAGCTGACTGAAGCTGGGAGCTGTACAAGTTCTATTCATTAGGAGTTAAGACCTTTGTATCAGTGGGTGATACTTTTCCTCAATAAAATGCCTGCATGCCATGTGCTTTGGGTTGTCCAGGAAAGAGACTCAAGCCCACTACTGTGGCTCAGGCTTACACTTGTGATGAGATGTTAAAATTTCCATCCACACTGATATCTAGTCTTGTCTTTGTTGGGTGGCTGTTTTGTTCCTTAGCTTTTGTTGCCCTCTCTGGTTCTTAGGAGAGTATGGTGACTTTGTGTTGCCTCCGTAGGAAATTCTGGGATTCGGATAGGTGTTGCCACTTGGGGTTCTGGGTAAAATATGTTTCTACATATTGGCAGCCCACTCTTATGAAAGAGAGTGAATGGACTGGGAGTGGTCGAGGGGTTCACAGGAGGGGGGAAAAGCAAGGCGTTCCACCAGGTCCCATTTAGTCCCATGGGAATGGAACAGAGAGTGAGGAGAGGCCACAGCAGGTAGTCTGCTACAGAGCTGGGGATAATACTGATGGATTGGATACAGAGGAGAGAGAGGAGAGTGAATAACTGAAGCTTGCCTACCTTGTTTGATGGCCTATCTGATTCTCTGTTGGGCTTCTCTGGAAGGTTCTAGAAGATGCCTGCTGGTGTTGGGGGCTGTAATAAGAGGATGAGTGGAAAGAAAGGTTGTTGGAGAAGATTTGCATGATCCACTGGAACTGGGGAAGAGGAGTGGGAGGCAGCAAGAGACTGCTACAGGGATGGGGTGAATCTGAATGGGAGTTGAATTTGAAAGAGAGGAGGGATAGGTGGGTAAGACTAGGGATAGCCCAGGCTAGCTAGTGAGGCTTTTAAGAACAAAGCACAAACAGAGGTATAAAGATTGAAAAGGAAAGGAAAAGTGACATTAATTGAAAATGATTTGATAATTATACAAAATTTCATTATCACCAGCTTTTAGAATTAATAAGATCTAAGATCTACCAGTAATATTAACACACTATATACAATTATTATCTGAGTGTTTATTTGTATCTGCAGTAATAAACTGGAACATAAAAGAACACCATAGTCATAACAAGTTTATAACATATTTAAAATCTGCTTAAACAGAGCGCTTACAGGAACTTCTGTGCCTGGTGCAGGGAATAGAACCCGGGGCCTCACACATGTTAAGCTGTATCCCTAGTCAATGCTTCACGAGAGCAACCGAAAGCTTTAGGAAGGAGATCGACACAGACATAAATGTGAATATGATATCGCTACACTGAGTAGAATGCGAAAACCATAATGGAGTCAACTTAATAAAATTTATAAGTTAATTCAAAAAGATTCAAGATGATTTTCTTGACAATTGACACACATTTTCAAATTAGTGGTTAATGTTTAAAGTCCATGAGTAGTTAAGCTAATTTTTAAACAGAGAAGTAGCTAAGGGGCTGTTTTTTGGTAGATGTGAAAGCACACAAAAAGCCCTAAAGACTACGCGCATGCTGTCACAGTGCTACTCATCTGTAGCAACAAAAGGGGAAGGTTCCGACAGTGAACCGTGCACGTTACGTGGCTTTGTATCTGACAGAAGTCGCAAGACTCATTAGTGGGTAAAGACAGATTTTTAGGAAGTGGATACTAGGGAATGAACTCTTGCGAGGAAAAAGCAAAGCAAGAACTCTACCTCAGAACACGAGCAAAGGAGGGCTGTTTACATGATCAGGAATCTTACTGTAAATTCTAAACATGCGGTTAATGAAAAAAACCAGACTTTAAATGAAATTCGAAATTTAGTGTACAACATGGTAATAACACACAATGAACTTCTGTAAATCAACAAGAAAATGGTAGGAAAAACTCAATGAACAAAAGATGCAAGGAAGAGACCCCAGAATAGGAACAACCTAATGACTCTAATATTTTTCATTTAATATTATTTCTATATCCATTTATTTATTTTAGACAACATCTCAATGCATAGCTCTGCTAGCCTGGAACTTTCTATAGACCAGGCTTGTCTCAAACCTACAGAGATCTGGCTGCCTGTTCTTCCTGGGTGCTGGGAATAAGGTGTATGCCATTATGGCCAGATACTAATTTAGTGTGTGTGCCTGAGATCTGTATGTGCATCACATTTACGCAGTGCTGGCAGGAGCTGGAAGAGGCTGGCCACCTTTGCTCTCTGGATTATAAAAGTCAGTAGAAAGGAGAAGAAACAGGAAACGTGAAAGGACAAAGCAAAGAACGCAACTTAGGAGTTACATACGTAAAGCAGATTGGGAGATGGAAGCTAGAAAGAAAGAGTTAAAAAGAAAGAGAGAAACCATGATTATCTATTTAAAGCAAAGAGAAAAAAGTTATTCAGCGTGGGGTGCGTGATCAACCATGCCTAATGAAGATAAGAGATTCATAAACGCTGTACTTTCCCAGGTGTGTTCGCCTGTACAGGATCCGATGGAGGCTTTACACACCTTAGAATAGTCAGGCTCTGAGTGGTTACGGGTGAAAACAAGCCTCATTAAGAATAGTCACAAGATGGCGCTGTGAGCCAGTAAGACTATCCATCCACTTCAGGAATAGACTGTGTTTACCTTTTCATGGTTTTCTTTATTCTTTGCTAATATACTGCAGCCGGATCATATGCAATGTTTGTCTATTAAAAACATTGGCATTTGGAAATAAATTCCCAATTTTCATGATTCCTGCTTACTTTTTATATAATCCTCAATAGACTTCGGGAAACCTTCATTTAAATCCTTGCTCTAATACAGGAAGCTGGATCTAAATCCTAATTTACTAAATGCTCTCATAAAGCTGTGTATAGTTACCGCTGGAATTTGTTGGTCCTTGTGGACTTTGAGGTGGGGAAAGATAGGGAGAAATAAAGAGAAGGAGAGGGAAAGGCTCTAAGTTTCATCAAGAAAGCAAAGAACACAAGCTTTAGCCGTGATCATCAGAGCACAAGAATGAAGGAGCTGGAACATCACGTAGGTGCACGTTGCTTCCAGGGTGAAGAATCTTGTTATCCTGAAGTCTGTATTCTCTGAGTGTTTCACAGAAACCTACGCTATTTACTGTTGTCATGCATGAAGAACAGTAAATGCTTTAAAGTGGTCAGCAAAATGATGAGTTAGAATACATATTTGATCACAGAACATCAGATACAATTTAAAGGGCTCTTAGTCAATATTCAGGGTCCTTTTCTATCTCTTTCATAGCTTTTTTTATTTCCTAATGTCTCCTGTGTGTGAGCAGTATAAGCAACCTCACAACACACCAGGATAGAAAACTTAGGTTCAGGGATGTGTTGAAGGCTACAGAGCAAGTCACGAGTGAAATGGCATGTGAATCAAATCTTTCTGCAAAACAGAGTCAAGACACCCACTGTAGGGGTGTGCTAAATCTTACCATGAAGCAAACTCTAAACAGTAAATGTTGGCAAGCTTAATTATTTGCTAAAAGTGAGTTGTAGTTCCTACTTCTAATAATGTATATGTTAAGAGCCTTTGGCTGCAACGATGGCACTTAATTTTCAATGTAACCGATAATCTGATAAATTACTTTCCAGATTCAAACAGAGGTCTATTGTCTTTGTAAAGGAAGCCATCAGAAGAGCACAGCACAGCTGCAGCACCAGAGGACAGCAGAACATGGCTTGGGAAATGGTGGATGAGGAGAGTCTAACCAACCGTTCTTGGGGCACAGTTACACTACCCACACCTGGGGGAAATGAGGGCTCTTGGCTGACAAGCCTCGTGGGGGAGGGGGAAGTTACCTGAGGAGGACATTGGAGTGCTATGTAAGAAGAGGAAATAAGTGGCCAGCAGTAAAAAAAAAAGTCATCACATGCTTATTAATAAGTTGTGTCTAAGATGGAGAAAGCCTGGAACAGCACTTGAATGAGAGCTAATAACAACCTCTGTTGGTTGTTGGACACTATGCACCAGACATTTACATTTTTTTTTCGCTTGGCCCTCCTAAGAGCTATAGTTTGCTAGATTCTTTCTTTTTTTGTAGTCTACCATCACCACCACTACCACCACCACTACCACCACCACCAGGACCACCACTACCACCAGCACTACCACCAGCACCACCACTACCACCACCACTACCACCAGCACCACCACTACCACCAGCACCACCACTACCACCCACCACCACTACCACTACCACTACCACCACCACTACCACCAGCACCACCACTACCACCAGCACCACCACTACCACCAGGACCACCACTACCACCACCACTACCACCAGGACCACCACTACCACCACCACTACCACCAGCACCACCACTACCACCAGCACCACCGCTACCACCAGCACCACCGCTGCCACCGCCATCATCGTGGCTGTGACCAATATCTAAGAGAAGAATTTGAAAGAAGAAAAGAGGATTTTTGTTTTTGTCTCAGAGTTTCAGAGAGGTCAGTCCCTTGTGACTTGGCTCTGTTGGTTTTGGGCTGTGATGATGAGAGAACAGTGGTAGAAGAGTGTGGAGAAGTAGAGCTGTTCAACTCATGATGGTCGGAAAGGATAATCACACACACACACACACACACACACACACACACACACACACACACACACACACGGCAGAGGGGGGCTAAGGACAGAGACAGAGATAGAAACGAGACAAAGACAGAGAGGCAGAGAGACAGAGAAAGATGCTGGGATCCCAGGGTCTCATGCATGCCAGACATGTATTTTACCTCTGGGGAGTCTCCTCAGCCCTTCCTTCTCTTTCATTTCGTCTAGGCCCTCAGCCCAGGTGCTGTCAGCATTTAGGGCTGCTAATCCTTCCTTGTTTAGTCATCTTTGGAAATGTTGTTGTCAACACAGATGTTCCCTATGCACTTTTCAGTACAATTAAACCAACAATCAAGGTTAACCATCACATCTCTGAAGCATGTGGAGCCATTGTCTAAGGTAAGGAGGCAGGTGACTGAGGCATGTTGGACCAGAGTGCCATGACTGAACTGAAATCCCCTCAAGCTTAAAATACCAGAAAACAACAGTGCTCAGAGGACTGTTGCAAAAGAAAAAAAAAATTCAAGGGAGTTAATCTCAGGTGGAAACATTTTGGACCTAAAAAAACTGGCAGTTGCAGATGACATCACCTAATAGTGTCTGGAACTCAGTAACAAGCCCAGCAGTGCTTGTGCTGCTCATTATCTGGTGACCTTCCAGCCACGCACTCTAGGATCTGTAAAAGTGCGCAGGTCATTACTACTATTGGCATTTAACCTCGAGCTGGCTTGGTCTAGGAGGGTACCTTTATCTAGTGCTATGTTGAAGCTTTCAAGGACCAAGATAGTTTCCACATGCCGGAACTGTTCCTTCCCCTTCTTCCTTCTTAGACTTCAGTTTACAGCATGTTTCTTGGGACTGGAACGTTTTTGTGCTACATGTTTGTGTTATGTTGAGGCACCTGCAAGAGGGGAAGCCTCTGCCTTATCAGAGGGGCTGGGTCCTACTTCCCTCCTCCTGCTTTTGGCCGTTGCTGCTCAGCCTCTGAAACTTCCTTGAAGAAATTGGCTACAGGACCCAGCAATCATGTCTGAGCTATTTATCAATGAGGAGGCAAGGGCACCTAATCAAACAGCTACAAAAGAAGGCGGGAGATGCCCCATGTCTATGAAAGGTCTTTTAGTACAAACACCAGCTCAGGAAGCCTTGGAGCCTCAGATTCAGTTCAATAATCAAAGCCTCTTCAACGCCTTACAGGTCCTAGCACATAGCCCCATACACCCTCCCTGAGAGGAAAAGTCAGTCCTGAAGGCAGGCTCAATCCTCCCCCGTGTCTCCCTCAAACACAAGTCTCTCTCCAGCCTGCCAGGATAGCAAGGCCACACAGTAGCCACAGGTTACTCATCTTCCAGAAGGATGAATGAAAGTCTGTTTTTGGCAAGCTGATTTTCAAGAAGCCGGAGCCTCCCTAAGCACTGACCCATTTCTGAATGCATCCTGGCTCTGGTGGTTTCCAGAATATCAACAGGGCACCTTTCCCATTGTTTACTCTGCGTTGGAATATACATTGTCTTCACAAGGCACGAATAACTGAACCGCGTAATGTAACCCGATGTTCTGACAACCTCACTTATACTCAGGCTAAATTTAAAGGTCACCACGCAGAGAAATAATAGCAAGAGAATGAAAGAGACTTAAGTATGGATCTTACAAATGTTTTCTCATTTTTGAGAGTTTTAAACCTTAAAATAGAGGGACAATTGTCTGTGAGCTTAAAAAATATTTATAACCAGAGAACCCATTTCTTGGGAATGTGGCAGCTTTATATAAAATGTCATAATAGGTAGACACAGTGTGAAGTGGCTGATGATTTCCATCACATTGGGAGTGTTCATTTTTGATTCTGCGCTTATCCACATCTATTACATGTAAGAACATGTTTTAAGGACTATGATCAATTGGTATAGGAGAGAGGTAGTTCCCGTTTGTCAGAGATCACAGTTAAGTAATGAAGAAAGGCATGGAGACAAGAAAATTAAGAGAGAGTGAGATGACAGATTTGTGAGGCATATATAGCAGGAGAACCTGCAATAATCCTGAAGGGTGGATGGCACTTCCTCAAAGAAGTAATGTTTTAGCTGAGTGTTAATGGGTAAGCAAGAGGAAGGCATTTTCAGGAAGAAGTATGACACAGAGAGGGTACAATGTGACAATATTGGATGGGAGTGGAGACAGTGGGTACCATGGTCTCATCTCTGATTTATGTGCTGGCTGACACTTATTCTTTTACTTATGTTGAGCCAACCTTGTATCCCTGGAATGAAACCCAGATGATCATGGTGTAGGGGTGTGAGTGTGTGTGTGTGTGTGTGTGTGTGTGTGTGTGTGTGTGTGAGAGAGAGAGAGAGAGAGAGAGAGAGAGAGAGAGAGAGAGAGAGAGAGGGGTCCTCCTGTGTCTGTCTCCCAAGGCCTTTGTGCATCACTATGCCTGGCTTGTTTCTTCTTTCAAATTATTCACTTTTTTTTTTCTACCAGAAAAAGTTTAAAAATTTCACCTGGTATTCTACGTATTTTGTATCTTTGCACTTAGTTGTTCAAGAGTTATGATCATTTGGATTTGCAAGAGTCTTATTGCTTGGTTTTTCCATACTCCATGCGTTTCTGAGGTTTGCTTATCTGTTGACTTTGACATCTCTCCTGTTTTCTTGGGATGGGGGAACTTCTTACCAAGGAGACTTCTCTGAAGGATTCAGTCCCCAGTACATTTGAAATGAGTTTCTATTAAGGTATTTTACTTAACAACTTTCATGAGAAGAGATAAAATAGACTCACACTTAAAATATGTGACAGATATTAATGCAAACCATAAAACGATAAAATTCCTAATGTATGATATAGAAGGAAATCAAGGTGGCCTTGAGTGTGACTGTATCAATTACTTTTCTGTGGTTGAGGTAAATAGCATGAGCAAGAACACCTTACAAAAGGAAGAGATTATTTTGACTTATGGTTCCATGTGCCCTATTCTTTTTGCATGTCCATGTTCTTGATTCAAGAACTTGCTTAAAACACTCATGATGTTTCCTCTTCTTCTAGCAGAAATGGTAAACAGGTATACCTCTAATGCTGACATTGATGAGTTGAGCCTGGCATCTTGTAGTCCAGGATAAAAATGGATTCTGAGATTGTATTCAACCTACCAGAAGAAGCAACATATTTTGTTAGGGATGCTTGTTAGAGGAAAAGGGATGGCAAGTTGGCTCTGTGTTTGTCATCTGTAGTCTGTGGGAGAAAGACTTTGGCCTTGAATCCAAGACTCCTGTATGATATTCTAATCTGTCTTTCACCTTCTCCAGTCACCAACTTTGTTTAGGTAACCAACCAATTCAAAGATCTTTAGACAGAGTAGGAAAGTCTTGACTCACAACATTGACATGGCTTCTCTAATTAGCTGGTGGTTTTCAAACTCAAGAAAATCTTTCTCTGTAAGAAACTGACTAGACAATGGGTATGAAATTCTCCATGGTTATTATCTGGAATTATGCCCATCTAATGAGTGTCCACTGGGGTGTACCTCTGTGAGCTTCTCAACCTCTTCTCCCTCTGCTGAGAGTTGCCTCTTTTCTACTCTGTAAGCTTCTGATGGGTTATTTCAGAGTGCCACTGTCTTTTCACAGATTATACCAAGGATAGACACTCAGATCCTGTCTGAGTTCATGTAGGTGTGGTGAAGGGGGAGGAAACCATGTGTTTTCCTTGATAAATAGAAGGAACTTGCTTAAGATTGAAGATGCACAGGGTACAATGGAGCAGTAAAGACAAAGACAGATATAGGATTTACTATGAAGATAATCTATTATTGAGATTATTCCGACTAAAGTACCTATTATATGCTAGAAACTGCTGTGAATAATAAAAATATAGAGGTAAGTAAGATGTGGAGTTATGAGAATAAATAAATCAGTCATGTAGAAGAATTCTCAATAATTTATATAGCTAGCCCCTAAAGAGGTGGGGAACAAGCCCTTACTTTTAAGTACGGGCTGCACATAGCTATTTCTTTCTAAAGCAGTGGTTCTCACTCTTCTTATTGCTTCAACCCTTTAATTCTTTGATAATAATGTTGTGATGATCCCCAACTATAAAGTTATTTTTTTTGCTGCTACCTCATAACTATAATTTTGCTACTGTTAAAAATTGAAATGTAAATATCTGATATTTAGATGCTCTTAGATGATCCCTGTGAAAGGGTCATTTGACCCCCAAAGGTGTCATGACCCACATGTTGAGAACCACTGTTCCAAAAGTTAAGGAGTAATGTCATGGTGGATGAGTCTCTCTCTCTCTCTCTTTCACACACACACACACACACACACACACACACACACACACACACACACACTATATCTATACCTATATCTATATCTATATATCTATATCTATATATCTATCTATATCTATATCTATATATATATATATATTCTAGGCCTGGAAATTGAAATTGTGATGGTTTACATTCCTTGTTAATTTGACAGTAGCTAGAGTCATCTAGGAGACAAGCCTCTGGGCAAGCCTATGAGGGATTATCTAGATTAGGTTAATCTCACTCTGTGAGTGGCCCCATTCTGGAGGCTGACATTCCAGATTGAATACAGTGGGGAGAGTGACCTGAGCATCAGAGTTGATCTCTCTAGGCTTCCTGACTACAGGTACAATGTGACAGACACTGAAAGCTCTTGCTGCTCTGACTTCTCTTCCTCGGTGGATAGTATCCTCAAGTTGTGAGCCCAAACAAGCCCTCTCTTCCTTAAATTACTTTTGTCACAGTATTGATCACAACAATGGAGAAAGTAGATAGTCGATACCAACAATTCCTGTGAAAGGGTCATTCGACTCCCAAAGGGATCATGACCTCCAGATTGAGAACCGCTGGAGTAATGGAGTAATGCCATGGTGGATGAATAGATCAATAGATCAGTAGATTGGTAAACATATACTAGTGAATGACATGTGACCTTGACAAGATACAATTCGAATGCTTTTTTTCCTCTTTTTTCTCTGTGAAGCTTTACTCAATAGTTAGTAAATCTTACTTGAAGGGTATTTTCTGAATATCTTATCAGCATTCCTCAAAAAGGTTGGGTTCATAAAAAAATAATTCTGAAACATCACAACTGAAGGGAACCTAGGGAAACAAGACAAGATGTTGTGTCAGAGTTTAGCTAGGTTCAGGGACCAGAAAAGAGAATGTTAATAGAAATTAAGGAAGATAGAATAACTTTATGAAGTTCAATGGCAGTTGGTTGGTGTGTTTCAGAAAGAAAGACACAGAGGGATTTTCAAGGTGTAAACCATGCTATACTTTAGCAAAGGGAACCACTATCAAGGCAAGTGCCATATTGGATAGTGGAACCCTGAATGTCTCATTATCTGGAGTTTTTTTTTTTTTTATTGATACCTAAGCTCCTCAGGTGTTCTATTGATACCACATGCACATCATGAGGAATCAACATCTTTTACATAAAGCCAACAGCAGCAGACAATACAAAATGCCAAAGTCTAGGCAGCCCCTCACCCAACAATGTACAAAGCAACTATTTTAAACATAACTGGAAATAAACTTCTGCATTTCCTCCTTATGTATAGCACAATAAAAACATTGCTTTATCTCTACAACAAAACTTAACACTACACTATCAAAGCAAGAGGAACAATCACAAGACAGGGCCAAATGAAACCAAACATCTATCAGGCTTTTTACAATGTCTTTGGACAGCAGAAAAACATTATCAATGTTCAATTATTTGGAATTCACTCATGATCTTTTGGGCTCCTCCAAGGGCCTGGGTCACTTCTCTGCAGCACACAGCTTGTCCTCTAGGCTCTAGCTGGCTCCACTTCACTGTTGCTGCTGTTCTTCATGGTCATTCATGTTACTGGCATCTTCAGAATGCTGGGGTCTTGTGTTGCAACGGGGTTGCACTTTCAACAATAGCTTCTCCTGGGCTCTCCTCATGGTGCTAAGCCTCAACTTCTCTGCATGAACCCTTCAATCTGGGCCTTCAACTGGCAATGGGGATGCACTTTCACAAATGGCCTCTCCTGGCCTCTCACAGTGCCAAACCTCAGCTGCTCTCCATGACCCCTTCATGCCTTTAAAACTAGTACCACCTGGGTGACTTTTACAGTACCAAGTTCAGCTGCCAGCATGAGATTCAACCTCGGCCAGTTCTCGTAGACAGCTTTTGTGTGCTGATCCCAAGGAAACACTTTCCAGATTTTAAGATAGTATCTGGTTCGCAGGAGAAAGGATTGGTCAGTTCAATGTTTGGTAGAATGTTCCAAAGACTTCTTCCTAATGCAGCAGTCTTGATTCTTTTAGCCACTGTTTTTCTTAGCATAATTGAAGGTGCTTCTTATCTTCAGGAAGGGTTCCCTTGTCGGGTGGAGTTCTCATCACCATAGCAGATGTGTCTTGTCATCAGTATTTGGACCACTTGTAGTCATGTTTGCAGAAAAAAAAAAGCCACTGTTCAGTTTAAGCAGTTTCTTGGCTCCAAGCTGCCTGCCCCCCTCAGATTCCACAGCAGGGTGTCCTGAGCCAGTGGGAAGAATCTCTGGCTGAAACATCTTGGTGGTTTGGCATTCTTTTCCACCACTTCTATGGGAAAACATACATTCCATTTCCCTTGTCCTGGCTGCCTTTGTCAGAGGTAAGAGTAGCCATGCCATTTTCCTTTTGCTGGTTCTGATCCATGGTCTTGAAAAGTGGTTAGAACCTTGCTTTCTAATTCTTTGATGGACCTGCCAAGGTTCTTGTACTTTACCAAAAGGACTTCTCAATTTTTTCAGTATCCTTTATCTGTACATAGCTCTCTCTTTCTCCAGAAGCCATTTCCTGAGGATCTGTGGGGAAATCCCCACAATAGGATTGCTCATGTGAACTTTCAGGTTTTATGCAAGGACCCTCACAAATTACTGTGAAGAGTCTGACTTTGTCACTGTGACAGCCCTGCAGATTAGGCCTCTCAGAAGAAAGGAAAAGGCTGCTTCCAAACTAGGCTTTATTGACTACTCTGCCTTCGAACATTTTCATGCTGGCAGAGCATTTACTAAGTAAATGATTTCCTTTCAGTGACAGGGTTTTAGAGCCAAAGGCCGCCATGGAAACTACCAGGGTAGAGCTAGAATAATTCAGCATCTAAAAAATAAGATTTATTCCCAAAGTGTAGGATGTGATTTAAAACAGAGACTCTACAATTTATATCTCTGAGTACGGTTTTTATCTCTGTTTGATTTTTTTTTTGTTTAACTTGTCCTAGGTGGAGAGGAAGGCTAATTCCATATGAAGTGGGGTACTGATTCCTGATAATTGCCTGAGGTTAGCCATCTTGGGTTTTGGCATAATCTCAATGTTCCTTCCAAGTCCATGAGATGAGTCATGCAGCTAATTCCTGAGTGTGAATAGGCCTCTATCAGACCCATAGGCTGAAAGAAAATTCTGGAAAGAAATCAAAGCTGCAGCAATGTATGAAACTAAACAATAAAGGCATAAGGACATAGCTTACTATTGCTGCCTCAGAGGGTAGGATGAACACAGAGCAGGCTGGGGTTCGTTTGTCATTTCCATCTGAGCATTCCTTCTTTTTAGCTCCTTACCATACAAGGAAAAAGAGAATGTCTTCTAATAAAAATATATGTTCAAGATGTCTCATGGAGGATTATAATATAAATTTATCCAAATATGTCTTGTTCTTCTCCAAAAAGATGCTCCAACAGCTCTGGATGGCCCTAGGAGTCATCTCACTCCCTCTGGACTTTAGGGCTTTGCTTTGGCCACTGTTGACACAGATGGTGTGAGCCTGGGGCACTAAGGAATGAATCGATTAGGCTGAAGAGAGAAAAGACAGAGGAAGATCAGTGATTCTAGGAAAGCAAGTCCCGAGGTAGAGGGACATTGATTGGTGTGCATGAGTCTTGAGTATATGTAGACAGAAAACCCATCTGCTAGGAACAGCAAGGTCATGCCACAAATGGCTTCACAGCTGGCTTCTCTCCAGCTACCAGTAAGATTGTGCTTTCTGTTCATGGACCACATCAACTGGCCATCCCGATTGTGCCAGCCATTGCAATAGACTTCCACATGTTTTTCACTATATAAATATATAGCCTCTCTTGAAATCCAACCTGGCTTTGATAAAGTTAAATCAATAATTCATTCTATACCTATCGTATATTACCTATCATTCTCTTTTCTATCAATCTTTTGGGATTTTTAAATGAAACTTAAAAAAAATCTTTAGAATTGCTTTTATGACATTAAGATCTTTGACTTCCTGGGTATTTTTCCAAAGGAAAAGGCTTAATGTGTATTTGAATGTTTTTCAACAGCCTTTAACCCTATAGATAAATCATTTGATCAATCTCCTTATTGAATTCATTGCACAGATTTTAAACACATATGGAAGTGTTATGTTGGACACATGGGAGCATATAAAAGATGGCATGGGGCAGGAGCTACTGGCTAATTTGTGTTCATGTTGGCTATCTTTAATCACGCTGTTGAAGCCAGGTGGGTTCGCAAAATGCCTTTAACTTTCCTTTGCCCCAGTTTTAACATCTGCATAAGGGGCTAGTTAGAATGGCTCAATGATGGTAAAATTTCCTATAATAAAATTGAAACTCCTCTGTTCTTTGAGCCTGTCATTGAATCCATCAGTGTCAGGAACTTTCCCTCATAGATTTCTCCTGCGTTATTGCACTCTATGTTTTCAAATGTCAGATTCATTTTAGCTCTGTAAACCGCCTATCTTAAAAGCTATCTGATTTATCTAAGTCATCTTGCCTTCCTGATTGACTCTGTTTGTTTCACATATTTATTCTTCATATCCCCAGTGAGTGTCTTCTTTACTGCCAAGCTCACAAACCTATGCACATTGCACTAAGTGAATAGTTAAAACATTTTAACCTTTGTTTTTATTTTTTGCGTATGTTTTGCCTGCATGTATGTCTGCATATCACCTGCATGCAGTGCCTTTGGAGGACAGAAGGGGGCATCTGAGCCCTTGGGACTGGAGGTACAAGACAGCTGTGAACCACCATGAGGTGCTGGGAATCTAAAGGGCTGCGCTGGAAGAACATCTGGTGCTCTTAACCACTGAGCCATCTCTCCACCAAAAGTGAATAGTTTTTACTTCATTCAGAATTAGTCTGTACTCATTGATACCTGGACGTGATAGGGTTTAATATCTTAATTACACAAACTTTAGAAACGTGAGAGGTGAGGTGATGCGATCGATGGTCTTTGCTTCCTGTTAGTCTGATGTTAGCCTTACTGGCTTAGGCCAGGAGGGAAGGCTTGGGATCCAGTTCAGTCTGCCTTTGAGTTGTTGGAAAGCAGTTGGTGTAGAAGGTTCAAAGACCAGATCCAAAGGAGAAGACATTGGAAGAGCTCAGGAACTCTTTATGGAAAATGATCGGCTGAGTTGACCCAGAGTCCTGCCCATCAGTGCATGAGGGAAGAAACTAGGGTTACATAAGGGTACATCTCATGGCAACACATTAGGTAGGAACTGGCTATGTTTTTACTCTCAGAGTAATTTTTCTCTTCTTAGAAACTGTCTATATGTTACAAAGTATATGAGCTAGCATTACAAAATATCCCAGCCAGTCAGCAGCATTTCTTACATATCCACCACATGGCTCTCAGTAGGAAAGTTTCTGATCACAACCTCCTGCAACTTCAGAGCACCCAGGAGTCTTCTCCATAACCAGAAGTTAGAATGATATACTAGGAGCCTAAGCCAGGGTGGTTTTTTTAAAAAATACAAGTATTGGATTTACCCAAATCATCTGTGGTCCTCAGTAAACACCATAAAGTTTCATTTTCCAATCGCCCCTCACAAAGTTCATTAACATCTTTAAATGTTGGATCCTGAAATGTACGTCACATGGTCTAACTGTTATGGCAAACATCATAGGCAAACTTTATGAAATAATTTGTAGAAACATTGGTATCTTTTTCTTAGTGTTTTAAAAGAAAAATGTGACAAATTATCAGTAGTAAATGGGAGCATGCACAACCGTAGGAAAACTCATAAACTCTATAGTAGAGAGCAAGTCATTTCTCAAGGCAAATATTTAGTTTTGATGAACGAAAATCTAAGAAATAATTGGGTGACTTTTATTTGTATTACGCAGTGTATAGAAACAAAGGAGGTTTTCTCGGTAAAACCCTGAGCTCTAGTCAGTGTTTACACAGTTTGGCAATATCAGCAATGGTTTTCCTAAATCTGTGCCCTTTTTACATAGAGAAAGTGTAAAGGAAGTTGCTAAGCAACCCCAGAAGCATACAATATTTTTTACTGTGATAATCTAGAACTTAATGTGTTCCAGACAAGCACAGAACACACTGAGAAAGAAACATTCACAACTCACATTGTAGGCAAATAGTTAATAAAAAAATGATGTCTAATATAATGCATAATATCAATAAATGAAAAACATAACTTTCCATGATTTAATATGCCCATAGTCGACCACCACAAGTGGTGGGGATGCCAATCTATTTTGTATGACTTTCCAGTTTAATGAGGAACTCAGGTATTCTTATCGGCTGCATTTCTCACTTCATTTCCATTTCCCAAAGAACAGCATTATTTACCAATGCTGTACGGAAAGAGGGATACATTACTTACTGTATTAGTCTAAATGTCTGTTAAAAAAAACGTATCTGTGTGCCATCCCTTTGATGAATTTGACCTATAATTTGATTATGTAAGAAAACATCTCTGCAGGGGTTCCCCAAAGAAGCATGAAGGATCATGGGAAACCAGGAACACAAACAGCTGATGGTGAGGCTCTCTGCAGGGATTGGGGGTGGGGTGGGGAGACTGAGAGGAGGTGTTGTTAATAAAAAAGAGAAGAGAGAAGAGTTTCATCTAAAATGAGAAAAGAGAAGAGAAAAATAGCTGCATTTATATACGATGGCATGATTTGCTTCCATTTATGGGAATAATGGGAAAAATAACTTGAACATTGGGGTTAAAATTGGGTTGAACTGAAAAAGAATCCAGCTGGATAAAATGGCATCTCTGAACTGAAATATAAGGTACTCTGGAAATGAAATTAAAAATGAAGAAAATGGTCATACTTTAGGATGGGTGATTGCTCTGTGACCAGAGGAGCCTGGAGTATCTGTTCATTTAAACTTCACCAGTTTCTAGCCCATTAGAGTTCACAGAGACTTCAGTTTAGGTGTCTCACTGTACACTAAATGTGGGGCAGAGCTGGCTTGTTGGCTTCCAAAGCAGCTTTCCTCAATAGCTTTCCTCAGTCCCAGCTGTGTAGTGGATCTGCAGGAGTTGAAGACCCAGTCTGCTTTCCCTCCGCTGGCACTCAGATACATCCTTGGCTAGCCCCCAAAACAAGCAAGCAAGCAAACAAACACTTAGGCATCAATCCTTGTTCCTTCTTTCCCCTCAAACTCCTTATCCTAACTGTTGGCAAGTCCTGTCAATCCTGTCTCTAAAAATGTCTCTAATCTGAGTGTGTCTCCCCTTCTCTACTTCCAAACTGTTACTCTGAGCTGCAGACATCTTGTTTGCATCCTAGTTATTCTGCTTCCTCTATTGCCCCTTTCATACCCAGTCTTTAATAGCAACTAGGAGGAGTTCCTATAATAGGAGTCAGATCTTCAGGGTCTTGAAAACCAAGCCTATTCAGACACTGAAACCAACCTTGCAAAATACGGTGCTCACTTCTACGCAGAAATCCCCTTCCACACTCTCTCTCTCCACCACACTAAGCCACTGTCTGTCATTCAGATTTCCCTATTAGCCATATATGTATTATTTATCAGTGGGCATCATGGATTCTAGGGTTCCTTTATCCAATATCACTTAGTCTCCACAAATTTTATGGTCCATGTGCACGTGTCTGTGGGTTATTCAACTTTGACTCCAATTCTCCTTTCAGTTTTTGCAGACATAGTTACCTTTCTTCAAAACATTGTCCTTCCACTTTGATTTCCCCTCTGCTGAACTGAAGGAAGAACAGAAATATAGAAAATCTTGTTTTCACATCCTTTGTCTTTTTAGAAGCAATGAGGTTATGTGGTGGGGGGGTGGGTGCTCATCTTTCTAGTGTGTTCAGTCTAACCTTGTCTGTGGGGTACCGGTGCTGGGAAGATTTCATGCCCTGTGCTGCATGTGAGTTTTCCCTGTGCAATGTCCACTTCAGGTAGTGTTCAGTGTGTAACAGTAGTGTACCTCTGTTCCTTCTTCTCTCTAACTAGTTTCATCTTAATGTGCCTTCCTCTTATTGTCTGTGAAACTGGGAAAGGCTAATCTGCTTCACGGGTCTGGGTGAATGAACTGAGTTAATGTATACCAAGCAACTGAAATTGTGTGGGCACTTGGGAATTCCTACATCAGTGTGCATTTTTTCCTTTGCTGTTGCTGGCACATGATAAGTGCTAATTAAATATACATTTAAAGAAGGAACAGCTGCATTTTGCTGGTGTTAGCTTAAATATCTCTTCAGTGATAGCCAAACTCAAGTAGATCCTTTTCTATTAGCCCCATAAGTCCCTTCTGTTGTCTTTCTGTTCGGAATCTCTCTCCCTGACCAGTGAATACTCTACAAGCCACTTCTGTTTGCTACAAATGAAAATGTCTTAACTCAATGAGAAGCATGGGAAGTACTAGATGCTAGATAAAAGAAACTCAGCAGGAAGGCTGTAGGACCTTGTGGAGTGAGTCCAAGAAGTTTTGTGTCCCAGGAATTTGGAATGCTAGAGGTCAAGGTTCATCAAAATGTATGCTCATGGACCACAGAGACTTGGTGTTGTAGAAGTTTATTTTTAGTTGTGTTTAAAATAATTGTTTTGTGCTCTGTTGGGTGAGGGGTTTTCCAGGTTTTGGCATTTTGTGTTGTCTGCAGGTGTTGGATTTATGTGGAGGATGTTTGATTGTTAACACCTGAGGAGTTCTGGATCAATAAAAATACCTGAGCTCAGATGCTAGGAGTTCCACTGTCCAGTATGGCACTTGCCAGAGTAATGGCTCCCTCTGCTGAGGTCTGGCAGGGTTTGCACTGATGAAAGCACTCCCTTGTCCTATTTGGTGAGCCACCCAGCAGAGTACTACTACAAATGACACCTGCAACGTTGGGCACTATATCACACCAGCTAGTTTAACATGGAAACAGGGAAGAAGAAAAAGAAACTCCAGACCTTGCAGAGTCTGTTTTGTTTTTGTTTTGTTTTGTTTTCTGCAAATCTGTTCAGATACTGCTGAAGTGATGTGATCATGACAAGACACATCTGCTTATGGTGACGAGAACTCCACCCCATGACAGAACCCTTCCTGCAGACAAGGTTGCCACTTGTTTTTCCTGCAAACCAGACTCTGTGTTAAAATCTGGTAAGTGTTTCCTCAGAGTCAGCACATAGAAGTTGTCTTCTAGTACTGGCCGAGGTTGTATCTCTGCTGGTGGTTGAACTTGGTACTGTAAGAGTCACCAAGGTGGTGCTCATGACACACATCAAGGTGTCATGCAGAGAAGTTGAGGCTTGGCACCATGAAGAGAGCCTATGAGAGGCTATTGGTGAAGGTTCAGTCTCAATAGTAGTTGAAGGCCCAGATTGAAGGGGCCAGACAGAGAAGTTGAGTCTTGGCACCATGAAGAGAGCCAAGGAGATGGTATTGGTGAAAGTGTAGTCCAGTTGCAGCAAGTGTTACTAGCGTTATGAAGATGCCAGTACCATGGGATAACCACCGAGAACAGCAGCAGCAGTGGAGTGGAGCCAGCCAGAACCTGGAGGACAAACTGTGTGTGCTGTAGAGGGCAGAGCTAGAGAAGTGATCCAAGTCCTTTGGAGGAGCCCAGAAGTTTGTGAATGAATTCCAAATAATTGGGCACTGATAATGTTTTTGTTGTTCAAAGACATTGTGAAAAGCTTGATAGATGTTTAATTTCATTTGGACCTATGCATTAACAAACCTCATAATTGTTCCTTTTGTAAATAGTTTTGCTGGTGTAGTTTTAAATTGTATTGGAGTGATAAAGCAATTTTTCTATCTTATTCAGAAAAGAGAGAATGGTTATAAAAGTATATTTTTACTTGTGTTTAAAATAATTGTTTTGTGTACTGTTAGGTGCCTAGATCTTGGCATTATGTATTACCTGCAGGTGTTTGATTTGTGTGAAGGATGTTTGATTGCTAATGATCTTCAGGTGCTATTAGTAGAACATCTGAGGAGTTCTGGAACAATAAAAACACCTGAGCTCGGATGCTTAGGGTTCCACTGTCCAGTATGGTTCTTCTCAGGATAGTGGTTACCTTTACTGTGGTCTGGCAGGGATTTCACACATATGAGAATGTCTCTATGTCTCCTTGATGAGCTGCCACAGCAGAATACTACTACAATTGATGATCTATGTGCTGTTGCATGGGGAGCATATAATAAATAGGAGCAATTAAATTAGTTTGAATGTCTCCACACTGTTTAAATTTGCATGCTATTATATAAGGCTAAGCTCATTCACCATCTTTGGAATTTGAGTAACCACAAATCTTGACTCTTCCACTTACTGACCATGAGATCACTTAGGGATGTCTCTTATCATCTTTGAATCTCAGTTTCCCTATCTATTAGACAGGCAAATGATCAATTCTCTCAGAATTTTGATAGATACTGCATGAGAGAATATACGTAGTTTTAAAGAGAGAGTGTGGAATTCTTATATCTATTTCTATTATTTCTGTCTCTGCTCAGGTGACAAAGAAAAAGAAGCAGGAGGAGGAGGAAAAGGAGGAAGAGGATGAGGAGGAGGAGGAGGAAGAGGATGAGGAGGAGGAAAGAATAAAAAAGGAAAATAAAAAGTATGCAGAGAAAAAAAGTTACAGATAAAATGGTAACATACAACAGAAAACAAAGTGATTGTGGAGGGCCGAGTGAGTCAAAAGGACCAAGAAGGCATTAGCAGAGGACACTGAGTGAAGCAAGCCTGAGATACTCTACAAGACTGTAGAAATGGGAAGTACTTTGAAACATTCAGAAGTGCCAGAGGATTACATGGTGATCCCACCTAAAACATAAGATTTTCTGGAAAGGCTGGAAGAATATGACTCAGCATGTTTCTCACTGCCAGAAGATAGTCCTTGCTCCATGCCCAATGGTTTCCTAGGGTCAGTCTTAAGACTAACTCCCAAGCTCTACTGTTGATGCTTTCAGAGCTTTTTAAGTTCAAAGGTATTTTGTCTTCTTTACTCCAACATATACAGGAAATTGGAAATATTTGTCTTTCTAGAAAGGGAATTGCTCAGGGGAGAACTTCTATAGATACAGACACTGGACCATGTAGAAGTTTCCACAATGAAAAACTTGCTTTGTCTAAGTCCTCCAGTGAGGTTCTCAGCCTTTGCTCACAGGGAGACTTTCCACTCAGGTATTAGTGTTCCAGTCTCAAATATGAAGAATCACTAGACACTTGAAAAACAAATAGACCATCATGGAAAAAAATCAATAGAGGAAAGAACCTGAAAGAAACAAACACAGTAGAGGGATGAAGATATTTTAAAATGTTACTGCTAAAATTGTTAGGATATAAGTCACCATGAATCGATGAAAAAGAAGAAGGGGAATCTAACAAAGGAGTTAAAAAAGGAATCATTCTTCAATTAAGAAATTAACTAACAGATATGAAGAGATGGCTCAGTGGTTAGAAGCACTGGCTGCTTTTCTAGAGGAACCAGGGTATAATTCCCATAGTGGCTCACAATAGTCTATAACACCAATTCTGGGGGATCCAATGCCTTCTTTTGGCTTCCAAGGGCACCAAACATTGGTTCACAGACACACATGCATGCATGCAAAACACTCACAGATACAAAAAATTTATATAAAACTAATGACTGAAACAAAACTTAATTAGAAAGACTGGTGAAAATGCAAAGAAAAACTTTTAGAATCTTGACCAAAATTCAAAGAGGTGACTATTATGATAGAAGAGGTCGAAATGAGAAAATAAGTCAACAAGTCTAAAATGCTGCAAACAAGAATTCCACAGAGAACTGAGAGAATGAAAATGGAAAGAAGGCTACCAAGGAATAGTACAGTGGAATTTCTCCAGACAGACAGTTCTCCTTGGCTTGAGCAACCTTCCCTAACACCATCATGGTGACTTAAATTAACCTACAGAAATTTTATGCTGTTTGTGAAAATGAGATGGATCGTGTATCCATTGCAGTCTTGTAGTCAAACTTGAGCAGAAACTGAAGCCATATTCCAAAGGATTTGAGTTTTGTCCCCCATATACCTGTTCTTACAAAGCTTTTAGAAGATGTATTTCAGGAAAACAAGAAGAGTAAAATATGGCAGAGTGACTGGAAAATGGGAGTCAGGAATACAAAATTCATCCGAGAGATAGTGAGAGGAGATAAAGCAGTTACCAGTGTGTGTGCATGTTCCAGGCAACTGTGTGTTTTGGGAATTCAAAGACAGGCAGAGCCCAGTAGATCCTAAGAATTGAAGAGACAGAGCTGGAGTCAAGGCATGTAATCAAAGTACAATGTGTTTGCAGAGAGCAGTCTAAGACTTACTGAAGGGAAGCATCCATTTCTGAGAAATCATGGGTAGGAGACTCTCTTTTATGGTGTGTGAACACCATAAAACCTAGACAGTACAGGTCAATCACTAAGTAGGACCCTTTGATGCAATTGTGTCATGTGGTTAAATAAAGGATGTGTGAGTCTTATAGGGACATAATGTGATGCAGTGCTTTATATCATTTCATTTAGTAAGTTGTACCACAGTAATGATAAAAGTATAATATAGTAAATTCATAAGCCAGCACCTGTCTATTATTATTATCAAGTTTATGTACCATGCGTGATGGTATATGCTATGCTTTCCTGTAGATTGGCTAAGTAGCATGTTTATTCATATTAAGATTGTTACAAATGCTACTTTATTATTATGATAGCTGCAGTATTATTAGGCAATAGAAACTTTTCAGTTCTCCATTATCAACTTGTGGAACCATGATTGCAGATATGCTCTATGACACAACTTTATTTTGTGCCCATGTCAGTATAGCTGAGCGTTGATGCAAGGCTGTGTCACAATGCATGCCTCATAGAAAACTTGTCAAGATCGGGGAGTAAAACCAGTCAGAAGAATGAGGATATCTAGAACTTCCTGAGGAAATGGGACTAGTATCTGTTCCTAATAGCCAAGAAGCAAGAACCCTTAAACTACAAGATATTTATAATGAAAGTATTGCCTTGGAAGTAGGGATTTTTAACCCTTTCTAGTCTATGTTTAGATATTATCGGGACTGAAAACAGTCCAGAAAAAAAGAAGACACACCAGCCAGATGAAAATTGACCTTGATGCAACAGAGGTGATTTAATGAGTTGAAAAAGCTTTGTAAGTTATTGTATGTTTATTCCACATCTTGAAAAAGCTAGAGGAAAGTATCAGTATGTTAAACAGAGGCATAGAAGAGAATTTAAAGAGTGAACTCAACATTCTGGAGTTGAATATTGCAATATACGGGAAGAAAAACAGTGGATGATCACATCATCACATCACATAACCGCCTGCAGATTAGACTCCATACAAACTTTGCCCTTACGCACTAGCTGCAAAATGCTTTTAAAATTCTGGTGGAAACAGTTATCACACACTAACTTTCATGTCTAAACAGCTTTGGACTTTCTGTTGACAGTACTTGTGACCTAATTAAGAACAAATGTTGAGAAACCTGGCACATCCTTCATCAAAATCAAGTCTTTTGAACCCATACAGATAAATGCTGCCTGTTTAATGATACTTAGTGGCTGCTCATTAACTTGCCATGAATAAATCCCCTACTGAAATATACACATGCTGTGGTTTCACCTTTTTGTGTTGTAAATATGAGAGTGCAATGAGGAAAAATCAGGACTAGGAGGTTTGCTTTTAAATACTTCCAATCAATATTTATTGACTGTATTCTAGGCATGTATGAAGTTCTGGGGACTCAGTGGCAAATAAGACATGGGAACGGGTTTATAGTGCTCAAAACATGGTTCTGGCAGACATGATATTTGAAATTATATTATGAAGTAGTCATGATGGGAATTCCAGAGTGCTAATAAGAGCATATATTAGCATGGTCTGTTAAGATTTGGAGGCCATAGACGTGGAGGAATGAAGTCTCCTATGGACCCTGAAAGAGAGGCAGGTGCTGATCCAGTTAAGACCTCAGAGAAGGCCTAGGCAAAGGACCAGAGGACAGAAGAGGCATCTTTCAGAAACTGCATGTCACTTGGCATAGATACAAATTTAAGACTGGATTTGTTAAAAACAAATCTGAGGGGTGGTAGTTTGTGTATAAGTGTGTATTGTAGGGGCATGTGGAGGCTAGAAGACATTAAGAGTTTTCTTCAATTATTGTCCACCTCATTTTTTTGCGGTAGGGTCTCTCACTGAACCATAAATTCAACAATTCAGTTAAGTGACTGGCTAGCAAACCCCAAGGACCCTCCTGTTTCTGCATCCCCAGTGCTGGAATTCCAGGTATGCACCATTATGCTTGGTTTTAAAATATTTTTACACGCATTTGGGGGACCAAACTCAGGTCCTCATGCTTGTGTAGAAAGTGTATAATAGACTGAAGTATCTCCCCAGACAAGTTTGAAGACAAACTTCAAAGCTTTATAAGTACCTCTGTGGAGTGACAAGGGGATAACTATGCCCCTGACTGTGTATGATAGGTTGCAGTCAAAGAACAGACAGACTAAAAATATTGCCTTACAGCACTTTCTCTTTATGGGTATCTTAGTTATAATTACTATTGCTGTGATGAAACACAACACTTATAAAAGGAAGCACTTAATTCGGGCTGGCTTACAGGTTCAGAAGTCTAGTCTATTATCAATCATGGTGGGAAACATACATACAGACAACATGACAGCAGGCAGGAAGACATGGTTCTGGAGAAAGGGCTGAGAATTCTACATCTGGATTGGTAGGTGTCAGGAAAAGAGAGACACTGGGCCCGATTTGAGCTTCTGAAAGCCTCAAAGTTCACCTGTAGTGACACTTTAACAAGGCTATATCTACTCCATCAAGGCCACATGGTCTAATCTTTTCAAATAATATCACTCCCTATGAGCCTATTGGCATCATTTCCATTCAAACTACTACAATGGGCATATGAAACACAATTGATTAAATATTTAGACTTTGTAGAAGAGTAGGCCTTTGTGAAAACTAGGAAGGGTCTATATTTCAGGGGTCTATATGAAGGAATCATTCAGAGGCCTGTGTAGTCCAGATGGAATGTAGAAAGAATATTAAGAATGTTGGTACACACCTTTAATCCCAGTAAAACAGTGGTAGCAAACATCTTTAATCCCAGTATTCAGAAGGGAGTGGTGGTTCATACCTTTAATCTCTAAAGCAAGCAGAGTATGGTAGAAGACATAGGAGGCAGAGCTCAAAAGAAGTCAATGTCAGATTGGGAGTGACTTCTGAGATGTCTGAGATGAGATAGAGTAAAGGACAGGCAGTGACTAATCAGAAGAAGAGTTAGTACAGAGTCAGTTACAGAGGCAGGATGAAGCAGTCAGTTATAGCAGACACTATGAGGTGAGCAGTCTGAAGCAGGCAGGCAAGGGATAACATACAGAGAATGAAGTGGTCTGACTGAAGATAAGGCAGAGAAGCAGAGAGGCTGACTGAGGCATAATGGAGCAATGAGAGCTTGGGGATAGACAGACACAAAAGTATCTCGGCAGAAAAAGTCAGTATAAGTCAGGAAAAAGTTAGTTAGTTTGAGTCAGCCAGAGTAAGTCAGTTTGAATGAGTCAGCATGGAGAAAAGTTTGAGCCAGAACAAGAGTGAGTTGAACCAGAAGAGTCAGACTTCAGAAGGAGCTAGTGAGATTGATTCAGTCAGCTGTAAGTCTATAAGACTTAAACATTTAAATTGTACAGAGGCCGAAGCTGAATGAAGCCTTCCAGTTCCAAGCCGTAAGACTAGACTGTACAGAGGCTATAATGCTCCAGGGCTCCAGTACTAAGAATTGGTGATCTAGTTAGACAAAAGAATAAACCTCCTTTGCTCTGAATCAATATTTACGTCTAGTGAACCAATGGCTGCATTTGACTACAGGAGTTGTGCTTTATCCCTCAAGTATTTTACTAATATGTCAAAATAGTCTGAAATCTGAAAAGTAAACACGACTGGGTCTAAGTATTTTAGATAAGGAATAATCATTGTGTACTTCTAAAAAGGTTTACTCAGGGTATTGAGCTACAGAGAAGGCTTTTAGTAATCCAGGTGTGATATGGTGTTAAATGGATGAGGAGAAGGTATTGTAGAAGTTTATTTAAGCTATGTTTTATAATGGTTTTATGCACTGTTGGGTGAGGGGCTGCTTAGATCTTGGCATTTTGTATTGTCTACAGGCGTTGAATTTATGTGAGGTATGTTGATTGCTAATGATCTGCATATGCGATCATTAGAACACCTGAGGAGTTCTGAATCAATAAAAATATCTGAGCTCAGACACTTGGGGTTCCACTGTATAGTATAGTGCTGGCCATGATGGTGGTTCCCTCTGCTGAGGTCTGGCAAGGTAAGCACCTATGAGAAGGTCTCCATGTCTTCTTGGCTGAGCAACCCTGTAGTATACTACTACAAGAAGGTTGTAAGCAAAGAGAGAAATGGACACAGTAGAGAAAGATTGTGTTGAACAGAGTGTGAGGGTTAGGAATGGCAGGCTCTACAGGACTGGGAGGGACCTTATACCATTCTTGGAGTAAGCAAACATAAAGCATCATCACCACAGCTGTGTGACCACTTTCTTCTCTGAATGCCTTTCTGTAACTATGGCACAAAGGCCCTTATAATCTTTTTTGTTTTTTATCGAACAGGTTATAATTAGGGATATATATGTATATGCATATACGTATGTGTATGCAATAACAATTAGTGAAAAAGAGGCCATGAATTTGAAGAAGAGTGGAGAGGGATATAAGGGAAGATTTTAAGGGATCAAAAGGAGGAAGAAATGCTTAATTATATTATAATCTTTTTTAATAACGCTTTTATTAATAATTTGAATTTCACACAATGCACCTTGACAACATTGTTTTCCCATTCTCCCCTGCTCCCCCATCCCACCCCTGTGTCCTCAAAAAGAGAACAAATAAAAGAAACTTGAGATCAGCCAGTGTGGCAGGAGCATGGATCATGGGCTTCACCATGGATCCTGGAGGCAGCAGGTTTCTCTGATGATGGACACTGACCTGGCCCACACCAGACTGAGACCAAGCACGATGAAGCTCGACCTAGAGTCAGGCCTTACTACCCAAGCCCACAGGTATGTGGACATTGCCTAGGCACCCAGACACTGAGCAGGCACCCTGATATCCTGCAAGCACCAGGGCATCCTGCAGGCCCTCAGACATACCGTAGGCACCTGGACATCCCATAGGTATACAGATATCACACAGGCACCAGGACCTCCTGCAGGCACGAGGACTTCCCACAGACACTAGGGCCTCCCATGGGCAACAGGACATTCTGCAGTTATCTGGAAATCCTACAGGTGCCAGAACTTCCTGAAGGCACCAGTATGTCCTATGGGCATACACCTGTACATCCAGTAGGCACCAGGCATTCTACAAGTACCAGGACCTCCTATAGTCACCCAGGCCTCCTGTATGCATCTGGTCATCCTGCAGGGGACTCAGCTATCCCACAGGGATCTGATCCTCTCACAGACACCTGGGCATCTCACAGGCACTCAGATGTCACAAGGCACCTGGATTTCATGCAGGACCCTGACTCCAGGCAGGCACCCAAGCATCATGCAGGCACCAAGAGCCCGCCAGAACAAATGAGCCAGGCTCCAGCATCTGGTGAACTCTGATGGTGTCAGTAATACAGACAGATGTCTAATTGCCTTGGTCAACATGGGAATTTTGAGGTTTCTAAGACTCCTTTCAAAAGGAGGAGACTCAGACCCTAGTATGAAATATTCTTCAGCTTGGAAATCTTGCTGTTGCTCAGGATCAGGGTGAGTCTGAGGTCTGGCAGAGCAATCTGGGACAGTTCTTGCTTGAGCTCTGATTGTTGCACGCACACCCATTATTGCCCTTATCACTGTCCATCCTGATGCCTTAGCCTTTGTGCTTGGAGCCCTTGGGTAGTACCACAGCCCATGCTCTCCCCTACCCTATCAGGAGAGCAATACGAGTAGCAGCCACATCCACAGGAGTGACAGAATTGGCTGGGAGGGTGGTGAAGAAGCCAGGAGGGTCTGTTGGCCACCAGAGGACAGGTTTCTTGTGTGGACAGTCCAGGAGTTGAGACACTCTTCAGCTGGACTTTTCTGTCCTTGCTCAGGAGCTGGGTGATTCTGTGGTTTGGCAGGAAGTTTGGGAGCAGGACATGGTCCAGCTCCAGGCTTCTGTATTCCACCTCTCGTTGCCTGACCTTTGTGCCTGTAGCCTGAGGTGGCATCTCAGTGTATGTTCTCTCTTATTCATCAGGGAGAGCAACACATGTGGTAGCTGTGGCCATGGATGTGGCAGAGCTGGCCTGGTAAGCAGTGGATAGGTCAGGATTGTCTGGTGTCAGTCTGAGGACCTATCCTATGTCTGCTCTAAGTGTGCATCTATGCCTGTACCTACCTCCAGCCATGTGTTTCCCAGTAGCACTCGCTGCCATTCCCCTGTCTGCCTTGTCCATGGGTCTGTCTCTCCTAGCAGTGTGTATACTCTAGCCTGGTAGGTTGCAACAGGGTGGCCAGTTTGTGGCCTCAGCCTTTAAGCATTCCCAAGCACCCTTTCCTCTCAGGGATGTGCCAAAAACACCATCCCATTTTGCCATACCACTCCCTGCTGCTGTGTCTTTCCAACCACTTTGAATTTTCATAGTTCTCCTCTCTGGTCCAGGTGCCAGTGTAGCATTTCCGGTTCCATGAACAGGTAAGGGGCTATGGGCCTCTTGAGTGGGGCTTCAGGGCAGTTGCTGGAGCCCTGATGGACTCTGCTTGATGCTCCACTGCCATCTTGAACCTTCTCAAGTCCATGTTTTTGAACGTACCCTGGTCTTTATTGTCTGGAGGTATTTCTGAGTCATCTCTGTACACTTCTCTGTGGTGTTTTCTTTCCCTCTACTCTCCTTTAGATTGCTACTGAATTAGCATCTCTTTTTACCAGTTCATGGACTGTCTCTTACTTTGTTAGAACAATTAAGGATAACCAAATAAATTGACATTTACTATCTCCTCACCTCCTCCATGGCAATACATGCCGTTTTACATGTAGGTTCAGTAAAGTATGTCCTCATCTTGGATTGCAAGCATGGCCGCTGTGTGCACCCGATCTTGTCCTCACTCCCTCTGTCATCTTATGCTATGGTTCCATGAGATTTTTCTTTCTCCAACTTGGTGTTTTTATTTTTGTTTGTTTGTTTTTCATCAGAAGGTCTTATTATGTAGCCAGACTCCTGGAATTGATGGGAACTCCTGGTCCCTGATGGGAACTGATGGCCTCAGTCTCCCAAGTGCTGTGATTACAAATGTGTTCCACCATGTATGGCCTTAATTATTTCTTTCCTGCTTCTTTTTTTCACCTGTCTGCATCTTTTCAGCATCCAAATTCAAACTGCTGCCTTCTTAGAAAACCCTCCTTTGGTTCTTTCTGGTTCACCATAGCTGTCTATTTCCTGTTATCACTCACTTAGGACCTAGCCAGCTTTTCTACTATTTCTTTGGGTCTATAGACTCTTCAGTCTGTATATAGTAAACTAAACCCTATATCTATCAATATTGTGGCAGCTGTTAACATGGTTGTGACAGAAACATTCTCTCTTCCCCTCTGTTCTGCACAGTTCCCTTGTGTATTCCTCTTGTATCTGGGGGGGGGCATAAACAAATTAATAGTACTTTGTATTTAGGTTTGTATTTAGGCAATTTTCCTCTGTATTAGAAAGGTTTTTAGCAAATATTTGACTTTTGGTTATTTAGACAGTAAATGTCTGAGTACATCTGCATGCTGCCAAATTTCACATTAGACACTGCCCTTGGTACCTCTGCACACTGCCCAGGTGACTGGGTGATTTCCAGTGATATTTATGACTAAGTTTCTTTTTTTTTCTATTTTAGCCTTTACATATATCCCTATGTACTAAAGAGAATTTCTGGTTTGATTTGTCTAGAGCATACCGGCATTTAGATATTTATTTCATTCTCTTGATTATGTCTTTAAAATTGTGATGAAACTTAACCTTTTCTTGGATCTGTATCACAATTCCAAGACTCTTCTTCTATCCAGAAGTCAGCACTGTCAACTTTTGGTAGAAGTACTTCTAGAGCTTTCTGTATTTCTATGTGTTTTGTTGTCTCCTGTTGCTGCTGTGATAATTGACTTCACATACAGTAGCTCAGAACAACACAGATATAACTCTGGCAGTTCCTGAACTCAGATGTCTAATAGGGATTCTATGGGATAAAGTTCAGGCATTAACATGATGGCATTCCTTCTGGATGCCAGAGGTGAGACTTGGCTCCCTTACCTGTTCCGGTGTCCTGAGGTTATTAGACTTCCTTGAGTCCTGCCCTTTCTCCATTCAAACATTTAATTAGTACTTGCAGAATTTCATACAATGTATTTTGATCATATTCCTCATCTCAAAGGTGTAGTTGTACTATCTTTAAGTTTTTCTCCAAGCCTAATCTTTCTTTTTCTCCTTTTCCAGTTAGAACGCTTATCATGACATTGAGCCTATGTGTATAGTTCAAGATCATCTCCTGTCTCAGTATTTTTAACACAGTAATATGCTGAATGAGAGAAAAATGTTTCCAGGTTTTAAAGATACTGCTGTGAACATCTGTGGAAGGCTCTTCCTCTTATGTACCTCAGGACCCATAACTCAAGGTTGCCTTTTTTAAATTAAAAAAAAAAATGCGTGTGTGTGTGTGTGTGTGTGTGTGTTCCATGAGAGTGTGCATCTGATTGTCTGTATTGGTACCACATTTGTTCTGGTGCCCACAGAAGCTAGCAGATGTCAAATCCCTTGAATCTATAGTTACAGTTAGTTGTAGGCTGCCTCATGTGGTTATAACGCACCAAACCTGGATCCTCTAAAAGAGCAACAAGTGCTCTTAACCACTGAGCTATCTCTTTAGGCCCTCTTCTAACCTGTACATTCTCCCTGGGATTGTTCTCACTCCCCTGAGTGTTACTATACTGTTTTCGTCTCCTGCTGCAAATCTTTATTGGATTCCCCCCCTGTAATGTCTCTCCTTGAGGAACCCACGCTGATTTTTATGCATTGCTGACTTGGTTTCAATACATTTCTTTTCTTCCTTCAAGTCATATTATGTTCTTTGGCCTTTAAGACTCAACACATACATATTAATATCTTGCCCAGAAAGATCTTTAATTTTCAGGTTAGTTTTTACACATTCCAGAACTATGTCTCTTGAAATTTTTATACTGTACCATGAAATCACCTGTGTTTGAAAAACCTCAACTTTCTAGCCAAAGTTAGGCACAGGACACACTCAGTGATTTTTTTGAATAGATGAAGACAGAAAAAAATATAGTTCCGAGAGAGAACATTTGCTTATGAATATTACCCCCAAACTGAATTTGCCTCTAGTTTTCTAGTCTATGGCATTCCCCAGCTGATATGCTTAAAGGAAGGAGGTAGACACTTCAGCTCCTGTCCATCTCTGACTGCAGCTGCATTCTCCAGGCCCTAATACCATTCCTTTATCTTTGCCCATTTGGGACAAGATGAACTGCCCTTTTCCATCACTGGACCAGGATTCTGCGCAAATCTTTGTTGACTCCCATTTCTGCCAATCCTTTACTTACCCAGGGAATGTGCTACTTCCTGCCAGTGAGTGGGACATTTGGCACCTAGAGCCTCTAATTTACAACCAATCACACAATTCTTCCTACACTCACCATATTTCTAGACAAGGAAACTGAGTTAGACATGTAACCAAATATCGTCAAGTGGACAATCAATATTTTGAAATTTTTCTCTTTCATTCTGTCTTTATGTTTTTTTTTTTGTTATCATTAAGTCTCCTAATGAACCCACTCTCACAGAAGACAAAAGGGAGGAAAAGAAGTTTGGTTCACTGAAACTCAAACCTCATCTCCTGCATCTCCTTCCTTCCTCCAAGCTCTTATCTTACAAATATTTCCTGGGACAGTTACTACATAAAGCAAACATCCTGTTCGGTGAAGCCTCCAGCACGGGTTTCATTTTGTTGTTAAGGGATAGAGTTTGTATGTCCTTAGTTCTGTTGCAGGGAAATCTCTAAACATTTCCCGAAGTCCTATTTCCTTCCCAAGTATTCCGAAGCCTGTAAACTCAGACATAATGAATGGAGCCTTTTGAGCGAACAATCACTCAACAGCATAAGTTATTTTAATGGTCCTATCTCTTGAAACTAAACTTCTACCATCTGTTCTACCCTTTAACTGCAAATGTAAAAAGAACACCATTCCCAGCGGCATCATAAAAAGTTAGATATAAGTGATTTAAATGCATGTTTTGGTTCTGTATCCAGTGCCGTATGCATCTGAAAGAAGGCTTATATTAGATTTATTTTTTTATGACTAAATAAAAATTCAGAGTGGGAGAAGTTCTGTGTGAACAAAAGAATAACTTTTAAGTTGGCATAGAATATGTTACAACTTGTCATTCATCCATTCATCCATCCGTTCATTCATGCACTCATGTTTTTCTTCCAACACTTGTATGTTATTCCATGTACTGGTAGTGTACTAGACAGGGGCACAGAAGTTAACAGTGAAAATTGGGAGGACCTCTGACACCTGTAAAGGAAAGCACAACAGAACATTTCCTATAAATATACATAAAAGTCACATAAAAGCCTAAACATAAATTTTATGCTTTCCTTCAGGATGCTGATGCCAAGGAGTAAGAATGAAGTCAGCAGTCAGTCAGATCTTGGTGGAAAACTCAGCTGCTCTGCAATGTCACCTGTCTGAAACTGTTGCTTTATTTGAATGTTAATTACATACCTGATTTCATTTCCCAATCCAGAACATGGGAACACTAAACACAGGACTGTTATGGTAAAATAGGATAAGTTAAAAAAAAATAGACACATCTAGAGATGTGTTTCCTAGAAAGTCTAAATCCTATCTAATTGACTGTGAAGATTTACCATCATCCATTGATTCTAATTTCTGGAGCCAACTGTAAACACTCACATGAAATTCATTGTTAACAATTTTAACTAATTTCATTGTTTCCACCTATGTAGAGAGGTATAACTTCTGCTGTTTTCTTGTTTTTCTCCTATTAGTATACAGCTGGTTGTACAGAGATATTTTTAGTTAGTTCTCCTATTTTTGATGATTGGTCTGATTAAAACCAGACAATAAAAGTATTCATCTCCATAACTGGATACATGTTACTATGCCAACAGGGATGAACTGTGAGTAGGAGGGCATGCTAGCTCCTCACCACCATCAAACATATCTGATAGGATACATCCTGAACCTTCTGTGGTGTGTGACTCTATGGAGGGTGAGAGTGTTTGGACACAGGAAAATAATACAATGTTAACTATTTTGTGTCTGTATTTTATTTTGCTTAAGATTTTATCTGTATTGTTAGGTATAGTGGAGGTTCATTTATTTTTGTTGTATTCTGTTGTTTGAGTGTGCTACTGTACCTTTATCTGATATCAATCAGTGTTTGCTTTCTGTGATGCCATAGCTATCAGTGAAATCATGTCGTAGTGTGTATATGTGTGCATCTGCTGTGTGACGAAGTTTTTCACAATACACATGTCTCCTCACCACAGATAGGGATCTAATAACAGACCAAAGTATGGATACCACCAAATCCAACTTGGTGAACCAATGAGTTTTACTGGAGTTATTTACAGGAGAGTGGGGTTACCTACAGAGCAGAAATGACTCAAAGACAGATGTATCACCCCAGCATGGGTGACAGCTCAAAAAGCTCGGAACCTGGAGCACACTGGCAGCTCGGCTCCAGCTCTAGGTGCCTCAGTTAGTCTAAACCTTTTCCAGGTTTCTGCTTCTTCCAGGCAACTGGTCTGGTTTCAGAGTCTTCTTTGCAGCTTTTCTCCCCTGGGAATCTTCTGGGCAGCTCAGCTTGCCTGAGAGTTTTCTTTTCAGCCAGGCGCTGTGTACTTTGGCAGGAAGGGCCCCAGTGAGTCTGGTCAGTTCCAGGGAGTTCTTGAGGCTTTTTTTTTTTTTGGTTTGGTTGTTTACCTTCCTGCTTAAGGAACTTCCCTGCTAGATGGACTATTTTAATCTAATGGAGATTGTTACACATATATTACTACATATATAAATTTATATACATTTATGAGCTTTACCCAGAAGAGTATAACACAAAGTAAACAACAGTGGTTACAAGAACGGCATTTAACTAACCACACCACGATGGGGAAAGGACAACAATGTTAACTCGATTACCCATCTGTGGATTGGCTGGGACTCTATTGATTTAAGCAAACTCAACCAGGGTTGACTTCAATCTGGGCACTGGGTTTGGGTGTGCTCCATGTCTCTCAACCTTGTTGAAACAGTAGCTTCAAGGAATGATCTTCTTACAGCAAGTGGCTAGAGCCAAGATGATTAAAGAGGCAGAGTATCCCTGAATATAGTCATATATCTACTCAGCCTTTCTAGATTGTTCACCCAAGAATTTTACCCATTAAATCTTTTGCTACACTTCTCTTGATTGATCATAGTATAGATTTTGAACATGAGTCCCTTGTGATGACATCAACTTTTCACTGTCTTGATTTGTTCCTTTGGAAGAGCATGTATTTTTAATTCAAGTGTAACCCAATGAGTCAGTCTTTCTCTAGATGACCAGTGATGTTTATACATGGTTTAGAAAAAATCTTTACCTACCCCTAAGTAGTAAGAATACGCTTACTAAAAGAATGTTTGTTTTTAAAAGCATTGTTATTCTCCTTAATGCATTTAGATCTACAATCTACCTGGAACTGATTTTTACGTTTTCTGAGGTCATGCTCCAGAATCTCCTGGATATCTAGTTGATCCAGTGCCATTTACTGAGAGTCTAAATTTTCTCCACTTCAATGCAAGGACATGCCTCATATCAAGTGTCCATTTTATTTTTATTTATTCTACTTACCTGTTTGTCATCATGCCAGTACTATTTCTCTTAATTTCTGTAGCTTCATGATACATCCTTTTTTTTTTTTTTTTGTTTTTTGAGACAAGGTTTCTCTGTTGTTACTCTGATTGTCCCGGAACTCACTCTGTAGACCAGGCTGGCTTCAAAGTCACAGAGATCCGCCTGCCTTTGCCTTGGGATTAAAGTGTTGGGATTAAAGGCATGTGCCACCACCACCGTCTTGATAAACAGTGTCATAGATCTTTTGATTTATTATTAAGATTGTCTTGACTTTTAAAAAGTATTTACATTATGTAAAAATTGTGTGTATGTGTGTGCGTGTGTGCATATGCAGGTGCAATGTGTAGAGTTGCCCATGAAGGCCAGAAGGTTTTAGATTACCTCATGCTGGAGTTATATATAGGTGGTATGAGTTGCCTAATGCGGTTGCTGGGAGTAGAACTTGGGGCCTTTGCAAGAGCAGTACGTGCTCTTAACCACTGAGCATCTCATGTTTCTATTAAAAATGTTAAAACCAGCTTGTCAATAGCAATCCTTCTAAGAATATTGATGAAATCACAATGATTAAGTTGAGGAGACTTGATCATCATGGTTTCTTTCAATCTATGAAAGTGATACATCAGTCCATCTTTTAGGTCATTAAAATGCTGTGCTCAACAGATTACTGTACTGAAGTTTCACATTTCTCTCTCATAACTAGTTATTTTATGTTTTTATGTTCCAGTGGAGAAAGCATTTACAATGTTTATTTTACAAGTAGTTTAAAAAATTAATTATGCCCAAATTTGAGCTGAACAAGGATGACCCAATGAAAATGCCAAAGTGGATGGGGAAAAGTACATGAGGCCTCAATCCTATACAAAGAGCTGTAGACAATTGAGAGAATCTGGAAGTGGGAGAGGTGGTTTTACACCAATTGGTTGTCTGGTGCCAAATCATCAGTCTAGAAACCATATATACAAGAAGCATTATATAGACTTAACAGGTTATTTTTATGATATATATATATATATATATATATATATATATATGAAATATTTATTAATTAGTGGAAAAAAGAGACTATGAAATTGAAAGATAGAGGGGAGGGGCATATGGAAAGGTTTGGAGGGAGGAAAGAAAAGAGAGGAATATTGTAATTATATTATAATCTCAAAAACAAAACAAAACAAAAATAATTAAAAAATTATGTGTATAGATGTTCTGCCTGCCCAAGAGCCTGGGCACCATGTGTGTTTCTGGTACCTCTAAAGGTCAGAAGATGGCTACTGATCCCCTGGAATTGGAGTTAGAAGTGATTGTGAACTGCCAGCCATCTCTCCAGCCCAGTTTTTGTTTATAGATAGAAGTAGGATTGTTTTCTCTTGTGTGTATGTGTTCATGTGGACACAAGTGGGTGTAGAGGCTAGAACACAACACTAGGTGTTCATCTACTTTGTTTTTAGTGGCTTCTCATTTGTCTGGAATTTCCAAGGTAAGCTTGCTAGCCAGAGAGTCACAAAGATTACCCTGTCTCCACCTCTCCAGTTTTGGGTTTTACAAATGCATTCCATAATGATAGGTTTTTGTTTTTTTTTTTTAAATAACATTAAAAAAAAAACAAAAACAAAAACAAAAAAACCTCCCGAACTATTTATTTATGTATTTGTATGTGTGGAGGTAAGCATGTGCAACAGGGCATGCGTTTTTCAATGAACTTAGTGATTTCATTATCTTTCCAAGTATAAAAGTTAAGATTTATTGATGGTTTTTGTTCTGTAGTATTTGTTTCAACATTTATTTCTTCTCTTTATTTCTGATGCCTGGCATTACTTCTAATCTTACGTTTTTAATTTAGGCTCTACATTTTCCTATGTGCGTTGTGTCATCTCAAACCTCCAATTTTGACACCTTGCATTTTTATTGTCTTTCAGCTTAAATTATTCCATTAATGTTCCAAGTATAAACTTTTAGATTTATTCCATATATGTTCAAACTTTACATTTCCTTAGTGTTTTTCTGATAGTATTCAACAGTTGGTAAGAGAAATATATTAAAAATCTCCCACTAAGGTTATGGTTTCATATATTTATTCTTAGAATGTTGTCATCTTTTTCTTTATATATAGTAAGGCTCTGTTATTTTGCATATGCAAATTTAGATAAAAATATTTTCCTGGTAGATTTACTCTTTTATTATTACTAAATATTTGTTTTCATCTCTAGTAATATTCCTTGCCTTAAAGTCTACAATGCTTCATATTGGTTGCATATTTTATATCTCTGATTCTTTTACCTTTCTACATTCTAATATTTAACCAGTATTTCTTGAAAGAAGCATAATGTTTTCTCTTTAAAGGAATCTAACAGTCCTTGTCTTTTAGTGAGAGTACTTTATTTGTGATTTTATTTTTATTATATTTCAGATTCCTTTGTTATTTTCTTGTGAACTTTAGTAGTATTATTTTAGAAGACTGAGCTCCCTAGAAATACCACCAGGATAGGAACCCTTGTTCACGGAGCTTATTGGGGGATGGTCTCAGAAGTAAAATGAACAGGACAGGCCAGGGAGAAACAGGTAAAGAAGTTTGAAGATTCTCAGTGATCTGAGAGGGACACAGAGTACATATGGAGTTAGTTGTAAGAGGGGCCTGGCCTTTGTCCTCCTGTGAGATATTGTTCAAACTCAGCCTGGTGTCTAGGGAAAGAAAACACATTTACTTCTGTTCCCTGATTTGCAATGAGGCTGAAAATATTTTCATGTTTACTGGGTTTCTTCCTCCATAAAATGCCTATTGATATATTATGACCATTTTCCAGTGCATTATTGATTTCTTCTGCTTCTTTATATAGTCTGGATATTAATTTTTTTGTCAGTATATATGGGAAATGTTTTTCATCCTTATCTTTTTATTCTTATTTTTACTTTTTTATTATATATATTTTTAATCTTTCTTCTCTCATATAATACATTTCAACACCCTTCCAGCCCTCCCTTCACTCCTTCCAGCTTCCCCTTTCCTATTCCCCGGATCTACTCTGACCCCCCCCCCCCCAATTTTCCCATCCTCACCCTTACATCTCCACAAGAAAGACTAGTCTTTCCAAGGTTACTGCTCAAACATGGAACAAGATGGAACAGGGTCGGGCACAACTCCCTACTTCAAGGTTGGACTAGGCAACACAGTAGGGGAACATGGTACTTAAGGGCAGGCAATAGGTTCAGACACACAACCCCTACTCCAGCCTGTATGAGTTCTGCAATAGCACCAGGCCAGGCAACCTCAAGACATATTTGGGGTACCCAGCAGGTTCCATCCTGCTGCTTCAGGCTCTGTGAGCTTTTAAGAGTGCTGGTCAGTTGACTCCATGGGATTTGTTCTCCTGGTCTTCTCAAACCCTCTGGTCCCAGCAATACCTCCTCCACTTCTTCTGAGGGGTTCCAGAGCTCTGCATTTTGTTTGACCCTTTGGACTCTGCATCTGCTTCCTTTAGCTGCCACAGGGAGCCACTCTTGAGGATTGGGCTAGCCACTAACCTAAGAAGATAACATTAGAAGTCGTCTCCTGACTGTCCAGACTTTAGTTCCTGGCCTGCTGTGGAGTATTGATCATGGTTTCCCTCCTTTAGCATGATGTTCTGACCTTCCATTGACCTAGTGGATCCTGCAGGGAAGATAGGCCACAAGTTGAACTGGGATGGTCTCCCAGTCCCAGCACTGGAAGCCTTTCCTGGTTACAGGAGATGGACTGTTTAGGCTCCCTATCCCCCATTGCTAGAGGTCTTTGCTATAGTCTCCGTTGATTCCACTGAGTTCCACTGTACTAGGTCTCCCGATTCTCCCCGATACATCCTCCAATTCTGGTCATCTCTCCATATATTCTTTCCCTCCTTCACTCTCCCCTCTCTTGGTCCCTTTTCTTCCCATTCTCACTCTTCTCCATTTCTCCTGCATCATCTACTTTATTTCCCCTTTACCAGGGAGATCCCTGTGTCCCTACTGGGACATTCCTTGCGTCATAGTCTCTCCGGGTTTGTGGACTGCAGCATATTTGTCCTTTACTTAACAGTTAATACCCACATATAAGTTTGTCTTTCTGGTACTGGGTTACCTTACTCAGGATGAATTTTTTTTCTAGTTCCATCCATCTGCCTGCAAAAATCATGTAGTCATTTTTTTTTTTTTTTTGAGACAGGGTTTCTCTGTTGTAGCTCTGGCTGTCCAGGAACACAGTCTATAGACCAGGCTGGACTTGAACTCACAGAGATCTGCCTTCCTCTGCCTCCTAAGTGCTGGGATTAAAGGCATGCACCACCATTTCCCAGAGTCCTTTTTTTTTTAAATACACGAGTAGTATTCCATTATAGATGTACCGTAATTTCTTTATCCATTCTCCAGTTGAAGGGCATTTAGGTTGTTTCCAATTTCTGGCTATTCTGAAAAATGCTTCTATAAACATAGTTGAGCAAGTTTCCTTGTGGTAGGATGGACTGCTCTTTGGGTATGTGCCCAGGAGTGGTATAGCTGGGTCTTGAGGCAGGTTAATTTTCAATTTTCTGAGGAATCCCCATATTGATTTCCACAGAGGCTGTACAAGTTTGCACTCCTACCAGCAATGTAGGAGTGTTCCTCTTGCTCCATCCACATCCTCGCCAGCATGAGCTGTCATTTGAGTTATTGATCTTTGCCATTTTGATAAGTGTAAGATGGAATCTCAGTAGTTTTGATTTGCATTTCCCTGATGGCTAAGGATGTCGAACATTTCTTTAAGTGTTTCTCAGCCATTTGATATTCCTTTTTTGAGAATCCTTTGTTTAGACCTGCACCTAATTATTTAATTGGGTTATTTGCATTGTTGATGTCTAGTTTCTCGAGTTCTTTATATATTTTGGATATTAGTCCTCTATCAGAAATGGAGTTGATGAATATATTTTCCCATTTTGTCTTATTGACAGAATCCTTTGCCTTACAGAAGCTTTTCAGTTTCATGATGTCTTATTTATTAATCATTGATCTTAGTGCCTGAGCTATCAGTTTTCTGTTTAGGGAAGTTGTCTACTTTGCCACTGAGCTCAATACTACTCCCCACTTTCCCTTCTGTCAGGTTCAGTGTATCTGGTTTTAAATTGAGGTCTTTGATCCATTTGGACTTGAGTTTTGTGCACGGTGATAGATATGAATATATTTGTACTCTTCTATATGGGAATATCGAATTAGGCCAGCAACATTTGTTAAAGATGCTTTCTTTTTTTTCCCATCGTATGTTTCTGGCTTCTTTATCAAAGAATAGATACCCATAGGTGTGTGGATTTATGTCTGGATCCTTGATTTGTCTGTTTTTGTGCCAATACCTTGGGGTTTTTATTTCTGTGGCTCTGTAGTACAGCTTAAGATCAAGGTTGTTGATATCTCCAGAAGTTCTTTTATTTTTCAGGATTATTTTTGCTATCCCAATTTCTTTTGTTTTTCCATATGAAGTTGAATATCGATCCTCTAAAGTCTGTAAAGAATTGTATTGGGATTTTGACAGGAATTGCATTGGATTTGTAGATTGCTTTTGGTAAAATGGCAATTTTTTCTATGTTAATCCTACAACCCAGGAGCATGGTATATCTTTCCCTCTTCTGAGATCGTCTTCAATTTCCCTCTTCAAGGTCTTAAAATTTTTGTCATACAAAGTCTTTCACTTATTTGGTTAGAGTCACCCCAAGATTTCTTATGTTTTTTTGTGGCTATTGAAAAGGGTATTGTTTCTTTGATTTTTTTTCAATCCATTTGTCATTTGTAGAAAGGAGGGCTATAGACTTTTTTTGAGTTGCTCTTGTAGCTTTCTACTTCACTGATGCTGTTTATCAGCTATAGGAGTTCCCTATATATATATATATATATATATATATATATATATATATATATATATACCATCATATCATCATCAAATAAGGATACTTTGACTTCTTTCTTTCCAATTCATATCCCCCGATCTCCTTCTGTTGTTTTATTGTTCTAGCTAGAACTTCAAGTACTATATCGAATAGGTATGAAGAGAGGGGACAACCTTGTCTTGTTCCTGATTTTAGTGGAATTACTTTGAGTTTCTCTCCATTTAAATTGATGTTTGCTGTGGGCTTGCTGTAAATTCTTATTATTATGTTTAGGTATGGCCATTGAGAAATCCCTAATTTTTCCAATACTTTTATCATGAATGGGTGTTGAATTTTGTCAAAATGCTCATCTAGTGAGATGATCATGTGGATTTTTTCTTTCCGTTTGTTTATGTGGTGGACTATATTGACTGATTTTTATATGTTGAACCATCCTTGCATCTCTGGGATGAAGCCTACTTGATCATGGTGGATGACTATTGGCATTTTTGCATCTATGTTCATGAGGGAAATTGGTCTGTAATTCTCTTTCTTTGTTGAATCTTTGTGTGGTTTGTATATCAGGGCGACTGTGGACTCGTACAATGGATTTGGCAGTGTTTCTTCTGCTTCTATTTTGTGGGATAACATGAGGAATATTGGTATTAAATCTTTGTTAAATGTCTGATAAAATTTTGAACTAAAATCATTTGGCTCTGGCCTTTTTTTTTGGGTGGGAAGCTTTTTAATGATCTCTTTAATTTCTTTGGGGGTTATAGGTCTATTTAAATTATTTGTTTGATCTTGATTCCATTCTGGTAGGTGCTATCAAGAAAATCACCCAATACTTACAGATTTTCCAATTTTGTGGAATACAGGTTTTTAAAGTATGACCTAATGATTCTTTGTTTATATCCTTAATTTCATTTCTGATTTTGTTGATTCGTATATTCTCTCTGTGTCTTTTAATTAGTTTGGCTAGGGGTTTGTCTGTCTTGTAGATTTTTTTCAAAGTGCCAGTTCTTTGCTTCATTGATTCGTTACATTGTTTTCTTTGCTTCTATTTTACCAATTTCAGCCCTCAGTTTGATAATTCCTTGCTATCTACTTCTCTTGTGTGTGCTTGCTTCTTTTTGTTCTAGGGCTTTCAGATGCACTCTTAATTTGTTAGTATGTGATGTCTCCACTTTTTCCTAGTAGGTACTGTGCTCTGAATTATCCTCTTAGCACCACTTTCATTGTGTCCCATAGGTTTGGGTATATTGTGGAGTTATTTTCATTGAATTTGAGGAAGTCTTAATTCCTTCCTTTTTTCCCTCCTTCCTTCTTTCCTTCCTTCCTTCCGTCCCTCCTTCCTTCCTTCCTTCCTTCCTTCCTTCCTTCCTTCCTTCCTTCCTTCCTTCCTTCCTTCCTTCCTTCCTTCCTTCCTTCCTTCCTCCCTCCCTCCCTCCCTCCCTCTCTCTCTCTCTCTCTCTCTCTCTCTTTCTTTCTTTCTATTTCTCTTGATCCAGGTGTCATTTAGTAGAGAGTTGTTCAGTTTCCATGAACTTGCAGGCCTTCTGCTGTTGCTGATGCTGTTGAAGTCCAGTTTTCAGCCATGGTGGTCTGATAGCATGTGAGAGTTGTTTTAGTTTCCTTATATTTACTGAGGCTTTGAATGTGGCCAAGAATGTGGTCAGTTTTGGAGCAGGTTCTGTGAAGTGATGAGAAAAAAGTATATATTTTTTTGTGTGTCAGTGAATTGTTCTGTAAATATCTATTAGGTCTATTTGATTTATTACTCCTATTAGTGCCACTATTTCTATATTTAGTTTTTTTGTCTAGATGACCTGTCAGTTGGTGAGAGTGGGGTATTGAAATCTCCCACTATTAGTGTGTGAGGGTCAATGTGTGTTTTTAGTTTTAGTGATGTTTCTTTTACAAATGTGGGAGGCCTTATGTTAAGGGTATAGATGTTAAGAATTGGAATGTCATCTTGGTGGATTTTTCCTTTAATGAGTATGAAGTTTCCTTTTCCATCTCTTTTGATTCATTCAGATGTGAAGTCTATTTTGTTGGATATTAGAATAGCTACACCAGCTTGTTTTTTAAGTCTATTTGCTTCATAAGTCTTTTCCCAACTCTTTACTCTGAGGCAATTTTTTTTGAGGTTGAGGTATGATTTTTGTGTTCAGCAGAAGGCTGGATTCTGTTTTTGAATCCCTTCTGTTATTCTCGGTTGTTTTGTTGGAGATATTGAGAAATATTGAGGAATATTGAGGAATATTGATAACCAATGGTTGTTTGGTCCTGTTATTCTGTAGTTGCTATTGATTGTTGTGGTTGGTGTATGTGTGTACGTGTGTGTATTTGCATGCCTTCTATTGATTATAATGGTGTGATATTGTTTATTTCTCATGTTTTCCTGATTGTAGTTAACCTCCTTGGGTTGCTAGTACCTTCTGTAGGGCGTAGGGCAGGATTTATAGATAGATATTGTTTGAATTTTAATTTATCATGAAATGTTTTGTTTTTTCTGTATACGTTAATTGAGAGTCTTGCTGGGTGTAGTAGTCTGGGCTGGCATCTGTGTTCTCTTAGAGTCTGTAGTACTTCTGTCTAGGCTCTCCTGGGTTTTAGAGTTTCCATTGAGAAGTCAGCTGTAATTCTAATAGATTTTCCTTTATATATTACTTGTTTTTCTCTTGCAGCTTTTAGTATTCTTTCATTGTTTTGTATGTTTAGTGTTTTGATTATTATGTGGTGAGTGTATTTTCTTTTCTGGTCCAGTCTATTTGGTGTTCTATAATCTTCTTATATTTTTATAGGCATCTCTTTCTTTAGGTTTGGAGATTTTTCCTCTATGATTTTGTTGAATATATTTTATGGGTCTTTGAGCTGGGTATCTTTTCCTTCCTTTATTCCTATTATTCTTAGGTTTAGTCTTTTCATAGTGTCCCATATTTTCTCATGTTTTGTGTCAGTGATTCTTTGGATTTGATATTTTCCTTTACCAACATATGTATTCCATCTGTAGTATCTTCAACAGAATACAAGATCTTCCATCTCTCGTATTCTGTTGCTATAGCTTGCCTCTGTAGTTACAGATCGCTTATCTAGATTTTTCATTTCCAAGATTCCCTTGGCTCGTGCTTTAGGGCTTTTATATCCATATTCAGGTCTTGTACAGTTTTGTTCATTTCCTTCCATTGATTGATTTTTTTGGCTTTATTTCAGGAGTTTATTCATTTCATTTAATTGTTTGTTTGTGTTTTCTTATGTTTCCTTGGTGGATGAGTTTATTTGATTCTCCAATTGTTTGTTTTTCTTTTCATCAATTTCTTTGAGGAATTCATTCATTTCTCTTTAAGGACCTCTATTATCCTCATAGAATTGCTTGTAAGTCTTTTTTTTTCTGCTTCTCCTGTGTCAGAATGTTCATGGGTTTTTGTAGAAGGACAGTTGGGCTCTGGTGGTACCATATTGCCCTGGTGGTTGACTATGTTCTTAAGCTGGCATTTTGGCATTTGGGCTTTGGGTGATTCTAGGTTCAGGTGCTAAATTTCTGAGATTTTCTTTTATTGAATGACTTTCTTTCCTTATTTTCTTTTTTCTCTCTGATCTTCTGTTCTTTGTGGCCCCTTGTCAATAGGGAGTCACTGCCTTGGATAGGGGCTGTGATACGGAGCTTTCAGGCTTCCTACCTATTCTCCTGGCTGGCTGCTTTGTCTCCTTCTGGTGTGAGGGATGTCTGGCCTAGTTGATGTCTGGCACTTGGTGGCAGCAGTGGAGAAGATTGATATGGGTGGAGGAAAGATGGCAGTGGGTTGAGTTTTGGGTGGCACAGATTGTTCTAGTGGTAAGGTCGAGCAAGCAGGTTTCCTTCCTGTTCTTCTATTGGTTGCCTAGCTGCATTCTAGTGTGGGAGATGTCTCCCCAAGTTGGTATGTGTGACTCAGGTGAGCAGAGCTGGAGACGGGTGAGAGGTCTGTATGTGGGGATATTGTGGTGGATTGGGGATTTAGGGGAGGTGGGATATTCTCGAGGGAAGATTAAACAAGAAGTCTACCTACCTTCTCTTCTGGTGGCTTGGTACTCACAGTCTGGTGCAGAAGATGTCTGCCCAAGTTGGTGTGTGGGACTCAGACAGGCAGAGAGCTTATTTTTGCTTTTAAAAAATTAGGAATTTCAATTTTAGTATATGAATACTCCTCTTTTTATGACGAGTTATGCCTCATGTATGCCAAATGTAAAAAAAATATGGACAATACATTTGATACCCAGACTCATCAATTGTAAAGTGAAAAAAAAGTAACTGAAAGCATTGTAAATTCAAGTATTTCTCAACTTCTGATAGGGTTAAATCCAGAAAAATTCATACATCAAGAATTCTCTGTAGTTGGATTCATTAGTTTTTTTCATTAGGGTGTTGTTGAATTCATTAGTTTCTTTCATCAGGGCTTGGGGATTTTATTCTATGTTTAAGATTTGTCAGTGGTGTGCTTATGTGCCTTTAATCCCAGGACTTGGGAGGCAGAGGCAGGTGGATCTCTGTGAGTTTGAGTCCAGCCTGGTCTACAGAGTGAGTTCCAGGATAGACAGAGTTACAACAGAGGAAACCTGTCTTTAAAAAAAAAGTTTGTCAGAGTCATGTAGTCATGCCAAGTGGTGAAGGTGTACATCTTTAATACCAGTAGTCATGAGGCAGAGGTAGCAGATCTCTCTGAGTTTGAGGTCAGCCTGGTCCAGAGAAAGAGAGTTACAGGAAAGCCAGAGCTACATAGAGAAACCTTGTCTTGAAACAAAAAAGACTTTGTCAGAGTTATTAGGTATTTTCTTTCAGTATCTTTTACAAGATTTCATAGTTATTATCTGACATGAAAGTCTTTACTTAAACTGGGGTGGATTTACGAACAGTGTGAGTTGGGCTCGAAATTACTTAATAATCTTCATTACACCTTTAAACTTAGTGTCACATTTGAATGTAACATAAATATTCACAGGGTCTGGAGGTTAGAACATGAATATTTCAGAATGAGAGGAATTATCCTGCCTCCCTCAGTATACCTGTTTAGCATCAAAGAGTCATATCTAACTCATATGAAAAATATAATATTCTCATTTTGACATCCCCAAATCCTTGAGTATAAACACACACACACACACACACACACACACACACACACACACACAATCATCCGATGTTATCTACTTAAAAGTTTCACGTTCTATCATCTAAACCAGGCAAGAACAAAGCACTTGTGCTCCTCTCCCTGGAACCTGTGGAACTTAAGAAAGGAGGCTCTGCTCTCAGGCCATTAGAACTGAACGCACAGTTTCCAAGCCCTTGTGTGCGTGTGTGTTCTGCTTTCTGCTCACCTTGCAGGCTTTTGCACTCATTTTTCCTCTCCCATGTTCTTGTTTCAGATATCTGTAGTTTATCATCTTTTTTTGCTGTTTCCTCTGTCTGCAGCTTTTGGCCTCCATTACTTGTCACAATTGCCTCTGTCTAAGCATTCACATGACTTTGTACTAGAATACTGTCCCTTAATGAGCATAGTAGACGGCAATGAGGGATTCAGAGTTGAACTTCTTTGGTTTAAATCTAAGGCAGTTTTCAACCCATAGGTTGTGACCCTTTCACAGAGATCACTTAAGACACCTGCATATTAGATATTTATTTACATTATGATTCATAACACTAGCAAAATTACAGTTATGAAATAACAATGAAAATAATTTTATGGTTGGGGGTCACCACAACATGAGGAACTGTATTAAAGGGTTGCAGCATTAAGAAGGTTGAGAACCACTCTCTTTTACATTTCCCAACAGATATTTCACAATTTAATTGTTTTAGGTACTGTTTCTGTTACCATGATAAAATATGCCTGACACAATCATTCTAAGGGGAAAGGCTTATTTTGGCTCACAGTTGGAAGGGATCATTTCACATTATAAACTTCATTCTGTTTCTGAGGAAGATCACCAATCCGAGAGGTAAACAACTAAATCATTATGATTTTCCAGGATGCAATATGGTCATAAAGAAAAAGTAGCTGCTGCAGTAGACAATTGCAATTTAAAATCATTTTGTTTCAGTTAAAATAGTAAATAGATGGAATGCAGAGAGATGAGGAATACTTTGATATATGTATGTAAATATTTATTTTGTGTGTATCCACATGTGTAGCAGTTTTGCTACTGTGCTTGTTCATCCTCTAGCTCAGAAAAGGAAAAAGAAAGGTAGGAAGAAAGAAAGAAATATGCACAGTCCTTGTTGGCAGCCTGAGTCTGGGAGAGCAGGAGCTGATAGTGAGCTGGACTAATATTTCAATGCAATATCCCTGAACCTAATTCACTTCCAGGATCTCCAGGCCTCCACCAATATATACTCTGAGCAAAGTTCTCAGAAGCCTAAGCTGCATGCAATCACAAGGACAAGCTGCACATGATATAATTATGCTTTTCATAGCAGTGTGTAAGCAAATTATAGCCACCAGTAATGAATAGTATAAATCAAACTCACTCTCTTCCACTACCCCTGGGATGGGCACAAAAACGTCTTCCAAAACCCAGTCTGCATTTTTAGAGAAATTAATATCACAAAACTCGTTCAAAGCATCTTGCTACACACATGTGTGCAGCTATGTATGCACGTGTGTCCTGTGCGTGTGGAGGCTAGGGGGTCATGCCCAGATGTCATTCTCCAGAGATTAGTCAGATTAATTTTTGAGATAGACTCTTTCACTGAATCCTAGGGTTCATTGTTTATACTAGTTTGGCAGATCAGCTCTCCAAAGGAATCCTTCTGTCTCTATTTCTGAAGATCCAAGAATACAAATATGTGGGTGGTCTGAGGAGGGTTAGGGCCAAACTGGAATAATAAGAACTGTAATCCAATTCAGAGAGAGAAGGGATAACTCTGTCCCCCTTGCTTTCTAATGAACTGGAATTGGCATGTGACTCTGATTTCCCTTCTGCCACTCCTTTGATCTCTTCTGGCTCTCTCAGTAACCCCCATTCTGTTCAAGTTGCACTAATTTGTAACTATGCACTTCCATTGTGGGATACAGATTTGAGCAGGGCAGTCCCCACACTGGCCTAAATTTGCTTAACACCTGGCTGAACATATTGGTTTTAGCATATTTACCCAAACTGTCAGGAAAACATCAGAAACAATGAGCTTCTGTGAATCCAATTACAAGCCCCTGTCATTTAACACTAACACAATCTACACCTGAAGTTTGAACACAGATGCCTGCATCTCAGTTCACATCGACTGCAGGTCCTGGAAGCTCAGGTCTGACACCTAAAGTTTCTACTGAGAAGGGAGAAGGGAGGGAAGGAATCCCACTGCTCCCAGTCTGGGACATAATGCACATTATGGGGACAATTTCCCAATCTTCTTTCAGCTGATTTTTCCTTCCTTCCTTGGATGAGAGGGATGGCTGGACAATTACTGGCAATCTCATATCCCATAGTCTTTAAGAATCTTTATTAGATCCCTCAGTTTTGTCAAGGGTTAGAACTTCTTGCCTTTAAAGTCAAATTTGAAATAAAGTTGAGGGTCAAAGTGGCAGGAGACTGTTTCCTCATTCCATTTTTGTTTTCAAGTATTCTTCTTGATTATCTGTCTAGGACCATCAAAACCTTTTTGCGATCATCCATAGAAGATGGCCTATTGGCAGCCCAGTCTTCTGTAATAAAGAGTTCCTTTCCTGTGTTTCTATCCTTGGATTTTATCAACGCAATGTCTGCTTACTTACATTCATATTTAGTGGTGTCAGGCTTTTCATCATTTGGACTTCAAGGTTCTTGGCTGTGGGGACAAGGCCAAGAGAAGGAAAAGAAAGGTAGGAGCAAAGCTTGGGCATCTTGCCCTAGAATTAGCTTCTCTGATGTCTCTGACATCAGACAAAAAGATTCCACTTGTGGAATCTTTTAAGGAAAACAGTAAGAATCTGTAGATCAGACAGTTTGTAAGTAAAACACCTAAATAAAATCTCATGTGAAAGATGTCATGACACCTTGCTGAGGAAAGGCTTGGAAATGAGCTCTGAAGGTGTTTCCATTGTAGGGCTAGACAGACTGTGCCTGGTACGTGGTCATCTGGAATTTGGATGCTACTGTCATTGCTGTTGCAACTTACCACAGCATGTTTTTTTTTGCTATATATAAAAATACATATATGTGTGTTTATTTTTGAAAACTTGGACTTAAAATGGAGCTTTAATGCACCCACTCACAAATTCTAATTTAAAACATAATGTATTATCTTTAGCTGATTTGATGTTTCACAAACAAGACACATTTTGCAATTAGTTTACCTCAAATCTGCACTAAATGGAGCTTTTGCTTTATTAGAAAGTACTTGAATTTTGTCACAGAGTGCATCATACATGAAGACACCAACAAGAACTACTTTCAGATGGAACAAGTTCTTTCTTTCTTCCTCTTTCTTTGTTTCTTTGTTTCTTTCTTCCTTCCTTCATTTCTTTCTTTCATTAATTCTTTCTTGTTTTTGAGACAGGGTTTATCTGTTGTAACTCTGGCTGTACTGGAACTCACTCTGTTGATCAGGTTGGCCTTGAACTCACAGAGATCCACATGCCTCTGCCTCCAAGGACTGAAGGAGTATACCACCATCACCTACCTGGCTTATGTGCCACACTTTCTTCCACCTTCTGCTCTTTTTTAATTCCTGACATCAAATTGGATCATAATTAGAAGAGAGGCTACAGTTAGCTCTGTAGTAAGGCTTGAATGCATGGTAGGCTATAAGCTGGTCATGCAACCTCATTGCAAAGAGAACATGACTTACCAACTAGCAAATCCAGTAAAGGTCAGCAGCTATGGAGGTCCAGTCCAAGTTAATGACCAGCAAATAAACCAAGATTACAAAAGAAAGTTCAGGGTGACTAGGGCATGTGAGCACTCGCCTTGGCTGTGACCATCTTCTTGATTGGTCCAAAGGGCTATGCAAAGAGAATATGAACCCTCATTTGGCCAGGTTATGGCCAGAGAATAACCAATCTCAATGAAGAGCACTTTGGTTCTTGTCCAATTACTGCCGTAAGTCCTATAAAAAGCTTCTATACAATGCAGGTGGATGGTATCTCTTTTTTTGGATCCCTCCCTTTCTTGAAAGTTTTTCTAACTTTTCCTTTGTTCACTTCCATGTACCAATTCTTTATTCACCATCTTCATAAAACAACAGTCTCCAGAGCTACTGCCTTAGGGCAACTCTGGTGACTGTTAATCTTCTGATGCCTTGCTCCTAGATTTAAGCCAACTAGACATGAGAAAGGTTCTGTTACCCCAAAGGTTCTACATCAGAAGGCTGCTGGTTCTAACTTCCCGTATGACTGTAACTCCCACTTTCTACATAATTGTCATAAGCATCTCTGTAGCCCCCATGTTGATTGCCATATCCAGGTCCTCTAACATTATACCTCTACTTTGTCCTTCATAACTGGGCTGCCTCCAGAACTGCCACCCACAAATCCTCCTGCAAACCTGCTCTATCCATCCCTAAATCCATGTCCACTTCCATCTCTGCCAGTTCCTCCTCTAAAGGTACTTTCTGGTCCTGGTCCAAAAATTTCACCACCATGTATGGAATCCCCTGAACCAAAGTTCCCTCTTCTTTCACCCTAGAATGTTTAACTTCCTGCAATTTTGGTCCAAGCTCTGCCTTCTTCACTTTTGCATTATGGCTATTGATGATGTGATAGTTTCACAATACAATTTTCCTTGGATCATGGTTACCAAAAGAAACAAAGCCAAAACTTCTTTTTATTCAAGATTGACTATTGATTTTCCATATTCTTCAAAGTAAATTTCTAAGGTGATCTTTAGTATTTTCTTTTAATTTGTCTTTAGATTTATTTTATTTTAGGTGTAGAGTGTTTGCCTGCATGTATGTGCCCCATATGTGTGTATTTCCTGCAGAGGTCAGAAGAGTATATTTAATCCCCAGGAACTAGAGTTATGGTTGTCTGTGAGCCACTGTGTGAACGTTGGGAACTGAACCTGGATCTTCTGTAAGAGCAACAAGAGCCACCTTGCCAACTCACCCCCACTATCTTCTTTAATCCCACCAACAAATAACTTCTTCACAGTCACATAGGCCCCAGGTTTTCCTCTCTCTATATGGTATGCTTTGTCTCCATTGTTTCTTGAAACTCAGGAAGCATCAACCTCAGACATGGAAATGAAAGTTAACAAAACCAAACTCTCTGAATTTGTTGCTTGAAAGATCCCTCAAAAACACAAAAGCTATGACTTTTCCCCATTGCTTATAGCCATCTCTCAAACATTACTCTGAGGTTTCAAAGTATAAACCATTAATAAAGAATTTTCAGAACAGTTTTTTCACCCTTTTTCTTCTCCAGTAAGACAATTTCTAAAGTTTTCTAATTGTGGATTCAGCTGCTATAGAACAATTTCTTGCAGTCAAACAAGATGAGATAAGTCTCTATGGATAAACATTAATTGTATTCATCCTGATGTTGTAGTGAGAGACACCCATGTTCAAAACTCCACATTTGGGACCATCTGCACACTGACCAGTGGTTCCCCAATGCCTCTGTTCTTTGTGTCACTAGATCATCTGTACACAAGGCACATGTCAAAATACTCTTTGCAGAGAAAGAAATGGTGGATTTATTTTGCCATTGTCAGCTTTCTCAGGCCACCTCATAAAGACCAAGATCTGAGTGGTTTAATAGCATAATTTTTTTCAGTGTTCTGATGTCTGGAAGGCCGAGTTCCAGGTGACTGCAGTGTTTGGTTTCTGATGAAGCTTCTTTCTTTAGGTTGCAGATGAGTACAATCTCACTGTGTCTTCACAACGTCATAATCTCTGTGTACATGAAAAGAGAAGAGGGTAGGAAGAGGGAGAGGGGGTGCAGAGTAGGAGAGAGAGAAAGATGTGGAAGAAAGGGGGTCCATTATTTTTGGGATAAGAACTCCAATTTATGCATTTGATGGGGACAAACTTCCATGATTAATAGTAGCATTCATTATACTGACCTCAGGTGAGCTTTGGGAGGTTACATGATGAGGCTGATAGTGCCTCATGACCGCAATGCTAACATATCATTCTGTTTCATCAACATAAACCTTATGCCTAGGATATAAGGAAATTCTAGATAAAAGGCTACATAAATGAAAAGAAATATATTATTAAATCAGTAAGTAATGCTGAATTAACCAGTGCAACAAATATTTTTGACAAGGTTTACATTTTATCCAAATGGTGACTGTGTACTGTACACTTTTCTAGAAATATCAGTACATCAAAATTATCAAAATTCCATCATTTATGTAAAAGTCACTAAAGCAGAAATAGGTATGTTTATTTGAGTGATTTATGACAGAAATGCTCATGAGGAATGAAATAAGGAAGCAGGGCAGGGTAGGGGAAAAACATGGCTTCACATGTGTCTAGTTTCATCCCACAGGGAGTTCTGAAGCACAAATAACAGACTTAGCTCTTCCTTCAGTTAGTTTCAAGGAACACTAGTGTTTTGAATTATGTCTGTCAGCCACTGGCTGAGGATAAAGTCTCATAGGTCTGTAAGTGTACTCCCTCATTTATAGGACATGAAACTTACAATGGACTCTATGAAAGTGCAAATCCAAGCTATGCTCATTTTTTTCTGGTCCTCAATATGAGGCAACATTCTCTATTTCACAAGGCAAAGGTCTATCATCTTTGCTAGCATAGTGTCTTCTTTCTACAGCTGGTCATCTACTTGCTTTGGTATTCCCATGTGATGAAATGATGCTCATAACTGCATCCCTTTGTGGAAACACTACCTTTAATGGGAACCAGGGTCTTTATATCTATACAGGCTAAATGTCTCATCCCACTTTGTGTCTATAGGACACATGTCATTGCATAATGGCCATTGGTTTAAAGTGTTTATAACAATATAAATTATAGTTAGGTGGTGTGGTGGTGCAAACCTTTAATCCTAGCACTTGGGAGGCAATGGCAGGCAGATCTCTGTGAGTTTGAGGCCAACCTAGTCTACAGAGTGAGTTCCAGGACACCCAGAGTTACAACCAAGAAACCCAAGAAACAACAAAACACCAACAAAAACAAAAACAATGTAAATTATAATCCTGTGTTTTCAAAGGGTATCACTGACAATCTGATTCTACCTTGCAAAGGTTGTTTTTTCACTCTTCTAGAGCAAAAGCTTGTGGAGATTTGCTGTATGGCAGGACCAATAGATAGTATATTAGTGCACTGGATCCATCTTCAGGATTACTAAAGCATCATTACTATCTGGACTTTTTTTTTTTTTGGTGGAGAATGGTAACAGAACTTTGTTTTTTGTTTTTGTTTTTTTGTGGAAAATGCCTCAAAAAAGCAATGTATAAAGTATTTAAGGGCAAAGTCAATCACAGTAGCTGTAGCTTTCTGTAGATAGTCACATTGTATCCACAGTCAGGAAGCAGGTGGTGGGGAGGGAGGGAAATATTAGTGTGTGTTTTTTTTTCATTTTATCAGCCTAATAGCCAAGTCCATGAAATGGTGTTATACCTTCATTTGGAGTGGGTTTTCCCATTTTAATTAACTCGATCTAGAAATTCCCGCACAGTCACTCCAAGAGTTTGTCTCCTATGTGATTCTAGATCCTGCAAAGTTGACAGTCAATATTAAACATCACAATAGTCTAAGAGCAACACTGAGAATACAAACTGCTTCTTATGACTGTGGAAAAGATAGAACATCCATTGGGTTATATATTATATATTATATACTATACATATTAGTCTTCTCTAACCAGAGCACCCTATCTGGCATGGTGGCTGCAGATGAGCCCACAATTGGCTAAGTCATTCACAACTCATCAACATTTATCAGGATCTATGCAGTTTTTAGCCTCAAAGAGTGCCTGCAATATGACAGAGTCAATTTTCCCTATCTTCCTTAATTACTTACGGGTGGCATTAGTATCTTCCATACATTCTAGAATGATGTCTTGTTCTTGATTGACTATCTGCAAAGAGAGCAGTTTCAGGGATTCCACATGGCCTTCCTAATTCCGTAGCTCTTACCCTGCAATCAGTATGAACATCTGCCAAATGCTAAGGACAGCAATTTTGATTATATCAGGGAAACAGCAGCGATCGAGTCTGCAGACTCAAGAGACCTGTGAGACAGACTGGGACTGTTACTTACCTCCATGGGCATTACTTTAACAGGTTGACTCAAATCCTGAGTTCCTGGGTGAGTATTGAGTCAAAGATTATCCCATTTCTGTAGTGTGTGGTTGTTTCAGCAAACAGTCAGCTCTTCTTATTTGTGTTTGTTGCAGTTGTTTTCTTGGCATAGGAGAAGGCTCAGGAAACCAATCTCTTAGTGTTACAAGATTTATTTTCTTTTTTCTGGACATCCGATATTTCTTCTAATTCAAAGTTCTGAATCTAAGACTTCCTTAGGTATGTAAAGTGGGTACTCAATTTTCAATGGGACAGAAGTGCTTAGCTTTCCGCTGTCCTTTTTGATTGTATATTTTAAGTGGTCTACTTTCTGGACATAAATATGTTTTGTTTCTACAAACATCAAAGACTACAAAACATTACCATGATCCCCATGGGTCAGGTTGTTGTCCCCCATCTCACTCTTGCTTTCCAAGAGTCATTATATTTCTGATTGCTGAGTACTGTCCTGACCCCTTCTATTCTAAGTAGTCATTATCCACTCTTAATTAGGAAACATATTAAAAAAGAAAACTTCTCCTGTTATTCCTGAGTTCCAGAGGTCAATTACTGTTTAGTTTTGCACTGCATGTCACATTCACTACAGTGTTCTTTCTTTTCTTTCTTTCTTTTTTTTTTTTTTTTTTTGCAAGAAAACTGTCCTTTGAGCTCTTCCAAGAACGTGTTGAGTTGGTATGTTTTCTGCCCTTATATAGTACACATATTCTAGCAACTCTACTTCTCTGAGGTTTATGATTCCTTTCTTCATAGTTTTCTGAGGCCACTCCTGCAGGTCTCTTTCATATAACAACATGACCTTTTAGACACTGAAAAGTTACCTCTGCAACAGATTAGAACCATTACTTGGGGCTTGGGTTGGATGGGAAAATCCACATCAGCAAGTTATCTATTATCTAGCTTTATATTCTTCAATTTGCTCCAGGGTGCTCATTATATAGCTTAGTCTTGTTCTCTCGTTCCTGCCATTATGAGCTAGTCTTGCAGATAATTGGGTGCACAATCCATTTCTTTGCTCAACATCATATATACTATTTTAGTTATTTCCAGCTAAGATTTGATTCTAGTTATGAGTCTTCAGTCCAGTAGACTAAATAGAAATAATTTTATGAGCTCAAACATTATATTATAAACTACTTACTCATTTTAGGCATCTATATACTTTTCAGACAAGAGATTCTGTTTTCTAAGACCAGAGTGAATCATTTTGCAGGCACAGTGGACTTAGAGGAATCCAGGGATCCCTGTTCTCATGAGCAGCTTGTCAGACATCTACATGCTAAATCTCAGGATCAGAGTTTTGACTTTTTCAATGGAAACTTGCCTAGATTGGTTACTCAAACCTCCATAAGATGCTGTAACTTTTAAAAACAGGACTTGTACCTTCTCTTCAGCAATGTCCACTTTCATGTTCTAGAAGATAAGTATCCAATGGGAGACATCTTTTCTTTAAAAAAATTAATTCAAAATATTTTTAAATTAAAATATAATTATATAATTTCTCCTTCACTTTCTTCCCTTCCTCTAACCCCTCCAATATCTCTATTGCTCAACTCCTTCCATTTCGCCCCTTCAGATTAATGGCTTCTTTCCTCTTTGATTATTATTGTTACAGACATATAGCTGCACACATATGTAAGAATAATTTACTGAGTTAATTTTTGTTTGTGCGTATATGATTTCAGAGCTGACCAGTATGTATTGGATAACTAATTAGTGGCCTCATCCTTGGGATATATGCTTTTCTCTTAGCCATCATTAGTTAGTTACTGATAGTTCTTTGTCTAGGGGTGGTACACTGTGAGATTTCTCCCTTCTTAATTAGCATGTCTACTGATAACATCACTGCTCCAGTCTTGTTTAGGCAGCCATATCTAGGAGGCACAGCAGATTTCCTGCTCCTTTGGTTCCTACAGTCTTCCTTCTCCCTCTTCTGTGATGTTCAGGTACAGCAGTTGAGTTCAAGATTCAACTACTAGGGCTGGACTCCACACAACCTCATTCTTTTCTACATTATATCCAGTTGTAATTTTTTGTAATGCTCTCCATTTGCTACAATGAGACATTTCTTTGATGAAGGGTGAGAGATACACTTATTTCTTTATGTTTTAGAATGTAGTTAAGAATTACGATAGTCTAGTAAAGTGGTAGTAGCAGGGTCTCTTCTAAGATCCATGACCTCACTAGTCCTGGTTAGGTTTCAATTCCTTAAGCATGATTTCCTTCCTGTTGCATGTGCCTTGAGTTGAATTTGTAAGCTCTTGATTGCTGTCGAGGTATGAGTGTCTCTATTGCACCTTAAAGGATAACTTGCTATGCTGGTTATTGTTGTAGCTCATAAGCGTCACAGCTGGATAAGACTGTTGATTAGATCTCTCCCTTAGCAGTTTATGTAATACTTTCTGGTACTGTGGAAGCTAGATAGAAGTTTTTAGGTTAGATACAGCTCAGTTCATCCAGTCCTGTATCCTAAGTGTGCAGTGTTTTCAGCAATAACGAGTTACCTTAGTCTCTGAGAGGTAACCAAGGGAACAGCAGTAGCCTATACTGCTTTGGGAGTCACTTGAACTACACTGGTCAACAGCTCAAAAGGAAGTTTCTCATGCTTGGTCATAAGAGTTTTTGTTAGGTAGTCTCTGGTTCTTGTGGGGAGCATTGCATGGTAAATATAAAATAATATGATTCCTTGATGCTTTATTAAAAAACCTTGGAAGACATTTTTCACTTAAACTACCACACTTATAAATAAGGGAAAGTTGGAATGATACTAATAGCATGTGTCCTAAAGACAAGAACAGGGATTTCACAAATAGGAGGCTAATAAAGAACAAGAAAGAAGTTCAGTCTCATTTATAATGAAATAAATGCCAATTAAAACAAGGATGAACATCTTAGAGCAATTAGAATAAACAAACAAAACCCACAAAGCACATCTGTCTTAGTCAATGTTCTATTGGTGTGAAGAGACACCACGACCATGGAAACTCTTATTAAGGGAAGCATTTAATTGCTTATATTCTGAATATTATTATATTCAGAGGTTTAGTCCATTAACATCATGGTGGGAAGCATGGTGGCACTCAGACAGACATGAAGCTAGAGAGGTAGCTCAAAGTTATATAACTGGATCAGCAGGACACAGGAAGAGAGAGACAGTAGGCCTGGCTTGAGCATTTGAAAACTGAAAGTCCACCCCCAGGGACAAACTTCCTCAAATAAGACAACATCTCCTCCAACAAAGCCCCACCTCCTAATCCTTCTCAAGTAGCGTCACTCCCTAAAATGACCAAGCATTATGGGAGTCATTCCTATTCAAACCATCACAACATCCCACTTTTCAGAATGAGTGTGTAGTCATAGGAACACTTGCACACCAAGGTGGGGAAGAGCATTGTGTAGTCAGTCACTATGGAGAACAACCTATCAGCACCTGACAAAGTTGAAGATCAGAAATCTAGTGGCTCCACTACCCTCATAAGCACACGTTATTTGGCACTGCTCTTCAGACAGTTGGGTGAATATTTCCTAGAACTGCATGGAGATTTCCACCCAGGGGCTGCATTAAGCTTTAGATCTCAAGTATTCAAATGCAGTATTTGCTAAAGTCCCTCAGCACAGAAGCCTGTGTTGTATAAAAGCATCTTGTGGGTTCCCTTCACTTCTCCCTTTCTCATTACCTCATTCTGTAGAATCAGATCCTTGCCTTCTATCAATCAAATGCAGTGTCTGGCATGTAAGAACCCTTGAAGCATCAAACAGGGAATGCCAGATATTTGTCGCCCCTTTTCAATCAAGATCCCATATGCCGAACATAGGATGTGTCTATGTTTCTAATCTTGTCAATTTTTCTGTTAAGTAAATGCCTTGAGCCCCAAATAAGATATTTTGGTTCACATTGGTATCTTCTAAGTCCATCACTAATGGTAACAGTTTGTAGTCAACAATTTTATTTCTTGAAATTCCTGTTATCCAAAGATGTATCACTTTAGGGAACAGAGCTCTCACCAATGGGATTAGTAGCCTCATAAAGAGTCTCCTGGAACCACCTTGCTCTCATGAAGACAGTTCAGAGCTGGTGAAGTTTGTTCTCACCAGACACCTCGATCTTGGCTTTCTTAGTCTTCAGAACTGCCAGGGATATTCTGTTATTTTAAGCCATTTAGTCTCTGATATTTTGTTTTAGCAGCTCAGACAGACTAAGACAAGAATTGAGGATTTTAGGAAAGTGTGATGAGGGAAGTATACTCGGTGAAAAGAGTAGGCAGAGTGACAGTATTTTACCCAGCACTCCCCTGAGCAATCAGCATGGTGGTCCTTCTGATACTCTGCACAAATAGAACACTAAATGTTGGTTTCTCAAAACTGCCTTTGGATTATAATTATATATAATTAAAATGATAACTCAGAGTGACTTTTCAAAGGCTCTGGAATGTCTTGCAACATATATTGCATACCTGTCGAACATGAAAGATTATGAGGATTGTTCTTCCTTTCCTGTTTCTCTCCCTCCATCTGGGGTGCCAGCATATTTCACCTTTATAGGAGTCTGGCTCTGTGAGGCTGGGGAGTTCTGGGCCTTGAGATCACCAATAGGAAAGCTCCCCCTGGGACTACCAGGAATCTTACTCCCAGCCAGCTGTGGGCCTCAGCCTGGCAGAGCAGCACAGAAGTGGCCCAAACTACCACACATGGTCCTAAACTGGGCCCCTCAACCCTCTCCAGACTATCCAAATAAGGGCAAAAAAATCCCACCAATCACAGACCACCCTGGGAGGCTCTGCCCCTCAGGGACACTATATAAAAGAGCAGCCTTCTGTATCTGGGGCACAAAGGGGCACAGCTTTGACTGCTGTATTCCTCCCAAGTGGTGACAGACAGAGAAGAAGCAGAGAAGAAGCATGGAGAATACCTCAGTTCAGTCCGAAAACCTCAACTCAGGCAGGGCTATTTCCCTTCAGAGCTGCAACATTGAGGAAGCTTCTCCCCTCAGAGCAGAGCAGAGCCAAGATGGAGCTGATCTGAGCAGAGAGGAGTTGTTCTTCTCTGGGCTTCCTCTCAGACCTGTAAACACACCCACTGGGGA